>CM035785.1:32227175-33427175 GCA_020466265.1 Siphamia tubifer
ATGCAATAAAAACTGATATAAGTTTGGATTTAATATTTTTTTCTTCCAAAAATGTTTTGTCCATGTCAGGGGGTAATGAACTAAAAGTATGTTTGTCAGGGAACATCACTGAACAACGTTTGACAACCACTGCTCTACACAGTTAACCATAATAACATTTTCTCCTTATACTAGTCCACTGTTGGCTTCATAACGGTTGTTTTCTGTGCTCACCTGGTCAGCATATCGTCCTCCTGGATCCTCAGGCAGGTAGAGGCCACTCTGGTCTTGCATGAAGCCGTTGTGGGACCAGTAGGCGTAGTCAAAGCAGAATGAACGGCGGTTGTGTGGGTCACGTGGGTCTTGGATAGTGATGGAGTTTGACACCATGGACACAATACAGCGGCTGCCTGCATCCCTTTCTCTCTGAATGAAGAAATAAAGGGTGAATTTTATAACATTATGTCTAGAAATTGTAACAAATTCACATTTTTGTCTTTCTTTTAGTGCAGTGGTTCTCAAATGGGGGTATGTGGAGGTACTGCAGGGGGCACATGAAGCTTTTCAAAATTATTTGAAAAAATAAGTACCGTATTGTCTGCATTATAAGGCACATTAAGTGAAGTCAAAATCATGAAAAAAGTCTAAATTATGAGATAAAAAGTCTCATCATCTGAACCCGCTTTATCCTCACTAGGGTCTAATCCAGCTCCAGCAGGTGAAGGTGGGGTACACCCTGTATGAGTCTCCAGTTCATCTCAGGGCTGAACATATATAGACAAACAATCATTCTCACATTCACACCTATGGGTGATTTAGATTAACCAGTTAACCTATCAATGCATGTGTTTGGATGATGGGAGGAAACTGGAGAAATTGTGGTGCAGATGGGGTTAAGCAACATCATATATTTTGGGCATGCCCACCGATCCAAAACATTTTTAATTTAATTTGAATAGAGGTGAATAAAATTTTACATTTTCAGACAACCTAAAAATGGGACGAATTATTATTTGACTACTTGTACTTTAGATACAGACAATGAGACTAAACACTGGTTTGGTTTGTTAAGCTTAGCAGCAAGGAAATGTAGAAAAAAACCATGGATACAACTGACACCACCAAAGCTGGAAGATTGGTTCAATTTAACCTGTACCATATATGTGATGGAAAGAATCACCTTTCATTTAAAAAAACATGTAGCAACAAATTTGAAAAGATGAGGGAAAAATGGTGAATCTATATGTTACAGAAAAGACCCTCTGACATAAGGACTCTGGTATTTTGAGTAGACCTCTTTTTTTCTTATGTGCATGTGTTTCTTTTTGTATGCATAAAACAAAAGCAAAAGTCAAATTAGAAGAAAAAATAAAAGTACATGAGTTTGAGACCTCTGCTGTAACAAGACATGCATCAATATTCACTGCATCAATTAATATATAATACAAGACAAATGCCATAATAATACCAAAAATGGAGGTACATTTAATGAAAAGGCAAAATCAAATGGTGAAATGGAAGAAAACTGGATAGAAATGAGTGTAAAGTTGCAGCACAGTGCACAGTGTGTGAATACTGACCTTGTTGAAGGGTCGGACTCTGACGGCCACTTTGACACAGTCCTTGTTGTTCATGTCTGAGGTTCTGGGCCTCATGTTGCTGCAGGCGGGTTTCAGCACCGCAGACTGGCACACTGAGTGATCGCCTCCAACACTCAGGACAACGGAGAGTCACATTACACGTCCACATGGATACGAGCAGGTCTGTGGAACTGGGGACACACGTCACACTACATCCTCTAAGTGTTTGAGCTTCAAGTATTGTTTTCTAGAATATAACAGACAGTGATGATAGATTTGATTATGTTAATACAATTGAACTTGGAATTTGATTAAATTCTATTTCAATTCTTTATTTATTTCAGACATTGCAACAATTTACATGTCCATATATGTAAAACAAAAAATAAAAAAAGAGAAAAACAAGGGTAAAAAAGTATTGTATAAAAAAGATAGAGATATTATTATCAGTCCATTTAAAAACAATACAACTGCTGCACATACAAGCTCTTGTACCAGTTTATCCTTGTTTTGGATCCAATATATACATGTGAATTGATTATTTTGTCAAGCATAGTGTTGACAAATGATTCAATTCTGTTTTTAAAGACAAAGAGTTGTTTCCTAAGCATAATATTGAAGCTAGATATAAATTATCTATAATCGATGTCTATAATTATATTTGAATTATTTATTTATTATATTTATCTATAAGATTAGTATTTATTATAAACAAAAGCACCAAGCTTTTGTTTGAGCAGAGCAGACTGAAGGCTGGTTTCACTTTCACCTCATCTATCACAATGAATTATACAGTAGAAACACAAGACTGACAATCTAGACACACACACACACACACACACACACAAGTGAATATAAACAGAGCTCTTACACATGTTAATAACACTCAGATTACATACCATCCTAAAAACAGGTGACTCCTGAACAATTGGGACAATTTTTCAGGCCGGGCATTTTATACTTAGACTATATTTATTTATGGGGGGTCATTTCATTCAACCTGGTTACTTAAATCTAAGTATAAATAGAAATTATATAATAACATACTGTATATATATAAATATATAAATACTGTATACCATAAATAATATATCATTACTTGTTTGATCCAAATCATCATAAAAAAACAGAAATGTCTAGATACAAAGGTTGACAGGTTACAAAGATGGCGATGTCTGATCTATTGGCAGTAGGTCACATGACTATTTAGACAGTCATTTCATTCAGCCTGGTTACTTAAATCTAAGTATAAATACACATGTATATTAACTTATATTAAGTTCTCTGACTCAGTCACAGGTTGTTATGGTTATCCAGTGTGCTAGCCTAAACTTTGACCTTTTAACATTCTATACATCCTATAATCTAGACGGAGAAAATAAAGTAACCTAATTAATTGTTTGTAGCAATTTAATTCCGATGCTCTACTGATATGAAAATGTCATGTTTAAATGTTTTACCTGGAATAAGTGCTGCTCCGTACATGCAAGCTTTAACTAACAGTTAGCTTTTGCTAACATATTTTGCTAATGTTAGCTTTTGCCCTTTTAAGGGGCTCCATGTTTTTTTTATATCTTATTTTTTGTGTGTAAAACAAACAAATAACTACAAAACTATAACCACATAACAAAGACAATCCATAAAATGAATGGTTAAGAAATAATAATGAATTCAATTATCACTTCCTGGGGTCAGATTAAAAGACAAAGCAGATAACATACAATAAAGGCCTTCAGCATTCTTTTACCTAACCTTTTCCAAAGAGATAGAAAGCTCCTTCAACAGAACCTGAAAATGAGGTGTGACACCTCCGAATGTACATTTATGTATAAAGTATTTTGCAAGTATAATGATATTGTTTAATAGAAATGCAGTTTTTTATCCTCCAAGACAACACCAAATAGATTATTACTTTCATAATGTAGGGGTGACAAAGAAATAATTTTCCAAGAGCCATTGATAAAGATTTTTTGAGAAGAAAAGGGGTTCCTGAGTGACTTTCAATAAGGGACTCCATGAGTTCCATCATGTGAAAAAACGGAACCATTGCAATAAACGCAGATGCCCCCCCCCTCCTCTCTCTCTCTCTCCAGTTTCCATGGAAATGAAAACACTGGGAGCTGGTATTCTGTCAAAATGGTCATCCCTGTCCAAATGAGCCCCCATCAAGCCAGCCCTTGATGCTGGAAGGGCGGGGTATTTCTGACTGCAATTCACCCCCACAGCCATCCAGCGTTGCGGCAACAGCAGCATTAAACCACACATGAACTACAAAATGTCTGCTTCCTCTCTGATATTAGACAAGAAAAGCAAGTGATAGTTAATGCTATTTAGCATTAGCTAAAGCAAAGCTAAAGCTAACGGCTAGTTGTGGTTAGTGGCCACGACAGCCCAGGTCCAGAAAAAAAATAATTGTATAATTAAAACATAATAACAATAGGTTACTTGAAAAACAAACCTGATCACATACAGGAAAAAATTGGTGGGGTGGACTCTTATTGTGAGCACAGGACTAACCAACGGCTAATGCCTTTGATTGCTGTAATGCGTAGCTTGTCATGCTAATGCACAAATGCTAATGCTGGAAGGGCGGGGCATTTCTACCTGCATTTCACCCCCAGCCAACCAACGTGACACGTAGGCCACTGGCGTTTACGCTTAGCAGGTATGTTGTTTGGTGATTGGTTGAATCCTACGTTTTGGACGCCCTGGGCATCAGGACCAATTGGCGTCCTAGGATTAGACGTACTGCACGTATGTACATTACAGTTCACTTGTGTACTGCGGTGCTGGCCGCAATGCACGTACAAGGTACGTGCAATGTACCTTGTACGTACATTGCCATGATGTACTCCGTAATTTACGGAGTTTACCTATGCCAATTGATCCCTGCTAATGCGCATGCCAGTGGTAGGCGCTATCACACTACCACTACTCCAATAGCACAAATTCTATTGACAGCTATTCATACAGCTCCAAACTGCTACCTTTTTCGCTCATGGTTTTCCAACTTCACTTGAAATTCAGGGGGGAAATGCTACATACACCTATTGGTTTATTTTCTCTTCTTGCGGACGGATTAAGGGAGAAATTGGTCTTTTTTGGGCTGATTTCTACTTCCGGTTGCTGATTGGTCCAAACCGATCACCTGTCCAAGCTAATGCTATGTAAGCTAACGTTGAAAATTGTACGATACAACTCGTGTCTGTCTTCCAGCTAGGTGGAATAACTCTGAAGAGGTCTGAACATTCAGGGATGAAAACCGAGGAAGAAAAGAAGAAAGACCGTTCCAAAGCTATATGTGTAGATTTGTAAACTACATTACTGATCACAATGTGTGCTACTTATGTTACAGCTGTCTGTACCGTCATTTTCTGCTAAGTGTTTCTAGTAAGCTACTTTTGTAAGTAGAGCTATATTAGTACAAAATGATACACTGTGCTTTTGGGCTGGCATTTCACTATTGATTATTACTAAAGACAAAACTTCAAAATAATTCCTTCACACTGAAATATTTTTAGATACTGTAGGTTAATAACAAAAAGCCATGTATACATGGTTAATGTGATTAGGAATTATTATACAATGTAATGGCTTATGACAAGTGCAAACTGTAGCCCATGCTTTCATTCTTTTAAAACTACATTCATTTTCTATTATGTCAGTGAGCTAAATAAAAGCAGCTGAATGTGAACACACAATAGTACATTAAACCCTGATGTAAATGTATTTGTGTTTTATATAATGTGTACTTTTTGCAGTATTTGCAGATGAACTCAGAAAATGCACATCGACAAGACTTTCACCCATAGGTGAAAGTCTATAATCTATACATATTCATATTATTCCATCAAAATATGTTACTTTGCATTTGGAAATGTTACCACTGATATAATCAAATGCTCCCATTATAGATAACACATTTTGACAAGTCTGTGGGGAGTTTAAGTCTCTGCCCCTTCCAGGAGGCACATGGGGCCTGAGATCAGAGAATTAATGAATGGTATTCAATGGTAAATAAAATGTTAAAATGGTATCTGGTTTGTCATGTGACCTGTATCACACACATGTTGTACCTCATAATAAATGATAATTATTGATGTGTGTTTCAACTGCTTCTGTTAACCAACGACTGATTCATTTGTGAGTAAAACCTGTTAATAATTTGGACTACACCCTGGCGCACATGTGACGTCACCACAGCTGAGTGGAGTGTGACGTCACATACTCCACTCATTGTAGTCTCTTACTAAGCCCACATAAAACTGAACGTCATGTTTGCCTCTCATCAAAAACAGGTGGTCTGCCTATGCCACATCAAATATTTACTATTAACCTTCACTATCATGTGTGAATTTCAGAGCACTTGTCAAATGCAATCAAAATTTAGCTTGACTCGCTCCATTCAGTCCCATTTGCATTTTTTCCAAGCTAAGCACCATGGACCGGAAGTAGAAGGGCGTGATAGGGAGCCTAAGTGAACGTGAGTCAATGGAGGGATAAAAGTAATTTTCTGGTCCCGTTTGAAATGTGCTACGGTTTTCACATATGATGTCTGTGAATTTTAAAGATAGATTTTCACATTGAGAAAGCACTCACTTTGGACAGGCATCAAAAGTTAGGTTTTATGTGCGAGTAAGTAATGGACTACAACGTTCGTCTCACAAATATGACGTCACCACCAAGCTTCACCATCAAACTCTTTGAAAATGGCTGTGACTTCGGAGAGCTTCAGCTCCTTCTTTCAGGATGAAGGCAAGAGCATCAAACGTGGAGAAAACCACTTTAAATCGGGGCATGTGGAAAGTAGCAGCTACTCCAGGTTAGGGAAAGATTCTGCTGTGACGTCAGCTATGCGACGTCGGATATGTAGTCCAAACAGAGTCTAAATAATGACATATTTTTACACGCTAATAAATCACAAAACACGTATCAAAGAAACTCCAAACGCACATCATTGGTTATGATTTTAATAGAAGTACAGCAAATGTGTGATTCAGGGCATAAAGTAAAGTGGACCCGAAAATAATGTTCTCCTCATCCACTCTCATGTTAAATTTTTCCCGAACTTCGGCCCAGTGGACCGACCGGAAGGGGCGGAGACTTAGGCTCCCTATTTAGCCTTCCCATTGGTGGGGACATAATTTGATGACTTCCTCGCGAGAGACGGCAACAATAAATAAATAAATAAATAAGAACACAGCTAAAGTAATTAAAACGTCTAATTTTGTTTTTGTCAACAAAAACTAAGAGACATTTTAGGAATGTTTATTTCTTAAGCCATATTTTGTCTGATTTTTATTGGTCATCTATAAGTGTATTATATATTTAATTAGTTATCGTCACAAGACTCTTATTTACGTCTAGTTTCGTCTCATTTTTGTCCTGTGATAAAGATTTGTTGATGACAATATATAGTCACTATAAGGTGCACTGTCAATGAAGTTTATTTTTTAGATTCTTCATATATAAGGTGCACTGGATTATAAATAGCATTAAGTGAAGTCAAAATCATGAGATAAAAAATTAAAATTAGATAAATCTAAATTCCCAGTCACTAAACACAACCAGAATTAATCCATATATCTGGTGAACTGTGGTTTTTGTAGAAAATTAAATTGTCTGTCTAAATTGTCTTATTGTCTGGAAAGTACAGTAACCTTTTGTTTGTTTCTCAAATGTCATTTCTTATTCAAAAATTGGTATGGACATTTTATATTGTATGGACCCACGCCCATATGCAATTTTACGCCCATGGTATTGATTAATACTGGTTGTGCTTAGTGACTAGGAATTTTGACTTCTTTCATGATTTTGACTTCACTAAATGCGCCTTATAGTGCGGAAAATACGGTAAGCTTCATGTACCGTCAGGGGTACATGTAGTGCCATTTGAGAACCACTGGTCCAGACAACATAAAATATGAAGTCCACTTATGTGGACACCAGGTCTTATGAGGTTAAAGGAAAGAGCATCGACACAATTACTCCACACCAGAAGTAGAGAAGTATTCAAGCTTTACCATATTTATCAAAGAGCAATCATCAAAAATAAGACATTCTACATACATTCGTCAGAAAATAGCCTATGTTTGTGACCATAAAATTAAAGAAACCTATCAACAAGTCCCAAATTCAACACTCAAAACCACTGTGCAAGTAATTTTCTGTCTCAATATACAACCCAACGCACGTACAAAGTCTGTTTAAGAGTTAATCTGTGTATCATTCGTTCATTCATTTTTCAAAATAAAACCAAACATACAATGAAAAACAACTTGTTTTTTTCATTATTCGTTTCCAAAACCAAAATGAAAAAACAGATGTGTTTTCAGTTTTCCTTTTTGTGTTTAAATTAATAGAAAATACAAATAACAGGCATTTCCCATTTTATCCAACTTAAGTAAATATAATAAAGTGTAAATGAACATTAACAACCATAGAAACATGTCCACTGGACTGAAGATCATTATGGTATGATAGCGTGGTCATATGTTCAGGTCTTAGGGTGACTCTCTTAGTTGACACCAATAGGACATAGCTTTAAATCTGTGTCCCAGCAGGTCAAAGGTCATTTCTGGTTTACTCAAATTGTTTCAGGGCAAAATTGGATAAAATGGAAAACGGCTGTTATCCATTTTTTTGATTCATTTAAACCCAGAAAACAAAAAAACCCCTGCTTCATTATATTTTTTTCATTTTGGTTTTGGAAACAAATGATGAAGAAACAAGATTTTTATTTATTTTTTTTACACCGTCTTATTTTTCGTTTGAACGAATGATATAGGGATTGTGAACAAATCTCTGCATTTTCACAGGAGCCCCTCCCCCCACAAACCAGTCAGGTTTAAGACTACGACATCGGCCATCTGATTAAATGATCAAATGCATTTTCAACACTTAAAACTTCAAAATAATTATCATTCTTTAAGATTCATTACCTTTATTTAGAACATAACAAAAGACTATATACAAATTCAACTGTAGAAACAGGTCATTTCCACCAGGTCGCTTTGCTTTTCTTCTAAATTAGAAAAAACAGCAGGCTTTAATACACAGTAAAAGTAAACAACAAAAAAATAAAAATTTAAGAGAATGTAAATAGAACATTTTTATCACAAGCAATGTCATTCCAGTCTCTGTTTTTTTTTTTTTTTTTTTGTTTTTAATAGGAGCTTCTAAAAATTGTTACTTATCACCATCCCTTGCGTCACTTCGTGCCAGAAAAGCTGATTATGAGTATGATCGTCTGCTGTCCTGCACAAAATGGCCACAGATCAAGTTTATAGGAGAAGGACGTGTAAACTCCAAAAATAAAGTCCTCTCTCACACTGTTCTGTACCAGCGTGTTCTGTCCAAAAATATGTTTTCATGCCGACATTAGATTTATTTTATGGTCCAAGAGGAGGTTAATAAACAAAGAGTACTGCAGTGTGGTGAGGCGTCTGCAGACAAAGAACCGTTACGCATTTATTCTGACATCAGTGGTTCTGCTCAGTGCAAATACTCGGGACTCTGTCGGACCATGGGGATGGTGAGGGGGGGGGGGGGGTGACAGTTTTCAGCCGTGAACCTCAGAGTCTTTTTCTCCGTGTCAGAGGTTTTGTTAAAACTGTGTCCATTATGCGTTTGCGACGGAGGTTCATCCTCGAGGCCGGGAGCTCCACCTCCTTCGTCTTCTTCTGCCTACGTGGGGCTGGTTCTGCCGGGCTGGGCAGAGGGGACAGCAGCTCCACCTCCACCACTGGAGCCAGATCCTGAACCGCCTTGGATCTAAAAGAGGGGAATTCCAACCAAAATTAAACAATGACATTAAAACCTAAAAATTCTGAAAATAGAACAGAAAGTGTCGTCTCATCTTCAGTTTGTCATCTGCGTTTACATGAGTGTATTCAGGAGGAAATCCTTGTTTATACGAAGACGTAACAGTAGGAGAAATACGATTGGATAGCGCTGTGATAGACCTGGCCACATGTCCTTTTCGGTTTTTAACGTACGTAATTGTCCACTCGTCTACGTTCAGCTATGGCAGTGGTTGTCAAACTTTTTTCAGTGTTCCCTTACAAACACATCGACACACACTGACATCGACAAAACATTTTTGGAAGAAAAAAAAGGGGTACAGTGTTGTAAAATCAGTGTCTGATTAAGTAAATCCAAACTTATATCAGTTTTTATCTCACAATTTTGACTTTTTATTTCATAATTTTGACTTCACTTAATGCACCTTATAGTGCAGAAAATATGATACTTATTCTTTAAAAGAATTTTGAAAAGCTTCACGTGCCCCTTGCAGTACCCCCATGTACCCCCATTTGGGAACCACTGGGCTATGGTAAGCGTGTCATGTCTGTACAATAAATGAAACCACTCCTGTATATTTATGAGGGCTGTTAGTGCTAATGCTAATGCTAATGTTAGTGCATCTGGAAGATCTGTGGGATCCAGGTTGTCCCACATGTTTGTTGTTTTACCTGCTCAGTGTATGAATAGAAGGTCAAAGTGTATGTGACATGAACATATGTGACGGAAAGACATCCACAACATGAACATGTGCGTTTGTTGTTATTTAGACAGAGATGTGACCCAGCGTGTCTTCAATACGTCCCACTGTGGAAGGAGTCTGAAGATTTGTATTTTCTCACAGCCACAATCGTCCTTGTCTTAAAGGTCCCATAGCCCAGTGGTTCTCAAATGGGGGGCACACGTACCCCTGGGGGTATGTGGAGGTACTGCAGGGGGTACGTGAACCTTTCCAAAATTCTTTTTAAAAATTACGTACCGTATTTTCTGCACAATAAGGTGCATTAAGTGAAGTCAAAATCATGAAATAAAAAGTCTAAATTATGACATAAAAACTGATATAAGTTTGGACTTAATAAATCTGATTTTACAGCACTGTTCTCCTTTTTCCTTCTAAAAATGTTTTGTCCATGTCAGAGGTTACTAGACTAAAAATATGTTTGTAAGGGGGAACATCACTGAAAAAAGTTTGACGACCACTGCCTTCGTCAACCACTGCCTTCTATTTTTAAATCCATAATTCTAATTATCAGACACTTACTTGGCCATTTTCTTGACAGTTTTTCTGGTTTTAGAAACAACTGCTGTTACTTTATCCACTTCCACAATTTCTTCCTCTGAGGCAATTTCATTCTGTGGGAAAAAAAGAGGATGAGGTTAGAAAACTTGGTACAATTATTCTTGAAATTCTGTTTTAAATGTCTGCTGTTGGAACAAGTCAAAGTATGCATCTGTTCTTTCAGTTTTAAGAAATCAATGTGCAATTAAAGTGTACACTGATTGGATCATATGCCTGAACATTTGACTAAGACAAATAAAAGTGTCATCGCCCCCTGGAAAATTATTTTATATAAAAAATTTAAAAGTCAGAACAACCTTAACTTTAGTCATTTCACTAACAGTGGTTCCAAACTTTTTTTCTGTGATGTTCCCCTTTAGAAACATATTTTTAGTCCAGCACCCCCTGACATGGACAAAACATTTTTGGAAGAAAAAAGGAGGAACAGTGCTGTATAATCAGTGTCTGATTTTTAAAATCCAAATATATCAGTTTTTATCTGATCATTTTAACTTTTTATTTCATGATTTTGACTTCACTTCATTTATCTTATAGTCCAGTGTGCCTTATAGTGTGGAAAATAAGACACTTACTTTTAAAAAGAATTTTGAAAAGCTCCACGTACCGCTTGCCGTACCCCCAGGGGTACGAGCACCCCTATTTGAGAACCACTGCACTAACATATACTAAAGGAAATCAAAGACTTCAATAAACTGTGGGATTCATATTTTAGTATCATTACAAGGTAGTCATTAATTGTTTGCCATCCTGCATTTTATTCCTTTTTCTTTTAATAACAAAGGAGTGTGTGTGTGTGTGTGTGTGTGTGTGTGTGTAAGTGTGAATGAGTAGTTTTTTTTTTAAATTACCAATATATTTTTACATTTCTTTTTGTTCAAATTTTAGTTGTACTTTAATATAATAAGTTCACATTGTATTAAAACAAATAAATAAATATATTGGAGAAGAACTTTAGTCATTTTTTTCAATTGACAGCAGGTGTGGTCTACACCAGTGGTTCTCAAATGGGGGTACATGAAGCTTTTCAAAATTCTGTTAAAAAAATAAGTACCGTATTTTCCGCACTATAAGGCACATTAAGTGAAGTCAAAATCATGAGGAAAAAATGTCAAAAATTCTGAGATTAAAAACTGATATAAGTTTGTATTTAATACATCAGACACTGATATTACAGCACTGTACCTCTTTTTTCTTCCAAAAATGTTTTGTCCATGTCAGGGGGTACTGGACTAAAAATATGCTTCTCAGGTTGAACAGCAGTGAAAAAAGTTTTAGAACCACTGCTCTACATAAAACCTGAACATGTTGTCGGTTGACTAAAAACAGTGAACATTTATGTAATGAGATTTTACAGTTAATTCTTCTTTTCGTATTGTTTTTATTAGTTTAAAATCCACAAAGATGTTAATCTTTTTCCCTCCCAAAACCAAACAGGGACACATAACATTTAAATAAATAAGGGTGTACAGAATTAGACTCATTCTGTAAAGTCATTATAATTACTTTAAAATGAGGAATTAAATATGAACACGAACATACCTGAGGTGAACCAGTGGCAGCTTTGGCAACTCTTCTGCTTCTAGTGACAGGAGCTGTAGACTGTTCAATGGGACCAGACGACACTTCTGTAGAGGCTGAGACACAAACCCACAGTGTTACCACCATGAAACATGATAAATGGATGTGTGGATTTGTAAAAAGTATGAATGAAGTGAAGGGCTGCACACCTCTGGTTCTCCTTCGTGATGGTGAGTAGATGAATGAATGCTCGCCTGGGCTCGACTCTTCCTCCACAGGTTCTTCTCCAGGTTGAACCTGCTTCACTGAAGACTTTGTACGTCTTTTACTGACTCTGGTCTTCGAGTCAACAACTCCACCTGGAACAATGGAATCACAGAGCGTTTTCCTTTTGCCAGGTTTGTTAAAGCAGTGGTTCTCAAACTGTTTTCAGTGATGAAAAAAACTTAGGAGGTACTTGACTAAAAAATATGTTTCTGACATGGGCAAAACATTTTTGTCAGAAAGCAGAGGTATAGTGCTGTAAAATCAGTGTCTGATTTTCTAAAGTCAAACTTATATCAATTTTTATCTCACGATTTTGACTTTTTATTTCATGATTTTTACTTCACTTAATACGCCTTATAGTCCAGTGCACCTTATAGTGCAAAAAATAATTTTGAAAACCTTCATATACCCCCTGCAGTACCTCCATGTACCCCCATTTGAGAACCACTGCCATAAACTAAATCAGTGACCCAGTTTAATATATTAGAAGAAAAGTTAGATGAAGAAAGGGCCAAAAGCTGAGAATACATCATTCCATTCATATGGGTGGATTCTCTGTAGCCACTGCAGCCTTATGCTTACCTTCCTGCTTCTCCTCCTCATCCTTCAGCCTCTTGATGAGGGCATCTGCAACAGGGATTTCAGAATCTACCTCCAGTGGAGAGTCCAATAGAGGCAGGTCTTCCTCAGGATGGTCCCAGAGTTTGCTTCTAGTTGGGCGACGAGTGTTGATCCGACTGGTGGAAGTCTTCATGTCCCGTTTAGGTCGATCCCCGGTTGCAGTAATAGTTTCAATAATGGCCTCTCCTTGTATCTTTTTTACATTCTGAGGATATGATAGAGGAACCAGTTTGACCTGGAAGTGGTGAATGTTGTCAGTGACCAGAAATGAATGGATCAGATTCATATGAATGATGTGCGATACATGCATATGGGTAAAAGGAATTATGAAATGCATTAAAAAGTGCAAAAGGTATTTCATTTGATTCCACAGGCACTTTCAATATCTGAGGGATCGGGTCATCTGATGATCTCATATCAAAGAATCAGCTAAATGTAGGTTTGCAAATCTACTGTTTGACTGGATCATTTTACAGGCACCAGTTCAGTTCAGACATTTATTGTCCCACAAAAGGGGAAATTTGGTTTGCCTCAGTGGTTAAAAACACACAATAAAAACAAACAAACTAATAAATAAATAAAAACTAGATCACTCAGAGCCCAGACCTCCGCGAAGCAGCACAAGTCTGTAAAGGTTTGGGTCTGGATGTTTGTAAATTATTTATAAACTAGTGTTCCATGTTCACAAACAACTTATTTTATTGGTCATTAACAATCTCTTAAAGCAGTGGTTCTTAAATGGGGGTGCGCATACCCCTGGGGGTACATGGAGGTACTGCAGGGGGTAAGGTGCATTAAATGAAGTCAAAATCATGAAATAAAAAATGTAAAATTGTGAGATAAGAAGTTTGGATTTTTTAAAATATCAGACACTGATTTTACAGCACTGTACCTCGTTTTTTGTTAAAAAATGTTTTGTCCATGTCAGGGGGTATTGGACTAAAAATATGTTTCTAAGGGGGAACATCACTGAAAAAAAGTTGGACAACCACTGCCTTAGAGAGTAAAAAAATGTAAACAAATCCTCGGTCGCGTTTTTCAGATATGTCCATTTCAATAGTCGACCACGTATGACGTCACTCTGACGTTATGCGACGTCACACAACGATTGCTTAACAAGATATCTTGTTAAGCAAGATATTGTCTGATTTAACTAAATATGTCAATAACCTGCTTCATACAACGTCATACATTTACCAAATATACTATCGGCTTGACGTCATATGACGTCTTTACGTGATGTCATGGAGCTTATGGGAGTTATCTGATGTTAGAAGGTCAGACGAAGTGAATGAAAAAAAAAACACCTGATATTATCTGGTCTGGATGCTGAGATATCACCACTGATGTGTTTGAACTGTTGACCTTCACTGACCTTTGACCTTTAGAGCTCAAAATTTAATGGTCTCTTTCTTGACACATTATCAATCATCTCTGAAGGTTTCATCAAAATCCGTCCATAACCTTTTGAGTTATCTTGCTGACAAACAAATGCACGGTAAAACATAACCTCCTTCACAGAGGTAATGAAAAAAAATGACCCCCCAAAAATTCAAGACGGATAAAAATCACTAAAATAATCAAAACTATATCAGTGGTAGAGCTCAGACCTCAGTGAAGCAGCACCAGCCTGTAAAGGTTTGGATCTGGATGTTTGTAAATTATTTATAAACTAGTGTTCTGTGTTCATTAACGGTATATTTTATAGTTCATTAACAATCTCTTAGGTCAGGGGTGTCAAACTCCAGTCCTGGAGGGCCAGTGTCCTACATGTTTTAGATGTTTCCCTTTACCATCACCATGGAAACCATTCCATCATTATCAGTCTTCTGCAGAAATGATGATGATGGAGCTGATTATTAACAACCATTCTCCTTTCTTTTCTACAGAGTTTTTACTGAGTTTTGTTCATGGAACAGGTGTCAAAAGGAAACTGCTGGGACCAAATTTCAATACTAGTTCTCTTTTTTAAGTATTTTTTGATTTATTATTCAATGTTATTTTTAATTTTGTTAATTGTTTTTTTTTCTACTTTTTAAAAATATTTTTTTCTGTAATTTTGCTCCATTTGTGTCTTAAATGTTACTAATTATTTAGTCAGTTTATTATTCATTTTATTGATGACTGGCCATTTTTGTTTATTTTGTTGCTTATTTTAATTCTTTTAACTGTGGAACAGCTAAAGTTTCAGGATTTAAAGTGTTCAACTGAATCATGTGGACAAAGGAAATATCTAAAACATGCAGGACACCGACCCTCTAGGACTAGAGTTTAATACCTTGTCTTAGAGGGTTTAACAAAATCCATCCATAATTTTTTGACTATCTTGCTGACAAACAAACAAACAAATGCATGGTAAAACAACCTCCTTTGCGGAGGTAAAATAAAAAAAACATGAAACCATCAGAGCTTAAAAGCAACCTGACCAACCCCAGCACTGCACCAAAAACTCACCTTTAAAATATATAAACATTGAATGAATAAATAAATAAATATCTTCCGGTGTAGCTTAAAAAACGCAAGGTAACAAATCAGTGTCATCATTCGTTTTTTTTTTTTTTTTTTTTAAAATGAAACCAAAAATAAGTCAATGAAACAACAACTTGTTTCTTCATAACATTTTCCAAAACCAAAATGAAAAAACAGATCATGCGTTTTTTCAGTTTTCCTTTTTTGTGTTTAAGTGAATAATAGAAAAAAACAGATAATGGTTGTTTCCTGTTTTATCCAATTTTAACCTGAAGTAAATACAGTAAAGTGTAAATGAATGTTAACAACCATAGAAACATGTCTGCTGGATTGAAGATCATTATGGTATGATACTGTGGTCATATCTTCAGGCCTTAGGGGGACCCTCTTAGTTTACACTAATAGGACGTAGGTTTACATCTGTGTCACTTCGGGTCAAAGGTCATTTACGCTTTACTCAATTTGCTTCAGGTCAAAATTGGATAAAACAGAAAACAACCGTTATCTGTTTGTTCTATCATTCATTAACTCTTTAACCCCTGATGCGCCAGCACTGACATGTTCTAAATGGATGGTTTAGTTTAAATATTCAGACAGTTTTTTAAATGTTGTTGATGGAACTGATGTACGTGTCAAAAAGAAACTGAGTTCGAAAAACAAAACTCCCAAACTAAAACTACTGGAACCAAATGACAACAATAGATATTTATTCGTTTTTCTTTTTTAAACTTTTGTTTTTTGCATTTCATGTTAGATATTATTTTGTTAGTTTAATTTTTTATCATTTTATTGAACATTTTTGGCAGTTTTTGTTCCTTATTTTATCTTTTATTTTTTTTTTTACTGTGGAATTGCTAAAGTCTCAGGAGTTAAAGGGTTAAACAAAAAGGAAAATGGAAAAACTGCTTCCTTAGCTACTTTTTCATTTTGGTTTGGAAACGAATAATGAAGAAACTAGATGTTTTTTCGTTGTCTTATTTTGAAAAACAAATGAAACATGGATTGTAACAAGTTATTTTAGCATTTATGTTGCTAGACTAGGTGCTTAGCCAAAGCCACGGCGCAAAACATAACAGACATCACCATTAACATAAACAATGTTCAACTTGACAAAGGGAACGACTTTTATACTTACTTGTGGATAAATATTTAGACTAATCCGGTTGGACCGTCGAGTGTCTTTTCCAGGGCTGGGAGACTGTGGTTTTTCATCCTCCTCTTCCTCCTCTATCAGGACAGGTTGTGCCACGAGAGTCTTCCTCTTTCTGGAGCTGTGTCTGACAGGAGGGGCGCTCTCCTCTTCCTCAACTTCTAATGGCGTTGGCGTGTCCTCACTGCTGCTCGGTATCCTGCGGCTGGACCTCCTTGGAGTACTGGGCTGAGTATTCATTCGTTTGGCCGGCGTTTGAGTCTTGGAAGTGCGTCGTCCAGAAAATTTTGGATGCTTTGCTTCTTCTTTTATTTCTGCATCTGTGTCCGTTGTAGGCTCCTCACTGATGCTTTGGTTCCGCTCACTAGCTCTTGTCAAAGTCGCCGTCTGTGAAGCTCGTCGCCTGCCGGGAGATGAGACCCTGGCGGGACTTCTGACTGTGGTGTCATTATCTATGGCCTCCTCCTGCTGAGGCTCAGGATGAACCTTGCGGGTACTTCTTCGAGGTGTGCCGACAGCGGTTTCTTTGACCTGTCTCCCTTTTCTGGACGTACGTCTGAGGGACGAAGGGACTGCAGAGCTAGTTTCCACTTCCTGTACCTCCTCTTCTGTCTCATCTGACTCCTCAAGCAGTGGGGAGATGAAGGTAACCGTCCTCCTTGTTCTTGTGGTCCTCGTCGTTGGGGTAGATGGAATTTTCTTCTTCCTCTGAGAACTGGGAGTGTCAAACACAGGCTTTTCCTCTGGTTGCGTATCAGAGTCCACAGGTTCCACTTTATCACTCCTTTTAACTTTTTTAGGTCTTCTCCCTGGCCTTTTCTTTTCCTGAATGTCTTCTCGGTTCACCTTTTCTACCTTTTGTAAGGCTGTATATTCCTGCTCTTCCCCTACGACTCCATCAGCTTCTCCGTTGTGTGGTTCTGGTGCATCGTTTTCAAAAGGTGCATTTCCCTCAAGCTCCTTCTGATCCGCAGTAGATGTCGTTTTGTCATCCTCTTCTTTCATTTCCTCTTGAACAACAGCACCTGTCATTGCTGTCAAATCTCCAATATCATTGCCATCCTTAATAATAACTGGGGGTTCTTCTGCTGGTGTTGGTTCACAGAAAGAAACCATTGGAGGTTCATTACCCTGGGCCACCGTTACCAACTCCACTTCATTCTTTTCTTCTACATCTTCTATCATGTATTTTTCCTCAACGTTTTCATTTTGTAGGTCGACTTGAGGTTCTACAGGTTCTACCTCCTCTGGTTCATCCACCTCAGTTCTGCTTGGTTCCTCCATCTCTATTCCAGGCTCCTGCTGAAGGTCAGCTTGAGGTTCTACAGGTTCTACCTCCTCTGGTTCATCCACCTCAGTTCTGCTTGGTTCCTCCATCTCTATCCCAGGCTCCTCCTGAAGGTCATCTTGAGGTTCTACAGGTTCTACCTCCTCTAGTTTATCCACTTCAGTTCTGCTTGGTTCCTCCATATCTACCCCAGACTCCTCCTGAAGGTCAGCTTGAGGTTCTACAGGTTCTACCTCCTCTAGTTTATCCACTTCAGTTCTGCTTGGTTCCTCCATCTCTACCCCAGGCTCCTCCTGAATGTCAGCTCGAGGTTCTACCTCCTCTAGTTTATCCACTTCAGTTCTGCTTGGTTCCTCCATCTCTACCCCAGGCTCCTCCTGAATGTCAGCTCGAGGTTCTACAGGTTCTAACTCCTCTAGTTTATCCACTTCAGTTCTGCTTGGTTCCTCCATCTCTACCCCAGGCTCCTCCTGAAGGTCAGCTCGAGGTTCTACAGGTTCTAACTCCTCTAGTTTATCCACTTCAGTTTTGCTCGGTTTCTCCATCTCCACCCTAGGCTCCTCCTGAAGGTCAGCTCGAGGTTCTACAGGTTCTAACTCCGCAGCTTTATCTACTTCAGGTCTGCTCAGTTCCTCCTCCATTTCTTCTTCCTGAACACCTTCTCCAGAGGCCAAAGTATCTACTTCATTTTTGGTTAACAGGATGACCTGTGGTGTGGTTGATGGTTCATCGGTGACCTCTGACTGGTAAGGGTCGGAGGACGGCGGATCACTGTCCAGCACATCTGCCTCTTTTTCTCCATCTTCATCCACATCCAGCATGAGAGAGAAGGTGCTGTGTGTTTCGGGCCTCAGATCGTTTGGCACACAGGTATGGTGAAGCTCATCAAGATGCAGCTGAGAACTATGGACCAGGCCGTCCTGTTCCTCCACCAGCTCCAGAGGCACCAACAGAGTGGTAGAGGGTTTGAGCTCCATGTAGGATGATCCTTGTTTGTCATCATCCTCATCTGGATTAATCTCTTCTTCGCCGGCCCCAAGTCTCACCATCACCACCTCAGCTTCCATTTCTTCATCTACTAACTGTTAAAGTACAAGAACAAGACACTGAATTAATCCTTCAACTCTAAAAAAAAAAAGATCAAAATTCTTCTTTCTATACACAGACACATACAGACTGAACTTATAAAGAGCATCTGAAAGGTGGGGTGAGAGATCTTTTTTTGGAAAAATGTTTTACCATATTGCTTGAAAACCTCTTCATGACCCCATATCTACGACGGAGTATTCGGACCACATGTGAAGAAAAAATATTTTTGATATGACGAGTTTAAAGTCAAAATTTCCACCACCACGAAATTTCCACTTTAAGTCTTGAAATGTCAACAATAAAGTTGAAATCAAATGTTGACTTTATGTTATCATTTCATAGACAGATCAAACGTTCCGTAGCTGCAGGGTCTGTGTACCTTTTAATATTTAGAGACTTCAGTCGAGAGGTTCTTCCATGTTTTCTTTGAACCAGCATCAATCAACCGTGTCATAAAAAGATTCCAGAGTCAAATGAATGACTTTAGATTTTCAGTTGGTGATGGCTGTCCGTCTGTGAAATGGGTCCAGGCTGTAAATTTTTGGAATACACCTTTACGGGCTATTAAATTGAGGTTGCATTACAATGT
Source organism: Siphamia tubifer (assembly GCA_020466265.1). Taxonomy (NCBI): domain Eukaryota; kingdom Metazoa; phylum Chordata; class Actinopteri; order Kurtiformes; family Apogonidae; genus Siphamia; species Siphamia tubifer. Next base: position 32,246,829 of record CM035785.1, read on the forward strand.
ACATTGCTTAAAGGTTGAATAGTGTAGCAGTTAAAATAAACAACTCATCACCACCAGTTTGATTCAAGGATTTTGACTTGGTAAAGGAGTCTCCACCACTGTTGTTATGGCAACCAACAATAAGGTGGACATGCTTCGACTCCAAAGGTAAGATGATACTGTTATGATTCTATAATATTTGGACAGACTAATGGGTTATAGGTATGGTATTCACCCTGTCAGTGAGAAAATGTCAGATATTGACCAAACAGAATGTTCCGGCAGGTTTTGCTCAGTTACCAACAGTGTGTGTAAACTGGTGGTGTAAAACCACAAACTATTGTCCTTATTTCATGGTGTTTATGTCATTCTTCTAAACATTTTGTTAGCCAAGCTTCGTGTGACACAAACTGATAAATGTTATCGTTTTGTTATTTAGAATGATAATTGACATTGAGTTGTGGTGAATGCTGGTGAACCCTGAGGTTCACCAGTTCCAGATCGCTCCAGACAGCAGAGCGTGGGTGGATTTTTGAAGCCGTGATTTGGCGGGGTGGACTGACGAAGAGGCATGGATGTGTATACTTTCAAAATAAAGCTGCAGGAACCATTTTCAAAGATCTTCTAACCCTACCTTTGATTTCAAGGCTTCAGAATCATTCCACATTAATAATGCAAACAAGGAAACCAATAACATTAACATCAGGATCTAATTATGTCGGTGGTCCCGTTGTACTGTACACACACTACCATATACCGTCATATTGGCCTGATGTGACCAATATGACGTCCAGTCATACAGGTCTATGGCTACATAGATCATTATTTAAGACAGTGGTTCTCAAATGGGGGTATGTGGAGATACTTCAGGGGGAACGAGAAGCTTTTCAAAATTCTTATAAAAAAATAAATAAATAAGTACCGTATTTTACGCACTATAAGGCACATTAAGTGAAGTCAAAATCATGAAATACAAAGTCGAAATCGTAAGATAAGAAGTCATAAGTTTGGATTTAATAAATCAGACACGTCAGGGGGTACTCCACTAAAAATATGTTTCTAAGGGGAAAAATCACTGAAAAAAGTTTGACAACCACTGATCTTGGAGGCCCTTACACTCGGACTAAACGACATTGGTTATATTAATGGTAATTGTGTTAATTGTGTTTTGTCAACAATAATTTCTTTAACAACCCAGTTTCTTACAAAGACAATTTAGGACCGAATTTTTTTTTTTTTTTTAAATATATTTAAATATTTTTAAGGTCCAACATTTCAGGGGGTTTACCTCATTCAAATTAGTTTCTAATCAGTGTAAACATCCTCTTTGTGTGAACCAAAGTGTATTAACATTATCTGTGGAGTCAAGTTACCTTCATCTGTGCAGAGAACATTTCAGCGTCTTGTCCTGACAAAGGTGGCAAAAAGTGGGCTTGTCCCTGTTGGACAAAGACTGAACCAGGCTGGAGGGGTGAGAGCCTTCCATTACCCTGGACTTCCTCAATTATCTCCACCTCACTGCCCGAGTCCTCCTCCTCTTCTTCTTCTTCCTCCCCCTCCACCTCTTCTTCATCTTCCTCCACCTCCTCTTCTTCCTCCACCTCCTCTTCTTCCTCCTCCTCCTCTTCTTCAGCTTGATCAGACTCCTCTTCCTCATCTTCTTCTTCTGAGGCAGGACTAGAAAGTTCTTCACTGTCGTCAACGCTCACAACAGCTAAAGGATGAAGCACAAGAGCATGTGAATGTGACAAAAAGGGAAATTTGACAGAATGAGTTAACTACGAACTTATTGCCAGAGGTGGTAAAAGTACACACATTCTGTACTTGAGTAGAAGTACAGCTACTTGTGTGAAAAAACAACTGATAAAAGTAGAAGTACTGATTCAACTCATCTACTTAAGTAAAAAAAAAAAAGTACAATTTCTCAATTGTAACAAAGTACAAAAGTAAAACTGCATTTTTTTTGCCAAAAATGCAATAACACTAATTTAACCAAGACAAATTTAAACGGATTCAAAAGTATCCAAAAAATAAAGCCTTTAAAAGTTATATAAAGTCACAGTTTCTCTTCTCCACTGATTTTCCCTCTGAAGTGACTTATTTTTCATACTGTCACATCTGTTTAATTTGAAAAAGTAATGAGAGTATTCTGAGAATATAAAGTACAGAGATTTATATAAATGTAAAGAGTATAAAGTACATATATTTATATAATTGTAAAGAGTACACAGTACAGATATTTACATAAATGTAAAGAATATAAAATACAGATATTTATATAAAAATGTAGGGAGTAAAAGTAAAAAATTGGCAGAAAAATTAATGGTCATGTAAAGTACAGATACCTAAAAAAATCTACTTAGGTACAGTAACGAAGTACTTTTACTTAGTTACTTTCCACCTCTGGTTATTGCTACATGTGAAATCTTCCTCACAGTGAGAGTCGGTGCCAGTTGGCTCTGAGGATGTTACAGAGGTGATCGATTTTTGGGTGGTAAGCATCAGTGTAGTTTTAGCAGCTGTGAGCTCCTCTTCTTCCTCCTGTGGTGATTCACTAAAACAAAGCAGATTAGCCCAAAATAGTTAATGGATTAGCTGCTGCATTACAAATAAATGCTTCTTCAAGATTAAAGATAGATAAAAACTATTAATCTCTCAGGAAGGTTCCTCTGGGAAATTAGTGTTACAGTATGATACGCCTATAATACACCCATAATAAAAAAAACACGTATAACATAAATGTGTGTGTGTGTGTGTGTGTGTGTGTGTGTGTATATATATATATATATATATATATATATATATATATATATATATATATATATATATATATATATATATATATATATATATATATATATATATATATATATATATATATATATATATATATATATATATATATATATATATATATATATATATATATATATATATATATATATATATAAGAAGACTTAGGGTGCATGGTGTGGATCAAAGTGTTATGCTGTTGTTTTATCGTACCACTATTGAATCTCTCATCCGTTATGGCATTACAACATGGTTTGGGAACTTAAGAGTAAAAAGCAGAGCACAACTGCAGGCAAAATAATGGGCACACAGCCCCCATGTTCTTTGCAAGTAATATTTGAAGAGACAGTCGGGAGACAGGGGCAAAAACTCTCGACTGATCAAACTCATGTGCTAAACCATGAGTATGATCTCCTGTCTTCTGGCAGAAGGTATAGGATGCCAGCATGTAAATCAAATAGATACAAGTCCTCCCTGGTACCTATGTCCATCAAATTGATTAACAAGTTGAACAGATAATGGGAGGGCATTTGCAGGTGACAAGAGAATAGAGCAATGGTTTTGTGGGATGGGATACTATTAATTTATTTAAGAGGATGTGCAATATTGGTAGAAAGGTGGAACAGGCCAATTGGGCAATTGTGCAAAGGGTTGGTTGGGGTATTTATTTATTATTCAGAGGTATGTGAAATATGTAGAGAAATGTGTAATTGTTATTATCTTCGGGAGGGGAAAATGTGCAATATGCAGGTATTTATGAGTGCTGCTATGCTGCCTATGTGGAGGTATTTGACTATATTTTGGAAGAAAACTGTGCAATAACTTCTGGATTTCAGTTTTTATGGTGTGTGAGGAGTGGATAGTGTGTGTGTATGTGTGTGGGGTCAGCTATCTGTTTTGATGTTATATGTGCTGCTATGTTTTTTGGGCATGTGTCATGTGTTGTGTGTGCTGCCAATGCCCTGTAAGCCCAATACGAATTTCTCTACACTGAGACAATAAAGATCAATTCAATATATATTATGTACATATATATATATATATATACACACAAAACCAAGCATATAAACACTACAGACTTTTTCCATTTAAAGAAACAGACATGATACCTGTTGAATGACACTTCAGTTTTTGATGCATTGTGTATTCCTGAGCGGGTTAGAGGTGGAGACAGCATACTGGTAAAGAGATGTTGTTGGACAAAGTCCGTCAGATCTAGTGACAAAAAAACACAACAAGAAGAAAAAAAAACAACTCAATTTAATCATAGAATTTAAGCCATAGTATTGTGACTGACAACCAGTTAAAGCCATACATTTCATACAATCATTATCCTCAGGCTCCTTTTATATTAATTCACTGCATAACATGATGTGGTAATGTTTGTCAAGGTTTCAGACAAACCTGTTTGTTGCTCCACATCATCTTCTGGTTCATTTGTAGCTTCAGGTTCAAATGTTTTCATGTCTTCAGTGAGGTCTGGAACTTCAATGACCTCTGACTGGTCATCCTGGGCCTCGGCTTTCACTGGCTGATCCTGCATTTCAACATCTGGAGCGGACTCAGTGACTGACTCTGTGCATTCATTCACCTGGTTGTAACCTAGTGGAATAAAAACAGAATACAGATGATGATTTAGTGTTAAAAACTGTGAGGTTTTTCTTTGTTTTGTTTTTTAAAAAAATTGTTTTCCATTCTGTCAATTCAGGCATCCTGTCAAATTGCACTCCCAACCACCAGGTGTTTTCACAGAGAAAAAGCCCATCGGTTGAGGCATCCATTGACTTGAAATACTTTGAAAGTGGATTTATTTTACTGTGCCTTTGTCCAGTAAAAATATAACGGGGTATCTGCACATTTATGACAAATAAATATGTTTTTTAAGACTATTTTAAGACCTTTGAGTATAAAAAACAAGACCACTAGTGCGGAACAAACATGTAAAGTAAAAAAAAAAGAAGAAGAAAAAAGCAGACTCTAGGTTCAATTCATAGCATATGGTCTGAAGAACCCACAGTATTTCTACCTTTAGCATAGTGGTTTATCCCACAGTATTATTCAGGTTAGAACTATTGTTAGTTCAACAGACACAAACAGTAGCCTACAGTTTGAGTAACTAAATCTAAATACAGTATTAGAAAAATTAAATAGTAAAAAAAACAACAAAAAAAAACCCATCTACCTATAATGGGAGCATTATATGATGGCTAAATAGACTTGTAAAAATGGGCTACCTATAATGGATTTGATAGACACATCTGTCAATTTATGCATCCAGGTGCTCATTTTGACAGGGATGCTCATTTTGACAGGACACTTTAACTTTTATCATAATCAGAAAAAGAAAATTAATTACCATGACTGGAGAGCTCTCCAGGATCACGAGTTACAGAATCTTCTTGTGTCATACTTGATTCAATATCTACTTTATCCTCCATTTCAGACTCAACTTCTTCATCCTTTTTATCCTCCAGTTCAGGACAAGCTTCCATTAAATCTTCAAACATTTCATTCTCCTTAACCCCATCCACTTCATCCATTGATAGAAGAGGAGCCTCTTCAGCTGTTAATGCAGGCTCCAGCTCCAATTCCTTTTCTTCAGGCACTTTGATACTCACTATTACTACTCCATCATCATCATCTTTATCCACAGGGTTCTCGTCCTCTTCCAGATCTTGTGACAAAGGTGCATCATAATACTCTAAAGTTGTGTCTGTTGAACGTACAGATGTGTGGCTGGTTTCAAACCTCAGGGAAACCTGAACATGTGATGATACTGATGGTCCAGTTTCTTCTGTGACTTCATGGATGGAGGATGACTCACTCTCTGAGCATCTGAGTTGTGGAGAAGGAATTCCACCTTCTGGAGGAAGGAACTTTAGGGACTGTGCCTCTTCCTCTGGTTCATCTGCTTCCTCCTCAGGAGGCTCTGAGGACCAGGTCTTATGAGTTGCCTTGGACAACGTAGTTCCTCTAGTCAGCAAACTAATCTCACTCTCTGCTGCCATCTAAAGAGAAAAACAAATTCAAACAGAAAACATTTTATTTCAAAGAAAGCATTAAAAAAAAATTAGGATTTAGACAGAATAAGTTTCACTGTACCAATATATTTGGTCTTCGTAGGCCAGTGGTTCTCACATGGGGGTACACATACTCCTGGGAGTACGTGGAGGTACGTGAAGCTTTTCAAAATTATTTAAAAAAATAAGTACCATATTTTCTGCACTATAAGGCGCATTAAGTGAAGTCAAAATTAAGAGACAAAAAGTCAAATTATGAGATAAAAACTGATAAGTTTGCATTTAAAATAATCAGATACTGATTTTACAGCACTGTACCTCTTTTTCTTACAAAAATATTTTGTCCATGTCAGGGGTACTCAGCTAAAAATATGTTTCTAAGGGAGGACATCACTGAAAAAAAGTTTAGAACCACTGTCGTAGGCTGCATTCTCCAGAAATTGCCCTTTTGAGAGTCTAACAACCTCCTGATGTGCAGTGATGCAAGAGAATGTTCAGTGGTGGTGCTGTTGGATCTCAGCTCAGGTATTTGATACAGTGGACCAGTGCATATTGTTAGAAAGACTTGAGCAGCAGGTAGGTGTGTCTGGGTCAGCCCTGCAGTGGTTCACCTCCGACCTCTCTAACAGGAGTTCTGCTGTATCTGTTGGAAACTTCACCTCCTCATCTGAAACCCTCCGCTGTGGTGTACCCCAAGGTTCAGTTCTTGGTCCAGTTCTATTTGCCCTATATTTGATTCCTCTTGGGCAAATAAAACAGTTTAAAGGGGTCTCTTATCATTGTTGTGCTGACGACATTCAGCTTTATTCCTCCTTTAAACCCCACAACCTTTCCTCACTGTAACTTCTGAGTGACTATGCAACAGCCGTAAAAACTGGATGGATAATAATTTTTTTAAACTTAATTCTGATCAAACTGAACTCATTTCTGTCTTTCCAAGTCTTGTTCCCAACATCAAGGCTCATTTAGGTTTTCATACCTCGATGAATCTGCAGTTAAAATTCTTGGCCTCACTGTGGGCCAGACTGTCTCTGGACCAGCATGTGAAATCTTTGACTTCTTGCATTTTTCCAGTTAGAACATAGCCAAACTGAGACCTATGGTAACTCCGGCCAAACTGAGACCTATGGTAACTCCGGCCAAACTGAGACCTATGGTAACTCCGGCCAAACTGAGACCTATGGTAACTCCGGCCAAACTGAGACCTATGGTAACTCTGGCCAAACTGAGACCTATGGTAACTCCGGCCAAACTGAGACCTATGGTAACTCCGGCCAAACTGAGACCTATGGTAACTCCGGCCAAACTGAGACCTATGGTAACTCCGGCCAAACTGAGACCTATGGTAACTCCGGCCAAACTGAGACCTATGGTAACTCCGGCCAAACTGAGACCTATGGTAACTCCGGCCTAACTGAGGCCTATGGTAACTCTGGCCTAACTGAGGCCTATGGTAACTCCGGCCTGAGGCCAAACTGAGGCCTATGGAAATTCCGGACAAACTTAGGCCTATGGTAACTCCAACCATGACGGAAATGCTAATCCATGCATTTGTATTATCACGTCTGGATTACTGTAACATTCCTTTTACTTGCCTCAGAAAAATTGTCTTTGGATCACCTACAAGTGATCCAAAACGCTGCTGCCAGGCTATTGACCAGGTCTCCCAAAGGGTCCCATGTCACCCCTATCTTAACTCCTCTCCACTGGCTACCCATCAAAAAAAGAATCCAGTTTAAAGTTCTTGTAGTTACTTCCAGAGCTGTGCATGGTCAGGCTCTGGCCTACATCATAGATAGGCTGTGGCCTGATGTCACCAGCAAGTCTCTGAGCTCCTTTGATCAGGACCCGACGGTGATTCCTCATTCTAGGCTTCAATCCAAAGGAAACAGCCTTTCAGGTTGTGGCACCCACTCTGTGGAACTGTTTACCACAAAATTTAAGATCTGTGGACACTCTGGACACTTTTAAAAAGCAGCTAAAGACCATCTGTTTAGACTGTCCTTTGTTTGAATTAGGGATGTTAACCGATGACCGTTTGACCAATAGTTGACTGCATCAACGTTGTCCGGTCATAATTTTCTTTCTGTATATAAAAAGAAAAAAGAAAAGAAACAAAACCCATGCCACTACACAAACTCTTTATTATTGTAGGATAGGTTATGAAGAGGAAGCTTTGTGATCTCTCCATAGCATATCTTTAAAAATGATGAATTTGAACATTAGCAGTAGTAGTATTAATAGCAAACGCAGAGCTCAATTAATCTATGTGGTACGAATATTTCACACCAGTTTAGAACAGTTACTCAAAACAAACCAAATCCAAAGCTGACATGAGGGAATAGAACTTCAAGAGCTAGCAGCTAGAGGACAGCAAGTTGTTACCATGACAAATTTCGCCATCCCTGGTTTGAATTGTTGTTTTTATCGTAAGTCTATCTGTTTTTATGTTACTTCCTGCTCTGACTGTATGTTTTATGCTTTGTGTTTTATGTCTTTTATGCTGTTTCATGCCTCTATTGCTTTTGTAAAGCACCTTGAGACTGCTGTATAAATAAAGTTTAGCATTATTATTATTATTACCATTATTATATAAATGATAATTATTACTTTGCAAAGGAATGGCAGCGTTATGTTTTTGTTGTTGTTTGTCATCTGTCCGTTAGCAAGATATCTCGCAAATTTATAGATGGATTTGGCTGAAATTTTCAGGAAATGTTGATACTGACAAAAGAAACAAATGGTTAAATATTGGTGGTGAAAAAAAACCCCAATTTGCACATAAACTCTCAACTATCTAATGAATAATTGTAAGTAATTTTGCCTTTATTTGGTTGCTTCAGTAGAGAAAAACATGAAATGAGGGAGAAGACAGAGTAGGGAAATGGCATATGTTCCTCTGTGGTGGAACGCGTGTACATATCGTTTTATTAGCAGTGCTTGGTCGTACCCCATTGGTCCATCGGATTCCCTTCTCTGGTTCAGGAGATTCTGCCTCTTCGATGAAGGTGATTCTGTTCTCTTTATTGCGGAGGGGTGGTGTGATGGAACGCCCGGGAGAAGCCGATGGCGTGGCGACAGGTGTGGGCCTCAGGCTGCTGCGCAAGATGGACTGAGGAGTGAAGGCTGAGAACACTGGACCTGAAGCAGCCAAGGCCCGAGCTCGCTGTTGGTGCACGACAAACACAGATATGGCAAAACTAGTAAGAAAAACTACTTTTACCCCATTGAGATATTCAAGTATGAGATATGACAATTACATTTTAGAATTTAATAAAAGTCGTGTGCCCTCTCTGGTTCACAGGGAAAGTTCTGTCTCAGGTGGAGGAGTTTAAGTACCTCGGGATCTTACTCACAAGTGACGGGATGATGGAATGAGAGGTTGACAGGTAGATTGGGGTGGCATCCGCAGTAATGCGGGTGTTAAATCGATCCGGTGTGGTAAAGAAGGAGCTAAGAGCTAGAAGGCAAAGCTCTGGATTCACCAGTCGACCTATGTTCCGACCCTCACCTATGGTCATGAGCTTTGGGTCATGACCGAAAGAGTGAGATCATAGGTACAATCGGTTTCCTTCGCAGGCTGAGCTGGGCTCAGCCTTAGCAATAGGGTGAGATTGTGAGATAAAAAGTGTGATTAAAAAGTTTAAAATTATGTGACAAAAAGTCAAATTGATGAGATAAAAAGTGAAAATTGTTAGATAAAACATCTAAATTATTAGATAATTTTGGACACACTGGAGGGAGTGTATCTCTGGGCTGTCCTGGGATTGCCTACGGATTCCCGTGGAGGAGCTGGCTGTGGGAGCTGGGGTAAGGGAAGTCTGGGCTGCTTGACTGAGGCTGCTGCCCCCATGACCTCTGACCTTGATAAAATGGGAGACGAACGAACGAATTTAATGAAAGTGTACATCTGTCTATTCACCTTCACAACCTGTGGAGTTTGTAGCAGACTGAGCTCTGAAGCCTTGCTGATGCTCTTTGGCGATACCCAAGAACTGGGAGGTCTCGGGGGGCTGACGATGGGCCGAGGGGGCTGACAAGAGGGGCGAACCACCGACTCCATTAGCCTGATCAGAGTAAAGAAAAAGAAATGAAACGAAAGATTATTCAAAAGGAATAAAAGCACTTCTCTGACATTCTTCAAAATTTTAAAAACAATGCATATGATACACATCACTCTGAAAAATATAAGGACTTTTCTATGCTGCTCCAGAATTTATGTTAATACATATTATGCTTATGAAGTCAAAGTTAAAAATAATCTAGTTCTAGTAATCTTTAGTTCAACAACAACAACAAAAAGATGCTATATCAGAGGTACAATATCTACCAAATAGACCAACACAGTCATAGAGAGCAGTGGTCCTCAAATGGGGGTACGCGCACTCCTGGGGGTACGTAGAGGTAATGCAGGGGATACGTGAAGCTTTTCAGAATTCTTTTAAAAATAAGTACCGTATTTTCCACACTATAGATAAAAAGTCAGACTCGTGAAATAAAAAGTCAAACTTTGTGAGAAAGTCCAACTCATGAGAAAGTCAAATTTGCGAGATAAAACTTCCAAATAGTGAGATAAAAAGCCAAAATTATGAGATAAAATGTCAAAATTATGAGATAAAAACTGAGTTTGAATTTAATAAATCAGAACACAGATTTTACAGCACTGTACCTCTTTTTTCTTCCAAAAATGTTTTGCCTATGTAAAAATATGCTACTAAGGGGGAACATCACTGAAAAAAGTTTGACAACCACTGGTATCGTGTATTTTAGGGGTACCTTGACTTTCTCTTGGACGTCATGGTGATGGGGGTTCCCAGGAAAGGCTCAGGAAGAGTGAGAGCGGAAGGCTTAGGGCTGGAGCTACAGATGTCTGTTGCCCCAGGGCTGCAAGAACACGTCAGTGGTAAATGCTAAGATATTAATGAACCCCCCAAAAAACATAAAACATTTCTCTGAAGTAATTCAGATATTTTCTGGTCACCTCTTGGCTGGGGAAGACTGCAGCATGGCTCCTTTGCCTAACCAAACCTCCTCAATCTTGTTGAAGACATTGTTGATGAAGCCAGCCCTTGACATCACCTTTTCACCCGTAGAGCGTTTGGTGATAGTTGATAGTGGCTGTGGCCGAGAGACTGGATCACATAAAAAAAAAAAGAAAATGGAAACATTATGATTAAGCCACACTTTGGGAAAAATCTATATTTTTGGATATTTTTGAGAGTTTTCAGTTTTTTCCTGATAAAATCAGTATTATTTCATCCATAATAAAAAAAAAATCAGTTTTACTTTATTACAATTGAGAAGTTGTACTATTTTACTTTTATTTCAGTGAAGGATTTCAGTAAAGGTGTTCAATCAGTACTTCTACTTTTACCAGTTTTTTCACACAAGTAGCTGTACTTCTACTTAACAGAAGTTCAGTACTTTGACCACCTCTGTTAGTATCAAACTCTGCGTGCAAAGCAATGTGTCTATTTTTAACTTATTTTCCGCTAGGAGATGTTAAGTTAAGTTCTTCTTACCTTGTCTGTGGGTTGTGCCAGGGTGCTGGTAAGGCTTTGCTCGCTCCATTGCTAGTTTCCTTTGGACTCTTGGCAAAACCTTGCCGTACTGATCCAAAATAGAGTTCCTGGTACTGGACCGTTCTTTAAGCTTCGGGTCTCTCTCATTCTATAAATATAGGTACAACACATAATCAGAAATATTATGGGGTTCAACTACCGTATTTTCTGGACTATAAGCGGCTACGTTTTTCATATGTTTTGAACCATGAGGCTTATACAAAGGTGCAGCTATTCTGTGAATTGTTCTTCCACCACTAGGGGCGCTCTAACCAGAATTAGAATCAAAATTACTAAGAACAATCAATGCAAAGAACAATATGCTACTTTTTCTTTAGTAGATAGAACACAGATGACAAATTATCAACTGTTAATTACTTTCAAATTCTCACTCCATCATGGAACCCAGATGAAGAACTTTGTATAATGCATGTTTTAAGGAAGGAAGGAAGGAAAAGGAACCCGAACCCTAACCCTGCATGTTAGATTAGCATCAATGAATGTATGGTGAGTTCAGGTATATACATGTAACTACATTTACAGTTCAAAATCATTCTGTACATGCAATAAGTATCTGATTATTCAACATCGATATCTGCTGCTTCTAACTTGATAAACCTTGTATATTCTTTTTTTAATTAGATTTTTAAAACTACAGCAGATGTGGCTTATAGTCCATAAAATACGGTACAATATCTTGTTTATACTGGAGCAGACATATTTAACTTTGGTGATGACTCAAACATACCACTAAGTTCATTTTGAGGCTGTGGTTGAGCTGCAGGGCAGGGATGTAGTTGGCCTGCTGGAGGTAATGCACCATCAGCAGCTCTCTGTTCTGAAGACCCCCAGTACCCTGCAGAAACTTCTCCAAACACTCCTGAAACATTCATGCAAACATTTCAGAATTTCAATATCAAAGATGGAAACATTTATCTATCTGTAAGCACTTTGAATTTTGAAATGTTCATGGAAAGCAGGATATAACAGAGTTCTAGACTGCGACCCACGCAGAGGCACATGCACCCTAATTTCTCAAAAGTGTCACTAAAAAAGGTGCGATAAAAAATTTTTTGCAACTCTACAACTCTCCAGGTGATCAACAAGAGACAGGACTCACTATTTGCATGTCAGTTCAGGCAGACTGGCGTGGTTTGGGTTGTACATAGTTGTGCATGAGAGCCGAGGGTTGTGCACGTCGCGGAATACGTTCTAATTAAGAATTGGTGGTATGTCCAAAAATGTGTATCCTGGTATAATTTGAGCCACTAGTGGTATATGGTATATATGACGGTATAGTACTTTTGTAGACTACTATACATAAATAATAAAGAAAGTATAAATGACAGCAGAACAGTTTGTTAGTGGTCATATAGCTCCAAGTGCAGTCTTTCATGTTTGTGCAGACTTTCTTCATATTCATAACACAACACATCTCAGTGGTTGCAATCACTGTAGCAGCACTTAGCATGCTAACGTTAGTGAAATCGCTAATGAAATTGTAACTCTGAACAGTCATTTTAGTTGCTCACACCAGCCAGATACCATGACTAATAGTAACTCAACTGGATATAGTAACATATAGTTATTAAGGGTGGTGCAGTGTGTTAAATTTACAGAGGTGTTAACGTTTAGCACAATTGTTTTGTTGTCATCATAAACTCTTTGGCTGTTAGCTTGCTTGTCAGATATCCTGTAAATTTTTCACATACCATTATAACCAATATTACACAACATAAACTATATATTTTATATTTGTAGATTAATTAAACTAAATGCTTTTGCTAACAACATCTAAGAAGACTGTTGTGCTAGGTGCTTCTTAGAGGCAGCTGGCGGACATTCTAAACTTTGCATTACTGCCATCTACAGGAAGGACGGTAGAACAGTATGGCAAAAATCTCTACCGTGGACAAAAAAAAATACCTTATAAAGGTGTGATACCTTGCATACCACCGATTCCTAAGTAAAAGTGTATGCGACGTGGACATATGTCACGTAAAGATGCACGCAACGTGAACATGTGTGTTTCCTGCAGTTTAGACGGAGACGTGACCCAGCACATCTTCAATACATCCCACTCTGGAATAAGTCTTCAGATTTTTGCGTATTCACACCCCGAAGATGCAGGCACCGTGTAAACGAAAGGCACTTCTGATAAAATATACTGTCATATTTAGCCACAATCGTCTGGGTATAAATGGCCCCATCTTACATAAATGGCAAAAATAAGACACTATTAAAACATTACTTAGTGGATGAGTTGAAGAACATTCTACCATGGAAAAGTTACTACACCAAATAACTCCACCATTTTCAAGGTCCACAGCAAAGTATCTGAATGTACCTCAAATGCACCGTTAATGGCAATTATAGAGAAAATCATCCACGTCAAACCTAATAATGCATTTGACTCATTTCCTACCTGCTCGGGGAGGCCCAGGGGCAGTTTGAGCAGCTCTTTGATGAGGCCCAGTTCTTGGCAGTTCTCATACAGAAAGCCTAGAAGTTCACCCATGTTGAGGCGACTTGAATGCTGCCGAATTAAGGACCACGCCTCTATGAGACATCTGGAAGAGGATGCACAGTGATTATAAAAGACAAACAAACTCATGCAGAAAACAGGCCAGTCAGCAGCTGCTAGAAGACAGAATCATAATAGAGCTATTGTGCTTCAATCGCTCATTCAAAATGTTTGTTCTTGCAATAACTATGAAATGTCATTCATGTTTGGTATTACCTATTATGTAGAAGAACAGAGAGACAGAGTTTGGCTTGAGTGGTGGAGGAAATTGGAGGTTTAGTAACGTGAAAGTATCTCAGCGCCACAGAGTGTTGACCCTGGCACATCAACGCCTGCAGGACACGCTCGTGTTGCCACTCAAACTGACACGGAAATGCAGCTGGATGTAGGAGCAGCTCAAATGAACTCTGAGAAAACCAAACAAATTATAAAAAATACAATCAAGACAGGGTAAAAAAAAAAAAGGATTCAGAATTCATTCAGGCTCAGCATCACTGATAGACACACTGATGCTCCACTGACTTTATCAATGAATATTTATGAACCTGGTGGTCGTGATGGTCCAGCAGCCAGAGTCCTTGCACTAATTTGACCAGTCCGATAGGAATGGCGAATGCTGTGGGGAAAGACTCTACTGACGCCCCCTCCTTATTGGGGAAGGAGTACATGACATCCAGCAAAAGGTAAATCACCTGAAAGCAACTGGTCAAGGCTCATAGATACACGCAACATATGGGAGAGATCTTGGAAAAAACATTAGATTTAGTATCCAGTGCAGACATTCCAATGGATATATGATACAATTTGGCCACATGTCACCTTTGACCTCCAGAGATCTCAAAACCTCTTGGTCGTAGGTGATAACACCAATTATGAGAATTCTGCATTGTTTGGTACCAATCTGAAAGTTCTGTGGCCCTCCATTCTTGAGTTATAACCCATGATGTGATTTTGACCTTTTGGTTAACTCATTGACTGCCACAGACGTATATAAACGTCTTTTGTGTTTTTTCATGGGGGCAGTGGATCAAAGTCTTTTACATCATATGTGTAAATTTCAGACTTGTGGCCAATATATTTCTGTCGCAGTCGGGTGCACAAGCTGTATTTTCCAATAAAAGGAAACTATAGATTTGTGCCTTAAAGAAGACAGAGGTTAGCGAGTTGAGAGAGAAAATGATGAAGAGGAAGATGAAAAGGTGCGGATCAAAAAAATACAAGCAGCTTAAACTGGCACAGAGTTTGTCTGGCAGTGGATCTGCAAGTAAGTGTTGCGACTGTGATTGATAAGGGTGAGGTGTCAGATTCATCCTCACATCTCTGGGAATCCAGCGCAGACAGTCACTTTGGGAGTGCAGGTAAATGCGTTATAACTATTCTGAACATAACTGGCAGTGGGGTTTTTTTGTCTGTGCATATGTGTGCTCTTTTATAATGCAAAGGGTTTTAGCATGACGAAATATATGTGTGTGTGTGTGTGTACTGTACTTCTATCTCTATGGGGACATTGGTATGTTTACACAGTCACACCATGGGGACCAAAATTCAGGTCCCCACAAGGCTTAAATAAAAAGGTCCCCACTAGTAAAATAGAAATAATGTGGCCCTATATATACATTTAATTATTTTTTTCCAGAAGTTCCCACAAAGCACGGAGGAAACAGGTACCAAGCAGAACATGTATTTTTCAAAAGTTTGAAGATGTGTTGAGTATGCATTTTTTCAACTTATTTATTCAGTTTATTTATTTTTTAATTTTGTTATTTATATTTGTAAAAAATATACGATTGTTAATTTTATTTATTTATTTTTACGTATTTATTTGATTTTTTTAACATTTGACATGAATGAGGCACTACAAGGTGCTGGGACACCTATTTTTTGGGTCTTGAAAGTTTAGTGAAAATGGCCAAGAACTCTGGCAGTGTGGAGTGGTCTATTCTGTACATAGCTGTCAGTCAATGAGTTAATTGTGACTTTGACCTATACTCAACTGGATCATTGCATCTGATGCGCATTAGCTATATGTATATGCCCATGTAATTTCATGGTGATATCTCAAGTATTATAGTTATAGTGTGATATGTCTCCGTGGACAGACAGACAGACAGACAGACAGACAGACACACACACACACACACACAGGTGATTACCATAATCTCAGCCAACCAGTGAACCAGTGGCAACCAGATGAATTATTCAACAAGGATACAATTGCATGTTTGGTAGCTTCATCAATATTATCCAGTAGATAAATGTCCAGTAAGGCCTGTGGATCAAAGACACATAAAAACACTTAACTGAAGAGGATGCATATGCAAATGAACAAACATTTAAGATACAAAATACTAAGTAAATTTGATACCAAAATAACTTTCATGCTTACATGTAAAGTAGGAGGTGGGTATTGGCCTGTTCCACCCTCGTCCCTCTTCCACAGGTTGACTAAGCCTTCACCACACTGGCCAACCAAACCGTCAATCATCAGGCAGTCTGCACACCACTTTCCTCTGAAAACCCAACAGGAGCGTTTCAATTTGTTTTTTCCATCTCATTATAAACAAGCGTGAGATAATCAATCAATAGTAAGATAACTGGGTAATTCCACATTGAATTTTTATTTTCAAAACTGATGAAAAAAAAAAAATACTGGTCAACTGTCATGTCAAATGTGAGATATCATACAGGTGTGATAGGTTTTTGCTCTATTCTTAGAAACATCTACTCACTTGGCCAATCTGGTTAGTTCTTCTCTGCGTATAGTGTAGTAATTGCTGATGACTGAATGGGTGTAGAAAGGCCTGGAAATCTGAAGCGCATCATCGTCTGGTGGGGAAGGTGGATACAACATGAAGAGACATAAGAAAAACTTGACTGACAGAAAAATAGCTGAACACATTACTAAAGCTCTGGCCATCCCTCGACAAAGTGTGCTCCTAATGTCAGTTATAAGCCAGAAACAACCAAAAACAAAAAATGCTTTAATTGAACCCAGAAAAAGCAGATTTAATTTGAACACTGCTCTAATGCACATTCTTAACAGATTGGCCTTTTGTCTAAATGGAACCAGTGTCATGGGTACGCATAACACTGGTCTATGGAAAACAGTCTATGGAAAACAGGTCAAGGAGTGGGAAGATCTGGAGACCGTACAGTTTCTGAACCCATCTGGATGAGTAAATGTGTGTGTGTTCACACCCACATGACCAGAAAAAACATCAGTCTGACACATGTAACACTTATTTTGGTCACAGACAGTAACGATAGTGAACGATGGTAACCGTAAGCGACAGTATCAGTGGTGAATGGGTTATGGTGTTATTGTTGTTATTTCTAGCGTGTGTGTAGCGTCGCTAGAAGAAGAATGGGGTCGCATGTGCACTACTGGGAGTGGCTTACAGCCCTCATAGGGGTGTGCCATGCAAATTGCATAATTTTCAGCAGTGTTTCATCCCGATGCTGACACAGATTTTCGAACTTGTCTGGGCGTAGCCTTAATCTTCAGAATATGAATCGGATCGCTTTATGAATTACTTTAATATTAAACCAGGTTTTTCTGTTCACTGAATCAATAATTTCTGGTTTACTGAAATGAGCAGGACGACTAATTAAATAAAAAGTCCCCAGCCCCCAACAAATTCCCATGAAGGTCATGTTTTACCTGGTCCCTCAGGCAGCAGACCAGTGCGACAAAACCAGAGGACCACCTGAGCGTATTTAGAAATTAGACTGGACACCATGTTCTTGTTCATCAGACCCACCAGTCCTGTAGAGAATAAAAATATAACCAAAGAGCATGAGGAGCTAAAAATGGATTAAAACGACTGAAAAGTGTCTGAGTTGCTGGATTGGTAACTGCCTTCGAGGGAGTCTGTACCTTTTTGAGTGAGTTCCTGAGCTTCACTGAGCAGACAATGGAAGATGGTGCTGAGGTTACTGAGCAGTCTCTGGCTGTGCTGCAGCAGCTGCATTGTTTGAGGGTCTGTGAAGTTTGACGAGCTGTCAAACAGTGGTGCACCTGAGGAGTAAACGCAGAAAAAAAATATTCATTTAAAATCTAATTTACCCTGACATTGAACCAAGTTGATGAATATTTTACTGAGTCACATACAGATGCCATCCAGCTCCTCTTTGGTTTGCACTACTTTATTCCACGCCCAATCTAGGATGTAGCGGAGGTTCAGAGCAGAGCCTGGTTGTTCTGTTGAGTCAAAGTAACAAGCATTAGAACGGCTCTTTCATATACTTTCATGTGTGTAATTTATCTATACTGGAGAAAAAAAAAAAGACCTTTCTTCAAGGTTTAGGCTGAATCCCATTTCACCCCTTAGCCCTACCACTACCCCTTCAATCTATTTGTGTCGCTGGGTTCTGTGGCTCTGTGCCACACATGACTATGTATGGGAAACACTGATAGGATAAAAGCATATGAACGGATGAGTTTCAGGATGTCACTCATTTTTGTCACTCATGAATGGATTTTTTTTGCCATCAACAGTGGGTGATGTAAATGAGGATGAATGATTTATGTGGTCAAACAGTTTTCTTGATGAAATGTGAACTTCAACCCAAATTACAGATATTACTGTTTTTTATTACATTGATAAAGTGTACAGCAGTACAACACACAGTCTCTGGAACATTGTTGAGCAATTTGAGTGAAGGCTGTCAAACTGAGTCTTATACTTAGATCTATTCTTCATTGGGCAGGATGTTCAGAACTACACAACACTATAAACACTTTAGCATAAATTATCTTCATAACATGAATGCACATCAGAAGACATTGACGCAATTTTGGAAAACTAGTGATTTACACATTCACTTGACTTAAAATCATCATGTGCCGATTTCATATTTTGGAGTCCGACTTCAGCTGAATCTCATTTCACCCTTAACCCCTTCAAACAGGGCTATAAAGGGTAGGGCTTGAATTGGGACACCCCTTCAACACTCAACTGCGTTATCAGTTCACTCCACCAGATGTTACGTACCCAAAAACCACAGCTTTAACCACAACTAAATTAAGATGTCTGCTGCTGTAGTTGTGGCGTTCTCCTGACAATATTTTTTTTACTAATATCTGCGACGAATGAGAGAAGTGCTATGCATCCACCCATTACTACACCTTTACGGAAATAGCAATTTTTTTATATGTGCTTTTTATGGAAAAAATTACCATTACACAATGTGACAATGTCAAACTTTATACAATACTGTGTGGCGAGAGCAGAGAACATTCTGAAAGACTGGACACATCCTTTTATAACTTGTTTGAGTTGATGCAGTCTGGAAAGAGATACTGCAACATAAAAGTCCGGACAACTTGCTCAACAGTTTTGTTCCCTCTGCAGTTAGGCTGCTAAATAAGTTCACAGTAGATTCGGTTTGAAGCACTGAAATGTAAAGGTGGATGTATGAAAAAGTATTTCATTTTTATGTGACCCATGGAAATGACTATAAAGAATGTAATCTAATACAACAGATCACAATTTAAAAAAACAAAATAGTTCCAATGTCTCTGTGTTCATCAGGTCCTCACAGCTGTGATGTCGGTTATCAAAAAAAGGGAGTCATTCAACAGATGATCAAATCAATCCCAGTGTATGTGTGTTTTTACAACAGTGTGAATGCTATAGGAAGCCCCCAAAGCTCTTCTGGGGTAACATCTGACTGAACAAAAGTAGGTAACTGGGTAATGACATATTACTGTGGTTAAAGATGTTAAATGATACGCAGGAGGTTGTTGGTGAAAAACTAATATTGGATGAATTATTTTCTGGATTGAAAAGGTTGAATAAAAAAATAAAAAAATAAAATAAAAATGGTATTCAGGGAAAATTCTCGTACCCCTCCATTTGGAGTCTGCCTCTGGAAAAGGAGTATAAAGCCCTCCCCCCTACCCCTCTGCCTTAACCTGAACTGACACACCCCTACCCCTACACGTGGACGCACAAACGGAGGTGAAGGAGTAGAATGAGCTTCATCTTTACTCACCCTCTGCAGTCCACTGTTTGATACAGCCAGTGATCAATCCCAAAGAGCTCGTCTCCACAGCTGTGGATAAGATGGCATCTAGCTGCTCCTCCTAAATGCCATATTTAAAGCATATTTTAGGAATCCAACTTAATAATAAACACTAAATTCAATGTGATACTTTAAATTACAATAAAGCATCTAGAAAGTGGTTTAGCATGAGCATGTTACATATGCTAAGGAATTAACAATCTGGAGTCCTAGACCTCAGCCAAGTGTGTACATACCTGTGAGAGGCTGGAAGCCTGGGTGTCCGCCAGACGAGATGAGAGGAGACCAGACATGAGGCAGCGAGAATAGCTAGTGGAGATGATGTCACTGGAACAAGGAGCAGCTTTTTTCAAAAAGCTCAGAGTCTGATTTTATAAAGGGTCAGATGGCAAAAGAATAGTTTATTTCATGTCAAAACATCTTTACATGGCATTTCCTTATACACATAAAAAACAAAGGGAATGAATAAATTCCTACACTAATTAACACTAACCGCATTTTCCTGGCATCTTTATTTGCAGTATAGTCACATATTTTCTCATTTAAAAAGACAATTGTGTAAAATGTATGTTTGAGGGAAAACTTGCCTCTTTCTGATACCCAGAGCAGGTAAAGTGCACAATTCCAGAGTGGAGCAGACAGGTAGCATCTGTGATACAAAAAACAAATAGATCTTATAGAGAGCCAAAACCTGAGATAATTAAATAAGTTCTTGAAATACTTAGTTTCCCTAAAGGATGATTAAGAAAAAAAATTGCATGCAAAAATTATGTTATGTATCAGGGCCGGTGTTTGTCATAGTCAGACGAGGTGGTCGCCTAGGGCACCAGATGTCTTGGTGGCGCCAAGTTCTACAGACTTAGAATATTAAAATACTGTATTTTCTGCACTATAAGGTGAACTGAAAACTTTAATTTCCTCCAAAAACCACAGTGCGCCTTATATATGGATTAATTCTGGTTGCGCTTAGTGACTGGGAATTTAAAGTTTTTATCTCATAATTTGGACTCTTTTAAAGTTTGATTTATCAGAATAAGAGTGTGTTTTGTTCCGTGTTACAATTCAACAAGGTTGAGTTTTTGTGACCGTTTAGCTGCACTTAATGCACCTTATATATGAAAAACCTCAAAATAAACCATTCACATTTCACCTTATGGTGTGGAAAATAGGTACATAAATCATAAAACATTAACATTGACAGTGATTATTCATGGACACTCAGTACGTACCCCATCAGATGTAGGACACTATGTTTACAGATGATCATTTATAATTCCACAAAAAAGTAAGTGGGGTGTTCACCTAGGGCACCACATTGACCAGAACCGGCCCAGTTATGTATAATATATTAAGACTCACCAAAGTTGTAGGTGGTGGGGTTAAAATACTGTTCCGGTGGGGGACAGGTGAAAGGCAGACCCCTACTCAGGCTGCGGTCATGCACAACCACGTCCAAGAGAACACGGGGAGACACCATCTGTATCACTGGGTCCAAGGACCAGACTGCCAGATAAGGACAGTTCTGTAGAGACTCTCCAGTTCTGACAAACAAAAACAAAAAGAGTTACAGCTGTGTCCCAATGAATCAAGGGAAATCATGGCAGAAATGACACAATAAAGGATAAAGATTCAAACCAGTACTTCCAAAAGAAGTCTCCACTTTACCTCAGAGAATCTGGCATCTGAGCGTGGTACCAGCGGTTGATGTCAAAAACCCCAATGAAGGTAGCTGGCATTCCCTGGCCGTAGGCCTTGACCTGCCAGCTGAAGATTGACACACTAATGTCTGGGGATGCAACTGAAAATGGGAACATACATGGGTGATATTTTACAAAGGTATTATACAATAGAATAGAATAAAATAGATTTAATAAAGTCTGATTGAAAATACAATAGACTTTATTGTCCTGCCAGCATGAAATTTGTCTTTGGTCTCACCATATACAAAGCATAAATGGACTTTCATGCCATCATTCAAAACTCAAAAACATAAATGCATACATGTGCACAGATGATTAAATCTCTCCCCTCCTCTTATCCATCCTTCCCAGCAGACACATCACACACAGTCATGTACCAGTTCCAGACCCTGTTGTTGCTAAACCAGTCTAACATTCCCATTACTTGTTGACCATGGAAATGTCATTAGGTATAAATGAACGTTTGTTCTTGCAGTGTGTGCTCTGTAGTGCCTCTCTGAAGGGAACATTCAAATTCAGGGTGAAGAGGGTGGGTGTCATCATCTAAAATGTACATAGATTTACTGCAGTCCTGTGTAGGTTGTCCAGTGATTTCTGGGAACACCCTGTGAGTTTTCCTTCCACTTTAATAATTCTTCACAGCCTATTGTTGTTGGACAGGGTGAGGTGGAGATACCAAACTGAAGTGTTATAAGTAAGGACACTCTCTATTAGACTTGGATATGTCCTCTCCAGAATGTTCTAACTTACTCCAAAGCCTTTCAATTTCCTGATTAAAAACAACCTTTGATTTGCCTTTTATTAAGGGCTAGTTCATTTAAGGATATACAATAGTACAATTGTAATTCTCTTAGGCTATGTCAATGTAAAGCATTCATATTTTTTCTTCCACATCACAGATAAGAAGCAAGCTAACCTTCATTCATACTGTCATCACGATCAGGATGTGGCCTGAACTTCTCAATGGTTTGGCAGTTCAGTAAGCGGGTGTTGGTGGCCTGAGTCCTGAGAGGAAAAGATGTACTGCTTAACTCCTGACTGTATCGTTCCTCACAGTACTCCAGGCCCTGAGCGACAGAAAGAGAAAGAGATAATAAATAAATACAATTAAAAAATACAATAATTGAAGTGAGCAATGAGTAAATGTTGTAGTGTCCCTGGAAATGTCTACAGACCTCATAAAGGATCTTCCCAGAGGCAAGACACTTCCTTTCACTGAAGGCCAGCTGGAGCAGGCGGAGGCTGACCACATCTCCATCACTGTGTACGATGAAAGGAGGCAGAATCATGAAAAGGTTGGCTTAGAAACGCAAATGTGAAAATCTTACTAAATCTTTACAAAAATCTGATGGCAACATTTAATGAGGGATCAGCGTCACACTGAGGTACATATGGACTTACATGTCCTGTGAAGACTGGACAGCCCAGAGGTAGCAACAGTTCCGAGGATCATTTTCTGGTTCCTGGAAGGTGAAGGCATACACAGGCACTCTGCCACCCTCTAACTGGGAGTGGTACCTACACATCAAATGTTAAATGTACATTAATGCACATAGGCAAATAATCCTACCAGCAAAAACATACATGTAGTGCATACTTTAGACATGAAAACAAACATGTGCTCATTTGCTCCCAGTATATTTTTACACTTAAAAGGTTGAATGTTCATGTAGAATTTCTATTCTGAATTGAATATATCAGAACTGTACAAATGCAAAAGTTGCAGCCATTTTAGGGTGATACAACTATAGATACAAGTTGGACCACAGGTGTAAATATGGAACAGTGATGCACAGGCCAAAAAAAGTAAGGTTTGGGACACATTGGCTGAGATTTTTAAACATGATGAGTGGCTCCCAGTGTTTTAGGTTCTGTGGAAACTGGGTTCAAATATCTCTTTGGGTGTTACAGGTTGTCGACTCTGGATTAGATGCTGTGTTAGCGTTGATAACTTTTGAATGATGAAGCAGAACAAACATATTTTATAAACATTAACTGACAAACAATGACATGGCATTTTAACACAGAAATAAATGCAGGTATGTGGATTAGGGTCAAAGGTCATGTGACGTTTAGGTATGTGAATGGGTCAAGGTCATATGATGTTCAGGTATGCGGGTAAGGTCAAAGGTCATGTGATGTTCAGGTATGTGAGTAAGGTCAAAGGTCATCTGATGTTCATAAAGACCATTGACTACTTTTTTAAAAAAATTTTTTTTTTTTAATGTGGTTCCAGAAGTGGGTTGGGTCCGTCCTTTTCAAATATATATCTTGCGGTCTGAGTTGCGGGCGGGTTAATTTAAAAAAAAAAAAAAAAAAAAAACAGACGGTTGGTTGTGGGTCATTTATACATCGACCCGTGCATTACCGATATGGAATAACTACAAGCTGCATTTCTGATGGCATCTTCAAACTAGGTTTCAGCAAATGTGATTAACAACATAAGAATAATAAAGCAAGAAGTTCATGAACAAAAAAACTACACTCACTCCTTCTTTAAAGCCTTCATGTTCCATAGTTGCAAGTGACCATCAGAAAATCCCACCGCCAGCTGGTTGGTCCTGGAGATGTACTGTAAAGCTGTAGCTCCGACTCCAGTGGGTGCATTCAGCTGAAGACAAAGATGTCTGCCCTGTCTGCTACTGACTTCTCTAAGCCTAGGGATCTCTGCTGGTGATTTGGTCACTACTTGCAGATCTGAAAATAGATAACACATGTCCAAAAAAACAAAGAAGTTACAACAGAGCAAGATGCAAACAATAGACAAAAAAAAAAAAGGAAAATGAAGAAACGGGCTGTATATGTCAGCGAACCTAATCTCACCCATAATGGTAATGACCTGCACTTATATAGTTCTTTTCCACCTTCATGGTGCTCAAAGCGCTTTACATTAGCCTCTCATTAACCCAGTCACACACCCACTCATACACCAGTAGGTTTCTAAGGTTTTGTCAGTCCTACTGGGAGACAGTGTCTTGCCCAAGGACACTTCGACAAGTGGACAGCCAGATCTGGTACTGAGCTACAGGTTATATGAACTATTATAACTAGAGTACTGAGCTACAGGCTAGCCAAAAGTCTAGTGTACATGTCACATGGTCTGCTATTGAAGGCATTTTTTTGGCCCAACGTGACTTGCTCACTTCCCAAAAATATGTTAAACTTAATGGCTTCATGGAATATTACGAAACAAATCTGAGTTAATGGGTTAACCCAACACCCGAACCTTCCCTGAACATGAAGGTTTGGGTGTTTGTCTTGTCAGTGTTTAGCAGGTTGGAAGTGTTTCTATCCTTCAGACATGTTTTAAAACACTGTTGTCAAAGTGGTGCCTCTGTATTTATGATTTAAGTAATTAATATGTGAATTGATCCAGAATGGGAACATTTATTTTTTTAACACAGGGTTAGCCACAACATATAAACATACAATAGAAACCAGATGAGCTTAGAACCTTTGGAGGTTATTATAGAAGACAGAAAAATAAGTCTCATAACATATACGAAAACAGACTGACATCACTGTGGACATTCATATCAGAAAGACAAACAGAGTTCCCATGTTTGGAGCCGATAGTCTCATAGTTCAACAAAGATCTGACACTCGTGCATGCAAACGTACACAGCAGAGGATTTCTCCTCACCTGAAGCTTCTAGTTCACTCTGGCTGCATGACAAGTCATCAAGGCAGAGATCCACTAACAGAACATGACCAAGGTCCGTCACGACCGCAGCAATGCCAAAGAACCAGCGCAGACTCTGGTGGAGGTGCTGAGTTGAGGTGCTTGCTCCACCGTAACTTACCAACGGCTCAATGGCTGTTATCTAGAGGATAAATAAAAGCAGATGCATTCAGGTTTCCATGTGTTAGTGACTCTGTTCTTTTGCCCATTGCTCAATTAAATTGATTACTTGTCTCAATTTGTGTGGTTTTGTTTTTAAACCTAAAACATTTCATAGCCAATGGTTTCAAAGCTTAAAATGGTAAACATATGGTAGATAGTATTTGTGTGAAAGTGAAAATTCAGTTATAATGTAGAAGTATGCATAAAATAAGATTTTATTGTGATAAATTAATAAAAACGATCATGATTAGGAGACATTATCATATTAAATACTGTATTTGTAGTAAATATAAAGTCAATATAAATATACTTATAGTTGATTATACACATAGGCTTGTGTGAGGTGACTCATAAAACAATGTGTATATAAGTGATTGTAGATGTTTTGTGTAAATGATAAATGGATATAAAAAGGTGTTAAATCATAGAATGCAGCTGGATTATTAGTTTGTATAAAAAAAGGGGGGGGGGGGTGTTATAAGTTGTACTTCTCCCCACTCCTTTTTGAGTGAAAGAAAGATTTTTTTTGTTGACCATTTTGATTGATGTTTTGATGATTTTGTGTTTGAAATAGGGCTTCACGATTCTGGAAAAAATGTGTATCATAAATTTATTGAAATCACAATTTTCTGCACTTTTTTTTGTAAATTAAGTTACATTTTTATTCAACTCAAACCCCAAATTTGCATCCTTGCAATTTACATAACAAAATATTTAACTCTTGAACTATCATTGAACTATTGTTTAACTATTAATTTAGCCATTTATTAAGTGTAATATCATTATATATTGATAAATAGATTATTATTATCATCAGTAAGCTTAGTTGATAATTATTGTTGTTTGGCTATATAATAACTTCAAAATGCCATCTAGTATCATTTACCTAATGTTTTGATTTTTTTTTTAATCAGTCATGCTCTATCATGTAATAAATTTGTCCATAGTGTCTTTAGTGATGTGATAAGCAAATGCTGCAGTTTTTTTCCTTTTTCCTGCTAGAGCTTGATAGTGTAACTCAAGTTAGCTGAGAAGCTAACTGAGCTAACAGCCGTTACGTTTCAGTTTGATTGGTGACTGGTCTTGACTATATTTATGAAGGAATGGTGTCATTCCAATTTCAACACCCCATTCATTAGAGAAATACCATCAAATGCTGATTTGTAAATCCCACATTCTTCTCCATCCCAGATTTTAGCATTTCATTTGAAAGTGTCCCATTCCTACAGAGAATACTCACCCTGCCAGGTATAACCACAGCTTTGACCACCCTCGACAGTCCCAAGTCATACAGACACAGAACGCTTCCCTCTGCTTCCTCCAAACCAACCAGTAGTCCAGATCTATTAGAATAATACAGTTAAGAAAATAGTTCCAGATCTCTCTACACTAAGTGGTTCTCAAATGGGGATACATGTACCCCTGGGGGTACGTGAAGGTACTGCTGGGGGATTGTGAAGCTTTTCAAAATTCTTTAAAAAAAAATAAGGATCGTATTTTCCACACTATAAGGTGCACTGGACTATAAGGTACATTAAGTCAAGATCATGAGACAAAAAGTCTAAATTGTGAGATAAAAACTGAGTTTGGATTTAATAAATCAGAAACTGATTTTACAGCACGGTTCCTCTTTTTTCTTACAAAAATGTATTGCCCATGTTAGGGGGTACTGGACTAAAAATATGTTTCTAAGGGGGGGGGACATCACTGAAAAAAAGTGTCAACCACTGGCCTACAGTATAAACAGGAATATGAGAGCACAAGCTTTCCACCTAACAAAATTTGGAAACAGAATTTCTGTGCTGAAATGATGCGGTACCTTTTGAGCCAGCCAAAGTCCCTGGTAGCAAGGACAGTGGGTGGATGCTCCCCACCACCACTGAAGCTGTATGCAGAGAGTCGTTCTCCTGTCACTGCATGGACAGCCTCCAGATGGGGTCCACAAGCCATCCAGGCAAGCCCACTGCGACCTTTCACACACAGGAAAAATGGAGGTCATTATTGTTTTTTAAACATATATTTAGGAAAGGGTGGTATGTCCATAAATATATATCCTGGTATAATTTGAGCCACTGGTGGTATACGGTATATATGACAGTATAGTACTTTTGTAGGATACTATACATAAATAATAAAGTATAAATGATAGCAGAACAGTTTGTTAGTGAGCATACAGCTCCAAGTGCAGACTTTTAGTGCAGACTTTTTCTTTAAACTTTTTTTTTTAAATCAGTATCATTCATCGACGGACAGACAAAACTGGCTTGAACGTGACATAATCCAACAGATAACAATAGGAATGGGTGGTATGTAAGGTATCATACCTTATGAGGTATATTTTTGTCTACAGTAGAGATTTTTGTCATACCGTTCTAGTGTCCATCCTGTAGATGACAGTAATGTAAAGTTTTGAACTTCTGCCGGCTGCCTCTAAGAAGCAGCTAGCACCACAGTCTTCCAAGATGTTGTGTTAGCAGAATCATTTAGTTTAAATAAGCTACAAATATAAAATATATAGTTTATGTAGTGTACTATTGGTTATAATAGCATGTGATGACAACATATTTCAATTCAGGAATTCAGGACACGTGTCTGAAAAATCAAGCTAACAGCTAAAGTCATGACAGCCATAGAGCTTATTATGACAACAAAACAATTGTGCTAAACGTTAACACTGCCTTGAATTTAACACACTGCACCAGCCTTAATAACTGTATGTTACTATATCCAGTTGAGTTACTATTAGTCATGGTATCTGGCTGGTGTTAGCAACTAAAATGACTGTTTACAGTTACAAATTATATCATAACCGATTTCACTAACGTTAGCATGCTAAGTTGCTGCTACAGAAAATGTTCTGCACTTATATAGTTCTTTTCTACCTTCATGGTGCTCAAAGCGCTTTACATTAGCCTCACATTCCCCCATTCACACACATTCATACACCAGTAGGTTTCTACGGTTCTGTCAGTCCTGGGAGTCCCTGGTTCAGTGTCTTTGCCCAAGGACACTTCGACATATGGACAGGCGGAGCCAGGAAGTGAATCACTGACCCTTCGATCTTTGGACGACCTGCTCCGTCTACTGAGCCACAGCCGCCCCAGTGATTGCTACCATTGAGATGTGTTGTGCTATGAATATGAAGAAAGTCTGCACAAATATGAAAGACTTCACTTGGAGCTATATGACCACTAACAAACTGTTCTGCTGTCATTTATACTTTATTATTTATGCATAGTATCCTACAAAAGTACTATACTGTCATATATACTGTATACCGCCAGTGGCTCAAATTAAACCAGGATAAACATTTTTGGACATGCCGCCCATTGCTCGTAGGGATTGCACAAAATAACCATTAACACTAGTGTAAGTAAACCCAGTCTCACCAACAGTGAATTTTCCATGTAGCACAGAGTCCAGAGTGATTTCATCCTCTCCCAAGGCATTTATTGTCACTTGTGGGAAAGGCAGAAGGCTGCTGGTGACTTGAGCTGTCAAGTCATGCATTGTTCACTGTATACAAGAACACAGGACAAACAAGACATAATGTTACACAGTGGAACTATCCCAGTTACGTTTTACAAAAAAAATTAAAATAAAATAATGCCAATGTTAGGCATCAACCTGCAGATTATATTTTCAATAAATTAATGAAAGAACCATTACAAATAACTGTTCTCAAACCTCTTACCTATATACAGGGCTCTTACAAGAATCATTAACTTAGATTTTAGACCTTTAAGACTTTTTAGGCCATTATGAGAACATTTTTTAGACCAACATGGAGACCCCCTCAAATAAAAAGACGATCACATTTGATTCTCAAAACCATGACACTTTGTAATGTGAATGAAAAAGTACAATTTCTTATATTTATGGAACATAAATAAAAAAGCTGACATTGAAGTAATGCAGTCAACAAAACACATGCAGCGATGGACACATATCTGGAAAAATACTATTGGACACAAATTGCGAGGTAGGAAAATGGTTGACACACAACATCTTTAATTAATTTTCTTCTCTTAATCAAGATTCAATACCATTCTGCAAAACTGTAAAACATATAAACCTCTTCAGCTTACATTGACAACATTTAACCATTCAAATGAAACTGATATTTTGTTACTGTGTACAGAACATGGTAACTAGGGATGTAAAGATGTGAACATCTTGGCCGATACATAATATTCCTATAATGGTCCGTACCAATACTGCTCTCTATTGAAGTGACAAGCAGGACACTAACCCGAACAGGCAATTTGTTTTCTTCTACAGACACTTCTCTGGTAAGGGGCGAAGAGGATGTAAAAAAAATAATAAGACGAGTAAAATTTTAGACCCGGGGTGAAAATATGAGTGTTTTTACCCCTTTAACCCCTGATGCATTAGCACTAACATGTTCTGAATGGATGGTTTAGTTTAAATATTCAGACAAATTCAAGTGTTTTTTAAACTCTTATTTTAGTGATAATTTTGTTGATGGGACTGATGTACAGGTGTCAAAAAACAACTGAGTTAGAAAAAGAAAAAGCCCAAACTAAAACTACTGGAACCAATTTCTTTTTTCTTTTTGCATGTCGTTGCTTATTTTTGTTTATTTTTCTACGCTGTTTACTTATTTTATTATTTTTCTTTAATTGTGTTCTTTTAGTCTCTTACTTTGTTCATGTTACATATTATTTTGTTTGTTTATTATTCATTTTACTGATCACTTTGGCTGTTTTTTTTCATTTTGTTGTTTATTTGATTTTTTTTTTACTGTGGAATTGCCAAAGTCTCAGGAGTTAAAGGGTTAAGACATTTTAAGGCCTAAAATTTAAGTTTCTGAATTTTAGACTTTTTAGACCCCAGGGTAACCCTGTATATATCCAACTCAGTCCATTTGCTCCGCTAGCTTTTACAGAACAAAAGAGGTCTTTCTTTCACACCAGTGTTGCTGCCCCAGTTGTCAGGATACGTACCGTCAGTCAACTTGCTGACAGCCGGTTGCTGCTGTATTTGCATTAGAATCACACAACAACAGGTGGCACCTTGTTACATGTGTGACAATATGGGTTCCAATAAACCAAAACACAACGCTATTATCCAGAAAAAACTAAATACTGTGGCGCAAACTCTGATACAATGGTTATGACAGACACTTTCTATTCATACTGTTATGAAATATTTATTTGAGGAAAGAGAAAAAAAAGATTACCTTCATCAAATACATTTAACTCACATTTTTAATAATATTTCAGCATTATTATTTTAGGTATTTATACTTGTGGAATACATTTTTCTGGCAACTTTTTACTTTTACTCCCTACATTTTTATATTAATATCTTTACTTTATACTCTTTACATTTTTAGAAATATCTGTACTTTATGTTCTTTACTTTTATAGAAATATCTGTACTTTATGCTCTTCACATTCTCAGAATAGACTTATTACTTTGTCAAACTCGACAAATCTGACAGCATGAAAAATAAGTCAGGAATCACAAAATTCTCACTTCTACATAATTTTGACTTTATATCTCCTAATTATCCATTTGTTATCTCATAATTATGATTCTTTTTCCTCTGATTTCTTAGATAAAAAGACAAAATTATGAGAAAAGGTTACAAAAATTTTTTTTAATTTTTTCTCACAATTTTTTTTTTTTAATCTAATAATTATGTTGTTAAATCTCCGATTTTGGACTTTTCAATTTTTCCTAAATGTTCTGTCCATACCCACTGAACTCAGTACCGTGACCCAATAAAACATCATTTACACACCAACTCACTTATAAATGACTTATTTTTGGGATATTTTTGACATTTTTCTGGTTTTTCCTGGTTAAATAACTATCATTTGATCCATAGGAAAAAATGCAGTTTTACTTTTTAGTTTATTACAGTTGAGAAATTGTACTTTTTTTTTTTTTTTTTTTAACTTTTCCTTGAGTAAAGCAGTTGAATCGGTACTTCTACTTTTACCAGAGTATTTTTTCCACACAAGTAGCTGTACTTCAACTGAAGTTCAGAATATGAGTACTTTTACCACCTCTGGTCTTAACACACATTTTCACTCTAGGTTGTATTAGGGCCATGCCTGTTATCCAGTGGAAATTGGACACAATACTGCCCTCTATGACCACTATGGAAACAAACCACTGTGGATTCAAGTGAACTCCCGCGCAACATGACTCACTAAGGCAACCACATGCCATGACATGACAGTAAAACAGTAGACACAACTTATGAATTCATACATCCTGTCCATATTTAATCTAAGATGGTCGTGGCATAATAATCTATTAGAAGCTGAGGTAAATCTTTCATTAAATTTGCCAGATACTAATTATATACCATGACTAGCGCACTCGTGTCATTTGGAGCATGTGTTTGACATCTTACCGCAAAAACTAAAATATATATATATATATATATATTTTATTATTATTATTATTTTTTACCATGTCTTACTCCCCAGTCACAGCCAACTACAAGCAACGTTAAGCATTTGAAAACTCGGTTACTTGGATAACAACCTAAAGTTATCTCGTTCTTCAACACGGATTAGTTTGGTTCTCTTAAATTGTTAGCATTAAGCCAGCCAGATGGGATGTAAACAAACATAGGTGCAATGCATGCCTGAAGTGTACTGTACTCTAACACACAGACTACCTTAACAACACGTCCAGGAACATACTTGAATGACCTTTTACTAGATACGGAGTTTTATCTCCTATATGTTTTTTTTTTTTACTTTCCTCAGTTAAATTAGCAGGCTACCCCGCTAGCTTACAAGGTCACGCTGGAATAGCTTAAGTTTATCGGAGTTACGTCTGAGTCTAAGCAGCGAGTAAACATAGTTACGTTAGATACATGACATGGCATACAATCTGATGAAAAGGTTGTTGTTAAAACACAACCAGCTAAAATGTATGTCGCCTTGTTAAACATTAACCCGCGTCATTAGCAAATAACTGAAGTCATGGTGGCTGCCGCTAAGCTAGTCTAGCATAAAGTACGTTGCAACGATTGCTAACGTATTGAGTTAGCAAGATTAGCACCAACTAGTCAGATCAAGTATGGTCTTTTCTTTTTACAGTGTCCCACCTAGGCGCTGGCACCTATTGCCAACATTTTGCATATTAAAACATAATCCTATCGTCGTTAATGGCAAATACTGTCTTCTTGTGAATCTGTAAATCTGGCAAAATTAATACAAATTAGCCTAGGTTAAGTGCTGAAGCTTTAGCTTTACTTGGCACACACAGTTTACACGTACCGTCACGTTAGCCTTGTATATACGCCATTACTTAACTATTAACTAAAGCTTACACTGTTTAAGCACACGTGAGGTTGTTATTATATATCTTTTGGGACCGTATGATGGACTTGGGTCAGCTCTCTGCCAACTAGCGCTACATTTGGAAACGTGATGCAATGTGCCGCTAGCTGCTATCGATATTAACGAACAGTACCTGTCCGAAGATGTTAACGTCTTTATCCAAGCGACGAACGTTTTGTGTTTCTTGACGAATCTTCCGATGTCTTTTCCCTTCTGTCATAATCAACTCCGTTTCAAACCACAAGTCGCAAGGAGCCCACCTGACAGTTCACCATATAGACAGACACGAATTGTTTCCTTCACACTTCAGGCTTCGACACCGATAAGCGCCATTTCCACCACTGGAAACTGCTCCATGTCTGTCTTCTTCGTTGACATTAATTCTAGTGGGTTACACACTCATGGAGTGATGCTGCCCCCTGCAGGTCAGGAGTAAAATATCACTTTTTGTTTTATCGCAGAGAGGCTTCTACTTTCGATCCATGGTGCTAAACTCGCAAAAAATGTGAATGGGAGTGAATAGAGCGAGTCAAGCTAAATTCTGATTCCGTTTGACAAGTGCTCTGAAATTCACATATGATAGCGGTTAATAAGAAATATGTGATGTGTCATTGGCAGACCACCGTTTTTCATGGAAAGCAAAGGTGACGTTAGGTTTTATGTGGACTTAGTAAGAGACTACAATACGTCGCGTATGTGATATCACACTCCACTTAGCTGTTGTGTCGGCTGTGGTGACGTCACATGCGCGCCAAGTGTGTAGTCCAAATTATTAATGTGTTTTACTCATAAATGAATCAGCCGTTGGTTAATAGAAGCAGTTGAAACACACACAAATAATTATTATTTATTATGAGGTACAACATGTGTGTGATTCAGGTCACATGACAAACCAGATACCATTTTAACATTTTATTTCCCATTGAATACCATTCATTAATTTTCAGATCTCAGGCCTCGTGATCCTCCTGGAAGAGGCGGAGATTTAAGATCCCCATTATTGTAATCACTGTGTGTGTGTGTGTGTGTGTGTCTGTAGACATATGCTATAACTCAACGAATACTTGAGATGTCACCATTAAACTACATGGCCATATGCATATAGCTAATGCGTATCAGATGCAATGATCCATTTGAATAAAGGTCAAAATCACATTATGAGTTATAACTCAAGAATGGAGGGTTACTGAACTTTCAGGTTGGTACCAAACAATGCGGAATAAAGACCTCTACAATTCTCATAGTTGGTGTTATCACCTACGTCCAATCGTTTTTTGAGATCTCTGGAGGTCAAAGGTGACATGTGGCCAAGTTAACTTGTGTAACAGTTTGTGAGTGTCAAACATAGGTGAAAGGTCAATGTCGTATTTAGCAGAAATATCAAAATCACAATATTGGCTCTATTTCAACAACAGGTTGTCATAGAAATTTGAGATTGGCACAAAATAGGGGCGAGATCAGGCATTCTCTGGATACTAGTTTATTTTTCTGAATCATCAGAGTCTGTTAGGCCAAATTAAGATTTATTCCAATTAATATATATTTGCTATTGCAGTGATTTAACACGAGATAGTAAAGAATAAATGTAAGTATCGTTACCAGTGCTCTAATCAATTAAAATGTGGGAAATTTCTTGAAAATGTCCCATAAGTTTTGAAAGGCAGAGATTGTTTTACAGAAACAATATTTTTACTGGAATGAGAAAGAAAAAACTTCTGACTTTTTTTCCCCCCTCACATTTTGGTTATTGATCATCTGTAGATATGCCATCATCATATATGGGAAAAATACTACTAAAAATAATAGAAACAAAAGGAAACGTGTTTTTTTATGACACCATCTTATACTGAACATGGTCTTAAAATTAAACAAGGCAGTCAGAGACAGCAGACCTCCGCTAAAGCTAATTTTTTCCATTTACATGTGACATGATGGAGCCATAGGTGTTGACCCATCTGATGTCTGAAAGTTAGGGTTAGGGGTCAAAGGTTAGGGTTATAGGTGTGGACCAATCTGATGTCTGAAGGTGAGACCATGTGAATGAAAAATCCTGCCAGTTTCTATCTTGTCTGAATCCTGAGATATTACCACTGATGTGTTTTAGCTGTTGACCTTTAGTGTGACCTTGACATTTATTGCTCAAAATCTAATGGGTTCTTCCTTGACAAATTATCTATCATTCCTGAAGGTTTCATCAAAATCTGTTGAGAACTTTCTGCGTAATCCTACTGACAGACAAACAGACTCAAATTTAATACCTCTTTGGCGGAGGAAATAACAAAATTACACTTTCACTTAAAATAAGACTTGGCGATATATGTTAGACCAGTGCCTGTCAAACTTTTTTCAGTAATGATCCTCCTTAGAAACTTATTTTTAGTCCAGTACCCCCTGGCATGTGCAAAACATTTTTGTAAGAAAAAAAAAAATGGTACAGTGATGTAAAATCAGTGTCTGATTTATTAAATCCAAATTTATATCAGTTTTTATCTCATGATTTAGAATTTTTATCTAAGAATTTTGACATTTTATCTCATAATCTCCGGTGTCATTTGAGCCACGATATACGGTATATATCATGGTATTGTACTTTTCTAGGCTACTATACATAAATAATAAAGTATAAATGACAGCAGAACAGTGTGTTAGTGGTCATATAACCAAATGCATTCTTTTATATTTGTGCAGATTTACTTCTTATTCATAGCACAATACGTCTCAATGGTAGCAATCACTGTAGCAACACTTAGCATGTTAATGTTAGCTAAATCGCAAACAAAATATTTGTAACTGTGAACAGTCATTTTAGTTGCCAACACCAGCCAGATACCATGACCAATAGTAACTTAACTATAGTAACATACAGATATTAAGGCTACTGCAGTCTGTTAAATGTAAGGCAGTGTTAACGTTTAGCACAATTGTTTTGTTGTCATCATAAACGCTATGTATGTATGTTAGCTCGATTTTCAGACACCCTGTAAATTAAATAGAGTCCTGAATGGAAATATGTTATCACATACCATTATAACCAATAGTACAGTACATAAACTATATATTTTATATTTGTAGCTTATTTAAACTAAATGCTTCTGCTAACACAACATCTAGGAAGACTGTGGTGCTAGCTGCTTCTTAGAGGCAGAACGGTATGACAAAAATCTACTGTGGACAAAAAATACCTCATAAGTTATGATACCTTACATACTGCCCATTCCTAGTGTTATCTGTTGGATTATGTTTAAGCCAGTTTTGTCTGTCCTTGGATGAATGATACGGATTTAAAAAATGTTTAAAATGTTTATTTTTGTAATCCCACACAACTGGTATAGACAGCAGTTTAATTAAAAATGAAAAACCAAAGTCATGACTGTTTAGATTTGACTCCGTTCCATTATGATTGTAGCAATCTTATCTTAATAGTTTGTTCGCCCATTTGTATACTGACAAGTACATTCTGACATTAAAATAATAAAAAAAAACAACACACAAGACATGAGGATCAGATATAGTAGAATTCATTAAGAATGTCCTTTATCCATCTAGTTCAAGTGCTCAGATAGTTGTGCCAGCGCAGTATTCTGAGCTTTTATCCTCATGTGACGGTCAATCATCTGGTCAAACTCCTGTCTTTCCCTAAAATGAAAGAAGAACAAATAGAGTCACTGATAATATCTGACACTCATTGTGATATACAATTCTTTTATAGTTCAAACTCTCACTCACAGGTGAAACTATGTAAAAGTACTTCCTTTAATGTATTGTAATTTTTTAGGTATCTGTACTTTACTTGAGTATTTATTTTTCTGTCAACTTTTTCTTTTACTCTACTTTCTATTATAATCATGCTTTTTAAAATCTCCTATTTATGACTTAGATTTTTTTTCCTAAATGTTCTGTCCATACCCACTAAACTAAGTACAATGACCCAATAAAACACATCATCTACACAATAACTCCTTTTAAAGGCTTTTTTTTTTTTTTTATATTTTAGAAAATATTCTGGTTTTTCCTGCTTAAATCAGTATTATTTCATCCATAGCAAAAAAATTATTATTTTTTTTTTTTAAAAAGCAGTTTTACTTTTTACTTTATCACAATTCAGAAGTTGTACTTTTTTTTTTTTTTTTTTTACTTTTACTTCAGTAAATCAGTTGAATCAGTACTTTTACCAGAGTATTTTTTCCACAAAAGTAGCTGTACTTCTACTTCAGTACAGAATGTGAGTACTTTGACCACCTCTGTTCTCACCTGGGACTTGCACATCGTCCTTTTAGATACTTTTCTTCTGCTTTTTTAACGGAGACATTATCCACCCCAGCTATGGCATAAATGATGGCCTGCGAAACAATAAAACACTCTTTCACTGTAGCACCTGTACCATACTGCATATTGTACCAAATACCACAGAAAACACATGAAAAATAAAAACACTTTCTGTTACATAAACTTATAGACTTTGCTAACCTCAGGTAGAAGCACATCTAAGACAAAGGGTACACGCTCCAGGGATTTGAGGTTTACTAAGCTCAGGGCATTGTCCATAGCTGTAGTGTAGAGATTATCCAAATACTGGTAGACTTGGTCCAACTGCTTGTCATCCTCCAGGTATACATCCACCACCCGCTTCTGTCTGGCACTCAAGAATGAGCGAAGCCACCTGGACTGCTGCTGTCCACCAATCACAGCCTGGAACAAGAACAGACGGAACAGATACAAACAAATTCTCTTATAATCCAATTTACAAAACCCATTAAACCCAAACCACTGATGGGAATTGTTAATTTCACCCAGCATTGGTTGGGTGAAATGATTGTAATCACGGTCCGTTCATGTGTGTGTGTCAGCAGAGACATATGCTATAACTCGATGAATACTTGAGATATCGCAATGACATTACATGGGCATATACATATAGCTAATGCGCATAAGATGCAATGATCCATTTGAGTAAAGGTCAAAGGTCACTGTGTTTATCGCATTATTTTGACTTTTGATCTCATGATTTTTATGTTTGATCATATTATTTTTTTTGGGGGGGGGTTTAATCGCGTGATTTTGTCTTTATCGTATGATTGTGACTTTTGATCGCGCAATTTTGACAGTTTATCACATTATTTTGACATTTTATCACATGATTTTGACTTTTTCTGGAGGTCAAAGGTGACATTTGTCCAAATTAACTTGTGTAACACTGTGTGTGTCCAAAAGACATATCACCCTATAACTTCATCAATACTGGATATATTATCATAATATTACACGCACTGATGCATATATACATATAACCAAATTATCAATATTGCAAAAGGCCAAAGGTCAAGGTCGCATTTAGCAGAAAGGTCAAAATCACATTATTGGCTGCAATTCAAGAACAAGTTATCATAGAAACTGGAGATTGGCACAAAATAGGGGTGACATTAGGCATTCTGTGAATACTAGTTGTGTTGTGAATACTCGTTGCGTTTTCTGTGAATTGAATGTAAATTAAACTATGTGTTGCTGCCGTTCTTTGAGCAGGTCTCCCTTGAAAAAGAAGTCCTTGATCTCAAAAGAACAAACATAGTTAAATAAAGGTTAAATAAATAGTTTCCTTTCATCGTACCAGAAGGTGTTCATCCACCATGTGCTGTTTGACAATGAAATGCACCAGCTTCTCATTAGCACGGTTATGGGCAGCGTGGGCCCGGTCTGGCAACAGCCTCTTTGAACTCCTGGTGACCTTCTCCAGCTGCTCATCAGAGCAGTCTTTATGATCATTGAATGTGTCATCCATCGCTGCATCGCTGTCAATAGACAGTATCTCCGAGTCTGTCTGAGGGTACTTTCTCCTTACAGGGTAGCCTGGAGAAATTAAAATACCAAAGGGAAATGAATCCATCAATACCAGGTTGGACTGAGGGTGTGATATTCATGGTACTGTCACCAAATGTTGTCCTGTACTACATCAGAGAATGTTATAGAAAGAAACATACTCATGTCATGAGCATAGTACTCAATGAAGGAGCCAGAAAATGAGCCACACGCTGAAAGAGAGACCAGTATTAATTATCTAATTAATGATTAATGTATAAGAAATTCAGTATTTACAAAA
Organism: Siphamia tubifer; assembly: GCA_020466265.1. Taxonomy (NCBI): domain Eukaryota; kingdom Metazoa; phylum Chordata; class Actinopteri; order Kurtiformes; family Apogonidae; genus Siphamia; species Siphamia tubifer. The sequence goes on from CM035785.1 coordinate 32,285,702, forward strand.
AAGTTAACAGCATCCTACAAGGGGAAAACATGGATACCACGTACCTTTTCGTATTCTGTAATCCTCGATCAGATCCATGGATAACATTATGGCAACACCATATTTTTCTTTGGCTTGACACTGAAACAAAACCAAAGTGTGAAACTGTTATAAATTTTGGGAGGAAATTAAAAAAAATACTGTTAACTCATTGACTGCCAGTTATGTTCAGAATAGACAGCTCCATACCGACGTTTTTGGACATTTTCACGAAACTTTCAAGACCCAAAAAATGTGTGTCCCAACACTTTGTATTGTCTCATTCACAGGTGTTCACAACTTTTAGTATGAACCAAACCAGCACACACACACCAACAGCAATATGGCATTATAAAACATTTACCTGCATTCCCAGAGTGACGGTCTACGCCGGATGACTCTGACACTTCACCCCTATCAATCATGGTCAAGACGCTCTTACTGCAGATCAGCTGCTTAGATTTTTTATCTCATAATTGATCTCACTACGCTCACACAACCACCCGAGTACCGTGAAGTTCAGATTTTCTTCAAAACGAAGGAGCCAATCAGTGTCGCAGCATGGGACTACCTGGCCTGTGGCGTTGTGGCTGATGTGACGTAAAGCAGAAGCGACAGCAGTGTAGTCTTTTCAGATACACAACCATGGCAGCATGCGTTAGCTATGGACTGGAGTATTTCCACTGTTTTGTCTACCACATGTTCATTCATTAAAAGATGAACAGAGGACGACTTTGGAAGAGTTTGTTGATGGAAATGACATTTTCGCTCTTCCTCTGACCGGGTTTGGCAAGGGTTTGATCTAACAGACAGCTCCACTGTTGGATAAAGAAATAGTGACAGTGCAGAAGCCCATGGTTATTGTGGTACCCCCCCTGGTTATGTTGGTAGAGGACCAAGTCAAATAGGCTGGTAAACTAGGGCTGACAGTAATGGAACTGGGAGGAAGAAATGACAACCACATCCACAGCTAGTGTTCGTAGCCCAGAGTCATGACTGAAGGATAAATGGAGAACCATGTTTTCCAATGATATTTACCAGAAGAACTTGCTGGGCATCGTAGTAGATGAGTTTCGCGTCACGTATAAATAAAACCCCTTTAAACCCCTCCTCGTGATGTCTATACACCTGATGAAAACAATTTTCACTGATTAAGCGGCTTGACTTCAACCTGAGTGGCTGAAGCGGTGCGTCAGTCATCTAATCACATGCAAGGATTTTAGATAAGGCTGCGGAAGGATCCCAGACGGTATTGTGAAATACCATCTGGCGAAAGTCAGGTTACATAATTTTGACATTTTATCTCATGATTTGGACTTTTTTGTTTGTTTGTTTACTTTTTATCTCACAATTTTATTTCATGATTTTGACTTCACTTAATGCGCCTTATAGTGCGGAAAATATGATATTTATTTTAAAAGAATATTGAAAAGCTTCATGTACCCCCTGCAGTACCTCCATGTACCCCCAGGGGTATGCGTACCCCCCCATTTGAGAATCAGTGATATAAATGATAAGAGATTTGGACAATCAGGTAAAATGTTTGCAAGGGGGCGGGGCTTCTTGTGCCTGGCACCACTTGTAATGGTTAATACACCAGTGTTGAGCACTTTTCATACTAACATTAGTTATTGTTATCCATGATTTTTTAAATTTAGTGCTTTACAAATAAAAACAGAATAGTGAAGCATGTTATTTCCTGATTAAGATATGAAAACAGAGTTACCTATCTGCATTTCTGAACAGAGAATTAATTTCAGTGGTTAAATGTTATACTTGATTAATTTCTGATGTGTCACAGAAGCCCAGTGAAATGCAACATCTAAAGAGCTCAGTGGAAATGAAATGAAATTCAATTCAATTTTATTTATAAAGCCCTAAATGACAACAAAGTCGTCTCACAGGGCTTTACAAAAACACAATCAACTACAGTGAAATGAAAGAGTTCATATCATAGCACTTCATGAAGCTGATGATCTGTAATATAAAGGGAAAAGTAGTCAAAAGAATGGTGAATTTGAACAACTCTTACCACAAGTTCTTTTGTTTCTTCACAGTCAAAAGGTTTCAGAGTTTTCAAAGGCACCGTAAACCTTTATGAACACAAACATCATATAAATATCACATATACACACTGATACATTTACACATTTACCTTTATCAATCTCACCCAAAATTGGTTGGGTGAGATTATTGTAATCACCTTGTGTGTGCGTGTGTGTCCCCCCACAGAGACATATCATGCTATAACTCAATGAATACTTGAGATATCACCATGAAATTACATGGGCATGTACATATAGCTAATGCACATCAGATGCAATGAACCATTTGAGTCAAGGTCAAAGGTCAAGGTCATAATTAACTAATAGGTCAAAATCCCATTCTGGGTTAGAACTCAAGAACAGAGGGTCACAGAACTTTCAGATTGGTACCAAACGGTGCTGAATGGAGATTTCTACAATTCTCATAATTGATGTTATCACCTACGACCAATCTCTGGAGGTGACATGTGGCAAAATGAATTTTTGTAACACTGTTTGTGTTAATCGCATAGTTTTGACTGTTTTATTGCATGATTTTAACTTTTGATTGCATTATTTTGATGTTTTATCACATTATTTTGACTTTTTCTGGAGTTCAAAGGTGACATGTGTCCAAATTAACTTGTGTAACACTGTATGTGTCAAACAGACAGATCACGCTATAACTTAATCAATACTGGATATATTATCATAATATTACAAACACTGATGCATGTATATAACCACATTATCAATGTTTCAAAAGGTCAAAGGTCAGGGTCACATTTAGCAGAATGGTCAAAATCACATTATTCAAGAACAGGTTGTCATAGAACCTGGAGACTGGAACAAAATAGGGGCAGGGTTAGACATTCTATGAATACTGTTTAATCTGTGTGTTACTCTCTGAGAAGAAATTCTTCCTTACCCCTTTTTTCCTTCAATAATTGAATGTTCCACAAACATGATGCTGGCTTTTTTCAGTTTATGGTTCACACGTTTTACCTGGTCAAATTAAAAAAAAAAAAAATACCATCAATTTTTGAAAGACTAATACTGATCTGTGCTCAGAAATGTATATAAAATAAATTCATAGTGTAGGAGACTGTTAGAGAAGCTGCAGATACAGAATCAATGCTTCATTATTATAATAATCACAAAACACAAGTTTGGCTGTACTTACCAATGCAGGCCAGAATGGGTGATTTCTTAATTTGTGCCAGACAAATGCTCCAACTGTAATGGACGAGGGCTCTAACATATACAAAAAAACCCCAACTTGTATCATTACATACAACACACAGATATATATATATATATATATATATATATATATATATATATATATATATATATATATATATATATATATATATAATTGATTGAAGTAAATCACTGATATCTCTCACTATTATCTGTCTGCATCAAGAAACTTGGAAGCTCATCATCCTCCTCTTCATAATCATTTTCCTGATCATTTTGGAAGGATAAATCTGGTATTTGATCCTCATGGTGACTTAGTTCAATGGATAGATCCGAAGACAACGCAGAACCATCTATAGTAGAGTGGAGAGGAGAGACAAGCACCACAGAATTAGAGCAGAAAATATTACTTACCGAAATAAATATACAGTCAAAGACAAATTATAAAGATCTTGTACTTCATTGTGGTTTAGACCAGTGGTTCTCAAATGTACCTCTACGTACCCCTGAGGGTACGTAGAGGTACTGCTGAGGCTACGTGAAGCTTTTCTTTAAAAAAATAAGTACCATATTTTCCGCACTATAAGGCGCATTAAGTAAAGTCAAAATCATGAGGGAAAAAAAGTCAAAATGATGAAAAAAAAGTTCAAATCCTGAGATAAAAAGTCAAAACAATTTGGAAAAAAAAAAAAAAAGTCAAAATTATGGAATAAAAGTCAAAAATCATGAAATAAAGTCAAAATCGTGAGATAAAAAAGTCTCAATTGTGACATAAAGACTCATATAAGTTTGGATTCTAAAAAAAATCAGACACTGATTTTACAGAACTGTACCTCTTTTTTCTTCCAAAAATGTTTTGTCCATGTCAGGGGGTACTGGACTAAAAATATGTTTCTAAGGGGGAACATCAGTGAAAACAGTTTGACAACCACTGGTTTACAGTATGATGATTAAAATGTCTTAATAACTTTCAATCTGAATCAGTATCCTTCTAAATACTGTAAAATATGACACATTTACTCTGAAATCCAAGATTGTGTTTATTTTAAATAGAATGAACATTATTAAATAAACAGAACCAATAGCATTCAAATTAAAGTTACCTGGTTCCTCTACGTCAGGCTTTTTCAGTTCAAATCTTGGTCTACATCGTTTTGACGGCTGAGCGTCAGAATCCTGCATTGAACTCCCCTTCTGTGTCTTCCGTTTGCTGCCTCTCTGTTTGATCAGAGCACCGTTGCCTTTACTGCAGCTCTGTCTCGGTGCTTTTATTATTTGTCTTGGTTGAGCAACGTAACCTTTCTTACATCTGCTTTTAGATGCTGATTTGCTGCAGGGTGAATCTTCCTCTGACATCTAAAAGAATATGTCAACATTTTATTTTATGGTGTAAGATAACTGTCAATAGATTTTTGTCCACAGATTGGATACCTGTGCGTATTTGTCAAAAATTACAATTACGACTTGTAAAAAATAAAATAAATTGGTAACACTTTACTTGACGGGTGAGTTCATCAGCACATTCATAGCAGCTGTCATAAAGTGCACTTAACCATTACACATGACTAACCCCGGACCACTGCCCCTGCCTGTCTGGACCAGCCCCCCTTCCTGCATCTATATATGGACGTTCATCTATAGCCTGTCCGTCCATGGGAGTGGATCTCTCCTTCAATGTGGTTCTCCTCGAGATTTCTTCTTTTTCCCACTGGGTTTGAAGTTTTTTCTTGCCGAGAAGGAGGGTCTAAGGACAGGGGATGCTTGGGACTTTTTTCATGTATCTCTGTAGTTGATTGTGTTTTTGTAAAGCCCTTTGAGACGACTTTGTTGTGATTTAGGGCTTTATAAATAAAATTGAATTGAATTGAATTGAATTGAATTAAACATTCATACCAAACCTGTAATGAACGTGGAAGACAGAATGATGACAACTTTTCAAAATAAAAGTTCAACTATCGCAAAGCAGCACTGCCAATTTTTTCCCTCCAAAATCTCCAACAGTGATGACTTATCTTTTGCTAATGGATATGTCCAACCGTTCCAGATAGAGGATACATTATTAAACACATTGGCACTGGACTGAACTAACCCATGGGCCTTATTCACCCATGAAACAGTCATGAATGCTTTATGCGTTATGTAATATGAACTCACCTGCCAAGTAAAGTGTTGCCAAAATAGTCATCAGTATTAAATGGAGTAACATTGAAGAAGTGAAAATGAAACACCTCTAAACAACTGAAGAGTTCACGGTCTTGAAGACGTGGTCTTCTAAGTCGGCTCTTCACTCCAACAGAGGTGGAGACACTGGACTGGTCAGTAGTGTCAACTGGAGTGGACGTCAGCTGTGCTTCTGTTTGTTGCCTGCATCTTGTTGGAGTTCGTTGCGATGGACTTGGAATAGTTTGTTTGGTGGCGGCAGCAGCATCTTGGTCCGATTGAACACTTGACTCCTCAGTGGGAGCAGATGAAACACTGTGTGAGGTAACTTTATCTACTGATGTTATGGTTTGCTTCTTTTTTCTTGATTTTGAACTTTGACCTGAAAGAGTATCACAAACAAAAGTCATCATAAAAAAAAAAAAAATCACTCTGTGCTTCAGAAATGCTATGTCAGAATAGCAAAAGTTTCAAAAGTTTCATTCACTCTGCCTAGTGTACCGTTTAGTGTATGAGCCAAAGGGGGTCATCGGTATCACTTTTTGTTTTTGTTTTTTTTGGGGGCGCAAATTAACACTATGTTTTTTTGAAAGATATGCATCTCTGGTCTCTGGTCAGTATTATAGCCTGTGAGATCAAGTAGCTTCTAGATTTTAAAGTTTGATGACGAGCGCCTATCAAACTTTCTGTCGCAAATTTGGAATTTCATGAAAGTCAGTTTCTTCTCATAATACCACTGATATATTGTCTATATATGATCAAATGATCACGTAAATTAAGTAACATATAAAACTGTAGTGCGACTATAAAATAATGATTGATTGATTGATGGATTAAATCAAATATGGCTGCCAAATCCAAAATGGTCGACCAAAAATATGTAAGAATGAACAATTTCAAGCCATATAGATTAATCTTGCAGTGATATTGGAGGTAACCATAGTTACCATAGTCAATGTCACATATGTTTGGACAGGACCTACACTTTTACTTGTTATTGTAGCTACTAGTGCAGAGCCCATAGAAAATGTAGGTGTGGTAAAAGTGGGTGAAATGAGTTGAAAGGAACAGAAAGAAAGACTAGATAACACATTTGTGGATATTTGTTGATGTTTTGACTACACTTGGACAATTTCTTTAGTTTTGGATGTTTTTGTTGGACTATGACTGCGTTTGTTAGAATATAGTTCCTCTGTGGATAATAATGAGACATAAAGGTTCAGATCAGCTGTTTGACATTTGTAATTTGAACAAATGAGTGATTGTATAAATTATGAGATAAAAAGTCAAAATTGAAGATTTTTTGAAGTTGATTCAATGTTTAACTTTTTTCAGTGTTGTTGCCAATTCTCTTCAGCGTCTATATTTAATTAATTCTAAGTAATGGTAAATTACTTTTTTGTATTGGTGTTTTGATTGTACTGTTTTGTTTACTTTATTTAGGTTATTTTTTGTGTATTTCATTCATTTGGAGTGTTGATGAAGGGAGACATATTAACCTTTTGGCTTCCCTTGCACCGTTATATTTTATTTGTATTTATACTTGCTTACATATTTGTAATCTTTTAAAGTGTGAAAAAACTAAATTAAACTAAGGTGGCTGTTTGTTTTAAGCCATTTGGTCACACTTCAGTGGTCACCTACTTATCGTCACTTTCAGTTATAGTTACACACATGTTGGTTTACCTTTCATCGCTGACTTTGTTGGCAGTCAAAGACACTATAGTTGCTAGCGTTGACCTCCTTTCCCTGGAAGCTTCCACAGTAATATCTGGAAGATTAAAAAAGTTGGAAAGTATTGCAGTGAGTGAGTTTAACTTAGCTTCTCCTGTACATACTGTGAGTCAGGGGTATCAAGTTCATTTTAGTTCAGGGGCCACATGCAGCCCAATGATGCAATGTGAAGTGGAAAGGACAAGTAAAATAAAAGTATTAAAACTTAGAAATAATAATGACAATTACACATTTTTCTCTGTTTGGGTATTTTTTTTAAATGACCATATATTATGAATTTATTCAGAATTACAAACTATCCTTTCACATAAAATATGAATAACCTGAATCAGGAGCGGTTCTAGAGAGGCTCAGAGGTGGTGGAGTACTTAGAGTGCTGGCTGGACAGGTAAGAGAGATTTGACTGTTCTGAAACATTTTAATTCGCCTAGCAACACTTGACACCCACGCTTGCGGGTCCTAGCGTCAGTAAATCTAATGTTCTACTGTAGTAGTGTAGTTTCACTTAATGGAACTTTTGGCTATATTTCCCTGAAACTAGTTGACCAATCACAGTAAAGTATAGAGTCAGAGGGCGGGTGTAACAAAGTGACGCTGCAACGATTGGGAGATAAACAAGCGTAAACAACCGTAGAAGAAGAACAGCAATGACAATAGATGGCTGCCGACTGGGTGATTTCCTTTTATCAAAGATGAGTAAAAAATGAAGAACCTCATGACCCCTCTCACAGCCTCTGATTTGATTGATCTGTTTTCTATTGTTTGTTTCCTTCCCCAAGGAGGTATTAAATTTGGGTCCGTTTGTCTGTCTGTTTGATTGTCAGCAGGATTATGCAAAAAGTTCTGAACAGATTTTGATGAAACTTTCAGGAATGATAGATAATGGGTCAAGGAAGAACTCATTATATTTTGAGTAATGTGGGTCAAAGGTCAAGGTCACACTAAAGGTCAACAACTAAAACACATCAGTGGCAATATCCCAGGTTTTTTTCATTCACACGGTCTGACCTTCAGACATCAGATGGGTCAACACCTATGGCTCCATCACATGTTTTGATATCATATCAAGCCTTGGTGGAGGCCTACTGTCTCTGACTGACTTGTTTTTGGATTGTAGTTGGACTCTTATTGTTCCATTTTTACTTCACGTAAAGTGTCTTAGTGTGCCATGAAAAGCGCTATAAAAAATAAAATGTATTATTATTACTATTAAGAATGTGAGAAAATGTATCAGAGTGTTTACACTTGCTTCCCACTTGAGCTCCTCCTTCATCAATTGTCTCTTATCCGATTTAAAACTATAAAAATGTAAAAAGATTTGTGCGTATCATCTGGTGGCTAGAACATAAGACACACAGATTGTCCGACAGCTGCAACTCAGCTCTTTTTTGTAACTAAGGGGTTGTTTACACCAGGACGATTGTGTGTTTCATACCAAGTCTGTTCATGACTAGTCACCTGGTGTCCCCTTTCCCCCCTCCCCCCCTGGGGGGAGTGGTGGCTCTCCTGACAGTGTCTGCACGGGAGCCATGGACGACAGGATCTGCAGTATCTCGCCTGTGCCGACCTGTGACCCCGGACCACCGCCCCTGCCTGTCTGGACCAGCCCCCCTTCCTGCATTTATACATGGACCTTCATCTATAGCCTGTCCGTCCATGGGAGTGGATCTCTCCTTCAATGTGGTTCTCCTCAAGATTTCTTCTTTTTCCCACTGGGTTTTGAAGTTTTTTCTTGCCGAGAAGGAGGGTCTAAGGACAGGGGATGCCTGGGACTTTTCATGTATTTCTGTAGCTGATTGTGTTTTTGTAAAGCCCTCTGAGACGGCTTTGTTGTGATTTAGGGCTTTATAAATAAAATTGAATTGAATTGTCTAAATATGACAGGATATTTTATCAGAAGTGTCTTTCATTTAACGAAACAGACATGATCAGGGTGTGAATATGCACAAATCTTTAGACTCCTTCCACAGTGGGAAGACGCACTGGGTCACGTCTCCGTCTAAACGACAACAAACGCACATGTTCACGTTGCGTCCTCACGTCACATACACTTTCACCTTACATTCATACACTAAGCAGGTAAAGCAACAAACGTGTACGACAACCCACAGATCTTCCAGCTGCATTAGCATTAGCAGCTCGAGTAAATATACACGAGTGGTTTCAGTTATTGTACAGACATTACACACATACCATAGATGATCAGAGACAGGTGGACAATTATGTATGTCAAAAACAGAAAAGGACATGTGGGCGGGTCTATCACAATACCACCTAGCAGCCTGGCAGGACTATCCAATCGTATTTCTCCTACTGTTGCGAGGATTTCCTCCTGAATGCACTCGTCTAAACACTGATGAAAAAATTAAGATGAGACAATGCTCAAGCATCTTCTGTTTTCATCGTCTCCTTGTAAACATAGCCAAAGTCTGAAACTCTATCTGATACATGAATGCGGCCTAGCTTAGGAGCTGTTTTCAACAGATGATCTGTGAAACATGTTGAATTTGTCTGGTTATTTTTTCACTGTCATAATATTCACTGTTCTGCCGGATCATTCTCCTATAGAGTCTTTTAAACCGCACCAGCAACTAATCTGTCAATTGCGCTCGGCTTTGAAATATGCTTTCCATACCATCATTCATTATCAACGCATGTGTTTAACCATTTCTAATGGTAAAGAAATGTATCTGTACAAATTGGTTATTGGTTATTTAGACACATGGACATTTACTATTTATTTCGTTTTGAACGTTTTAGAAATTGTGAACCCACCAAGAGTGATGACTTTTAAGAAAGACTTTGCAAAGATGCCATTTATTACTTCCTTGATTGTTTGGTGAAACAGACCATTTTATTGTAAATAAACGGGGAAATGGTTGATTGTGACGTGTGCACAGATGGAGCAGACTGCAGTGGAGATGTGCAGAACTACATAGATTTGGTGAGGGCAATGTTAGGGCTTTTAACATCTATTAAATTAATGTAACATACAATATTGGGACATTGAAATATGGCTGTGATTTATTATTATTATTAATAATAATAATAATAATAATTATAATAATAAAAGTAAATATGACAAAAATCCAAAATTATGACATAAAAGCGAAAACTATGACAACATTTTAATAATTATGAGATAAAGAGTCATAATTGCGATATAGTCAGTCACAACTTTTGATTTATGACTTATTTTCAGTCAGTTACATTTGTCTAGTTTGAAAAATCGGTCTGAAAAACGGTAGTGTTGTCAGCTAAGCCCTGTACATAACCCACAAACCCATGAATATACAAGAAAACAGTTCCATTACATAAAGCAGTGAAGTCAGTGACACAAGTACACACACACACATATAAAAGTACATAGACTCAATGTCTTGATGGGAAAACTATCAGTATGGAACAAGTCTGGAATTGCATTTTAGCATAACAGGACGCAGTGTGTTGTTAATACCTTCAGTCAGTGTCAGTTTTACACTTTGAACTGGACCGTTTAGTCCACGTGCCCTGTGTTCCACCACCGCAGATTCAGACATTATTGCCGGTTAACCCAGATTACTGTCACCTACCAGTTTAACTAGAGTTAACACCATCTCTTAAACTGAGGAACATGTTAATAAAATAACTACAGTATAGTGTAATAATATTTAACATCAGACTGGAACACACTGTTCACAAACTGATTCCATGTTAAAGCTCAACGCACATCATATTCATATGGTTTATTCTACTGTAAACAGCTCCGTTAATTCATCCACAGATAGTTTATTTTAGGGTTTGTATCTGGAGAACCCACTGGTGTTTGTTACACATCTGATTAACTAAAGGAAAAACACAACAACAGATGGACTTCAACCGGATGAAGGAACAGATGGTCACTTACCTTCAAAATCTGAAATTCACCTTTTTCCTTTACACTATTCACTACAACTTCTACTGTACATTTGACTTTCTGTGTATTTGCACATATATGAAGGCAGTTCAATCACTTAATTCCTACTTCTTTTCATTTCCTTCTCCTCTTTTTTCTTCTTTTTTTTTTTGACGTTCTGGCAGTAGGAAAAAGGGGCTCATTAGCGCCCCTTCTGAGCTGGAGGAAAAATGGAGCTAGTCTGAGAATAACCTGCAAAAATGTACTAAAACTACATTCTATCACACATACTAATGTAATGAAGCTACACTCTATCACACATACTAATATACTAAAACTATACTATCACATACTAATGCACTAAATTTACTCAGTGTGTGTGTGTGTGTGTGTGTGTGTGTATGTGTATGAAGTTGCCACCGGGGCGATCAATTATCTAACTTGGGACGGTAAAAAATAAAAAAAATAACTTGGACTTTTTCATTTTAATGTTTTAAAAAGGGGAAAAAAAGCTGTCAGTACATTTGTACGACGGAGTATTAGGGTCACACGTGAAGAAAACAATATTTTTGATATGACGAGATTTAAGTCGAAATTTCGAGTTTAATTTCGAAATGTCAAGAATAAAAATCAAATCAAATGTCGACTTTAACATTGTCATTTCGGAGAGAGAGCAATCTTACTGTAGCTTCAGGGTCCGTGAACCTTTTGACAGTCTTCATTGTAATGGAAATACTGAATCCCGCCCTGTGCTGTGGAGTCTGTGGTGACGTCACATATGCGCCAGGTGTGTAACCCAAATGTGACCCACCACCACGAAACCAGGCATAAGTCGCGCTGACCCGTTCAGAGCTACAGCCAAATTTAGGCTGGAAGGCGATTTCTTATTTGTGTTTACACCTTATCAAAAAACGGTACCGTAACACCTCTATGTTCAGTTCCTGTGGTCATTACATTGAAATCCAATCAATAAAGGTGTTTATTGGGTCAATTATTTAAGCGGTGACAAAAGTTTAAGGATTGCTGAGCAAAGACAAAGACGACTTCCACCTCTTTTCGCCGAACAAACCGATCTCTGTTCCGTGGGTAAACACCCAAGTGTTTGGTACGAGGTAAAAGCCTATATTGAATGCTCTGTCCAATGGTGTAAGCCAAATGATTATAATACGTTGCACTTCTGTCTTACTATTAAAATATAAAAACTTATGTGACATGTCCATCAGTGTCCTTTAACATCTGTGAAGAATTTGTGTCAATCGGATACGAATTATTATGCGTTGCTAAGGACTTCCTACCCCAAAACAGTCCAAAACTTTAACGGACAATATCTAAAAATATGCAAATTGCAAAATGTGTCCAAATGTGGATATTAAAATGACCATAACTTTGGTTCTACTTGTGATAGAAACATAATCTTTTCACCATCTTAAACCTTAGTTTCCACTCTACCAAGCTACACAGATAACTCAGTTTTGATTTCCAGACACTTATGCCTGGTTTCGTGGTGGTGGGCCACATATTGTTAACGGGTTTTACTTACAAATTAGTCCTCCGTTGGTTAACAGAAGCAGTTGAAACACACATCAATAACGATAATTTATTATGGAGGGACACCATGTGTGTGATTCAGGTCATATCTATCTATCTATCTATCTATCTATCTATCTATCTATCTATCTATCTATCTATCTATCTATCTATCTATCTATCTATCTATCTATCTATCCATCTATCCATCTATCCATACATACATACATACATACATACATACATACATTGAAGAATGGAAATCACAGCAAGTGGCTTTAAAATAACAAAAATATGTTTTTTTTTAACAGGTCTATTGTAATAATAAAGCACAAAGCTGCAGCACATTCATGATCTCCTGTAAACACCACACATTGACAACAGAGGGCGCTCTGTATCCACTTATTTTCACATTTTGACCATGACAGCTCTTACCGTAAAACCAATCCTTGGAAGTTCATTCTAAAACACCACACTCTTGTATCAGGTTTATTTGCTACAGTAAATACAGTTTTCTGTATTTACTGTAGGAGGTCTGGTCTGAACTGTGAACCAGATAGAATCTCAAATGGAGAATGATTTGATGCAAAGTAACGCATTGATTTGTGAAAGATTGGCTATGAATGTGTCTGTGCTGTTGTAACTGTCATGATGAGTGGGAATGATTGTTTTAATGGTATTTTTACGTCTTTATTGTATAATCTTTAGTGAATGAGCATTTTAAATATATTTATTATGTTGTCAGGGACTACAGATCTAAACTAGATATTTAGATCTAATCTGGTCCAGTACATCTGTGTCTCTGTGAGTTTAATGTTTTCTGTACTTTGTCCCTTAAATAAAGGAAATAAATAAATAAAATAAAGCAGTGGAACAATGTACAGTAGGTTTAAAAGGTCAGTTTTTGTCAATACATCCATTCATTTTTCATCTCTATGCCTTGTAAGAGTCTGTGTACAGCAATTATAGGTTTTTTTTAACAACCTGAAGATTCAGAGATACACCACCACACACAGGGTCATTGTTAGTCATAGTCAGATGAGGCAGTTGCCTAGGGCAACAGATGTCTTGGGGGCATCAAGTCCCACAGAATTAGAAAATGAAGTTACTGTATTTTCTGGACTATAAGGTGAACTGAAAAGACTTTAATTTTCTCCAGAAATGACAGAACGCCTTATATATGGATTAATTCTGGTTTTGCTTTGTGACTGGGAATTTTGACTTTTTGTCACATAATTTAGATTTTTTATAACATTATTTTGACTTTTTATCTTATAATTTGGATTGGTTTAAAGTTTGATTTATCAGAATAAGAGTGTGTTTTGTTGTGTTACAACTTAACAAAGTTAAGAGTTATTGTGACTTTTTAACTTCACTTAATGCGCCTTATATATGAAACAAAAATCTAAAAATAAGCCATTCATTGACAGTACTCTTTATAGTGTTGGAAATATGGTAAATAAATCATTAAAATTAACATTGACAGTGATTATTCATGGACACTCAGTACGTACCCCATCAGATGTAGAACACTATGTTTACAGATGATCATTTATAATTCCACTAAAAGAAAAGAGGGGTGTTGGCCTAGTGTTGGCCTAGTGTTCACCTACTGTTGACCTAGTGTTCACCTAGTGTTGGCCTAGTGTTGGCCTTGTGTTCACCTAGTGCTCACCTAGTTTTAGCCCAGTGTTAGCCTAGTTTGGCCTAGTGTCCACCTAGTGTTGGCGTAGTCTTCACCTAGTGTTCGCCTAGTCTTGGCCTAGTGTTCACCTCGTGTTGGCCTAGCGTTCCCTTAGTGTTCACCTAGTGTTTTCCTAGTGTTTGCCTAGTGTTAGCCCAGTGTTATCCTAGTTTGGCCTAGTGTTCACCTAGTGTTGGCCTAGTGTTCACTGAGTGTTGGCCTAGTGTTCACCTAGTGTCTTCCTAGTGTTGGCCTGGTGTTCACCTAGTGTTTGCCTAGTGTTAGCCCAGTGTTATCCTAGTTTGGCCTAGTGTTCACCTAGTGTTGGCCTAGTGTTCACTGAGTGTTGGCCTAGTGTTCACCTAGTGTTTTCCTAGTGTTGGCCTGGTGTTCACCTAGTGTTTGCCTAGTGTTAGCCCAGTGTTATCCTAGTTTGGCCTAGTGTTCACCTAGTGTTTTCCTAGTGTTGGCCTGGTGTTCACCTAGTGTTTGCCTAGTGTTAGCCCAGTGTTATCCTAGTTTGGCCTAGTGTTCACCTAGTGTTGGCCTAGTGTTCACTGAGTGTTGGTCTAGTGTTCACCTAGTGTTGGCCTTGTGTTCCCTTAGTGTTCACCTAGTGTTGGCCTAGTGTTGGCCTGGTGTTCACCTAGTGTTTGCCTAGTGTTAGCCCAGTGTTAGCCTAGTTTGCACCAAGTGTTGCACCAAGTCTTAACTACACTGTTGTCTATACATTTGGAATATTTTATTTTTCAGACACATGCCTCTTTTTCTTCCTATTTTTACCCACCAGATTCATTTATTTATTTATTTTACCTTTGACCAGGTACAATGATGACATACTGAGACCTAGTTACATGTTATATATCAAGAATAAAAAAATAAAAAAATATTTAATTATAATTTCATGGGCAAAAGTATATATATATATATATATATATATATATATATATATATATATATATATATATATATATATATATATATATAATATGATTATATATCACATATATAATTAGACTTAGTAAGGTATGTATGAGCTTTTTAAAAATGTCAGAGATAATCTATTGCCAGAGTCATTAACCGTTTAAACTTTCATGCAATTTAACCTAGATTTCTTAATAAAGTCAATTGAATGTTGTTCTTGAACCATTTTAATAACATGCGATTGGTGTTTGATTATATTATAAATGAAGATATTAAGATCAAAACTGGGATATTGGAGGCACGCCCTGTTAAATGATGCAATAGATAATTTTTTTTTTTAGATATTTATAGAATAGAATACAATACCATAGAATAGCACTTTATTGGCATTGTAAATACAATGAAATTCCATTTAGCAGCATTTCATCAGTACGATATAATAAAAAACTATCTAAAAGACAGCAAAAGAAAAGACAATATAAAATATAATAAAAACCCAACATATATCAGCAGAGGTCAAATACATGTATATACACATCATGGTTAAAAAAATAAATAAATGTCCAGTTCAATACTTCAAAAAGTGCTAATGTATTAAAGTGCCAATGTGCATTCAAATACATTAAAACATTATTGATGTTCTGATGTCTTTTGCACTACATTTGAACATTTTTTTGTTGTTTTAGATGTTTTTGTTGGACTATGACTGTGTTTGTTAGAATATGGTTCCTCTGTGGATAATTATGAAACATAAAGGTTCAGATCAGCTGTTTGACATTTGTATTTTGAACAAATGAGTGATTTCACCTGCTGTGGATATTTTATCTGATAGTGGTTTATATCTTCTGATGTGTGAGAGTCTCCGTTGTCAAACTACATTAGGTCATGTGACATTGGGGACAGGTTTGGGTGCTTTGATTAACATTTTTGAGTGACTACTTCCAGCCTATATGTGGACTCTTGGAAGTTTAAAGGGTTAAATTGTGCTTATTCTACAAATATGAACCCATAAAAAAATCCAAAGAGCCACTGGTTGTTTGGATCCATCTACTGATGTAAAATATTTATTAACAATTCACCTATTAATCCTATCAATACATAACAATAATTGGTGCAAAAGTGAGAGTTTTCCATCTTTCCATGGTCATCAGATATGATCCATTTGGGTGTTCCAAGTTTCTGTAGTTACCATGGAAACACTGTCATCTTATACAACATTAATTCAGTAAAACCCATAGAGTTGGATCAATGACATGGTTTTGTGTTCAGTTATTGATTATCTTTGCTGCAGTACTACAGCACTACAGTTTTCAGTTTTCTCTGTTTTTGGTATAATAAACCTCATGTTTAATTTTACTTTTCATGAACAGTAAATTAAATAAAGGAAAATACTGGGGGAAAATGCTAAAGAAATACAATAAATGTTGAGAAATTGCTTAGGATAGGTTAAATAAGAAGAAAAAATGTATTTGGGAACTACCACAGAAGTAGCCCTGGGTATTTATGGGTTAAATCAAGCATATGATCAATTGTAGGTATTATACCATTACATCTTTTGTGAATAAGTGAAAACTGAGTTATAATGTAGAAGGATGCATAAAATAAGATTTTATTGTGATACATTAATATAAACTATCATGATTTGGACATATATTATCATATTAAATACTGTATTTGTAGTAAATATAAAGTGAATATAAATATACTTATAGATGATTATATAAGTTGGATTATGTGAGGTGACTTTTAAAACAATGTGTATACTAGAAAAGCACTCTGAGAGCAGAGACCTCTACTAAGGTAGAAACCCCCTCCTCAGATCACCACCAAAATCTAATCATTTCCAGATCTTCCCATTACCAACTACCCTGAAAATGTCCTCAAAATCTGCCCATAAGTTTTTGAGTTATCTTGTACAGAAACAAACAAACAAACAAACCAATCAATCTTACAAACTATTTCATTAGCGATTTTGCTAACGTTAGCATGCTAAGTGATGCTACAGTGATTGCTACCATTGAGATGTGTTGTGCTATGAATATGAAGAAAGTCTGCACTAATATGAAAGATTGCACTTGGTTATATGACCACTAACAAGCTGTTGCGCTGTCATTTATACTTTATTTATTGTTTATTTATAGTAGCCTACAAAAGTACTATAATGACATATATACCACCATATACCGCCAGTGGCTCAATTTACATTATATACAGGATATACATTTTTGGACATATGACCCAGTTTTGTGTAAAGGCTAAATAGGTAAAAGTGTGTTAAATTATAGAATGGAGAGTCTGCTAGATTATTAGTTTGTAAAAAAGGGGGTGGAGTTTATAATAAATTTTACTTCTTCCCATTCCTTTTTGAGTGTGAGAAAGATTTTTGTTGACCATTTGGATTGATCTTTTGATGATTTTGTGCGGTGGAAATAAAATGTATTAAATTGAACCTTAATTTGGGAAGTGGGTTCACACATCAGTTTGCATCCTGTTGAGCCACATTTTGTAATAAATGTCCAAATGTCATTAATTTTTCATTTTGTTTTGTGATAAAGCCACATTTTGTAATAAACTATCCCAATGTATTTTGTCATAAATTTTTACCTAATAAGTTATTACATTTTGAGAAGATCATTACAAAATACTCTAACTTTTTTATTTTCTTGAAAATAAAAAAGAATAAAAAAAAAAAAACCATGGGTCATTCTAGAGCATAGTTTACTTGATTGTTAATTGTATCTTATTTGACTTTCACATTTTGGTAAACATCTAGGCCTATTATTAGTATCACTGTATTAACCTAGTAGCAGTGCATAGTAATTATTATCAGTGCACTATTCAAGGGTTGCACTAACAGAGAATATTCTGTAAACTCCAGATTTTTGTTTTGTTTGATGGACATTTTCAATATGTTGGGGCGGTTTATTACAAAGTGAAATAAGAAAATTATTACATTTTGTACTTTTATTACAAAATGCGGCTCAACACATCCTCCTAAAAAAATCCACATGTTGTGACCGGTCAAACAGACATGAATTAACCTGCCACTCATCGGGGTTCTGACTTATGATTGGAGGAGGACAGGGAGTCCCCGCCTCTCATCCAGATGTTCTCCTCTCTACCCACTCTTCAGTCCACTGGTGTCTGTAGCAGCGCGTGGAGCCTCTGCTGCAGCGCGCGGAGCCACAAGTCCACAGTAGAGGAAGAGGAAGACTTCAGCTGCGTGTCACAGCTGTGCTTTTACAGACTGTTTTCCACGTCACACTCCATCTCATGGGTCGTGACTTGGTCCACGAGACTTCAGTCGCGCGCAGGAATTGTCCCTGCAGGATTTGTGCCATACCTGTGCAGCCTCCGTTGCAGAGCTGATGGGGAGAGGCAGGGCTGAGTGTGAGTGAGTGTGATGCCAGTCCGGAGCGCTGTTGAGCACTGCCTCATTCCACGCACAGCCCACTACTACTGACAGGGAGCGGTCCGCCTTCCACGACCCGTGTCAATCAGCAGGAGTCATTACACTCATTTTTTTAAAAAAAAAAAATTCTCCTAAAAAGTAAGCAACGGGACAAAATAACGAGCAGTGTTTTCCTTCTTTGTGATGGAATGGGGATTTAAACGGTTTCCACGTGCGCTTGGAAGGTTGCGTCCAGATTGAGAAGAACAAACTGCAGGGGAGGGGAGTTAATTGAAATCGATCCGGTGGTCTGTTCTTGAATGTGAAGCTGCAGAGGTTTTTTCCTTCTCCTCCTCCTCCTCCTCCTCTCCCTCCTCACCTCCAATATGACTTCACTGTCGGGGACCAAGGAGAGATCTGTGAGCAGCCGGAGCAGAAAATATGGGGTAGGCTATGTGTGTGTGTGGAGGTGTGTGTGTGTGTGTGTGTGTGTGTGTATGGAGCTGGAGGAGGTGGAGGTGTCTGTGGAGTCTGTAGGTGTGTGTGTGGAGCTGGAGGAGGTGTGTGTGGAGCCTGGAGGTCAGGGCCAGATTCAGCCATGGGCAAGGGGGGCAATGCCCCACAAAAATGTCATTGCCCCCCCCCCCCCCCCCCCCCAACAAGATGGCATCAAAAAAGAAAAAACAATTCATACATGTGGCATGAAAGAAAAATGTTTTTGTCCCGAAACTCCCAAAATAACTCCATATGATCCACCTCCAATCAAAAAACAAAAGAAAAACTAAAAAACAGATCTCTCTGACACTCTTAATCTGCTGCAACCATTGGACTCCATTATTTGTGGGCGTAGCAACAAGCAGCTATAACCCCTATCCCTCTGGGTTAGGGTTAGCGTTAGAAGGGTTAGAAGCAGCCACCCCCTACCTGTTAGTCCATCACTGGATTTGAAAGAATACAGATGCTGCTCTTCTGGTTAAGAATATAGAAAGACAATGTGAAGGAATATGTTGTGTTTAATGGTTGTGAGCATTCAGTCTTTTACTGTTTCTACTCTTAATTGTTTAGGCTCACGTTTTGCTCATTATTTCGGTCAATAAGGTCTGTGTCCACAGCATGTGTCTACAGGATGTCGACAGGATGTGTCCACAGGATGCGTCCACAGGATGTGTCCACAGGATACATCCAGAGGATGCGTCCACAGGATGCGTCCACAGGATGCGTCCACAGGATGCGTCCACAGGATGCGTCCACAGGATACATCCAGAGGATGCGTCCACAGGATACGTCCACAGGATGCGTCCACAGGATGCGTCCACAGGATGCGTCCACAGGATGCGTCCACAGGATGCATCCACAGGATGTGTCCACAGGATACGTCCACAGGATGTGTCCACAGGATACATCCAGAAGATGCGTCCACAGGATGCGTCCACAGGATGCGTCCAAATGATGCGTCCACAGGTTGTGTCAACAGGATATGTCCACAGGATGTGTGTTTGTGCTGTCAGCACAAAAAAACAGAGAAAGAGGTTTTTTTGACGCAGCACTCCAAGTTTCACTTTTAAACAGCGCTCGTCAATGTCACAATCAAAAGCTACTGACCAATCACAGAACACAGTCACAGAAAAGAATGACAGCGTATTTGGACCAGGTGGAGCAGTTGATCTGAGCGGTTTCAGACAACCCCCGTTATTTATGACCTGTCACTGAAGGGGTACCATGATTGGTACCATGACTGGTACCACGACTGGTACCACGACTGGTAGCGTGAGTCAGGGTTAAAAGCAAAGTCATGGATAGATGTTACGGTGTCATTTGGGCTGACACCATAACTGTATAGATGTAGCACACATGCCTGGTAAGAGGGAAATATATAATTCTTCAGAATTCTGACAGAAAAAGGAGAAAAGCCATCAAAATAATTAAAAATAAATAAAAATACACAGCTGGATACTCAAGGTCAGGCCACTGATTTGGATAATTTTTCCAGGAACTGTACGGTAATTGATATGGACCGTACTCCAATCCGAGCATGGATAGTTTCTGGCCATACCTTTGTTTTTCAGGAGGTTCTAAACTAATTATTTAGTTGTGGGACATTTTAGAAGATTTGGTTTTGGGATGTGGTGTTTACATGCTTGTCAGTGGTAACTACGCAAATGTTTACCCCTCCTAAAATGGCGGCCGGCGTTACAAGTTTAAGTGTCCTGGATGATGACATCATGCAAATCTATGTATTTATAATTTGGATGTGCAGATTTAGAACTGTGTTGTTGGTACTGAGTTTTGATTGGTCAGTGGGTTCTATGAGGTACATGTAGTTTGGAGTGAAGTAAGCACTGTTCAGTTGACATGAGCGCAGTAATGAAGGCACAGCTGTTTGACCATGTCTGTGTCCTGTACCTTATGACAGAATGATGATTCTGTTGATCAGCTGATTTTGTTTTTTACCTTTTGCTTTTTTGTACTAAGACGATCGGTTTGTGTTACTAAGACAAAAAGAAAGGCCATACATAGTGGGTTGAATATGGATGAATTTGTGAGGGCTTGTGCACAGAAAAACAGAAGACTGATGTTGCAATTATTGAGCCATGTTATGTTACAAGTCACATGATTAACAAAAAAAGACACAACGAAGTAAGAGGAAAAAAATACAGAAAAAGATAAAAGTAATGTGATAGACAGATAGATAAAAATCGACAAAGTGACATGACACAGGATCAATATATAGAAAAATTCATACAACAGTAGGTGGAATTTGGGGGATTTAAACATGGCACCGTATGGTGCAAGCGAGAAGTCCTCCTGCTGGCAATTCTACTGCCCCACCAAGTACCTGATTGTAAATCTGCTGCTGGAGGTGTATGTGTGGAGCCTGTGTGGAGTCTGGAGGTGCAAGCCAAAATTATGTGATAAAAAGTCCAAATTATCTGATAAAAAGTCCAAATTATCTGATAAAAAGTCAAAATTATCTGATAAAAAGTCAAAATTATCCGGAGCCTGGAGGTGTATGGGTGGTGCACCTTTCCTAACCTGGCAAATGCAAAAACTTACCAATTCATCTCCACAAAGTCAAATTTCAGTTTGTCTACTTTACCAGTTGTGGTTGATTGTTTGTTTTATAAACCTTACACATTTGCACATGAATGCTTTGGAAGCAGCAGCATTAGCATTAGCATCAGCATTAGCATTCGCAGCAGCATTAGCATAAGCAGCAGTAGATGCAGTTGGCTAATGCATCCTCACCTTTACATCTGTAATTGTCCCAGAGCAACGAGCTAAATCAGTCGTTCTATTCACATTAGTTTCAGCACCACTTACCACCTATAGGCTAATATTCATCCATTCATAAAATAAGGTCTGTTCTCAGTTTCCCCACTGACATCACTGAACATTTCCATGCATCAGTCTATTGCTGCCTTATTATAGCTCTTGTGAGGGATAACATTAGCGTTAGTGCCCAACCTCTCCTACTACCACCACATTAATGGGTTTTTACTCTTTGACTACTTTTAAGCAGCCACAGAAAACCTATTTTAAACTCTGTTGGTCCATCTGATCTTCTCACATAGCTGTCTAGTCTTATCCAGTCACACCATAGACCAGAGGTCTATAGTACTTAAGTACAAGTACAGCTACTTGTGTGAAAAGTACTCTGGTGAATGTACAAGTACTGATTCAACTCCTCTACTTAAGTAACAGTAAAAAAAAAAAGTACAACTTCCTTTTATTTCATAATTTTGCCTTTTTTTCATAATTTTTAGTTTTTCAAAATAATTTAGACTTTTTATTTCATGATTTCGACTTCACTTCATGTGTATTATAGTCCAGTGTGCGTTATAGCGTGGAAAATACAGCACTTATTTTTAAAAATAATTTTGAAAACCTGCAGTACCTCCATGTGTCCCTAAGAGTACACATACTGTCATTTAAGAACCACTGGTTTACAGTATGTTTGGTATCTTGTGTTGTTACCAGTGACCCTTAAACTTAAATATTACTTATCTTAAAATGTATCAGGAAGATCAATATGTCAAATTTTCTTCTTTTACTTCTCACATTTCAGATGCCTGACAATTCTCCGACCAAATCTGCCTCCTTTTTTCCGGACACATGGTATCGAAAGGCATACGATGAAACCACTCGTTCCAGCACACGCCCTGCACCCGAGGGTGCCGGTTCCATGCCCAGCTCCACGGGCACCCCCTCTCCAGGCTCAGGAATCTCTTCTCCGGGGTCATTCTCTGGATCACCAGGGACCATCTCACCGGGCATTGGGACAGGGTCTCCAGGGTCTCTGGGTGGTTCCCCTGGTTTTGGGACTGGGTCTCCAGCATCAGGCAGTGGAAGTTCCCCCGGAAGTGAAAGAGTTATATGGTGTGAGAACTGCAACGCCCGGCTGGCGGAGCTGAAAAGACAAGCACTGAAACTGCTCATCCCTGGACCTTACTCTAGCAAGGTAAAAAGCACAAAGATTTAATGTTTTCCCAAATAAGTTTTTTTTATTGGAGACATAATTAACAGATTCAAATATGTACGTTTTTTATAATGAAACACAAGAACAGGTGAACATGAATGAGTCATGTACACTTGTAGATTTTAGAGGATAATATCATATGTAATCCAGTAGTCCAACCCCACCCTCCCAACAAAACCAACCAAATGAATGAATGAATGGATTAATTAATTTTGTGTATAAT
The DNA here is from genome assembly GCA_020466265.1 of Siphamia tubifer. Classification (NCBI taxonomy): domain Eukaryota; kingdom Metazoa; phylum Chordata; class Actinopteri; order Kurtiformes; family Apogonidae; genus Siphamia; species Siphamia tubifer. The sequence continues at coordinate 32,308,941 of CM035785.1, forward strand.
TTTTTAAAACTATATGTATAATGATATAAACAAAACGTAACAAAACAAAACAAAACACCAAAGTTTGAAAAAGGAGTAGGAAGAAGCGAGGCTTTTCTTTTTTACATTCTACCAAATTTTAAATTCATATTCTCAGAGCCTTTATTGTCATTATATAACAGTCGGGTATAATGAAATTAGGAGTGCTGCTCCACAAGGTGATGGTTACAAGATAAAAATGTAAATTCATTTAAATATTCACATTTACACAAAATAAAATATTAAAACATACTCTGTACTCCTGTACAGTATGCTGCTCCATGTATGCCTTGCCTGCCAGCATCTTACATACACACACACACACACATATATATATATATATATATATATATAAACAGAACAGACAGAGGACATTTTTATTTGCATGTCAGAAGGACAATGTGTTGGAGAGAAGGAAGAGTAACTTCAGAATTTGTGGTCACAGGTAGTGGCCTATTTACACTAAGATAATGCACAAAAGTATCCCAGATTTTTTCAAAATGGCATGTTCTATCTCTCAAAGACAATGGGATTTCTTCAAGGTGTAGGAAAACACAAATATTTTCTTCCTGTTCAATCTCATGGTGCATGAATGGGTGAATTCTTCTTTTTCCTTTTGTTAGTGGTGTGAGTATATGAGCTGCAGTAGCCTCCAGAAATGTCTTGTTCCTTTATTAACTGTGGCATTTGGACATTTGACACTCATTAACTTGGTTACCCATGAAAGATTGAGCTCCTCATCAGCCGTTTGCTTATTGTGTTGCTGTGTTATCACAGACTTATTGTTGTCATAAATCAGACAGATACAGTCATTTATCCAACCTTCATTTGTGCTGCTGTGTAAAGGATCCACTGGGATCAGGCCTTACCCTTCCACTGTGAGAATAATTGAATTGGAAACTATTAATCAATACCAGATTGTATGCCAAAAACAACATGATAAACCAAGTGAAGACTATTTAGACTTTTCTCTAACTGATGGAGCGTGCGACATAAATCAATGAACACAATGTGATTTGTGTTGCATTTCTACTTAAGAAAGAATTAGCATGACGGATTCCTGAAAACATACTGATCACCTAAAACACACATGACCTTATTTTCCTCACTGAACTATAAGGCGCACTGTCAATGATTGGTTTACTTTTTTCAGGTTCTTCATATATGAGGTGCACTGGATTATAAGGCACATTAAGTAAAGTCAAAATCATGAGATAAAACGTCTAAATTCCCAGTCACTAACACAACCAGAATGTGTTTTTGGGAGAAAATTAAAGTCAAGGTGATTTTAATTTTTAATAATTTGTATTAATTTTTAATTATTGAATTTTTAATTTTAATAGTCCAGAAAATACAGTAACCCCTAAAGATTTCTATCATTTTCATTTTTTCTCCTTTTTTTGGTAAATTCTTGTGCTCTTGGTAATCCATGTAACAGTAGGGGTGTCAAACTCATTTTAATTCAGGAGCCACATTCAGCCTAATATGATCTAAAGTGGGTCGCACGAGTAAAATATTATAAATAATAAGATAAAAATGTATGAAATAATAAAATGTGTGTGTTCTCCAAACTGTATGTGAACATAACACAAACAATATGAACAACCTGTAAATTCTTAAGAAAAATAAGTGTAATGTTGTTGATATTATGCTTTAGTTTATTATTTATAGATGTGCGTCACAACTTACAGATCACAGTAGATCTACAAATATACACAACATTTACTAACAGGTTGAATATTGGTAAAATTCCACAAATATGTCAGCTTATTCATATTTTTTTTTTTGGTAAAAGGCTAGTCTTTATTTATACTTTATTTTACATTAAAACCAAAAGGAAAATTAGTTTGAGGTTTGTTTCCATTATTTCTAGGTTATTATGACAGTATTTTGCTATAGTCTGATCCACTTTACATTGAATTGACCTGAAATTATTTTAACTTCTTTGCTTAATCTCACCCAACATTGGTTGGGTGAGATTATTGTAATCACTTTGTGTGTGTGTGTGTCCACAGAGACATATCATACTATAACTTAATGAGATATCACCATTAAATTACATGGGCATATACAATCTGCATCAGATGCAATGATTCATTTGAGTAAAGGTCAAAGGTCAAGGTCACAATTACCTAAAAGGTTTATCACATTATTTTGATTTCTGCTTATGTGATTTGTACTTTTTATCTTTAGATTTTGACCTATCACATTGTTTTCTCTTTTTATAGTATTATTTTTTATCCTGTGATTTTGACTCACAGGAAAACTTTTGACTAAAAGGTCAAAATCCCATTATTGGTTAAAACTAAAGAATGGAGGGTCACAGAACTTTCAGATTGGTACTAAACGATGCTGAATTCAGATTTCTACAATTCTTATAATTAGTGTTATCACCTACAACCAATCTCTGGAGGTCAAAGGTGACATGTGTCCAAATTAACGTGTGTAACAATGTTTGTGTGTCAAACATAGACATATCACACCATAACTTAATCAATGCTGGATATATTATCCTAATATTACACACACTGACGCATATATACATATAACCAAATTATCAATATTGCAAAAGGTCAAAGGTCAAGGTCGCAGTTAGCAGAAAGGTCAAAATCACTTTATTGGCTCTAATTCAAGAAAGGGTTGTCATAGAAACTGGAGATTGGCACAAAATAGGGGCGGGGTTAGACATTCTCTGGATATTAGTTAGTACAGCAATTCTAAAGCCAGATCATAAATCCCAGAGAATATTTGATTTGGAGGCAATTTGTGATACAGGATCAAATATGGAAAAAAGGAAGGAGAAAAAGTGCTTCATTAACTGGAGCTTTTTTTTTTACTTCGTGTGGATCAAATTAGAATGATCACAAAGACCATAAAACATTTTGTTTGAGCATTGTTGTTTTATTAACCACAGAGAAGGTTTATGAAAAGCAAATGTTGGCAGGGTGCACACTAGTTAAACATGTAGCTTCGAGCTACAATGTTCTCCTGGTGGATTAGTTATGAATACAGTGGGGTCACACATCAGACGTTAAGTTAATTAGTAACAAATATGCACAGTTTTTTACATCATGGAGCCTATAAAGTGCAGCTAGAGAGGAAGAGTCATATTTAAGAGCACAGTAGAGACTTTGTAGAGGCTGTCTTTACAGATAGAGAGGAGAGATAATGAGATGGAGCACAAGACATGACATTTGAAAATTGTAGGGGACAGTGAGGGTTAATAGGGATAGTCAGTGGGCAGGCTGCTAATTAAAATGTTTTTCATGAGGTTGGGTTTATTTCAGCCTAATTAAACCATCCCCTCTGTGGTTACCTTTATTATGAGAAGGAATATAGTGCACAGCGTAGACCATGTTGTATGTTTGTGTGGTTTTATCCACTCTCTTGAAGGAAGTCAGAACAGAAGTCAGCAGTGAATATTTTCATACTAATTTCACAGTGGAAAGAGTGAACATATGAGTCTGAGTTGAGTTAGAATTAGTATTGTTTTTTTGTCAGTGGTTCAGATATATTGTCCTCCTCAGATCTTGTTTGTGAATCCTGTGTTTGTGTTCCATTTATTTATCTCCAACATACACAGTAAATTTTACAGTGTTAAATCAACACTTAGAGAGTTTATTTAACTTCTTCTAGAGTGTATTTGGTCCCATTGTCTCCAAATTAACACTGCAAATTCTACAGTGTACAAACAATATCAACAAAAACAAAATACGTAAATAAAGAAAAAAATACACTCATATATATATATATATATATATATATATATATATATATATATATATATACATACATCAGTACAATGATTGTCCAGAATTTTCCTCTGGTTCCACCCTCTAGACTGGACTAAAACATTTAGGGTTTTTTTTCTTACAAACATTCTATTTCAGTGATATGGGATCATGAAGAGGTTTTCAAGCAATATGGTAAAAACATTTAAAAAAAAGATCTGCTGCCTGAGCTTTAACTTTAAGAACCCTAACCCATTTCAACAGCAGCAAAAACAAGCTGTGTTTTTGAATTCCTCTCGAGTCTTTATAAAAGCATTTAGTAAGTTCTGCCCAGTGCTTTTAACAAGTAAGGGAAGCTTTCATCGCTGCTTTTCTTTCTTGAAGTGTAGCTTTTACCTCAGACTCATTTTACAAGTGTGACTTGACCTGCACAGGTGTTGTGTGTCAGAGAAAAGCTGAACCAGCATCCTTATTGAAGCAAAGTGACCTAATAATCCTTCACTAAATGTACTGAAGCAGCAGTTCAGTGTCTGTGAGTGGAAGGGCTCCTGCTCTGCTGTCACCATTACACTGTGTGTTATTCACTCGGGGCATATGTGACCCCACCACCACCACCACCACCACACACACACACAAATCTGAACTATGTTTACCTGTAGAATATTAATACAAGCTGGGTCATGCTACACACCATCACAAATACATGCACTCTAACATTCAAGAAACACACACACACTCATTTATAGTCACACTTTCTCAAACAGGGCAGGTTATCAAACCAGATGTTCATAACTTTTAGTGTGTACCAAACCATCACAGACACACACACACACACACACACACACACACAGTAATGTGGTTTTATAATGAGTTTACCCGCACTCCCAGTAATCTCTGGATTCCCAGAGATGTGGGAATGAATCTGACACCTCACCCTGATCAATCATGGTCAAGACACTCTTACTGCAGATCCACTGCCAGGCAAACTCTGTGCCAGTGTAACCTGCTTGTCTTTTTTTATCTCATAAATTTGACTTTTTATCTCATAATTTTGAGTTTTGACTTGGGAAGGCTGTAGCTCAGTTGGTAGAGCAGGTCGTCCAATGACCGAATGGTTGGCGGTTCACGTCCTGTCTCTGGCTGTCCACATGTCCAAGTGTCCTTGGACAAAGACACAGAACCCTGACTTAGACCACAAGTCTTAAATTCACACATATGATAAACAAGACTTTGATCCACTACCCCCATGAAAAAACACAACACATATATATATATATATATATATATATATATATATATATATATATATATATATATATGTGTGTGTGTGTGTGGCAGTCACTGAGTTAATTTATAATGTGGAATTATGTATTAAAAGTTAATTCTCAAAAAGTTTCTCTTTTTTTTCCCACCATCGTATCGTCTCCTAGTGGTTGTTAGTGGATACAGACATCCACACACTGAAGAGAAGATAAAAATGAAAGCTAATGTTACTTACATTTTTCTTTTTAAATAGAACTCAACATATTTTACTCATGCGTTGCTGCTCAGTTGGACAAAGGAAAGACGGACAGACGAGGAGGGCAGGTCATGTTGCTGGGGGGCAAAAAGACATTTACATGTACACACACACACACACACACACACACACGCACACATCTTTTAACCACAGGTCTCAGAAGCACATCTGGCTACACAGCTGCACTCATTTAAGGCCCGTGTCTATAGTCTGCTGCTGTGTGTGTTTATATTTCTATCTTTATGGGGACATTGATATGTTTACACAGTCACCCCATGGGGACCTTGGACACAATGGGGACCAAAATTCAGGTCCTCACGAGCGTTAAATATAAATAAAGTTCCCCACTAGTAAAATAGAAATGATGTGGCCCTATAAATACATTAATTTGTCCCCATAAAGCATGAGAGTATCATGTATTTTTCAAAGGTTTGAAGATGTGTTTACTTTAAAAAAGTCTTTATTTTTATGTATTTTTTATTATTTTATTTTTCATTATTTATTTATTATTATTTTTAATTACTATTATTTTTCTATTTTTGTTTTTATTAATTTTGTATTTATTTTAAATTAGTATTTTTTCATTCATTTAATTTAGTCTTTTTGTTGCATACTTTTGACTTTTTATCACATAATTGTAACTTTTTATCTCAGAATTTGGACATAAAGATTGATATAGCAGAATAAGAGTGTGTTTTGTTCCGTGTTACAACTCAACAATGTTGAGAGTTGTTGTTAATATATTTTTATCATTATTGGGTGTGGAGAGGTGGTGATAGGGGTATATGTGTTATGTGTTTTTAAGTGGGTGTGTTTTGTACTCTATGTCAAGAGCAAGGACCACAATGGAAATAAGTCTGTGACTTTTTTGTCTTATCCTTGACACTGTTTTTATGCATGATGTGCAAAGGCATGTATTTTTTATAGATGGTCGAATAAAGTAAAATCAAATCAAATTGTGACTGTTTATCTTCACTTAATGCTCTGTATAATCCAATTCACCTTATAGTGCGGAAAATATAGTAAATAAATCATTAAACTTAACATGGACAGTGATTATTCATGGACACACATCAGATGTAGGACTCTATGTTTCCAGATGAGCATTTACAATTACACTAAAAGGAAAGATGGGTACTGGCCTAGTGGTCACCTAGTATTGGCCTAGTGTTGGTCTAGTATTTGCCAAGTGTTCCCCTAGTGTTGGTCTAGTATTTGACAAGTGTTCCCCTAGTGTTGGCCTAGTGTTGGTCTAGTATTTGCCAAGTGTTCCCCTAGTGTTGGTCTAGTATTTGCCAAGTGTTCCCCTAGTGTTGGCCTAGTGTTGGTCTAGTATTTGCCAAGTGTTCACCTAGTGTTGACCTAGCGTTGGCCTAGTGTTGACCTAGTGTTGGTCTAGTATTTGCCAAGTGTTCACCTAGTGTTGACCTAGCGTTGGCCTAGTGTTGACCTAGTGTTGGCCTAGTGTTGGTCTAGTATTTGCCAAGTGTTCACCTCGTGTTGGCCTAGTGTTCACCTAGTGTTGACCTAGCATTGGCCTAGTGTTGACCTAGTGTTGGCCTAGTGTTGACATAGTGTTGGCCTAGTATTTGCTCAGTGTTGGCCTAGTGTTGGCCTAGGGCACCACATTGTTCAGAACCGACCCTACATAGAAACATAACATGAATGTGTGTCAATGCTGCACAAGTGTCTGTTTCAGATCAGCTGAAAGTCAAAACATCCATGTTTATGAATGGAAATATATACACTTCAACATCAGATATAGAAATCAAACCAAAAAAGGAAATGTTCATGAATGTGTTCCTTCCTGCAGGCCTCATAGTTGAAACTTGCGATTGATTGAGTTAACTGTCATTCCTGCAGTTTTGGTAAATTTACACATGTAATCTACATCACAGTTTATTTGAGTTGTGTCTGTTTTGTATCAGAGCGCAAGCACTTAAAATGTTTATGTTAGCAGACCCATTTATGTGACTGTGTGGATGTGGTTATAGATGAAACATCTGTCTGTAGACTCTACTGAAGGTCACAGAACTGTGGCACAAACATGACTTTACACATTATTTGATAGAAAATCATAAATTGCAGCTATAATACATACTGATGTGACTGTCTTTGCACAAAAATACTGTATTTTCCAGACTGTAATGTACACTTAAAATACTCCATAAATGACAGTGCACCTTATATATGGGTTAATTCTGGTTGTGCTTAGTGACTGGGAATGTAGACTTTTTATCTCATACATTTTTACTTTTTATCTCATGATTTAGATTTTTTTTATCTGTATTTCTTTTTTCTTTTTATCTGTGTACACCACAGTAGTAACTCTACTTATGAAATTAATTAATTCCAGAAGTGGTTTCATATCGTGAATTTTTCATAAATAGGTCTGACTGGTTCCAAGGCCCCCAATACTACTCCCTAAACCCTTTAAAAATTATAAAAGTATTACTTTTATTTACATTTAGTGTAAATATGTGTTTTCAGTTTTATAACATTTATATTTTAGATGTAATTTATTGGTCTCAGTGGATAAATGTGTCTTCACTGGCTGAACATTAAACATTAAACCATTCAAATGAACCAGACATGTGGGTCATTTTCATATAATTGTGTTTGTTTTAATGGTCACTTTTACTTTCAGTGGTGTTTGTTGACAGACGTTTGGTGGGGTGTAGATCCAGGGACCATTGACTTTGACGGCTTTTTGTGATCTTCCTAGGGTGCATGGGCCGTGTGTGTCGTCGGGGTGGGCGATGGCGGGGAGGTTGGTGGGGTTTCAGTGGACACAGGGCAACGGTGGCTCTGTCCTTTACATGTGTATGGTTAGAACTCTGTGATGAATGAGGGTCAAAGGTCACCAAAAGCATCATGGGTAGCTCCCTCATAGCCAATGGGATGATACGTACCATATGTACATTACATAGTTACATACTTATTACTATTACGTAGTTATGAATTGTATTTATGTCTTGGGGGTTTCCGTTTCGAAAAGATTATGTACAGTAATGTACATAGTATTTATATCTCGGGGGTTTCACATAACTACGTAATAGTAATAAGTATGTGACTACATAATGTATGTAAATACGTCATGTAAACATGTCTTCTATCTTTTGGGAGTTGATCAAACAGATCTCTTTTGGATCTTCTTTTGTATTCAGAGACGAAAAATGTAAGTTTTTCGTTACTTAGATTATTTGTTAGCTGGGTCTTTGGTAAGTAGAGATACCACTGTGTATATGTGTGTCAGTCATTTATTACATTCATAGGTACTGTGGTGTTGATGTTACCCTAGGTATCTGATTTTTATAACGACTGCTCTGTTCTTCTGTGGTAGGATGTTTGTTCATAGTATGATCCGTTATCGCATTAAAAGAATTGATCAGGTTTCACAAATATAATAAGCAATTACTGACACTAATATGAAAGAGTTGTATGTTAGTTCCAGCTCTAATGATATCTAAAAATGAGCCAAATCAAGATTTCATGCAAAAATCAGTAGACTTCTTATAAATATATGACTTTGAATAGTATTTCAGTGTATTTAACTTCTATCTTTTGGATGTTGATCAAACAGATCTCTTTTGGATCTATAATTGTAAGAATGAGATACTGATTGTGACACTGTGACATGTTTAGACCTTGTATGTGTTTTTGTGATCGTGGTGATAGTGATGCACTGATCAGCATTTTTTGGCCCGATCACTGATACCGATCACCTAAGAATTTGATCTGCTGACTGTCGATCATGGAAGGAACTTTAAATGCCTACACCTTTCATCTAGGTATGGATAGTTAAAGCCTTAGATCAGGGGTCTCAAACTAATTTTCTTCAGGGGCCACATTCAGCCTGATTTGATCTCCAAAGGGCCGGACCAGTAAAATGAAAACATAATACCTATAAATAGTGACAACTACACATTATTGTCATTGTTTTACTGCAAAAAACCCCAAGAAAAAATTGTTTTATAAATTATCCAAACACAAAACAAGTTATATTTCATGAGGAAAATAAGGGCAATTTTAACAAATTCCTGCCTCAATGTATTATTATTCCGTGTGTTTTATTATGGATCAGTTCTACAATGGCACTAAACTCTTAGTAACAGAAGCAGAAAATGGTTCAAATTATGTCTAATTTTCTTTAGACATTTCAAGTTGTTCACATTTGTTGAGATAATTCACATTTTATTGTTACACAATAGTTTTTAAATGTTAGTATTTTCATAATTTAATATTATTTTGGCAGTTAAAGAATGACAAAAATTTGAAGTTGTCGTCATTTATAGGCAAAAAATTTTAAAACTGAGTAGAAAAAAATTTAGTAATTTATTAGGTTATTATCCCACATCCCACGGGCCGCACTGGAACCATTGGCAGGCCGCATTTGGCCCCCAGGCTGCATTTTTGAGACCCCTGCATTAGATGAAACTATTTGATAGTGACTATTTGATAGTTTCATCTAGGGCTGTAACTATCAAAGATGTTTGTATTCGTGCATTAAGTCAATTTTTTTCATCCATCGGATTAATTCCATTTTTACAACCCTTTAACTTCTGATGCATCATTGGTGAGTGTTCTATATGTATTATTATTATTTTAAATATTCATAATTCTGAACATAGAATGGAGCAAAACAAAGCAGTGAGTGAAACTAAAAATAAACGCTTTGGGATTTGTTTGTTTTTACAATGGTTTACACTTTTGTTGTGATTTTCTTCCACAGCAGCTTTTAGAAAAAATTCACAAGAGAACATTTACCTGAAATGTCTGAGCAGTTAAAGAGTTAAAGTAGACTGAAGTGTTTTCAGTTGTGATCGTTCATCTGTGCATGCCTGGATGTGTGAAACAGTTGTAGACTAAAAATTACAACACTGAGGCTACATGCTAACAGATGGTAATACTCACCAATGAGGCTACATACAAACAGATGCTAGTACTCACCAGTGAGGCTACATGCTAACAGATGCTAGTACTCACCAATGAGGCTATATGCTAACAGATGCTAGTAATCACCAGTGAGGCTACATGCTAACAGATGCTAGTATTCACCAGTGAGGCTACATGCTAACAGATGCTAGTATTTACCAGTGATGTTACATGCTAACAGATGCTAGTATTCACCAGTGAGGCTACATGCTAACAGATGCTAGTAGTCACCAGTTATGAAAACCATATTAGCTCTGAGTCTGCTTTGACGAAGTGCCATTGAAGTGTGGATGCGTTCAGTTTTAAAAGTACAGAATCATTTACATCACGTAATCGACTTTTTGATTGGCATATTTTTCCGATCACCAGTCAGACTATTCTTAGGCAACCAATTATGTTTGGCAGCCAATTGATGGGTGCAACACGACATGGTGAGCATTGATACGGTAGTGGACCGTGATGGTCATTGAAAAAGTGAAGGAGCATTACCCCCCAAATATGGTGGGGTCATTCTCACACTGGTAAGGGTTAATGCTAAGGGGTGGAATGGGATTCAACCTTAGTCCTGAACATTATTTTATTGTATGTCATGATGTATTTTGTCAACAACACATTCAATAAATATAGATTTTAAATAATGGGAATTCACAGTCTGTTAGATATTGTGTGTGGCTGCAGCGCAAGTACATTTTTTAATTAGACCCAAATTACCCCTGATAGTATTAACTCTAATGATCCCCAGCTACTATAAATCACTATAATACACAACCAGAAAGTGTTTTAATGACCCCAACCGCATGACCAAAGTACAGAGCAAAAGTACTGATGTGTTTTTCTGCTGTAAATGTTTTTCCAGCTCACAGAATAATTGGAGCTAATACTTCTAAACATACTCAGTCTGTAGTACTGTCTGCACTGTCAGCATAATTGGATCCAATTTGTCTATTATTAGTGTTAGTTATCAGGTGAAGTACTACGCCCCAGCAGTCTGTTGTCAAAGCCGTGTATTTTTCCAGAATGTTAGCTAGCTAGCTATCCTGTAATAAGTGAATCCCATGACACTACAGAAACAGGCCTCCAGTAACCACGGCAGCTGGTGTTGCCACGGCAGCCACTTATGACAGATGTGAGCCGCATACATATGTGCATGAGTGTTAATGGGCTCCTCATAGATGTGTGTGTGTGTGTGTGTGTGAAGGTGAGAGACAGACAGAGGGTGAAAATTTGTGCAGTTCAGGCAGATAATAATCTGATTTACTCTGCATGGAATTTCAGAAAAGCTGAAAGAATATGTAAAGAATTAGTGTGTGTGTGTTTGTGTTTGTATTCTTATCTTTATGGGGACATTGATATGTTTACACAGTCACAACATGGGGACCTCTGATACTAATGGGGACCAAAATTCAGGTCCCCACTAGTAAAATAGAAAGGATGGGGACTTTTTTCAGAAGTCCCCATAAAGCATGATGGAAACAGGTGTAAGGCAAAATATGTATTTTTCAAAGGTTTCAAGATGTGTTTACTATATATTAAAACATTTTATTTGTTTGTATGTATTTTTTTTAAATTATTTATTATTTTCCATTTTTTAATTAATTAATTAATTGAAAATTATTATTAGACTCAGATTCATGATCTATTGTCCCTGAGGTGAAATTAATTTTCACAGTTCTGTTCCAGACACAAACCGGTGACACAGTGGCGGTGGCGGTCATGTGCTCTCTGTGGAAATAAAGCCTTGTTTTTTTTACTGCAAGTTTTCAGAACAAGCGACATTACCAAACCTAGTTGGATGATACTCTGGTAAAGGTAAAGCCAGAGGGGAGGTGGGAGTGTTGCTTCACACATTCTGAGCCAATCAGAGACACCTCGTCACTGCGTCATGGACATGTATGAGGAAGTAGCAGTAAACTCTGTTATTCCATGTCAAGTAATTTTTCTGCCATGAAAAAACAGATGGAAACAAAGCAACCTAGATGTTTTGTTTTTTTTAAATAGAACCAACACACAATGTATCCAATAACAATGGAGAACACAACAATATTAATTAAATAACCATAGAATGACTCCTTTAAATTGCAATGAAATGAAATTGAGAAAGAGAGAGAGAGAGAAATCACTACCTTCTAATGCCTTTCAGGTGTGACAGACATTACCATATAAAGAGGTGGTATCGTCAATAACAGCAGGAGTGTGTGTTTGGATGGATGCGTGTGTGTGTGTGTGTGGAGGAAAGGATGCTGATGTAAACTGAACTGAAGAGCTTCTCACTTGGTTTATGTGTTTATGTCAATTTGACCAGCCCCCAACAGCACAAATATGTCAAATCAGGTTCTAGTATTACTGACTATATCGACTAAGTCTACATTTATACAGAGACGATGAAAACAGAAGACGCAAAAGTGTCATCTCGTCTCCAGTTTTTCATCTGTGTTTAGACGAGGAAATCCTTGTTTATATGAAGGTGAAATATGATTGGATAGTCCTGCAAGGACACTAGGTGGTACTGTGATAGACCCGCTCACATGTCCTTTTCTGTTTTTTACGTATGTAATTGTCCACCCGCCTCTGTTCATCTATGGTATGTGTGTAATGTCTGTACAATGACTCCTGTACATTTACTAGAGCTGCTAGTGCTAATGCTAATGCTAATGCTAGTGCAGTCGGAAGATCTGTGGGATCCAGGTTGTCCCACATGTTTGTTTCTTTACCTGCTCAGTGTATGAATGTAAGGTGAAAGCGTATGTGACATGAACATATGTGATGTAAAGACCCAATGTGAACATGTGCGTTTGTTGTCATTTTGACGGAGATGTGACCCAGCCTGTCTTCAATACATCCCACTGTGGAAGGAGTCTGAAGATTTGTGTGTTTTCACAGCCTGACAATGCCATGGAAAATGAAAGACACTTCTGATAAAATATGCTGTCGTATTTAACCACAATCATCCTGGGGTAAATGGACCCTTAATTCTTGTTGATAACATTTTATACTCCATACCCAAATAATACTTTTCAGAACATAAGAGGAATTTATCTTCAATCACATGGCCAGAATAATCTTTTTTTCAGACTAAAAAAGTAACAGTTTCGCATATGGTTGGACTTTTAGCATCATTGTAAGTAAGATAAATAAGATAGCTGCATATATGTACACTGGTCTTTCTGTAAACAGCTGAAGACTTAAAGGTTATGGAGTCTGGATTTGTGTGTTGTTGACTCAGACTGATGTTTCCTGTGCAGTAAAATGCCCAATGTCATGAAACACAGATGTCTGACGATAACAATGACTTCCCCTCTATGCTCCCTCCAGTCACCTACACCAGTGGTTCTCAAATGGTGGTACACGTACCCCTGGGGGTACATGTAGGTACTGCAGGGGGTACGTGAAGCTTTTCAAAATATTTCTCCACTATAAGGCGCATTAAGTGAAGTCAACATCATGAAATAATATAATATATAATATACAATATAATGAGATAAAAAGTCAAAATTATCAGATAAAAACTGATATAAGTTTAGATTTAATATATCAGACACTGATTTTACAGTACTGTACCACTTTTTTCTTCCAAAATTATTTTGCCCATGTCAGGGGGTACTGGACTAAATATATGTTTCTAAGGGGGAACATCACTGAAAAAAGCTAAAAAAGATCTGCCACCCCACCTTTAACAACCCGCCACATTGCAGTGTGTACATGCACACAGGTATGGATGCATATGAAGATGAAGACGCCCAGAGGGTCAGAATAAAACACACACATTGACAGAAGCACACACTACAGTACCAATAACACACTGGATTATAGTGAAAGTGGCATCACCACCTGCTGTCATAAAGTCTTTAGCTGCCATGGCAACAGCCTTCTCCATCATGTCCCCAATACAGAAATAATTGGACAGAAGTTAGGCACCTCTCTAGACACCCAGACTCCTCCTGCTTAAATCTGTCAGAGTACGTATGTGACCTGTACCAATGGTTTTTCCACTGATTCTCTTTTTCTTTTGTCATTTTCAACAATCTGTCTGTTGTTCAGATGGGGCTTTGTCAACTTAAACATATTTTTATCCCCATTTGTTCTGTTTTTTTTTTTTCTGAAAGTTTTTAAACCCTTGATATCTGCAGCCAAGATGAAAAGTGAAAATGTCCCCGTGTTGGATGTTCCAGTCGCTGCTGCTGCCAACGCCAGCACCACGGAAAACTGTGAAGTCTCACACACCAAACAGATTATTTAAGGACTGTAACCACACTTCTAACATTAGCCAACCTGCTGTCATACACTGAAATATCACACACACACACACACACACACACACACACACACACTTACTTGTTTTCATGTCTCATGAGGACCAAGTTTGTTATAATAAGGTAATAATAGTAATAAAGTAGTAACCTTTAACACATCTTTTTTTTAAATAAAAAAATAATACAATAAAATATTTAAAAAAATGCTCAATAAAAATTACAAAAAAATAAAAAATAAAAAACTAATAATAAAATGCAAAAAGTATAAAACCATTTAATAAAAAATAATACTTAAAAAAAAGGAAAAATAAAAAGTTAGGACATCTTCAAACCTTTGAAAAATACATGTTTTACTACCCGTGAAGCTTTATGGGGACTTCTGAAAAAAAAAAAAACTAATAAAGATTTCTATTTTACTAGTGGGAACCTACATTTATATTTAACCCTCGTAGGGACTTGAATTTCGGTCCCCATAGTGTCAGAGGTCCCCATGGTGTGACTGTGTAAACATATCAATGTTCCCATAAAGATAGGAATACACACACACACACACACACACACACACACACACACACACACACACAGGTTATTCCTGTCAGTCTCACCTCGGGATGTCATGACGTTCTTTTAGTGTCAGATGCTGTAGATATAGAAGTGTTATATGTGACTGACAGTCTGTGATATGATGCTGATGCTGATGCTGATGATGATGACGATGATGATGCAAGTGTTAGTGTTAGTGAAAAAAAAAATTTTCACACTAAGAGCAGGATGTATTTTAAAAAAAGATTTAAATCAGGACAGATTATTTGCTATAATCTATAAAAGATCATTGGATCATTAATGAATATTTATTCAACACAAAAACTGAATCACACACAGAATTTATAAAAAATAAACTATAGATGTTCTAGACAAACATAAGAATACTAATTATAACGTCACTCCTACATGTGTGACTTCAGTTTTACTAAAACTGCATGGTGGAAAATATCTTGTCATGTTTAAACACATGCTTATATTTTCAGTTCAGTGGCGTTTTTCATGCGTTTACTGTTTGTGTAGTAGTTTGGGCACAAAATGGCCGTCTGAACCCTGATATGTCTCTCTTGACCTCTGAACCCTGATGCGTCTTTGTTGACCTCTGAACCCTGATGCGTCTTTGTTGACCTCTGAACCCTGATGCGTCTTTGTTGACCTCTGAACAACAGAAATGCTGTTATTCAGAGTGTATCCTTGCTTGTGTCAGATGTAAGATGCTGCTCTCTGTGGGAGCAGAGAATTTAGTCTAAAAGTCAGTTTTGGTCTCTTTATACACAAATGCGAAATTAAGTTTTAAAAAATCTTCACTTTTACCTGAGTTGAATGGGCTGTAAAGTGCAGAAGAGAAATAGGATGAAGATGTGCGAAGACACATTTGTGTTGTGTATATATCTGTACATGTGTGTACATGTGTGTATCTGCTGTAATAACACACCTACCTTTTAGGGTCAAAATTAGAGCCAGAGCTCTGCCAGCCAGTTGTTCATGTTTTACAAGTACTGTAATGACATTCCAGTTTTAAATACACTGCACTGTTGGACTGTGAACTCATGTGTGTGTGTGTGTGTGTGTGTGTGCATTCCTGGCTTAACGTTATAGTTTAAGACACTGTGTAATGCCAAAGATTTGTGTGTGAGTGTATTTTAAGCAGGACCTTGCGTCCATTGTGTCAGAATATTGTAAAGGGCAGAAGGTGAAACATGAACACGGGTGACATTTAAGCTTCCAGTTTCACATCAGCAGAGCTCACTGCAATAGTTGTGTATCAACTACTAAAGTGTTTTTAAAGGGCCCTTTATTATTTTCTTATGGTTTCAACAAGCAATTCTTTCTGCATTGTGCTGAAAAGTTAGCATACCCTAGCCTAGCCTAGCAGTGCTATCCCTATTCATTCCATGTATGTGTCTAGTGGTGCTTCATAGTCAGGGGAGGCGGGGCTAAAAGGTTGTCTTTAAAATCCTCTGTATGCAATAGGACGGTATTACAATCAATCAGCGTGTCACAACCTGCCACGACCTTTCCCCCAGATCTTCTCCTCTCCTGTCTCAACCTTTGCCCCAGATCCACTCCAGATCACCTGGCCCACACAAGCTTTTGCTGATTGGAAACTATTTAAGCAGTGAGGCTTGCAGTTGCCGGTGCGGGACCATTCAGTTTGTCACCTCCATAACCTGGACACTCTGCCTATTTCCCCTGTCACCATAACCCAGACATTCTATCCACCACAGACTCTGGCTGATCTACCCCCAGGTGTTTGTGTTCTGTTGGTGTCTTTGTCTTTATTTTGGTTTTTGTTGTTAAATCTGTTCCCCTTTCAGCACTGATCATCTGAGTCCTCTCTTCACCTCACCTCCTCATGACACAGCGTAATCTTTAGGATGACGTAGTTGATGGAGGAGTCCAGAGAAAGTTAGGAATGACTAAACAAAATGGTGGATTATGGAGCTTAACGACTGTTGTCACTTCTGTAAAAAGGACTTAAAGATTGCCGACGTTTTCTCACATTCTTCACTCATCTTTGATAAAAGGAAATCTATACCCGTTGTTGTTCTTCCTCTGTGGTTGTTTACGCTTGTTTCTCTCCCAGTCATCGCAGCGTCACTTTGTTACACCCGCCCTCTGACTCTATACTCTCTATACTCTATACATTGAGTGAAACAAGACTACTATGGTAGAATATTAGATTTACTGATGCTAGGAGGAGCTAGCTAACCTGACTCGCCTCATCTGGCTGCGTTTTGCCAAACTACATGCTAGGCTCATTGCAACCACCGTGATGTAGTTCAGGCCTTCTGAAAAACGAAGGAGCCAATCAGTGTGGGTGGGTGGGACTTCCCATGACGTTGTGACGTAAAAAAGAGGCAAAGGCATTTTAGACATATGCTTGAGGATTTTTCTGGAACATCTGACACGTTAAAACCAATTCCTGCAAGCCACTGGTCTACTGTTTTCCATAGGGAAGTTCAAGGAATATCCACTGGCTGTTGGCCATGTTGACTTGTACCTTCTGATTTTCCCTGCACATATGACAATGGTCATTTACAATGGGATTTTTTATCTCATGATTTTGAATTTTTATTTCATGATTTTGACATTTTATCTCATAATTTTCAGTTTTTGTCTCATGCTTTTGACTTTTTATCACATAATTTTGACTTTTTATTTCAGATTTTGAGTTTTTATCTGCACATACGACAATGGTCATTTCCAGACAACGCAGCGGTGCGTTCAGGTGCGTTCAGGTGCAGCCATACTGTGGTCATTTCCACACAACGCAGTGGTGTGTTCAGGTGCAGCCATACTGTGGCATTTGTTTTGATGGTGGTCTGCTGCAGTATGACTCTTCTTCCTGCTGTCGCTCTGAGCTTCGTCACGGCTTGAGTTCAACATGAGTGTCTGAAGAGGCGCGTCAGTCAAGCTGACAGACAGATTCTTCATTTAATCACATGTAAGAATTTTAGAGAAGACCCCTCCTTTGAAAACTGTTTCGTTGTGGAAGGATCCCAGAGGGTATGGTGATACCAGATGGAGACAGTCAGGTTAGGGTCTAGTGCGACTAGGCTAGTGAAAAGTCTTTCTGGAAAGTATGTGTCTGAAATGGAAGTGATTAATACATGAAACTGTGTCACTGCGGTGTTAGATCTATGTAAAGTATTTTATTCAGATGTTGTTTTCTTTCTCTTCACTTTCTAGTTAGTCATTTCTTTACCTCATTCTAACTAACAGACATAATCTGTCAATTCTGTATCTCTGGAGCCTCAGCTTCTCATTGTTTATCTCTCTATCTTATCAAAATGGTGAGGGAATAGAAAAATAAAGGAGTCAGAAGGGAAGAGGAAGATGATGAAGGTGAAAAATTAATAAGAAAGGAAAATAATGAAACAGAGATTTAACCAGAAAGAGAGTCAATCATTTATATTGGCCACAAAGAAAAAGTAAAGAATTGATGGAAGAAGACAAGGAACATTTATGTGTGTTTATAAATGTGCCCGAGAGAGAGAAAGAGAAAGAAATGGGATGTTTGTTCTCAGTCTGTTCTTCAATCAATTGGAGAGAACAGTCTGCAGCCGTTAAACTTTCCAATTACCTTGAGCAGATGGAACCTGTGAGGCTGAATTTAGAGGCTCTGAAACGGTTGTTGTTGTTGTTTACTGTTATCTGCTTTTGACTGTATGAGTGCGTTCACAGAGGGAGTTAAACTGGCAGCTTTGTATTCATTTGATAATCACCCAGATAATAACATTATAATTACATTATCTGGGTGATTCCACAGAATCAGTTCCTTTTCAGCTTTGGAAATTGTACATTTAAAGTCATTTTATTTGCAGTTTTTTAAATACCATCTAAAACAATACATCCCAGGCTATCTATTTTATTTATGTTATATGCCATTTTCCACTTCATTATGTGATTAATTTGTCAACCCTGTCACAAACAAAATGGTTAATGTTCCATATACTTACAAGTAATTATGTGTAACAGTTTACACATGAATGGGTAGCAAATGTTTCCCTTTTTTCACTGTATTGTTTTTTAGATCATTAATATATTTTTAAACTATCATATGACCATGTACATCGAGATTGTTAAAGTCGACCATGTGTTAGTATAGATATATTATTGTTTTTATGAAAATGGTATTGGACAAAAGCCATTTTCCAAACTGTTATCTAATGTTAATTGTAATGGTAATACCTGGTTATGGCTAGAATTGTAATTATTTATATTTTCATGAAATTCATGGTAGCAACAGGACTGACATACAGCTAACAGGGTGAACAAAAATAACAGGGATGATGGGACACATCCTGAAACCTAGTTAATGTCACTCCTGTTACTATAGGAAAGTAACAGGAATGACAGCAACAGGAATGACAGCAACAGTGTTGACGACTTCAGGCTAATTTGCCCCTAGCTAGTTAATGTTCAAGGTCACAAGCACAGACATCATGCAGTTTAGAAGAATATTACCTGTAGATTATGTAAATGTAAACATACAAAGCATATCTTTTCTAGAAAAGGGTTAAAAAGTGGTAACAGTAATAACACTATGATGTAACCACAATCCTATTAAATAACAAAATTACACTAATGAAAACTAAAATTTACTTCTGTTTCATGTGATGAAAATCCACTTCCTGTGAGTGATGCAACATCCTGGAAATGATGAAATGAAAGATGTAATGAACCATTATTTTACAGGGTTTTTAACGTCAGTAACAGGGTTGACTTGAAATCAGGGGACACTGATAAAAATATTGAAATGTTACAAAGATTACATGGATTGATGTTGAAAACATTGCTGAACTACTAAATTACTCCTAGAACCACATAAAAATGTGAAAATTATATAATTTTTCCAATAATTAACAATTACAAAAATCCACAAAATCCACACCTTATTAACAAAAATACAAATTAACAAGTCAGTCAGAGACAGCAGACCTCCACCAAGGCTTGATATGCCTTGGTATTGCCATAGGTATTGACCCATCTGATGTCTGAAAGTTAGGGTTAGGGGTCAAAGGTTAGGGTTATAGATATTGACCCATCTGATGTCTGGAGGTCAGACCATGTGAATGAAAAAATGTGAGATTCTATCTTGTCTGAATCCTGAGATATTACCGCTTACATGTTTTAGCTGTTGACCTTTACTGTGACCTTGACCTTTGACCTTCATTGCTCAAAGTCTTAGAGGTTCATCCTTGACCCGACCCATTATCTATTATTCCTGAAAGTTTCATCAAAATCTGTTCTGAACTTCTGACAGACAAAAAAAAGACAAGAGGACCTGAGTTTAATACCTCCTAGGCGGAGGTAAAAATGGGAAAATAATAACAAATGACCTTATTTTTAAAATAAGCTTGGTGACAAAATTTACGTTAATGTTGTGTTTTAAAATTAGGAATGTATTTGTTATTGTATGAATTTTATGTCCATTTATTTCTCTGGGACATAATATGTACTGATTCAGTGGAATGACCCATCTGAATAATTGTTTGTTTTGTAGACTGAGGTGAGATTTGTGACCAGACTATTATCATGTTAAATCCAGGCTTGATGTTGTTTTGAAGGATGGAAAAACAAGCCACACATCCTACAATAACCGCTGTGATGTTGAACAGGTCTCCACTGCAGGGGCTCAGTGGCTGATGGTGGAGCTCTGTGGTTGATTTAAGCAACTCCACAGTATGAATGCGCACCACTGTGTGACTGTGGAGCAGAGCGTTGCTGGAATACTTGGTTGACTTTCATGGATGCAGGATTGTTTAAAAAAAAAGGGGAAAAAAAGTGATTTAACTCTAGCAGACTATATCAAGCAGACCCTGAGGAGGTTTAAGTTTTATGTTAAAACACATAAAACCTCTTTCCACAGTCCATTTTCACTAGAGTTAATGTTTTATGAGAAAATCTCTCAAATTAGGATCTGTTATATTCATTGAGAGTATGAATATAAATGAAAATTGTACCTTTTGCTCCATGTTTTATTAAAGATGGTGTGTGAACGATGTTTGGGAGGTTGCTATATCAGGGCTAAGGAGATGAACATGTTTTTTTAAATAATACTCTTAAAACAAGTATTCAGAGAATGCCGAATCGCTCCGTTCTTGAATTAATAATGTGATTTTGACCTTTCTGCTAAATGTGTGACCCAGCGCGTCTTCAATACGTCCCACTGTGGAAGGAGTCTGAAGATTTATGTGTATTCACACCCTGATGATGCAGGCACCATGTAAATGAAAGACACTTCTGATAAAATATGCTGTTGTATTTAACCACAATCGTCCTGGTGTAAATGAACCCTTAGTTAGTTAATTAGTTAGTTGTGGGCAGTAGGTGGGGTTAGCTGAGCTGGTGGGATAGGGTGGACATTCAAATTAATCTATACATGTGACGTATGAAGCATAGAAAATCCAAAACTGAGCATTTTCATTTCCCTCTAACAGGAAATGGATCAGTAGAAAAGGAGAGTGGATGTTTTTTGTTCATAATTTAAGGGTCTCCACACACGCAGATTTGTGTTGGAAAGACATTAAAAACTGTATTTTGTACAATATGTCGCCTTTAAATTGCAAAGAATTTTTATAAATGTACTAAATCCACCTCATTTGGAACATGAAAAAAACCTTACTATGCATCGGTTTCCTGAGCTTGTGTGTATGAGCATGTGAGTGAGTATACTTTGTGTTAGTATTTGTAAGGGTACTCTGCTGTTTCCTAGCGTGTGCACACATGTTGTCAGCCAGATCTTTACCTTCAGTTCCTCCCCAGTGAGCCTCACTAACCTTGGGATGGAAGGATACTGAAGGGAAAGTATACGGATGGCAGAAAAAAAAGGAGGAAAAAAGGGAGGAAGGAGAGAGAGAGAGAGAGAGAGAGAGAGAGAGGGAGGGCATCAGAGAGTGTGTGTTCAGGTGTGGGATACGCAAAGATGGATTACCCAACCCAACAGGCAATTTGTCACTGTCAGAGAGAGAGAGAGAGAGAGAGAGAGAGAGAGAGAGAGAGAGAGTGAGAGAGAGAGAGAGAGAAAACAAGGGTAAAGAAAAGAGAGTGAATGTGAAACAGACGAAAAAATAAAGTAGGTGGAGGATGAAAAAGGGGGTTTGGGTTTATAGAGTTATATTTGACTTCATGTAAGATCAGAAATGTTCTTATAACAGGTCAAGTCCATGTTGAACCCTGTGACTAGAACTGACAGCAGC
The DNA here is from genome assembly GCA_020466265.1 of Siphamia tubifer. NCBI lineage: Eukaryota > Metazoa > Chordata > Actinopteri > Kurtiformes > Apogonidae > Siphamia > Siphamia tubifer. The sequence goes on from CM035785.1 coordinate 32,331,142, forward strand.
AGAGCAAAGAACAGGCTCTGGAAGATTCCTGAATTTAACACACATTTATTATTCATCATGTTGAATTTTTATGGTAAGAGTTTACTAGTGTGGGTCAGTATTTAATAAAACTTAGGGCTGTGTGGTATTAGAAAAAACTGACATTGTAATTTTTAATCCTGCAAGATACTATATATATATATATATATATATATATATATATATATATATATATATATATATATATATATATATATATATACTTATCTATTTTTTTATACTTAAAATAGACCGAGCTAACGAATAATCCAAGTAACAATACATTTAACCCAAAGATGTTCACAAGTGACTTTTTCCAAATCTAAGTTAAGTCTCAAGTCTCAAATGGCTCAAATGAATGTTTTCACATGAGATGCTATTTGAGATAATACTGCATTACTGTATTGTTTGTAATTAAGTGGTGAAAGCATGTAGGCCCTACTGTATTATTACACACTATACCATCAAAACTGATCAGAACAATGCATGTGCAATGTGAAGAAACATCCCAAAAGCTTTGTTTAAACTTGATCAATGTATTTTTTGAACTTAAAACCACAGGATAAAAATACAAACTTATTTGTGTATGTGGTTTGGTCCTTTCCCAGAAAATAACAAATTGAGTAAAAATGAAAAATGAAAATAGGGAACTGAGGAAAATAATATAAATAAATACATCTTTCTTTACCTTGCTGAATTCTGTAAACCTGTAGATAAACATGTGAATTAATTTCCCTTTTTTTGTTTTAACAATACTGTAAACATGGATGATAAAGTTAATATTATCGTTCGTGTAAAACACTATGTTTTTGGTCTTTTGACCTAAAGCTTTTGATTTAAAAATGATCATTAACAGGATAAAAATAACCCAGAGACATAAATACTATGTACATTACTGTAAGTACTGTACGTACTGTACGTACTGTACGTACTGTACGTACTGTACGTACTGTACATACTGTACGTACTGTGCAGGGGACAAAAGCTCCAAAAATACATAACAAGTACAAGAAGTGGGCAAAGATAAAATTACATAAAAATTAATAAAATAAAAATAATAATAAATAAATAAATGTTGTAACATGAAATTTGCTCTTATTTTATAAGGCAGGTCACGTCTGAAGTATTAAGATTCTGTTGGTTGACTATGTGGGACATCCTAGTGGTGTGAAGCCAACTGTCATTTCTCACTGGCAATAATTAGGAGCTGACATTTCACCCTCTTATATAAATAGGTAACCCATTTACTGAGGGTCACTAGCACAGACCAATGTCCCATCTACAGTTAGGGTGATGAATGAAAGGACAATTCAGCTAGAAATTTACCTCAGATGTTTGACCATAAGAACAGATTAATCGGTTTTACACAGAATTTTTTTTACATCTGTGATAAGATGACGACCATTCTTAACAATGGATTGGATTTATATAGCACCGTTTTGGTCTTTGAAAGCGCTTCACATTTGTGAGATATATATATATATATATATATATATATATATATATATATATATATATATATATATACACATATAATATTGGGTGGGAGAAAAAAAATCAATTCACATATGTACCTGTATCTTTCCATTTTATGAATAATTATTACGGTAGATCCCAATTGGGTCAGAGCAGTAAAATATCATCATAATTACCTATAAATCATGAAATCTGCAGATTATAATTGAAATGAGTCAAATTACATGAAAAACTTGACATTAACAAACCATCATTTTATAAAAACCGGAACCACCTGAAATATGTGAAGAGAAGTAAGTGTGATTTTTTACAAATATTCTGACTATTACTAAATGTTTAGTGTATTTGTAATTAAAATGTCAGTTATTCTGCACATGTGCAAATGACAAACTGATAGACTGAGGCAGAAAATGGTAAAAATGTCACTTGTTCTGAGCACGTGTCCAGTTGTTGATGTTCTTCACATAGATGTAAACATTATCATCATATAATTTTACTCTTCACTGTTATTATTTGACTGGTCTGGTCCTTTTCACATCATATTGGACTGAATGTGGAACTGAACTAAGACCTGCTGTAGGAGTCCATTTAGGTTGAAATATGTTGACTATGAAGGCTGCAGTTTAGGGATGTGAACTATATCATCCTGAAAGAGACTCTAACAGGGTTTCCTTTCCATTTACTGGCATCAATATCTGTTAAAGTACCGGTTTAGTCAGGCGTTATTTTCATATTTATCTACACTTATATGAAGCAGCAAAGAGAACCTGCTAAGATGAACTCATATTTTTTACTGTACATGTACAGTGTTATAAAATGAATCCTCCAGAGCCGTCTAAACCGTCTGCAAACACCTCCTGTGTAAACAGGCTTTTTTTCCATGTTCATATGAAGGTGCAGTGAAACCATCACTAGTTTCTCATCTATATTCAGATGCAGAGTTTATTAACAGTTGCTAGTAAACGCCTAATTTATAGAGAAGCTATGGCGCAGATGGCAGATTAATTTAAAGCATAGCAGAGTTTTTACCGTAGAATTTATATAGTTTCCTACTTTGGGAAACTTCCTCATATTAAATATTCCAGCAGATACTTTATTCACAGTAATATCCATCCTGATTTAAATGGTCAACGAATAAAAGCCACTTTTCCAACCAGTTCATTTACACTATAGCGTTTACAACAACCACTGAACTCTATACATTTAACTCTTGTTAAAGGGATTATCTGCAGTAAAAATCAATTTTATTTTTAGATGATTGGGAGTACATACATACAGTTGACATTAAAATCACACCATTTGGATGAACATTGACAAATTTCCATTTTGACATTTTGATCCAAACTGTGTTAACATGGAAGTGATTAGGACATGTCTTTTTCACTGACACCAAACTCTAATTTTAGACTAACTCTTCTAAAGTTTAGAACATCACACTTAAGTGGTAGTAAGTAGAGGGTCCCTAAAGACAAACCCAAGTGTCCTGAGGTCTTCATGTCCTCAGATAGTGTGTCCATAGGGACTGATCTACAGACATGGACCTCTGGATTCATTGGACGTCTGAGGAGGAAGACCCAAATAGGGTCTGATGCTCTGGAAATTCATGATTTTTTTGCATTATTTTTTAAAAACATAGTCCAGTATTTGATTATAAAATGTAAATGAAGCATGTAACAGCAAAGCTTAGACTACTAACAAGCTGCTGAATGACATGAAATCGTGAATTTCCAGAGCGTCTAACTCTGCACTGGACAATCAACTATTTCAGACTTTTTCCTAAAGACGTCTTCTGCATCAGGAAAGGTCCATGTCTGTAGATCAGTAACTGTGGACACACTATCTGAGGACATGAAGACCTCAGGACACTTGGGTTTGTCTTTAGGGACCCTCTACTTACTACCACTTAAGTGTGATGTTGTTCTAAACTTTAGAAGAGTTAGTCTAAAAATAGAGATAAAGACATGTCCTCATCACTTCCATGTTAACACAGTTTGGATCAAAATGTACATTTCTCAATGTTCATTCAAATGGTGTGATTTTAATGTCAACTATATGTATGTACCCCCAAATCATCTAAACAATAAACTAAACTGAATTTTACTGTGGATAATTCCTTTAAGCATTACATGAGAGCGTGACATAAGGAGGAAGGAAAGAGTGCGACAGCCTCGTATAGTTGGTCTGATTTGATCATCACATCTGTTTTCAGTCTTTATACCTTCTTTGATTTGGTTCAGCTTCCCACTTCACACATACACACTGGTCAAACCCTTTTATTTTTGTGTTTATATGTGTGTATGGACAGTGGACAAAACAGGACGTCTAATGAGTACTTAACCCAGGATAATCCATGGCAACATCCAGACAGTCAATTAATTAAAGCCGTCACTCCCAAACACTGTCTGCATGAATGTAGGCTCTGGACAGATCACATCAACATAATAGTGTTTCAAAGCCTCTGAGGGCGTCTGGAAACCCTTCATCTCACATTGTCCTTCACACATTCATTTAAAGAAATAGCATCTCACACAGTATCAACAGCTACAGTTTATATGAATACACAGCATTTAAAGGCCATAGAGACCACCCAGATATGGATGTCTGTTCCACATGCAAAGGTAGAAATGTTTTAATCCATCACACTTTATGTTGGAACTCAGACAATACTGAAAGTCTTTTCTGGCATTCTTCAATGTAATAGTTATTGATTGATTAATCTATTTTTATGGGTAATAGTGATGTTTTTATGGGTAATAGTGATGTTTTTATAGGTAATAATGATGTTTTTATGGGTAATAGTGATCTTTTTATGGACAATAGTGATCTTTTTATGGACAATAGTGATCTTTTTATGGACAATAGTGATCTTTTTATGGGTAATAGTGATGTTTTTATGGGAAATAGTGATTTTTTTAATGTGTAATAGTTATTGATTGATTGATTCATCTATTTTTATGAGTAATAGTGATCTTTTTATGGACAATAGTGATATTTTTATGGGTAATAGTGATCTTTTTATGGGTAATAGTGATCTTTTTATGGGCAATAGTGATCTTTTTATGGGTAATAGTGATCTTTTTATGGACAATAGTGATCTTTTTATGGACAATAGTGATCTTTTTATGGACAATAGTGATCTTTTTATGGGAAATAGTGATTTTTTTAATGTGTAATAGTTATTGATTGATTGATTCATCTATTTTTATGAGTAATAGTGATCTTTTTATGGACAATAGTGATCTTTTTATGGGTAATAGTGATGTTTTTATGAGTAATAGTGATGTTTTTATGGACAATAGTGATCTTTTTATGGGTAATAGTGATCTTTTTATGGGTAATAGTGATGTTTTTATGAGTAATAGTGATCTTTTTATGGACAATAGTGATCTTTTTATGGGTAATAGTGATCTTTTTATGGACAATAGTGATCTTTTTATGGACAATAGTGATCTTTTTATGGACAATAGTGATCTTTTTATGGACAATAGTGATCTTTTTATGGGTAATAGTGATCTTTTTATGGACAATAGTGATCTTTTTATGTGTAATAGTGATATTTTTATGGGCAATTTTGGGGGGGTATCACATGAAACGTGATGAGATTTCCTGTAACTTTCCTGTGCCCTAGCATCCCTACACTGGCTCCCTGTCCATTACAGAATCCATTTTAAGCTTTTCTTTTTTCTTTTTAAATGTTTAAATAACCTTGTGCCGCCATATTTACCTGCGCTGCTTCAGCCTCGCCACCCAACCCCATTCCTCAGATCAGCTGACCAGTTGCTTCTGGTGGTCCCTAAAATGAGGCAGAAGCTTAGAGGCGACAGAGCATTCAGAACTATTGCTCCAAAACTCTGGAATGAGTTTCCACTGGGTGTCAGACAGGCCTCTTCTCTCCCAGTTTTTAAATCGCAGTTAAAAACACATTATTTGTCTCTTGACTCTTAAACTTGTCTTGTTCTTCATCTGCAAACACCAGCTGACATAAACCAGACATATACCACCTTTGGTTATTGTGTGTTTTTAACTTATTTTCCTCATTTTTTTGTGGACAGCCCTTTGGTTTCCCCTGTGGATCTTTTTAAATGTGCTATAAAAATAAAGTTGATTGACTGATTGATTGATCTGCCAAATGTGTCTGGTTCCTGGCCTACAGGTTAGTGTGTGTTTCTGCTTCTGCTAAAACATCCTGTGCATGTTATTACACCTTACATCTGCTTTATTATCAGTTGTATAATACCCTCACAAAGATTTGGTGGATTATTCAGTGGTTTTACACTTAATGCATAAATGTTCTTATACAATAGGTTCACACAAACACACTAAATGTCTCCAGTGAGGCAGAATGCAGCAGGTGATTTACATCCCCTATAGCTAGTTAGTTGTGCACACTAATTAATTTGTGAATTGCCATGGCAACAAACATTTGAGCGTGTTTTCTTTGTTATTAATATTGGGTGCCATCATCACTGGGGAGTATGTTCATGTGTGCACACATACGTGTGTGTCTATTCATCTGCATTTTATGTATAAGTCATTTTATGTGCGTGTGCGTGTGCATGTGTACAGAATAGGTTATCACTATGTTCTAACCAATCTAGTAACAGCTACAGTCATTATAGCTTCATATGAAGGAATGACCAATTAAAAAGGTGATTAAAGCAGACATGCATTAGAGAAAGTAGTGGGGGAGGGGGGAGGGGGGCAGATGTAATAAATGACACACAGAGGAAACCAACTGGGGTTGCTCAGTTATTTGTCACTGAAGGGAAACAAAAATAAAGTAAAGGAAGGTTGTGGGGGGCTGGGGGTGCTTTCATTTTCATCTACACTCTTCTTCTTAATGCTGTTTCTTATTTTTGGTTTTAGATGACTTCTGCTCAAAGCAGTTGATCAACTACACAACCTTATTCAGCTATCTCTGTTACACAATATCAATATATCTTATCTTCATTTAAACATTTAATACATTTCTGTTCAGACAGGCTTTACATGACCCACCACGATACTGTGTTTTATTAGCACTTTTTTTTATTCTTTTTTTTCTCCTTTGTCTTTCAAAATTGTCTCACTATAAAAGACTTTATTGCATTTCATCATTGAGGCATGAAATATTATATAAATATAATAGCTATATTATGTTGTATATTTTTTAAATATATATATATATATATTCATTGATAATTATTGTTATTATTATTATTATTATTTTTAATTTTTTTTATGTATTTATTTTTTCATTTTCAACCTGTCCTGTCAGTTTTTGCTCTTTTTGCTGCTAAAGCTAATTAGCTTTGCCAAGGGAGACGTCATACTGTGTATAAGGTTCACCCTGGTTTAATACTGACTTTATTATGAGTTTTGATTCAACCAGATTTCGATGCTGGACTGAAAGAGAGAGCAGGGGGAGCAGAAATTAAAGGGGTGGGGGTGCAGGGGAGAAAAGTAAAAAAAAAACAACAAAAAAAAAAAACAACAAACACCTCACAAGACAATATATTACAAACAATATCAACCATTATAACAACAACAACTAGAACAAGAACAGGGCAAAAATAAAATAAAATAAAACAAAATGAAATAAAGTAATTATTAGTTAGCTTTTTATTCCTGATATAGCATTTTATCTTTTTAAAATGAATTTTTATGCAGCACTTTGAGATTTCACTGAATAAAACGTGTAATAAATGAAATGTGTTGTTATTATTATTATTATTATTATTATTATTAGTAGTAGTAGTAGTAGTAGTAGTAGTAGTAGTAGTAGTAGTAGTAGTAGTAGTAGTAGTAGTAGTAGTAGTATTAGGATTCACATGCTTGTCTTTACATATTGCTTCCTCTTGCTTGTAAATATTTTTGGGATAAATAAGGAATTACGTGTGAAAAAGCCTGAAGAAATGTCTGAGGAAACACATGGTAGATGAATGACAAGCTTTTACACCTGAGAGAAAAATGTTGAAAAAAAACAGATTAGGAGTGAGTGAAGGTGTGTGTTTTGGAGAGATAGTGAAGAGGCCGTGTGTCTGACCTGTAATATTTTTTTTATGTGTGGGTATCCATGTTTGTCCTGTGTGTGATGTCATTTATAACCTCTATGTTACTGACCTCGCTCCTGCACACACACCAGACTCAATCATTCACATCTACACATACACACTATCATTCTTCATCAGTAGACCAATGTGCGGATCATGTGCCACCAACACTCTTCACATTTATAGTATTTTCTTCACACTCACTTTCCTATTTTCTCTTTTGGCTGCTTTCCATGTGTCATTTTTCATCATCCCTTTATCATTTTTTCACACCGCCACCTTTTAGCCAGCGCTTTGTCTCTTGTCAGAGCAGGTGCATGCGACCGGCTGCATCTCTTCTGCATGATTTCACTGATCCCAGACCTGCTGAGAAATGCACTGTGGGTAAATATTCGGCAGTGTGTACAAGAGAAAGTGGAGGTGGAATGAATGAGACATGAGAGGAGGTAATGAGTATGAAGGTAGAGGAAAGAAAGGTTTACCTTCACTGGCCACTCATCTGGAACTGATTATATACACACACACACACACACACACACACACACACACACACACACACACACACACACACACTGCAATAAAACATCCATCCCAGTTAATCGACTCTTCTCCTTACCTCTTATTATACCTCTGTACTGTGAAAACACATGGTAAATGTCTTATACTGTAGGTATGGTTTTCATTCTTTTGTTATTTTATTGTAAATGTAATATTTCAGGAATGCCTGGACAACATTTCTGTTTTTTGTGATACATTTTTATTGACATCAATAATGGCCTTCAACATTTATACATTTTCTCTTGTATTTCATTCACATTTACAGGATAGTGATGTTTTTTTTGTCTTAATTTCCCTCCTTAATCACATTATAATATGTGAGCATAAGGAAGGACCACCCCTCCTACACACACAGTCTACTGAGAGAAAGAAACCCAGATATAAAATACATTTAAAAAGAAGAAGGAAAAAAAGGGGTAAACATATACACACTTGTTTCTATGTCTCATGAGGACAATATTTATAATCAAATACCCATTGGTTAGTGAATGGAAACACATCTTCTTTCTTTTTTAAGTAAAATACAGTAAAATAAATAATAATGATAAAAATTAGAACACTAAATTTAAAAAAAGAAGATTAAATAAATAGAATAAATAATAATAATAATTTAAAAATATATATTAATTAAAAAACAAATAATTAAAAAAATAAATCCTTTTTTTTGTAAACACATCTTCAAACCTTTGAAAACCAAATCTTTCACTTTACATCTGTTTCCCTCATGCTTTATGGGGACTTCCTGAAAAAACAAATTCATGGCCACATCATTTCTATTTTACTAGTGGGAACCTTTATTTATATTTAACCCTTGTGGGGACCTGAATTTTGGTCCCCATAGTGTCAAAGGTCCCCATGGTGTGACTGTGTAAACATGTCAATGTCCCCATAAAGATAGGAATACACACACACACACACACACACACACACACACTGCAACATCCATGTTCTCATAGGTTTTAATTAAAATATCAATATTTGGTGTCAGGGGAAAATGATATAATATAATCCTTAATCAATATTTTGTTTGAAGACATACTTATAGTGAAGGTAGGTTTATTAAAAGTTTATTGAACATCAACAGTAATAAATCTAACGTTTAAGGTGGAACTGAAGGGTGTTAGGAAGTCATGGCATTTTCAGTATCATAATCATAGTTCAGAGTCAAACTGAAACAGATGGTTTCCACACTGATAAACCCATCTGTCTGGACATGGGGTCCACATGGGCCCAATTTGTTACCCCACCCCCCATATTTTGAAGTAGGATCGTAAAGTTGTTGCCAGTTTTTATGATGTTGCACATATAATGTTGTTTATGCAGTCTTGTGTGTATCTACTACATGTACAAGATGTTGTTTGGTTTGCATGAGAATGACCGTTAGTGACAGAGATCACTGGTCTACAAGTGCTTCCAAAAAAAAACTAATGAAATGTTCCTACATGTGTGTTGGTGATAAAGAAAACTCAAGTCTTAAATAATGTTTGGATCAAGTTTCTGGACTCAAAATGTGAAATCCTTATGGTACCTCCACACTGAACGCCAATTTTCACATTCATGCATTGAGATCACATACAAAAAATCAATGTATAGATGCATTTGGACGCAGATTCACCCCAGGCGGTGTGGACGCGTTGCTGTAGTGTGTTGGAGCACCAGGGAGTTGGAGCGTCATGTTTTTCCACAAATACACGTAAACGATGGAGTTGAAAATATTGAACTTTTCAGTCAAATTCGCATGACACCGGGCCCCGAAAGCCAATCAGCGTTGAGATGCTGCCAACGTCGTGACAGAATGACGTATGACGCTGGGACCGACCCAGAAGGTGACAGAAAGAAAAACTGAGCCTGAAATATCATTGAAAGTGGACGTCATCCAGACTACAGTTCCTGGGGGCTCACACATGAATGAGTAGGGATAGCACTGCTAGGCTAGAAGGAAATGGCTTTAATTCTGAATGACTTTATTCAGAATAAATAATTTGGAATTAAAAAACACCATGAAAACGTACAGAATGTCTGAACTTGTGTTACTTTCCTCCCAGTTGTCATCCAACATTTCCATTTCTTCTAGACTTGCCTTCACCTCTGTCTTCATCAGTATTCTATCAGTGACTTACTCACTCTCAGCAGCACAGATTGTCTATGTATGTGATTCATTTCCTCCTACAAGGGCAGACAAATGCATCCTCAGCCTTAACCTGTAAGGATAGAGTGAGTGGTAGAAAGATAAATGGAGGGGGAAAGCTCACTGAAGGCTGACCTCTGTGACTCTTAGTTTACTGACAATCAGTCCTGTATAGTAATGACGATAAATGTGTGAGGGTGAGTGGATGCTAGAGGACTGAAAAGGCTGCTGTGATAGGTTTGATGAGAAATTACCTTTTGGTTCAAGTATGTTGATCGGTAGCATTTGTTTGTTTGTGTGTTTGTTTGTGTGCTTGTTTGTGTGTGTTTATTTGAGGGATATTAACAGATGACCGTTTGACCGATGGTTGACCGCATCGGCGTTGTCCGGTCATTATTTTCTGTCACCGGTATAAAAAAAAAAATACATCCTCCATCAGTCATTTCACTGCACAAATTCTTTTTCATTGGAGTGTAGGTTATAAAGAGGAAGCTTTGTGATCTATCTATAGAATATCTTTATGAATTTTAGCATTAGCAATACAAGACGGAATTTATTAATAGCAAACGCACAGCTCAATTAATCTATGTGGTACGAACATTTCACACCAGTCTGAATGTTTGATCAAAACACAAAGGGACAGCAAGATGACACCAAAAAACCAAAAGTAAAAAGAATCAACGATAGTGATGTGAAGTGTTCACTCTGTGATACGACGCTGATCCATCATCATCATCATCATCATCATCATCATCATCATCATCCCACATTCCCAGTTTTCCCCGACCCGATGAGTTAGTGGGGAGGCGGGGCTAAAAGGCTGTCTTTCATATCCCTCTGTATGCAATAGGATGATACTACAACCAATCAGCGTAATCTATAGGAGGACATCGTTAGAGCATCGGAAAGTTGACGGAGGAGTCCAGAGAAAGTTAGGAATGACTAAAAAAATGGTGGATTATGGAGCTTAATGACTGTTGTCGCTTCTGTAAAAGTAATTTAAAGATTGCTGACGTTTTCTCACTCATCTGTGATAAAAGGAAATCTACACCTGTTCTTTTTCTTCTTCTATGGTTGTTTATACTTGTTTCTCACCCAATCGTTGCAGCGTCATTTTGTTACGCCCGCCCTCTGACTCTATACTTCACCGTGATTGGTCGACCAGTTTCAGGTAACTCTAGCCAAAAGTAACATTGAGAGAAACTAGGTAGAACATTAAATTTACTGACACTAGGAGGTGCTAGCGTGGCTAGGCTAATTTCCTTCATGGGAAACAGGTTTATTCCATTGTAGTTCATTGGGCTTTAAGAGCTCGGGGTACAGAGGACTCTGATTGGACAGAACGTCCACGTGATGTCATGGCGTCTACTGGAAGAAAACAATTGTGTCCACTTCCTGTTTTGTTGAGCACTCTTTCCATTATATTTAATTCTTCCAATTCTTCAATCAAATACTTTACTTTGTCGTGACTCTAACTCTTGCTTCCTACAGACATTTGAGAAAATATTCCTACACTAATGTCGGCAGCAGAACATGTGCGTCATGGCGACCAGAACATGAGCATGAGCAGAACGACAAGAATAATGTTAAAGAGGAATTAACTGTTTAAATGGGACAAGAATTATCTTGTTCAGAATTAACATTGGAATAAACCAGTGACTTTATTTGGAATTAGGTTTAATTCAGAATTAAACAGGAATAAAAACTCCCATGTAAACAGACTTAATGAAAGTCCCCCTCACAGCCGTATTTCCTGTTTGTTATTTTTCAGTCCATACATTTACATGCTTTTCTAAAATTCCTAATCATTTATTCCAAATAAAGTAATTCGGAATAAAAGCTATTTCCTTCGTGTTTACATGGACATGTTAATCACAACCACAGCACATATTTTATTAAGAGCAAACATCATCTGTCTCACGCACATTTTCTTGCTTTTCTCTATTATTACACTTCTATAAAAAAAAAACAAATTCAGTGTGAAGGAGTCATAATATGAATAAAATCCATTTTGTGCCAAGTATAAAACGTGTCATAACCCTTTGGCAAGACGGAACTATTAAGTATACAGTGAAAACTGAATAAATGCATATATAAATAGTTAATGGCATTCAGTATTTGTCTCTATAATCCAATCTGTCTCCACTCATACACGTCTGCCAACAGGTTTTTTGTTTGAGAAGGTGACGAACCAGTACCCTGGAGTGTGTGTGTGTGTGTGTGTGTGTGTTTGTATTCCTATTTTTATGGGGACATTGATATATTTAGTAGTAAAATAGAAATGATGTGGCCCAATAAATACATTCATTTGTTTTTGCTGGAAGTCCCCATAAAGCATAAGGGGAACATGTGTAAATCAAAAAATTTATTTCTCAAAGGTTTGAAGATGTGTCTAATAAAAAAGTATTTATTTTTATGTAGTTTTTAAAAATTCTTAATGTATTTTATTTATTTTTCATATATATATATATATATATATATATATATATATATATATATATATATATATATATATATATATATATATATATATATATATATATATAAAATGTTTTAAATTAAATTTTCCATTTTTTTATCATTAGTATTTATTTTTTTCTTTAAATGTCTTTACACTCACTACCCAATGACTGTACTTGATTACAAACTTGGTCCTCATGACACATGGAAACGAATATGTGTGTGTGTTTTATGGAATGTCAGTTAGAAGTACGCGTGTTTGCACTCTTGTCTGCATGTGTACGTCTATGTCTTAAAACCATGTACTATTAGCTATGCTACTGAGTTTGGCCAAGTAACAAGACAGCCTTTATCCATAAATACACACAGACACACACACACACACACACACATGCTGCTGCTATGTGTGTATGTATGTATCTTGTGGTTTGTTGACACAGCCTTAAAGGCAGTTCTCAGCTTGAGAGGTTTCATTTTTCTATTAGTTGAAATGTTACTTTGTGTGGAAGGACATTAGGTTACAGAAGGTTTATTGACTGAGGATAAGTTAGTATAGATAACAGACTTCTATTGATAGAGGGTAGCAGCATATGTGGGCGGTACAGTATGCTACACTCACTCTCTGTTTTTTACTAACAAGCGCTCAGTACATTATTAGTCTAAGGGCCACCAAAGACTCTGACCACACACACACACACACACACTTGTTTCCATGTCTCGTGAGGACTATGTTTGTAATCTAGTAGAAATTGCGTAGAGAATGTTTTTTTAATAAAATGAAATAATAATTAAAGTTGGCAGCAGCATTGGTCGGGACCTCCGCTCTATACGTGGTCTTCGCCCCCATGCCACCACACGTTACCCATCAAGACCCCCCCCATCTGTAAAAATAAATAAATACATTTAAAAAAAATTTAAAAGCTTTTATTTTGTAAATGCATGTGTGTGTGTGTGTGTGTGTGTGAGTGTGTGTAGCCACATACTTAGACCAGACCCCTTCCATGTCTGGTTTTATTTACCGGTACATCATGTCATTAGTATTTTACCTATTTTGTTGTTTAGGTTTGAAGACATGTTAAAGTTATATAAATGGAATATAAAAATGAATAAAGTATTGGGTTTAACGTTGTTAAAGGTTTCATTCCGCTGAAAACCACTTTTCCACCTTTCTCCTTCTGGAATCTGATGGGTCACCCAGAGTTACCAACACATGCTGCATTTGCTGCGTGGTGTGTCCCCTCCACTGGATGGATTTACCATCATTCATAGAAACTCAGACACTCAGAGAAAAAGTCTGTCAACTACACGTCACCAGGACACTGGCCTCACCCACGTGGGGTTAAGCAGTGAATCTGAAGTAGCATTAGCATTAGCATCTACAAGAGAAGACGGCGCCACAGTAGCTGCTGCAAAAACTGGAAAAAACCTTTGAGTCAAACTGGTTCATGTGCTCTCTGTGGAAATAAAGCCTGGTATTTTTACTGCACGTTTTCAAAACAAGTGACGTCACCAAACCTAGCTGCATGTTATTCTGGGATGGTAAACACACACAGAGCCAGAGGAGAAGGGGGAGTGTTCCTTCACACATTCTGAGCCAATCACAGACGCCTCATCACTGCATCATGGACATGTATGAGGAAGTAGCGGTAAACTCTATTGTTCCACCTCCAGTCATTTTTGTACCCTCCAAAAACAACTGGAAACAAAACAATCTGAACGTTTATTTTTTAAAAAGAACCAACACACAATGAATTCAATAACAATGAAGAACAACAATATTAATAAAATAACCATAAAATGACTCCTTTAATAAAGTCAATATTAATGAAATAACCGTAGAATGACTCCTTTAAAAAAAGAAATAAAACACTTATAAACAGTGGTAAATGTGTTGTTACATCATCTGTGCTACAGTCTACCTGTCAATCACTGTTTTTTTCTTTTCTCTGTCAATCATTTGTTTCTTGTCTTAAAACCTGATAATCCAGATCTGCTGAGAAATAACCTGCGTCCATCAGAAACGTATTGATTGGAACATTCATAGACATAAATTCTGCATCTTCACAGCTCATATATTGATTAAGCTTCAACAAACAGTGCCTACCCATCACTTTGATTAATACTGTTCATACCTGGAAAGATGTACAGGTTTAGAAAAAGATGACATCATGATTTCAAAAATTTTTAACCCTGCGAGGAGGGAAAAAAATCTAAATGCAGGATAGTAGTAGTTGAGGACCAGGGATGGAAACCAGTGCCTTAACCCTTTAACTCCTGAGACTTCAGTAGTTCCAATCAAAAAGTAATCAAATAAGCAACAAAATGGACAATAACAGCCAAAAATGTATAATAAGCCAACAAAATAATAAGTAACATGAAAAAAATAAGACACAAATGGAACAAAAGTGAAGAAAAATAATACAATACAATATTAAATGTTGAAATATAAAACAAAATAAGGAACAAAATGAACAAAAAACAAATACATATCTACAAAATAATAACTTCACTTAGTTTAAGTAAACTAAAATTAAGTATAAATAAATAAATATATAGACAAATAAATGAATGAATAAATACATAAATACATAATATTGTAATTTGGTTCCAGTAGTTTTAGTTTTGGGGTTTTCTTTCTTACTCCTGTTTATTTCTTTATATCAGATCCATGAAATAAAAATCACAGTAAAATTTTTTTACATTTTTTCAGAATATTTAAACTAAGCCATCCTTTCAGAGCGCGTCATCGCTGATGCATCAGAGATTAAAGGGTTAAATACATAAATAAATAAATAAAAATAGTAACAGGTGCCATGGGATCACTTTCATTGTAATGGAATTTACCGTACCGTACTAAACTGTACTATACTGAACCGTATTGTACTGGACTGTACCGCACTGAACTGGGCTTTAGTGAACATTCTGTTTTCCCTTTAGTGTTCTGTGAGTCAACATATGCTTTAAGAACCTAAAAGTGTCTGTAGACTATCATTATACTTTATACATTATCTAGTCTTGTCTTTTTTTAGGCATTCAGATCTAAAATGCATTGAGATATTGAAACTGCTGCACATGTACACTTGTGGACAAGTAGGATTAAATTTTTTTTTCCTGTTTGAGATGACGCTGAATGTAATGGAGCTGTTTTGAAGACAGAGAAACGCTCGGAAATAGCAGTCATTCAAGAGAAAGTGCTTGTATGTGGGGAAAAATAGCATAAGAAGAGCAAAAACATAAAGGAATGCAGTTGTTTTATGTGTTGTTCAGTGAATTACACTGGTTAAAATGGGCCAAGATGATTTTTTTGACATTCAGATATGTGTAATTATCAGTTGTGCAGAAAAGGGTGATGGCTTCCACTGATACCTGTGATACAGTGTTACAGAGGAGGTGGATGAAAACTGGAAGGTAATTACAATCATTAAACGAGCTAACACCACCTACCACAGATGTTTGGTTGAATTACAGAGCTGTATAGATAATACACTGACGCTACACCTACGCTTAAGATAACAATTAACTGATGGGGTCATGTTCAGTCATTTTAATCTGTGTCACCACTAAATGGGGGTTTGAATCAAGGGCGGGGCTACGGGGGTCTGGGAGGGGGCACTGGCCACTATATATATATATATATATATATATATATATATATATATAAATATTAGGTGTACTACTAAATATATATTAACATGTATGAGCACATACATTGTCATACTATATGGATATATATATATTTTTAACTATATTGTAGTATATTAGCAAAATATATTTTCTGTATATTATATAAATATATTTATATGTTAAATATCAGGCAGTAATGTGTTGATAACAGAGGTAGAAGTAGAAGTACTTCCTTTACTGTACTATATTAAGTACAATATTTATTTAGGTATCTGTACTTTACAGCAGTATTTATTTTTCTGACGTTTTACTTTTACTCCCTACATTTTTGCATAAATATCTACACTATATACTCTTTGCATTTATATAAATATCTGTACTTTATACTCTTTACTGTCTATAACTTTTAGAGTTATCTTGTTAACAGACAGACAGCCAAATTCTGGTAAAAACATAACCTCCTTGGTGGAGGAAATTACTATATTATAATTTCAACCTGTCTATCAACCCAGGGGCCTCCACTAAAGGCCAAGTTTTATTAGGAAAAAACCTTTCTATTTAATGACTTTCTGTGACATACAGAGATTAGTGCTCTGTGTGGTCATTTGAAAGAACTATATTTTTAGTCATGTCACATGTGGTTTAAACACAGATCTTTATCTGGTTTTGTGCATATGTTTGCTTGTTACTTTGATTTTTCGAGTCGTGGCAGGAGATTTAGAAAAGCTTTTCTGTGTCCGAGTGGCTCCAATTAGTCTGGAAAAAGTCAGTGTGTTCATGCAGTTACACAGTCACATAAAAACATGACGCTACACATAAGTGCGCAGACAAATTGGACAAATATTCTGCTTTTTTTTTTTTTACACACATAGAAACACTTCATAATTGCTCCAATGCACGCATACGTACAAGACTCGACAGACCAACACTGGTAGAAGACTTTACACGACTGAGAGAAAGAAAGGAAAGATGAGAGAAAGTAGTTTTTATTGTGTTTGTTCATCCACCTGTGTCTAATGTGTGTGTGTGTTCACTGTTTAGTATTTTTTCTTTTTAATTGCACAAATAAAATAAGAAATAGCAAGGTTAGCATGTTCAAATATTAAACCACAAAGACATACTTCTATTCAGCATTATGACTCTATAAAGAAATAGAACACAGCATACATAGAATTTACATACCGTATTTTGTTGACTATAAAGTCCACTTTAAAGGCTTTAATTTTCTTATAATCCACTTTATAATCCAGAGTGTCTTATATATAGATTAATTCTGGTTGTTTTTAGTGACTTGCAATTTCGACTTTTTATCTCATGCTTTTGACTTTTTATCTCATAAATTTAGCTTTTTATTCTACAGCCCTCTAGAATATCACAACAGCTTTCATTCACTTTGAATGAACGTTCCCAGCGTTCTGTGGGCAAATTTTTTTCGATAACCGCCCACTGCGCCATTAACGCCCGCTGCCACTGGCAATGAGTTTTGTCACTTCAGATTCACGGTACCATATCACTCCGCAGGTAGTTCGGACCATTTGGAAGTAAATATTTGTTTAATATATTTGTGTAGTTTAACGTCAATAAATAGGGCTAGCAGATCAGAGACAGCATCGGCTAGACAGCAGCGCTAACAAAGTAGCCTATACAGCGCTAATGGACTGTTACTTAGGAACAACAATAATGTTCCAACTGGATTACTTTTTCTCGATAGAAGCCATCGTCTATATAAATAAATTCTTAATCATTTTGGTAAACAATTGTCTGTCTTTTCTCATAATAAGCAGTAATAAACTGTAATAACCCGTAGAATAAGCGGGATAATGTATTTCAGGGAGGAACAATACTGTTTGGCCCAGTTGGGAAATACTTTTCTGATAGTCACATGTCTCATATGTCACATATCTCATTATTTTGACTTCACTTAATGCGCCTGATAGTCCAGTGCGCCTTATATATGAATAAACTAAAAATAAACCATTTATTGACAGTGCGCTTTATTGTGCAGAAAATACAGTAGTTAATGAATCATTATTCCTGTCATTTGTAAGAGAATTTTAATTTACAAAATATCAAACTTTTTCCTAAATATGGCTGTAGAATATAAAAGGAACATTTAGAAAAGGCATAATGCTATCCCTTTTAGAAAGCACTGTAGGACACATGATGATACCACATCTACAGATCTACTGAATATATCTTCATTTATGTAAAATAATTCTCATTGATAGAGGAAACCTGCAACTAAATATCGATTATTTAGTTATGATGTATTCGTCGTACATGCCCCTCTATGGTAAAAAAACCCCCCAAACAAATAGATGTTAACAATAGGCTGGTGATGAGAATAAGAATAAGTTGGCTTTGTGAAGGCAGCATGGGTAATAATGTAATAACAATCCACAAGTAATCATGCTAATCCAGTTAGTTTGACCAATGTTTGTTTTCATTCCAAACCCATGAGCACAATAAAAAACCTTTGGTCTAAACTGTCTGTGAGATGTTTCTATGAGATAAAAGATAGAATCTGTTTTTAATTTGATCAATTGAGCTAAAGAGAGAAAAGAATGTGCTTTAAAATAAATAGATGAACTGTATACGACCACCACCATGAGTAGGTTACAAGAACAATGCTGTTTATTTATGTTAACCTTTAGGAATCACTTTTAAAAGGATGTGAATAAACAACAAATGTTTTTGGGTCCTCTTGTATATTTCTTGTGTGTGTGTGTGTCCTTGTATTATTACCTTTATGGGGACATTGATATGTTTACACAGTCACACTATGGGGACCACAATTCAGGTCCCCACGAGAGTTAAAATAAAGGTCCCCACAAATAAAATAGAAATGATGTGGCCCTATAAATACATACTTTTTTTAAGTCCCCATAAAGCATGAGGGAAACAGGTGTGAAATGAAACATGTATTTTTCAAAGGTTTAAAGATAAGTTAGCTTTTTTAAATGTATTTATTATTAAATTTTTTTAAATGTATTTATTATTATTATATATATTTATAATTAATTAATTTTACTTTTGAAATTATTATTTTTTATTCATTCATTTTTATTTTATTTAATTGTTTAGATTTAATTAAATTTTCTAATTTTTATTATTTTATTTTATTTTAAAAAAAGATGTCTTTACGTTCACTACCCAATGGGTACTTGATTACACACTTGGTCCTCAGTGTGTATGTGAACTATTCTCATTCTTATTCAGGAATTCTTATTCCTGTATTTTTATATCATAATGTTTATCAGATGATTCAGTTGTGATTCAGTCTTACATCATTCATTTATTCTACACATTGTCATACACTCTGAGAATGTCATTTTGAGAAGCCAGACAAGTACAGGGAAAGAGGGATAGGGTTAGGTTGGTAAACTGTCCTTCCCCTGTAACACTTTTGCATTTTAGTTTGTGTGAGTGTTACTGTGTCTGTACTTGAGTTTGCACTACACCGTGTGTGTGTGTGTGTGTGTTTGTGTTTGTGTGTGTGTAGACAGCTTTACAAATCATACCCCCAAGCTACACTATGTTTCTTGGATTTTCTATAAATATTCAGAGTCATGACTTGCTTAGTATGCCTATCATTTTTTTCTGCTTCATTTTCTACCTCAGTGGTTCTCAAACTTCAAATCTCAAAGGGGTTACCTTAGAAATATATTTATAGTCCAGTACCCTCTGAAATGGGTAAAACATTTTTGTAAGAAAAAACAGGTACAGTGCTGTAAAATCAGTGTCTGAGTTTTTAAATCCAAACTTATATCACTTTTTATGTCATAATTTTGACCTTTTATCTGTTGACTTTGACTTCACTTAATGCATCTTATAGTGCGGAAAATATGGTACTTATTTTTTAAAAGAATTATGAAAAGCTTCACGTACCCCTTACAGTACCTCCACGTACCCCCATTTGAGAACCACTGGTCTATCTAGTACCCTTCAGTAGTGTGCTTCCATGTATTCCCTCAGATATTGACTGACCATGTGTTTTCCTTTCCTTCCTTGCAGGACCCCTCCTTCTCTCTCCTCCTTCATGATAAGCTGCAGGTGCCCAACAGTTCACGCCGGGCGTGGAATGAACGCGACAGCCGTTGTGACGTGTGTTCCACTCACCTCACTCAGCTCAAACAAGAAGCAGTGCGCATGGTCCTCACTCTTGATCAATGGGACTTGTCTCCCACTTCATCACCTCCCGCCCCGACAGGCCGATACGGATCTCCAGGTCCGACAGGATTATCTGGAGCACCTGGAGGCCCTGGATCTCGGGATTGGCCTCCTCCTTTCCTTCCTTCCTCTTCCTCATCTCCACACCCTTCATACCCGTCTTCTCAGTCACCTTCCCCGAGCCCAGGCCAGACCCCCACCCCCAGCCCCAGTCACGGATCATCCACCTCCAGTCATGGGAGTCCTTCAACAGGGCCAACTCCAAACTCCGCTCCCACAAACCAACAACCTCAAGGTCCTGGGAACAGACAGGGGTTGAAGCCGAGCTCTCTGGGACTGGGTAGTGGAGCAGACAGACGCAACGCTTCCCCCAGTTCAGTGAAAACAGCGGCTGCACAACAGCAGGCAGGAGTCAACAGTCCTGGCAGTCACAGCGCTGGGAATAATGGGAGTACAGCAGCTGCACAGACACATCAGCACCTAAACCGAAATAATGGAGGCGTTACACTCTATCCATACCAGGTATGTCGAAGTATGAATGTCTATCTGTGTGTTGGAAATACCATGGGAGCTGACAACTGAGATAAGGCCAAAATTCTGAGATAAAAAGTCAAAATTATGTGATACAAAATCAAAATTATCAGATAAAAAGTCTAAATTAGTAAGGGATAATGTATTGCCCACGCGTGACTGTCAGAAAAATATTTCCCAACAGAGCTGAACAATAAAGTTTCACCCCAAAGGGAAATATTTTTTGATAGTCACGCGTGGGCAATACATTATCCCACTTATTCTATGGGTTATTACAGCTTATTTTGAGAAAAGACAGACAGTTGTTTACCAAAATGATTAAGAATTTATTCAGATAGATGATGGCTTCTGTCGAGAAAAGGTAGTCCAGTTGGAACGTTATTGTTGTTCTGAAGCAACACTCCACTGGCGTTGTATAGGCTACTTTGTTGCGCTGCTGTCTAGCTGCTGCTGCCTCTGATCGGCTAAAAACTACGTAGACGTAGGCTCTACTACTCTGACAGACTGGATAAAATAATCGTTATAACGTAGTTAATATTTACTTTCAAAGTGGCTGAACTACCTGCAGAGTGATATGGTGCCGAGAATTTGAAGAGACAAAACTCGTTGCCATTGGCAGCGACCGTTAATGGCGCAACAGGCGGTTATCGAAATCTGCCCGCAGAACACTGAGAACGTCCATTCAAAGTGAATGGTGGGTGTCGCAACATTCTAGAGGGCCATAGAATAATCAGATAAAAAGTCTAAATTCCCAGTCACTAGGCACAACCAGAATTAATCCATATATTAGTCTCACTGTGAGTAAATTAGTCTTTTCCGTTCACCTTATAATCTAGAAAATACAATATCTTAATATTCTAATTCTGTGGGACTCGGCACCACCAAGACATCTGGTGCCCTAGGCGACCGCCTAGTCTGACTATGACTAACACTGACCCTACATACTATAATGTGTTGATCACATGGACTGGCAACAGGACCTCTGCTCACCTCAACCACTGAGTTTGTATGAAATATTTATAAGGTTTGTTACTGTTAAGATCCACTGGAAGGAGCAGGAGCAGTAAATGAAATGAGAATGTCACAATGATATGGTACAAACTGAGTGAAATGAAAAACAGTAAAGACAAAAGGAGGTGTTTTAGGATGAGAGAGAGAGCGAGAGAGAGAGAGAATGAGAGAGAAAGAGACAGAGAGGGAGAAAGAGGGAGAGGGAGAGAGAGAAAGAAAGGGCAAGAGAGAGAAAGAAAGTGAGAGAGGGGGGCGAGAGAGAGAGAGGGAGAGAGAGACAATGAGGATGGAAGGAGGGAGAAAATGCCCCAGGTGATGAGTGGTTGAGAGGAAGGAGAACCAGAGGGATGTGTGTGTGTGTGTGTGTGTGTGTGTGTGTGTGTGCTTGTATTAAGCTTGTACTAGCTTTATGGGGACATTGATATGTTTACACAATCACACCATGGGGACTTCTGACACTAAGGGGGCCAAAATTCAGGTCCCCATGAGGGTTAAATATTAATAATGGTCCCCACTAGTAAAATAGAAATGATGTGGCCAGAGAAATACATTAATTTATTTTTTTCCAGAAGTCCCCATAAAGCATGAGGGGAAAAAGGTGTAAAGTGAAACATGCGTTTTTCAAAACTTTGAAGATGTGTTTACTTTTTAAAAACTATTTTTTCATTTATTTAATTTTTATTAAGTTGTGTTTACACTCACTAGCCAATGGCTACTTGATAACAAACTTGGTTCTCGTGAGACAAGGAAATGAGAAAGCATGTTTGTGTTTGTGTGCTTGTATTACTATCTTTATGGGGACATTGATATCTTTACACAGTCACCCCACGGGGACCAATGACACTATGGGGACCAAACCTCAGGTCCCCACGAGGGTTAAATAGAAATGTAGGTCCCCACTAGTAAAATCTAAATTTGTGCGAAGAATACATTATTTTACTTTTTCAGAAGTCCCCATAAACATGAGGGAAACCAGTGTAAAGTAAAACATGTATTTTGTGCTGACATGTGCTGAGTTTTTATTATTACTATTATTATTTTTATTTTTTAATTAGTGTTGTTTATGTGATTTCTTTAATTTATTTTTTCTTTTAATTTTATTATTATTATTTATTTGAATTTTATTTCTAATTTAATTTAGATTTTTTTAAATTATATATGCTTCTATTTAATTATAATTTTTTATTTTATTTTTTAAAGCCATGTTTACACTCACTACCCAATGGCTACTTTACCTACAAGTGATCATTACAAACTTGGTCCTCATAAGACATGGAAACGAGTGTGTGTGTGTGTGTGTGGGTGTGTGTGTGTGTGTACAAACGTGTTCTACAGATGTAATAATTCATACAGTTATAATTAGGACTCATGGGACACTATGTCACACACCCCCAGTACCCTTTCACTCTTTCACACATTTATATGTGTCTTTCTCTTTCTCCTTTTTCTTTCTTTTTCCTTATTCTTCATTCCTTGTTCTTCCCTCATTTCTTACCATTTTTTTTACTGTCTTTCTTATGTGCATGTCTCATATTCAACACTTTTTTAAAATTACATTCAGTCCAAGGCTTGAATCAGATAAACAGATATAGAGATGTGGGTGGAAATGACTTCGTACAATCTCATGAATGGCTTTGGTATTTTGTTTTTATTCGTCACAAATATGACTTCTTTATATTCTAAGATGAAAAACAGAAAATGAAAATGTCAAATTGCAATGGATGAATTTCAAAAGGTTTTTGTCTTCATTATTAAAACATTATAATTGACCTTATTTTGATATTATTGCTATCTTATCTTCCACCAATGCTCATCAATTGATCCGTGGAGTAGAGGACATGCAACAGCCATGTTGTGTTATCAGTCTGTGTGTTGCATCTGTATTTGTGTGTACAGTATGTGCATTAGTATTAGCATTAGCATACATGTCAGTGTTGATGTGCATGACTAGACGTGGAGGAAGATACTGTGGCAACATGAAGGAAGGTAGGTTAAGGAAAAGCAGGAAGGAGTTTGTGCATGTTCTGTGCAGATTGTCTTATTTATATGCATATCATCATCATCCTCATAGCAGCCAAAGCCGAGCAGCATTGGGAGACCAATCCTGCCTGTCGACCATACAGTTGCCCAGCTCATTGGTGGTGGCCGCCCCTACATCCCTTATTAATGTGTTGACAAAAGTTGAGGGGGAGGAATCTCTGCATCTTTGACCATGACGAGGCTCCCACAGGACCAGATCACCAGCTGGGCCAGAATGCCTTTAGCAGTGGCATCTCCAGGCTATCTTGTTGGAGACGCGGGGAAAGAAGCCATACAGGGAATCGTTTGAAATATGACTTTACCTGGAGATGTTGAGGGCCGCACGGAGAATCCATGTGTACGATCCGTCTATTGAGAGTAGACCCGAGTGGCCAAGTTTCAAAGCTGTACAGTAGCACTGTCTCAACAGTGGCAGCGAAGAGCCGCATTTTAGATCATGTAAGATGTTAAGAGCTGACCAGGCTAAAGCTTTGCGAGTTTTTACGTCGCGTTCAGTTCAGTTCACCCAGCAGCCAAGGTATTTACAGTCATTGATCTCTTTCACAACATTTCCACTACTTGTGGTAAGGGTGTTCAGTGGTGAAATATTGCAGGACAGGACCTTGGTCTTACTCGCATTGAGATGGAGTCCAACACCTTTGCACTCTTCCTTGACATTTGTTAGGAGTTGCTGTGCTTGTTCAAAGTCATTCGACAAAAGGGCTATGTCATCTGCAAAGTCAAGATCTGTACTAATTTTACCTGGAACTCGTCACGAACATCTCAGTGTGACTGTGAATCCAAGTTCCTCATTGTTTCCACTAAGAACATTTTGGAGGACATAGACTAAGACTGTTACGAAGAGAAAGAGAGCCAAGGTGTCTCCCTGCAGAACACCAGCATGGATCTCACCATCTGGAGTCACTACCATGGAGTGTGTGTCAGAGTACATCTCACCAATATCTCTTAGGTGGTTCGATGGAATATCAAACGTCTTTAGGATTTTCACCATTCTCCCTCGGTGGACAGAATTGAATGCTTTCTTGAAGTCTACAAAGGTGACTACAGAAGAGAGGTTGTTCTTGCACACTTCCTCGAGTATACAACATAGAGCAAGGATATGGCTGTCTGTAGTCCTCTTCTCTCGAAACCTGTTTTGGTTGTTCCGTAGGTGAGAATCTATTGGATCTCTGATGCGGTTGAGTATCATCTGGTTGTACAAATTAGGAAGGATGCAAGACAAGCTAATATAATTGTCAGTCTTTGACAAATTACCTGATTTACGCACCAGGATCAAATCAGACAGACCACTGGTCAGGCTTATTGCTATTCATCAACCTTTGATTGCAAAACTCAAGGACAATGTCATAGAGGTCACAAACCTTAACTACCTCAGGATGAATCTTGCTTTTTCCTAATCTTAAGGAGGTCTTAGCATGGTTGAGTTCATCAGTGGTAAAAGGACTGTCAAAGATGTTTAAGCCAGAGAGGATGACATCCTCTGTGGGATAGTTATCATTGAAGTCATCGACAACTGGTGCATTAGCTTTTTAAGTAGGAGACCCAGATGGAGATCCATTCATCTGCACTGGCTCCTTGTATTTCTGCTTGATTCAACCTGCTCTTGCAACTACTTATGTCATTTACAACTTCCTTAGCTGCAGTGTATTGCTTGTTGTATATGCATATATTGTATGTTAATACAGTGGTCCCTCTACTTACAAAAGACCCAGCTAATGAATAATCCAGGTAATGATAAACCTTTGCCTCAATTTTTCGTCTCTGAATACTAAAGGAATTTCTATTTACGAAAGGAAACTGAAACCCCCGAGACATAAATACTATGTACATTACTGTACGTCTTGTACGTAAATACGTCATGTATGTACTGTATGTATCATCCCATTGGTGATGAGGGAGCTACCCATGATGCTTTTGGTGACCTTTGACTCCCATTCATCACAGAGTTCTAACCATGCAAAGGACCTGTAAAGGACAGAGTCCCCCTTGCTCTACGCTTACTGCGAGTCCCCATGAGTGCGTACACTGAAACCCCACCACAGCATGCACCCACCAACCACCACCAGCCCAAAGAAAGTGACTCCTGGTGCGAACAAAAAACAGAAGTGGCTGTGTTATCAACAGAAGTGAAATAGGAGATGATAAAAATAGGAGGAGGCAGCCATCACTCCACCAGCACCAACAAAAGACATGCCAACAAAACCCCACCAATCCCCCGAACCCACGGAAAAAAAAAAATGTCCACAAGCCATGCCATAGCCCACCCCGACGACAGACATGCCCCACCCACCCCAGGAAAATCCCGAAAAGTCATCAAAGGCAATCGTCCCTGGATCTACACCCCACCAAATGTTTGTCAACAAACACCACTGAAGGTGAAAGTGACAATTAAAACAAACACAATGGTATGAAAATTACCCACATGTCTGGTTCATTTGAATGGTTTAATGTTTAATATTCAGTCAGTGAAGACACATTTACCCACTGAGACCAATAAATTACATCTAAAATATACATTTTATAAAACTGAAAAGACATATTGATACTAAAATGGTAAATTTTTATGTATTTTTTAAGTAATTAAATTAGTTCTCTGTAGATATAGTTTGGCGTTGGAGTAAAATGTATACATTTTCTGTTATCAAAGAAATTCAGCAGGTTTGTGTTCATGAGCAAACATTATCATTAATTCAATTCAATTCAATTTTATTTATAAAGCCCTAAATCACAACAAAGTCATCTCAAAGGGCTTTACAAAAACACAATCAACTACAGAGATACATGAAAAAAGTCCCAAGCATCCCCTGTCCTTAGACCCTCCTTCTCGGCAAGAAAAAACTTCAAAACCCAGTGGGAAAAAGAAGAAATCTCGAGGAGAACCACATTGAAGGAGAGATCCACTCCCTAGATCCACTCCCTAGCCTGATCCAGTCTAGTCAGTAGTGAAAGGAACCCTGGAACTGCTGTGAAAGCTGCAGACAAACTACTACTGACATGCTGAAAATTACCTCATTAGGATTTGACCTAAAAAGTACTAAAATATATATTTTGAAAAATACTTCATTGTTGAAATGGAAAACCTATTTAGCATAGATTTCTTTAAGTGGTTAAAGTGTATTGTTGTGAAAATTGAGGCTAAACTAGGGCTAAATTTGTATAACAAATAAAAATTAAGCTGAACTAATATTTGTCTAAACACAGTTACATCTGAACTGGTCTAAGAATAATTTACAACTACATTAGGAATCTTTGCGGTTGACTACATGCGGGGAGAGTCAGGGTAGTCCGTCACTATGGCAGACACGACAGGAGGAGTCACGTCAACCCATGTATAGTATCATTCATTCATTCGTTCTTCAAAATAAAACAAAAAATGAGAACAAAAAACAACTTGTTTCGCCATTATTTATTTCCAAAACCAAAATCAAAAAACAGAAAATGATGCGGGGTTTTTTTCAGTTTTTCTTTGTGTGTGTAAATGAATAATATAAAAAACAGATAGCGGTCATTTCCCATTTTATCCAATTTTGACCTGAAGTAAATATAGTAAAGTGTAAATGAATGTTAACAACCATAGAAACATTCCACTGGACTGAAGATCATTATGGTATGATACTGTGGTCATATCTTCAGGTCTTAGGATGACCCTCTTAGTTTACACTAATAGGACATAGGTTTACATCTGTGTCACTGGTCATTTCCAGGTTATTCTATTTGCTTCAGGTCAAAATTGGATTAAACGGAAAATGGCCGTTTTATCTATTATTCATTTAAACACATAAAGGAAAACTGAAAAGCTGTTGGCGTAGTCAGGGGCGATTCTAGCATCTAACCTCTAGGTGTGTTCAGCCCCCAGTGCTGACAGTGGCACCTGTCTTGAATGAAAGAGTTGAATCAATTTCTAAACTTTTTTTCTTTTTAATTGACCAATAAACTATCATCTACCATCTACAAGCACTGAAATAAAGATTTAGCTTACAAACGTACAAGTTCCATGTCAATGTATAGGCTTATTGCATGTCTGGTTCTGGGATGTTCTGGTGAAGTGTGGTGGTGATAAGGTGGCAAGAAAAAAAAAGACCCATAGACCACTAGGCTGTTTGTCGTTAGCTGCTACTGTGTTAGCTCACTGCAGGTCAACTCCTGGCCTACTCACACACATAGGTACTCAAATGCAATAATTCCTCTAAAGCAGGCAGGGAGAAATTTAACATTTAATTTCCTCACTATTTAATAATAACAGGTGTCTTGATAAAATTCATACAAGAAAAATGTACAGATGAATAGTATACTGTTCAAATATAAACATCCATACTAACTCTTAAGGGTTAGGGTTAGGGTTAGACCAGGTTTTAGCCCAGAGGGGGGTCTGGGCGGACTCCCCCAGAGAAAAACGGATTTCTTAAATGCAATTTTCTGTATTTTAGTGCATGTTAAGGTGACCTGTTTGACAAATCCTAACCTCACAACCTACAGCCGCCATCTTGGTACAAGGTCCCTATGTTTCTCACACTATCAGGGAAGATATTGCCAACTGATGATCAGACAAGAAGTGTTACCCCCATATAAAAATGGCACTGATTAAACTGAAACATTCATTTTAATTGACAGGGGTAGTCAATGCAATGTGTTCTATATCTTTGACCCTGTGACATGAAGATAAACATTTTTAAATGAAGAGACTGAAAGATTTCCCATTAAACAAAGTTCCCTTGTTTCCCACAAGGAAACAAGGGAACTTTGTTTAATGGGAAGAAAATGTAAATGAGTCCATATTTAATGTACATATTTAACACTGAGTAAATATTAACACAATATTATAAATAAAATAGGAGAATGTAGAAATGTAAACTAAGGATCAGGGTTAGAATAGTTTGGATTTTTCATTAAAGTTTTGTTTTAGTTAGTTTGGTCTTTTTCCCTCTTTTAATTTGTCTTTTGAGCAAGTTTGATAGTATTTTTCTGAATGCTTGGTTTTAGTTTTTTCATATATTTTATCTTCCTCACCATCCTATTAAAAAAAAGTGAGGTGTGGATCAGTTGGGTCAGGTTGAGGTGGGTTATTGACTGAGCAGAGACATAAACATATAGACAGTATGATGGATAAACTCCCTATAGCAGGTTGGGGGGGGGGGGTCGAGTCAAATAAGAACATTCTAAAAATGAGGGCAATCTGGGTTTTGATGTAGGATTGATGCCCAAATATCAGTTGTAATATGTGTTGTTTGGAGCGGAGTACACGGGTGACTTAAAAAAAAAAAAGATCCGGCGATCCGGGGCATAAATCCCCAAAGCCACGCCCCCTCTCCGCAGATGATTCAAACCCTGTTGTCAGAAATGGACAAGAGGGTTTAACATGTAAAGCAACAGAGTTTTAACCTGATTTGTCATGTGGCTGCGTTAGGCTATGCTCACCAACAGTCAGGGTAACGGAGTTAAACATCTAGTAAATAATGTGTGTGAACTGTCCCCATGAGCACCTGCACAGTACACACTATTATGACAATGTACTTATGCCGAACAATATATCTATTTTTAACACAAATCAACGTTTGCAAACATGCAACTTTCATTTATGAGTAATAAAGGGGTAGGAAGATATTCATTGTGGACGGGACATGGCAAAGTTAAAATCCTACCAAAAACAACTTTTATAACAGATAACTTCACATGCAGGTCACATTTCCCACACTGAAAGAGGACGTAAATATGCATAACGCAGTTGTTCACTGCAGAAATCAGCACAGATGCATACTGCACATGTAAAATATTAGGGATTTCTCAACTATACTAGTACTGTACTCATTCTTACCTGAATGATTATCCAATGAAACAGCTAATTTTAGATCAAAAATGACCAAGCCTACATGGTGGTTGTTCACAATGTCCAGTTGTGACAAAATTAGACCAGTGATGGTGAAGGTGGTTTTTATAGTTGTCCACAGATCAGGGAACACTACTATTGCATTTAATTGTTCACTAATTGTAATGGCACAGGCCTACCTTCACATCTTACTCTCACTCATCTGCAGTGGAACCACCATCAAATGTCCATTTGTGAAAACAATCAGGGCACGAATGCGCAAACCAATCAGAAAAGGGTGTAAGTAGAAGTATTTTATTGGTTTAGACAAATCACATGGTGACATGACAGTTCTCCACTAGGCTAGGAGAACTCTGAGGCTGCAAAGATTTTTCATTATGCATTTTTTTCTTTTTTTGAAGGAAGCAACCAGGGGGTGCTGAGCAAATTTTTAGGGGTGCTGAAGCACCCCTAAAAATAGCCTAAACTCGCCTCTGGGCGTAATGTTGGCCGAGTATTCACCTAGTTCTTAGCGTAGTGTTGGCCTAGTGTTCTTTTAGTGTTAGCGTAGTGTTGACCTAGTGTTCTTTTAGTGTTGGCGTCGTGTTGACCTAGTGTTCTTTTAGTGTTAGCGTAGTGTTGACCTAGTGTTCTTTTAGTGTTGGCGTAGTGTTGGCCTAGTGTTCTTTTAGTGTTGGCATAGTGTTGACCTAGTGTTCTTTTAGTGTTGGCGTAGTGTTGGCCTAGTGTTCTTTTAGTGTTACCGTAGTGTTGGCCTAGTGTTCTTTTAGTGTTAGTGTAGTGTTGGCCTAGTGTTCTTTTAGTGTTAGCGTAGTGTTGACCTAGTGTTCTTTTAGTGTTGGCGTCGTGTTGACCTAGTGTTCTTTTAGTGTTGGCGTAGTGTTGACCTAGTGTTCTTTTAGTGTTGGCGTAGTGTTGGCCTAGTGTTCTTTTAGTGTTGGCATAGTGTTGGCCTAGTGTTCTTTTAGTGTTGGTGTAGTGTTGGCCTAGTGTTCTTTTAGTGTTGGCGTAGTGTTGGCCTAGTGTTCTTTTAGTGTTGGCGTAGTGTTGACCTAGTGTTCTTTTAGTGTTGGCGTAGTGTTGGCCTAGTGTTCTTTTAGTGTTGGCGTAGTGTTGGCCTAGTGTTCTTTTAGTGTTGGCGTAGTGTTGGCCTAGTGTTCTTTTAGTGTTGGCGTAGTGTTGGCCTAGTGTTCTTTTAGTGTTGGCGTAGTGTTGACCTAGTGTTCTTTTAGTGTTGGCGTAGTGTTGGCCTAGTGTTCTTTTAGTGTTGGCGTAGTGTTGACCTAGTGTTCTTTTAGTGTTGGCGTAGTGTTGGCCTAGTGTTCTTTTAGTGTTGGCGTAGTGTTGGCCTAGTGTTCTTTTAGTGTTGGCGTAGTGTTGGCCTAGTGTTCTTTTGGTGTTGGCCTAGTGTTGGCCTAGTGTTCTTTTAGTGTTGGCGTAGTGTTGGCCTAGGGTACCACATGTGTATGAGCATGTAAAAATATTCTTGTCATAATGTATTTTTTTGTTCAGTGTTTTAGTATCTTTGTTTCTGACTGTAAAATATTAGTGGATGTGAATGTTACTGCTCTGACGTTGACAGTAATGGTGCTTCAGCAGGAAAGGAGAGAACAAGCGCAATAATAAATCACCGTCGTTTAGATTCTCCCCTGAGAGAGATGAGAAGAGAAAGGGGAGGAGTTTCCCATAGAGATGATCCGAAAATGAGGATGGAAAGTAAAGGAAATGAAGTGATATTAAACTGAAAACAAAGACTTTTAGATAGAGTGAGTTCGATAGAATGAGTTTAAAATGAAATGAGTTTTTCATAGTTTCCATGTTTAATGGTTTAATTTAATGTTTAATTTAACTTAATGTTTAATGTCTTATGACCGTGTTAATTAAAAGTCATCAGCACAAGTATTATAAAGGAGTCAATTTCTGAAATGATTAACTAAGTTGCTCCATATTTCCTTTTCTTTCTTTTTTTTGGCCTTGACAGATTGTGTTATAGATCTGCACTAATCGCTGTACAACACAAAACAAAATGATGGTCGTTCTGCTCCAGCATCAGTGAGAATTAACATGCTCTCACTGTGGCAGATGATTTGACAAGTTCAAAGATTTTTAAAAGTGCAAGCAAAAAATATAAATTCAAAATACCAAATTAAAAAAAATAAAACAAGTATTCACAGAATGTCTAACCCTGTCCCTATTTTGTGCCAATCTCCAGTTTCTATGGCAACATGTTCTTGAATTAGAGCCAGTAATGTGATTTTGACCTTTCTGCTAAATGTGACCTTGACCTTTGACCTTTTGCAATATTGATAATTTGGTTATATGCATTAGTGTGTGTATATCCAGGATTGATTTAGTTATAACGTCATATGTCTATGTTTGACACGCACAAACAGTGTTTAATTTTTTTTCTTTTTCTCTTTTTTCCATCAGCCTTTTTATTTTCACTCCCTGACTTTTTGACTTTTTGATTCGTTGCTTGTGGGGGCGGGACTTCCTCTGGTGGATTACTATTGATTTATTTATGTTTGATGGACCAATTTGATTCATTTTTTGGCTTAATTTAAGACATGTTTTACTTTATGTCCTTTCTGCTTAACTTATATCAGGTATATTAGATATTTGATGCTTTTTTTATAATATTTTTTGTTTAATTTAAGACATTTTTGGTTTAATTTAAGGTAGTTTTTGCTTTATTTATTACAGTTTTTGCTTAATTTAAGACATTTTTTTGTTTAATTGAAGATATTTTTGTTTAATTAAGTTAATTTTTTTGCTTTAAGACATTTTCACGTACCCAATCAGAAACAGAGTACCTGTTGTGGCCAGAGCCGCATCATACACTTACTCAAACAAACATAAATGAACCAATAGTAATTCACCAAAGGAAGTCCCGCCCCCACCAGCCATGTTTGCGTCAAAACCACAATCAAAAAGTCAGGGAGTGAAAATGAAAAGGCTGACGTTATAATAAAGGAAAAAGACAAAACCGAAAATTTAAAAAGATGAGAAAGTAAATATTTTACACCATCTGAGCATTTTTTTTCATTACAGTCTGATATTTTTCATTCAAATAATTTTTTTTGTTAGATTTTTTTATTTGATATTCTTTGCTTGCAATTTTAAAAATCTTCTTTGAACTTATTGACGCAAATTAAACAACATAAAAGAGAAAACAAAGGCATGTGGAGTGACACAGGAGGTAATGTTGAAGCCAGGATCAGTGGGTTTATGGGAAATATAGGCTGGAAAAACTACTTCAAACCCCACTGGCATGGCCTTAATTAAATTTACATTTTACCAAGGTGTCACTTTTAATTTGATAACGTATCATGTCATTTGATATAATAATTAAAATGTGACCTTCAGAGGGTATAGCCCACACTGAGGGAACAAAAGACAAAGAACAGAGGAGCCCCACATCTGAAGTTATAGCTGACATTAAGATCCTGCTGGATCAGCACTGAAGGACCTGACAACATCCACATTTCATATTTACTGGGAATTTTGTCTTGGACAAATGAAAACCACCGACTCAGACCGAACAAGGACATAGTGTTAATCATGCAGGTATGTATACGTCTGTGGGATGAGGTGAGATCACAAATGTCTTCAAATGGATTATAAAATATGTCACTTTGCATAAATTAAACTCTATTGAACTCTAGTTTCATAGACAACATGACACTTTGAATGTCAGATGTAAGCTAGCGATACTAATGTCATGTGAAATCATTAACCCATTAAACTTCCACTCAATTTCAGCTAAATTTCTTCATAAAGTCAATTGAATGGTGTTCTTGAACCATTTTGATGACATGCAGTTGGTGTTTGATTATATTATAAATGAAAATACACTAGTACCTTTACTTATGACATTTATTTGTTCCAGAAGTGTTTTCGTATCGTGAATTTTTGGTAAATAGTCTCATTTTACATGTAAAAGGTCTGATTGGTTCCAAGGACCCTCAATACTACCTCCTTTAAAAATCAATATGTGTTTTCAGTTTTAGATGTAATTTATTGGTCTCAGTGGGTAAATGTGTCTTCACTGACTGAACATTAAACATTAAACCATTCAAATGAACCAGACGTGGGTTATTTTCATACCATTGTGTTTGTTTTAATTGTCACTTTCACCTTCAGTGGTGTTTGTTGACAGATGTTTGGTGGGGTGTAGATCCAGGGACCATTGACTTTGACCACTTTTGGTGATCTTCCTGGTGTGTGTCGTCGTCGGGGTGGACGATGGCATTTTTCGGGGGTGTTTTTTGTCTGTGGGTTCAGAGGGTTGGTGGGGTTTCGTCGGCATGCCTTTTGTTGGTACTGGTGGAGTGATGGCTGCCTCCTCCTGTTTTTATCATCTCCTGTTTCACTTATGTTGGTGGTGTGGTAACTAACTAACCAACTAACCAACTAATGAACTAACTGACTAGCTAACCGACTAACTAATTAACTAACCATTTAACTGACTAACTAACTAACAAAGCAACTAATTAATTAACTAACCAAGTAACTGATTAATTAACTAACTAACTAACTAACTAACTAACTAACCGACTAACTGACTGACTAACTAACTAACCAATTAACTGACTGACTAGCCGACTAACTAATTAACTAACCGACTAACTGACTAACTAACTACCTACCTAACTAACTGACTAACTGACTAACTATTTAACTAACCGACTAACAAATTAACTAACTAACTAACTGACTGACTGACTAACTAACTAATTAACTAACTGTCACGACCTTTCCCCTAGTTTCTCAACAGTTTCACCTGGTCCACACCTTGTCCAGTTGCCAGTCATTGTTATTTAATCAGTGAAGCTGCAGTTGCCGGTGCAGGATCATTCAGTTTTGTCGACTTCATAACCTGGACATTAACTCTGGCTGATCTACCCCCAGGTTTTGTTTGGTTTTCTGTTTCAGTCTCTGTCCTTGTCATCATTTTGGTTCTGACTAACTAACGTTTACCCTCTTCTCTTTCTGCTGTAGCAAACACTTTGATTATTTTACAGATTGTCTTTCTCCTCTGAAAAAAAGGCAGACAAATAAAGATGATCCAGTCCAGACCACACACACATACATGGACATAAATCCACCGTATCCCTTTGTACCCTCCACATACAAACCCTATAATTCAGGCACAGATTCAGACACAAATAACATGTATGTAAGTGAGACAGATGAGGACGGTGAACACTGGGAAAATGGTGTTTTGTTTTATAATGAAGATGAATGGAACAGCATTTAAGACCAGAAAGAGAGAGATGTGGAGAAGTGCTGTCAAAAAAAGGAGGAGCAGGACTGACAGATTAAGTGTTTTTGTGTAATTTTCTTCTGTGTTTCCAGGGAAATCTGATATCACATTTATCCAAGTCTTCTAGGTACAATGGCATGACAAAGAAGTGTATGAAAACTAAATATTACTACATACTGTGCTAGTGTGAGGTTTCCTGTCTTTGTCCTGGTATTATCTAAATCACTGTTTCCAAGCCTTTTTGAGCCAAGGCACATATTTTACATTAGAAAAATCACAAGGAACACCACCAAACAAAAATGTCACAAAAAGTATATTTCTTGAAATATAGCACATGTACTCTCACTGTATTTATTCAGTGTAAACCTGGGCCTGTTTAGTTAAACAGAAAGCTGATATTCTTGCAGGAATTGAAGAACGACACACACAAATCTTCCTCAACAGCTCTGAGTGGATCAGTGGTGTGTGCTGTTGTATGGATCCATAATTATACTACTCACTTATAGTACCAATAAGGTGAAATTGGATAATTTTCCATGGTACACCTGATGATTTCTTACGTCACACTTATGTGCCACGGCACACTGGTTGGGAAGCACTGATCTAAATCATGTTCTTTCCTGTTGCTATGACATAATGTCCCCACAGAGATCATTAACATTTCATGTCATGTTATTTAATCTAATTTATGGTGAAATTCTGAAGATACCAACAGACACTCTACGTTTTGCAGAGAGTGGATACAAATCTGAATGACACGTGTTAGCCTCTCTTTACAAATTTATGAAGGCATTAGCAACATATTAGCATGCTATCTATTACAAAATAATGACCCAAATAGTCAAGTGCATTATTTGTTTGTGACCCTGCAGGAAGGATGTTAAATAGATATAACCCTGTGCCTGATATTCATCCACATAATAATCACAGTGTGAGGGAGACTAGAAATCTCATAAAATGGCTGATGCAATGAGAGGTGTGAGGTAGGGCTGCATGATTCTGGAAAAAATGTGTATCTCGATTTTCGTGATAAATTTTTTTTATCACGATTTTTTTAAAAAAATTAAGTTTAATTTTTATTCAACTCAAACCCAAAATTTGCATACTTGCAATTTGCATGACAAAATATTTAACTATTGAACTATCATCGAACTATGGTTGAACTGTAATATCATTATATATTAATAAATAGATTATTATTATTATCAGTAAGCTTGGTTGATAATTATTGTTGTTTGGTTATCTCATGTTTTGATCTTTTTTGTAAAAAATCTGTCATGCTCTACCGTGTAATAAATGTGTCCAAAGTGTCTTTAGTGATATGATAAGCAATTGCTGCATTTTTTTTGTTTTTTCCTGCTGGAGCTCTGTTGTGCATGTCTGTTTTTTTGGACATGCATTTTCAGGGGTCTTGTTTCATACTGTTTCTTCGTACTGGTGTTTGAGGTGAAGAAACAGGTTGGTCGCATTGTCTTGCTCTGCTGTATGTTAGCCTCACGTTAGCTGAGAAGCTAACTGAGCTATCAGCTGTTACATTTCTGTGTGTGAGAACCAATTTGATTTGTAACTGCTCTTAAATGATTCGGGACATTCTCAGCTTTCTAACGGTGTATGGCATGACTATATTCATTAAGGAAAGGCATTTCAGTTTTTAACTAAAGTCTTTAGCATTCCAATTCCAACTTCAAGACAGCTATCAGCGCCACAGCAGCACTCGGAATAAGTGTGAAACACAATAACAGCATTCCGTTTTTTTTCCGACCCACTTAATAACTTAATTTAACTAGAAAAATCACTCTGAGAGCGCAGACCTCTGCTGCGTTTTCATCCATTTTTTTCACACAAACTTCATCTATCTACTCACTCACTCATGTTGTGCTTCGTCGTTCTGCCTTGCCGGCCATTGAATCACGTGACATGTAAGCCCATTCATGATTGGTTTAGAGAGAAAGCCTACTGCTACACACAATCACATGATGTGCAGGTGCATTTATGATTGGTTGAGTGGGGAAGCAGCAACAGTGGACTTGACCGAAGCAGAAGTGAACAAGGCTCATGGCGGAAAAAAACAAACCGTCTCTCATCAAAAAGCGAATCGCGTGTAGGTGTGAACCGATATATCATGCAGCTTTAGTGTGAGGAATTCAGTACCCATCAGTACAGTATACTAGTTTATAAATTATGAGATAAAAAGTCAATTTTATGCGATAAAAGGTCCAATCTATGAGAAAAAAATCTAAATTATAAGATAAAAAGTATAAATTATGAGATAAAAAGCAAAAATTATGAGATAAAAAGTCAAATTTATTCGATGAAAAGTCAAAATAGACTACTATCCAAGTTGCTGTGCTGGGGGTCCCCGGGACCTGGGGGCTGTGGTTGGGGGGGTGCTCTTGCTTGCCCGTCGGGTCCAAGCTGGTGCGATGGCTCTTGGTGGGTCGCGGGGGTTGGATTGGCCAATCTGGCGAGCGCTGTGGCTGTACTGCGGACTGGTGGCGTGTGGGGGCTCTGTCATGGTGGGTTGTCGGGGCGCATTGTGGGGAGGTGGGGGCCCTGGGTGTACTGTGCTCGCCTGGGGCAGGGTGCGGGGTGTGTGCGGGGTATCTCCCTGTTGGCGTTGCCGGGCCCCAACACACTGTCCATTTTGCCCTCTGGACTCGCGTTGGGTCTGGGCTCCGATGTCCTCTGGCCGACGCCCAGTGTCGGCCTGCCTTGTGATGGGCTGGTTACGGCCCCCTCGGTGGGCGGCTCGCTCCCTGTGTCTGGCTTCCTGGCTGTGTGGGGCCGTTGGCCCCCTCGGGGGTGAGCGAGGGGGTGGGTGGGTCGGCTGGGTGGGTCGGCTGGGTGGGTCGGCTGGGTGGGTCGGCTGGGTGGGTCGGCTGGTGGGGTGGGGGGGTTGATGGGGGCTGGGGTGGGCGGGGTTTGGGTTGGGGTGGCGGGTGGGTCGTCGTGCCCCGGGCCGCCTGGGTCGGTCTTGGTGCGCTGGGGGAGGGTCTGTAGCTGCTCCCTCTTGTTCTCCGGGGTTGTGTCGTTCACAGTGGCCCCGAGGTGGGGGTTGCCCTGTTGACTTGGCCCTGCCTTGTCATGATTGCTGTTCTGGGCTTCGGGGTCCTTCACACTTGCATGTTTGATCGGGTCTCGCCAGCTACTACTGAGTCCCATTTCAACAAATGATGGGACTCGCAAGAATGTGCTGAGAATCTCTCCACAATCTCTCCACTAAACTCATTTTCTTCTGCACTGGTGTCCTCTTCTGGCCTATTCTATTACGTTGCATTCTATTTTGTACTATCGGGACATCCACGGTTGTGGTGCTCGGTGCCAATTGTCTAATTGTTTATTTCTTGAATCCTTTTTTTTGTTTGTTTGTTTTCTTTTTTTTTTGTTTCTCCTTTTGTGCTGGTTTTGTTTTCTCCTCTTTTTCCGATCTACTCATTTATTTGTTTTTATTGAAGGACAGTTGGTGGTTGGGAATAACACATCACCTTGCAGTCTTTAATTACAATAGCACCGCCTGTTGGTTTCTGTCCCTGTTCGTCCTGTCCATCCTGTCCAGTCTTTGTTTCCTCCGCACATCACTGAGGTGTAGCACTGCCCTCACTGGCTTGTAAGGGAGAGTTCTA
Source organism: Siphamia tubifer (assembly GCA_020466265.1). Classification (NCBI taxonomy): domain Eukaryota; kingdom Metazoa; phylum Chordata; class Actinopteri; order Kurtiformes; family Apogonidae; genus Siphamia; species Siphamia tubifer. The sequence continues at coordinate 32,369,903 of CM035785.1, forward strand.
ATGGGGGATGTCTGCTCAGCTTTCGGGGAGGACCGATGATGGTCACACACATGCACTAAATAGTCTAGTATATGGCTGCAAGACTGGAATATGCATTGATCTCGAGCAATGTTGACTCCCCCTCTGTGGGGTTAAAAGATATAAATAAATAAATAAATAAATACATGAATAAAATAAGTGAATGAATAGAAAAATAAAATAAAATAAATTTTAAAAAAAGAACAAAATGCAGACAAATTAGAAAAAGAAGAAAAGAAGAAAAAAGAAAGGGAAAAGAAGAAAAGGGAAGGGAAGAAAAAAGGAAAATAACAAACAACAAAAAAACTCTATTTGTTACCTACTTTCCTATCTGCTCATTTGTTTTTTGTTTTTTGTATATATGTATATGTTTAGTACTTCAGTTATTGATTATTGGTATTGTTATTATTGTTCTTGTTATTATTTTTATTATAATCAGCATTTTGTACTATGCACTATATTGCTATAAGATGAATTTAGGTTATTGGGGAACTGAAGAAGGGGTAGGATTAAATAAGCTTATGCTTCATCCTACTCCTTTTCGGATATGTCATTGTTATTATTATTATTGTTGTATTGATTATTGTTGCACTTTGCACATGTTCGAAATAAATCATTCAAATCAAATCAAATCAAATCAAAATTACTGTATGAAATACAATGTCAATTTTATGAGATAAAAGGTCAAATCTGAGATAAAAAGTCAAAATTATGAGATAAAAAGTCTATCTCTGAATACTTGTTATAGTCTGTGAAAGTAGTTTATTTTCCAATTTATCCGGAGAAATGAATGAGCAGTAAAATGCACCAATATTTGGGCAACTCTTTGGGTTTTTATTGCAGTGAGTGAATCCTTTAATATTACATGGGTACTAGCAAGTTCCATGGTGGATCTGAAATGAAAGGAAATGCAGAGGGAATTTAGAATATAAACTATATAGAGGCATCTCATTTACACTGGGTAATTTATCAAGACACTGGACTGCGTGCCTGGACTGTAGGAACCCTCAGCGGTAAATATACACTCAGCTGATTTATGCACACACACACAGGTGCACAGGAGAGTACACACACACACACACACACACACAAAAGGACACACAGACGTGTTCACAATAGACATGTGTGTATTCACATTTACTTCACACAACATAGTGGTTTTATTGAAGAGTGTAGTGATGATTTAAGAGCTGTGCTGTCTGGCTTCTGCAGACCATAAACAACCATAATCAATAATCCATACCTACTGCATCAATGGACTACACACACTCAAACACACACTAGCTTTGTTTTTGTTACTTGTGGGGACAGACCAGAGGTGGGAAGTAACTGAGTAAAAGTACTTTATTTTTTTAGGTATCTGTACTTTACTTTATTTTTCTGGAAACTTTGTACTTTTACTCCCTACATTTATTCATAAAGGTCAGTACTTTATACTATATATACGGTATACTAAATTAAAGTATGTACTTTATATATATGTACTTTATACTGTTTCCATTTATATAAATATCTGTACTTTATACTGTTTCCATGTATATAAATATCTGTACTTTATACTGTTTCCATTTATATAAATATCTGTACTTTATACTGTTTTCATTTATATAAATATACAGCATGTACTTTATACTCTTTACATTTATAGAAATATCTGTAATTTATACTCCTTACATTTGTATAAATATCTGTATTTATACTCTTTACATTTGTATAAATACCTGTACTTTATACTCTTTACATTTGTATAAATACCTGTACTTTATACTCTTTACATTTGTATAAATACCTGTACTTTATACTCTTTACATTTGTATAAATACCTGTACTTTATACTCTTTACATTCTCAGAATAGACTCATGGGTTGGTTTTGGGTGATTTTCTCTTGTTGGTTTTGGGTGATATTCTCTTGTTGGTTTTGATTTTCTCCTGTCTCATTTTTCAGTCTTGTTACCATAGTGACTCAGTCCAAACTGCTCAGTGTGTGTCAGGTTCTGTTGAAATTAGAAAATGTTGAGCTCATTCATCTCCCACATTAACTGTCATGTGACCTGTCATGTGACTATTGTGAACATCTGCACTGCAACGTCGATGCTCTAACTGATATTAAATCATCTTCTTGTTCTTCTCGTCTTCCTCATCAGATATCACAGGTGATCTCCGAGGCCTCCAGAGACGACGTGACCGAAACTACCCTGAACCGCCACAACACCAACTCACCATCACACACCAACTCACCCTCTCACACCCCAAACACAACAACAGCACCAACCGCCACCTCCGCTGCTGCCTCCTTCTTTGCCAGGTAAGAGCATTTACATCAGAAAAATCCATCTATAGTTTATACTGGGTTTGAATATGAAGTCCAGGGCCGGCAAACTAGGCAAATACTAGCCACCAGGGAGACCCAAAGATGTGTGTTCAGCCTCATCTGAGGAGAATTCAAATGTCCTGCCTTTATCTGTAGCTTTCCCATGTGTTTATTACATCTATTATATGCTTTAAAAAATAATAAAAGTAGGATTTAAATAAAATAAACTGCAATGATAAGCTGTGGCTGGTGTCTTTGGGGCTTTATTTAGTAACTAGTTCAGAGACCGTAGAAAATGTGAGATAGTTTTCTTCTAATGTGTTGTGGAAATGGGTGAAATGATTTGAAAGGAGCAGGAAGAATGACTATAATAATTATTTTGGGCTGTTTTGGAAGTGTGTACTGGAATCTGTGCGTACGATAATGCTAATACTAAGACTAATGATGCTAATGGTGTCAGTTGTTACTGCTGGTGGATTTAGTAAAACCCAGTTTCAGGAGGGGGGGGGGGGGTACTGTACTAAAAATGTTTCTTTGGGGGAACATGATTGACAAAAGTTTTAGAAATGAATGTAGGAATCTCTTCATCATAATTTGACAAAAACTAGGGGGCCCCAAACAGCATCTCGCCCAGGGCCCCCACTTAGGTAGGAGCGGTCCTGCTCATATGCTGATGTTTTTGACGGGTTATCTACTTATCTTTTGATGTGTTTTATATACATCTGCAATCCAGTCATCAATGAGCTGTGTAATCAAGTCCTGAGAGGTACAGAGTGACACAACATAAATAAGACAGGGGTATTATGGGTAAATTATTAATGGATAAACATGGAAAGCTCAAAATGAATGTATAAATTATTCATAGGTAACACAAAGCCATGGGTGAGCCACAATGTCTGAAGTATCCCTGAGATAAAATGCTCCATGTCATGTTCATAAATGATACCTCATTTGGATTTTTTTTCGTTTACCAGATCATCTTCCTTTTGTTGTGCTGTGAACATCTTTATTTTCTTTTAAAATGTCTTTAAATGTCTATAAATATCTTTAAAAGATCACATCAACCCAAATTTGATAATAACATAATAATATACAAAATAATGTTGTATATTATAATGAATGATGTATAATAATGTTCTATTCTATTCTATTCTATTCTATTCAATTCTATTCCATTCTATTCTATTCTATTATTATTACACATGGACATTATTGCACATTGAACAGTCTAATTGCTGCTGACAGAAAAGACTTCTGGTAGAGTTCAGTCTTATATTTTAGGGAGGGGGGGTCAGTCAGTGTTTTTAAAGTTAGATCATGCTGTTTGTGTATGTGACTAAACCTCAGGCATTTGTGAAGGTAAGGCATGTTTGAGGTTCAGATAGGTGAAGGTTTTAGGACAAAGTTGAAAAGGTCTTGGGTTCATTCTTTAACATTTTAAAATGACCTCATCCGTTGAATTTCCTTCCTCACATGTTTAATGAGTAAATAACTGTCAACATGTCAACAATAATGTCTGTGACTGACCTTCACTATTTCCTGTTCAGTGGTTTTATTTTGTTTGATTATTTTCTACCTGCGACCAATCCTCTAAAAAAAAAAAACCCAACTAACATATTTTTAGTCCAGTACCCCCTGACATGGACCAAACATTTTTGTAAGAAAAAAGAGGTACAGTGCTGTAAAATCACTGTCTGATTTATTAAATCCTAACTTATGTCAGTTTTTATCTGATAATTTTGACTTTTTATCTCATGATTGTGACTTCCTTATAGTGCAGAAAATATGGTACTTACTTTTTCAAAGAATTTCGAAAAGCTTCACGTACGCCCTGCAGTACTTCCACGTACCCCCATTTGAGAATCACGACTGTAGAAGAAGGTTAAATCAACTCTGTAAGTGTTGATTTAACAGAATTGACTGTGTAGCCTTAACGTCTGCACATGATTCATTTTGTTCGTTTGTTGATATGTGAGTAGCACACTCAACTGTAGCGGACAATGCTGCCTGTCCATCAACCAGACACCACTCGTAAATATAGGAATGCACTAACACATGTGCGCACCCCCCCAGCTTTCTCTGTGTGACCCCTGAACTGACAGGTAACAAGGCCATTTTACACAAACACACACACACACGATGTCTGCTTAACATTCCACATGTACAGCCAGCTGTCTGTAGGTCAACTTATGAACATTAACCCTTTAAATAAACCAAACACGTTGTTTTAACGCTGCAGGTGTCACTGTGTGGAGGTATGAGTCCATGTTCCTTCTATTTGTGTGTATTTGGAAGGATTTCAGTTTAATTGGCAAAAAAAGGAAAGTGTACATACACTCCGTCACCTTTTTCTTCTGGGTCTGGATATGCTTACGTATGTGTGTGTGTGTGTGTGTGTGTGTGTGTGTGTGTGTGTGTGTGTGTGTGAGTGTGTGTGTGCAAATGTGAGTGTGTGTTTATGATCAATGGATGCAGCCATGCACTGCTGGTAAATCCCATGGCTGTCTTGGTCCTTACGTGGACTGCATACAGACACTCTTATTACACACACACACACACACACACACATGCTTGTTTCCATGTCTCATGAGGACCAAGTGTGCAATTGAGTAGCCATTGGATAGTGAGTGTAAACACATCTTCTTTTTTTATTAAAAAATAAATAGATTGATTAATTAATAATAATAATAATAACTAGAAAAGCACTCTGAGAGCGCAGACCTCCGCCAAGGTAAAGCCCCACACCCCGATCACCCCTGAAATGAAATCACTTCTTCCTGTTCACATTTCCAACATATCCTGAAAATTTCATCAAAAATCCGTCCATAAGTTTTCGAGTTATCTTGAACACAGGCAAACAGATAAACGCCGGCAAAAACATAACCTCCTTGGCGGAGGTAATAATAATAATAATAATAATAATAATAATAATAATAATAATAATGACAATTTAGAAAATTAATCAAAATTTTAAATAATATAAATCAATGTATGAATAATAATGAAAAATAAATAAATACAATGAATCAGAATGATCTAAAACAAATACAAAACAAAATAATTAAACAATTTAAAAAATACATTAAAATTAAAAAGTAAAAAGTAAACACACACTTCAGTCCTTTGAAAAAATACATGTTTCACTTCACACCTCTTTCCCTCATGCTTTATGGGGACTTCCAAAAAAACCCCAAACAAGTCAGTCAGAAACAGCAGACCTCCGCCACGTCAAAACGTGATGTGATGGAGCCATAGGTGTTGACCCATCTGATGTCTGAAGGTTAGAGTTAGGGGTCAAAGGTCAGACCATGTGAATGAAAAGAAACCTGACATATTACCACTGATGTGTTTTAGCTATTGACCTTTAGTGTGACCTTGACCTTTGACCTTCATTGCTCAAAATATAATGGGTTCTTCCTTGACCCATTATCTATCATTCCTGAAAGTTTATCAAAATCCATTCAGAACTTTTTGTGTAATCCTGCTGATAGACAGACAGACACACAGACAAACAGATTATAAATCCACTTAGATCGTGGTAACTTTGCAAATCATATGAAATCTGTGATCTTGTCCAATCACACATTACAGCAATGACTGTTATCAGTCATTATGTTAAATCAATAACACATGTTGAAAATGACAAATCTTTGCTGTTATGACGTGAAAATTCAATATGGCGTCAGATCAGAAGTCGTGATTCGATTTGGCTGAAATTTGGTCTGTTTCATCCTTGTATGTGTCTCCTTCTTCATGAACAAATTTCAGAATGATCTGTCTAAAATTGGTGACGCTAGAGTGGAAACACACACAGACAGATAGACAAACCAAATTTAATACCTCCTTGGCGGAGGTAATTAATGTATTTATAAGAACATATCATTTCTATTTTACTAGTGGGGACATTTATTTATATTTAAACTTTGTGGGGACCTGAATTTTTGATCAATGTCCCCATAAAGATAGGAATAGAAGCACACACACACATAGTTTCATTCTGTGTCCACCAGGTCTCCTTTCTCCTGATCTATGTTTCCTCACATCTGTATTCACATATTTATTTCCTTTATTTCTGCCCCCCTCTTCTCCCCTCCCCTCCCCTCCCTCTCTTCTGTCTTTGTGTCCCCTCTCTTCTCCAACAGTTGCTCTGTTTCACCACTGACCTTTTCTTTACCTCTGTTAATGCACATGTGAGTAATATCTTTCATTAGGACCAATCTGTCTATGAATATGTCACACTTCCACTGTATGCTGCATCTCCCCAGCACTGCAGTGACCTTCTGGGGACGCAGGGCTGGAGGATAGAGACATACTATACATGTTAGGGAGTGTGTGCGTGGGTGTGTGTATGTTCTCACACACTGGGGGAAGGGAATTTCTATCAGTGCTGGAATTTTTTTTACTGCATGCTCGCTCCAAAGATTGGATCTTTGGGGATTTGCCTGACTGTGTGTGTGTGTGTGTGTGTGTGTGCACGCAGAAGAGTCAATGAATTGGTCCCATGTGGATTGCTGAATTGGGAAAGCATTGTTATTTTGGATTGCGGATGGTTGGTGGTGGGGGTGGGTGTGACTCTATCACTGGCTCTTTTTTTTTTTAGCTCTTGGAGCAGCTCTTCTCTTTTAGAAGTGACAATAATCAGTCACCAATCAAACTGATTGATTACTTTAAGTGGGTGGCCATGGATACAAACCAGGAAATGACCTTTCTGAATACATTAGGACTGAAGGATTTTTAGGTTTTTTCAGGTTTTGATCCTGGCATTTAAAGCTATAGTATGTAACAGTTCAGGTCAATTCACATTTTATTTCCAATTTAAATAAGTCCACAGCATAGGAATGGGCGTTATGGAAGGTATTTTTTTGTCCACAGTCAATTTTTGTCATACCGTTCTACTATCTATCCTGTAGATGGCAGTAATGCAAAGTTTCCAACGTCCGCCTGCTGCCTCTAAGAAGCAGCTAGCACCACAGTCTTCCTAGATGTTGTGTTAGCAGAATCATTTAGTTTAAAGAAGCTACAAATATAAAATATATAGTTTATGTAGTGTACTATTGGTTATAATGGTGTGTGATGACAACATATTTTGATTCAGGACTCTACAATTTAATTTACAGGGTGTCTGAAAAGTGAGCTAACAAGCTAAAAGCTACATTTTCTTTTAACACATATTTAATACAAAATTTGTAAATTTTTATAATTTTTAAAGGGTTTAGGAGTAGTATTTGGGAACTTAGAACTAATTACACCTTTTACATGTAAAATGTGACTATTTACGAAAAATACGATACGAAAACACTTTTTATTTGGATATTTTATTTGGTTTTTAGTCTTTCAGTTCACCTTATAGTCCAGAGAATACAGTATCTTAATATTCTAATTGTGTGGGTCTGCCACCAAGACATCTGGTGCCCTAGGCGACCGCCTAGTCTGACTATGACTAACACTGACCCTGGTGTAGCTGGCTTATGTGTTTATGTATTTTTGTATTTTGTATATATTGTCTATTTTTGTTGTAATAAGAGATAATGTGAGCGCAGTGGTCAATGGAATGCACCAGTTTAATGTGTAGGTTAATATAATGTTATGTTAATTTATGTCTTCTATTATACATGACATTTATAAATCCTCTGTATTCTTTGTTTCCAGCTGAGCAGAGGATGTATCCCTCCTCTGTGGCTCTTCCTCAACTTTCTACTTTGTTTTTCTTTGTAAAAGGACTTTTTTGGAGAATTGTATTTTTTTTTTTCATTATTTGCAGTCAGAATAATTCCTGTCTCCTTATAGCTGTAGTAATTACACACTGTGAGTTTAATGAGGAAGTAGTTATTTAACTTTAACATATAAAGAAAGGAGCTGAATGACTCCAATTTTCCTTTTGTGCTAAACATTGTTTATTCCATGCCAGTTCAATTAAACACTGTTTCTCAGCTATTAGCGCAGTTACAGTATTTATAGTAACAGTTGGTATGGGGGTGATTTAACCCTTTGATGCAGAAATTATGTGAACCTTAGTCAAGATGTTTTTTTCCCTTCGTGTTTTTATTCCCTTTTAAGTCTGGAAAAAAAAACAATGTGGTTGAAATTTTGAAACCAACCTATTTTTTAATGGTGTTACAAAAATCTCCACTCAGCTGAACACCATGGGTTTAATTTTGGAAACAAAGAAACATGTACTTAAACTACTATATCAGAATGATTTACTTTGTGAAAATTAAAAAAAAAATGTAATGGTCTAATCTGATTTAATCAAACTAATACTAGTTATGACTCACTTCATGGATATATCAGAATAGTTTTTGTCATTGGAACAAAATACAATAGAATTGTGCCATCTCCCTTTACATAAATAAGTTACAATATTCAGGTATAAATAACACAAATATATATATATGTGTGTGTATATATATATATATATATATATATATATATATATATATATATATATATATATATAGAGAGAGAGAGCGATAGAGAGAGAGAGATATTGATATAGATAGATAGATAGATAGATAGATAGATAGATAGATAGATAGATAGATAGATAGATAGATAGATAGATAGATAGATAGATAGATAGATAGATAGATAGATAGATAGATAGATAGATAGATAGATAGATAGATAGATAGATAGATAGATAGATAGATAGATAGATAGATAATTACAGTGTAATAACTACATCTAGCAGTTGACTTAAAACCTGTTCAGATTTATCTACAAATGTTGTTAGTGTTACAGTATTGTTCTGAATGTCAGTGTATTATGGGATGGTACATGAGCATCCACTATGGTGGTTTATGTGGAACTAAAACCACTAAAGCAGTGAATATAGAAGAGAACGGCTGTGGGATAAATGTGGACTGGAGTGAACATGACACATGAAGGGGTTAAGGAGCAGTATAGTGTCATAGTATGTAGTAGTAGGTATGTAAAACACATACGGTGAATGGATAATATCAGTATGAGCTATTGTCTGTGCTTGTGTGTTGACCTTATGACACACAAACACACATCAGCACATCCTCCATCATTCTGTCTGCTGTTCTATCTGCCTCTACTGACACACTGTTAAATAGAAGGTAATTAACTAGTGAGCCAACAACACCACCCAGGACCACTCCTCATAAATCAGTGGTGTGTGTTTCAAGTGTCTCTTTTGTGCTTCTGTCAGTGAAAGTGTTTGTGTTTGTGTGAGAGGAGGTGAAAACAACACAACAGCCTGTTAGTTACTGGACTGGTGTCTGTGTGTGACCTCCTGCTTTTTAACAAGAGGGAGACACACGAAGAAAAGGAGGTGAAAAGGATCGATACGTGCACGGAAAGCCGAACTGATGGATGGGTGGATATGTGGAGGGCAGTGGGAGACAGCCAAGGATGGATGAAATAATGAGGGAATGAAAGAGAAGGAAAGGGATTATCATAGAGTTAGAGCGACTAAAGGTAAGCAGTGGAGTGAAGGGGTTAGAAAAGAGGAGGATGAGGAAGGTAATGGAAAAAAGATGGAGGCAAATAAAAGGATGAGGTGACAATGGAACAGCTGAGAGTGAGAGAGAGAGAGAAAGAGAGAGAGAGAGAGAGAGAGAGAGAGAGAGAGAGAGAGAGAGAGAGAGAGAGATGGATGGAAGACAAGGGTCCTTCACTTTAAGGTTAGATTGGAATAGATCCACTCGGCCAAATCCCAGGACACTAGCCTTTAAACCCACCAATTAAGAAGCCTGCATTAGTGTGTGTGTGTGTGTGTGTGTGTGTGTGTCTACATGCTTGAACTGTGTCATAGATTAAACCAGTCAGGGTGAAGAACATAATAACAGGGTAATTGTACACAGACACATAACAGACACACATTGATTTTAAGGGTGGATTATAAACACAAGTGCAAGAAATAGGCTTTCATGGTAAGAGGGAGAAAAAAAAAAAAAGCCGCATTGGAAACACTGCATGACTCTGGCAGCACAGAAAATGTGCTTGAATTCATCAGTGTCTTGTCCAACGAACCAACGCTGCAACAAATAATGGCAGAAAGCGAGAGAATGTGGATGAAGATTTTAATTCCAACAATTTTCTCTTCTGTGACCAGGTCTGTGCCACGTTTGATGAAAAGCAACTCATCGCTTCATCTGTGTATTAGGAAAACAGTATTTAAGAATAACAACATTGCATAATTACATTACAAAAATAAAAGGAATTCTAATCCAATTAGTCAAACAGGGAAAAAAATGCTTCAATTTCCATTAACGCCATGCTGGTTATTTTCAATGCCGCAGTATAATCCTGGCACAGAATGGCCTCGAAACAAACGTCTGCACCAAAGTCTGAACCACAGATCTATTTGGAAGACAGAAACAGCGTCTCTGCATTAATAAATAAGTCATAAGTCCTCAATGAACATTTTCTAGTGGAGCAAGAGTGAGTTTATGATGAGAAACCATTTACTTTCAATATTTGCAATATTGATAATTTGGTTATTATGTATATACTTAATTATGATGTTGACCTTTGACCTAATGGATCATTGCATCTGGTGTGCATTAGCTATATGTCATTTCATGGTGATATCTCAAGGATTCATTGAGTTATCGAATGATATGTCTCTGTCGACACACACACACACACACACACACAGTCAGTGTTAGGGTGGTCGCATAGGGCACCAGATGTCTTGGTGGTGCCAAGTCACATAAGAATTAGAATATTAAGATACTATATTTTCTGGACTATAAGGTGAATTGAAAAGACTTTAATTTACTCACAGCGAGACTAATATATAAATTACAGGCTTCTGTCAGTCTGTCCCAGGGCAACTGTGACTATATATGTAGTTTACCACCACCAGAGGGAACATGCGAGAGTGAATGAATAATGGATCAATAATGTAAAGCGCTTTGGGTACCTTGAAAAGCGCTATAGAAATCTAATCCATTATTATTATTATTATTATAATTCTGGTTGTGCTTAGTGACTGGGAATTGTAACTTTTTATCCCAGAATGTGGACTCTTTTATTACAATCAGAGTGTGTTTTGGTGAATAAATCATTAAACTTAATATTGACAGTGATTATTCATGGATACTATGTTTACAGATGATCGTTTATAATTCCACTAAAAGGAAAGAGGGGTGTTGGTCTAGTATTGGCCTAGTGTTGGTCTAGTGTTGGCCCAGTGTTGGTCTAGTGTTGGCCTAGTGTTGGCCTAGTGTTGGTCTAGTGTTGGGCTCGTGTGGGCTTATTGTTGGTCAAGTGTTGGTCTCATGTTGGCCTAGTCTTGGTCTAGTGTTGGCCTAGTGTTGGCCTAGTGTTGGCCTAGTGTTGGCCTAGTGTTGGCCTAGTGTTGGTGTAGTGTTGGCCTCGTGTTGGCCTAGTGTTGGTCTGGTGTTGGCCTAGTGTTGGTCTAGTGTTGGCCTAGTGTTGGTCTAGTGTTGGCCTAGTTTACATCTAGTGCCCCCCACCCCCCCACCCCCTACACACACACACACACACACACACACACACACAGTGATTACAATAATCTAACCCACCAATGTTGGACAGGTTTAATTAAATGTTTGTCAGCAGGTGTATCGTGAATTGAATTGACAGAGAACAGTTTGATTGTATTTATTATTGTTGTTGCACATAACAGATCTCCAGAGGAATAATCTCAATTATGGGATTTTTCTGGGTTTCACAAAAGCAAAAAAAAAAAATCAACTAATCAATTTGAATCATATACTGTCATTACTGGAGCATAAACACATATTATTTTATCATTTATTTTAATGTGACAGACTTGATTTCTTGTTGAATTTCTTACATATTTCATACATTACTGAAAAATATTCAACTTTGACTAAACTAAGACCTATTATGTGTCGTATTATATAAGAAAACCTGTAATTGCTTTTAATCGCCTTTGCTGCAATATCGAAGCTTAAGCCTGAACACAGCGAAGAAGCAATTACCACACACACACACACACACACACACACACGTATACTTGTTTCCATGTCTCATGAGGACCAAGTTTGTAATCAATGTCTTTTTTCAATAATTGCAAACATTTTAAATTGAATTACTTTAAAAAGTAAAAATTAATGAATACATACACTAACAACAATTTTAACAAAATGAAATAAATAAATAAAAATAAATGAATTAATATTTATAAAAAAAAAAAAATTATTTAAATAATTATAAATAAAATAAAATAAATAAAAATTTATGAATAAATACCAAAACAATAAAAAAATAAATACATAAAAATAAATAAAATAAGTAAATGAAAATAAATAAGATTAATATTATTTAAAATTAATAATACATAAATAAATAAAAAATAATCAGAAAAATACATAAAAATGTATACTTTTGTTTTTAAAGTAAACACATCCTTGATACTTTGAAAAATAAATGTTTCACTTTACACCTGTTTCACCTCATCCATGTTACATCTCATGTTTTATCGGAAGTTCCTGAAAAAAACTAATTCATGTATTTATAGGGCCACATCATTTCTATTTTACTAGTGGGGATGTTTATTTATATTTAACCCTTGTGGGGACTTGAATTTTGGTCCCCGTAGCGTCAGAGGTCTCCATGGTGTGACTGTGTAAACATATCAATGTCCCCATAAAGATAGAAATACTGTACACACACACACACACACAGTAAAAACCCTCACCTACTCAGATTCACATATAAATCTCCAGGGAGAGAAACTCAAAAGCTGTAACGCTTCGTCGTTCAATGGGTCAGTGAGTCCACCACCTCCCCCCTCCTCACCCTCCTCACCCTCCATCCCTTCCTCTCTTCTCTTCCCTCTCTCTCTTCCTCCCATTACCGTAACCTGCGGCAGTTAATTGAAAGCCAATGGTGTGAGAACATGTCTGTTTGACACAGACTGTGTCAGTTCTTCTGTTTTATGCTTCAGTTTCTCTGTAACATCTTATAAATATATAAGAGTAAATGAAAGTGGAGCACAACAGGAATGTCTGTCACTGCTGTTTTAGAGCTTTTTTATTTTATCATATTATTAGTACGTCTGCTGTGTGAAGCCACACTTGTCAGGAAAACCACTTTGGTTTTGTAGGATCATAAATCCAATACAATAAAATGACATGGACAAAAAGAGTGTGGGTTGAATTTTCCCCTTCTCTTTTTTTTTTTCTTTTAACATAGAATGCAAGCAAGTGGATCAGTCATGTGGAACATTCTGTGCAGTTTCATTATTCTGTGGTTTATTAAGTAGAATGCACATATCAAACTGCTTTCAATAAAATTAAAATGATTCATATGGTTCATTATTCAGCTCATACCTGGTTTGTTAAATGTTTTTGGACTTAAATTCAACCAATAATATCACACTATAATGCATATCTTTTTAAGTTCTTAAGTCATTAAAGGGGAAATAACAAGCCCATTTTCCACCAGTGAACACAGTTCTCTGGTGGTCTTTTTAAATCACTCTGTTTTAGTGCCTCATGCTTTCATGCAAATGAGCCACAGCTGACTCCACCCCTCTCTTTTGACTCCGCCCCTCTCCTCCACATTCTACCGGGAGGAAGAAGAGAAAGAAATGGAACCTGAAAAAGTTGAGGCAAAGAAAAAGAGACAAAGACAAGAAATAAAATCAACTGGAGAGTTTTACAACCATTAATGGCCCTGGTGCCTTTGGGTCCTGGTCCGGTAACGGCCCCTTTGCCTTCTGGTCCTGGTCCATTAACGGCCCCAGTGCCTTCAGGGTCCTGGTCCGTTAACAGCGTTGGTGCGTGTTCAGGTCTGGTTTGTCTGGCCCCGGGTCGGCCAGATGAGCCACAACACCCCGGTGGCGGTGACCCTCGCAGACCAGTCCATCCCATCAAGCCGAGTCAGAGTGACTGCGGACACAGACGTACGTACAAAGACCAGAGCTCAGACTCCAACGCACTGGACGCACGCTGAAATACGATGGAGAATAAGGAAAGATCTGTGAACAGAAGTCATGTGACCAGTAGGTGGAGTTACAGTTGGTTAGTTAGTTAGTTGGTTGGTTGGTTAGTTGATGGTTGGTTGGTTGTTTAGTTGGTTGTTTGGTTGTTCAGTTGGTTGGTTGGTTGGTTGGTTGGTTGGTTGTTTAGTTGGTTGGTTGTTTAGTTGGTTGGTTGGTTGTTCAGTTGGTTGGTTGTTTAGTTGGTTGGTTGTTTAGTTGGTTGGTTGGTTGGTTGTTTAGTTGGTTGGTTGGTTGGTTGGTTGGTTGTTTAGTTGTTGTTTGTTTGTTTGTTTGTTTGTTTGGTTGGTTGAAATGAATCTATGTATGTAACATGCGAAGTAGAGAAAATCCAAAACAAAGCTTTTTCATTTCCCTCCAACAGGAAATAGATCAGTAGAAAAAGGAAAGTGGATGTTTTTTATTCATAATTGAAGAGTCTTGTGTCTCACACACACACACACACACACACACACATACACACATGCACGCACAAACACAAATTTGTGTTATAAAAACATTAAAAAGTGTATTTTTCATCATATTCTCCTTTAACTCCAGTCAAACACGACACAGTCATTTGACTGTTGTTACTTCTTGTTCCTGTATTTTATTTACATTTTAATTTGTATTTAATTTTGATACTGTAATGTTGTAAAATTCTAATGTGAAAGAAAGTTATGAGTTCTGAATTCTGCTAAAAGGAGAAAGAGGTCAGAAGTACCTCCAGGTCACATGCACATGGCGCAAGAAATAAATATATCATCATTGGTTAAAATTGGTAAAAAAAAGACTTGCAACTACCAGCCTTAGTGTGGTGTCATGGTCCACAGATTTGGAACAAGCTGGACCCAAGACTAAAAGCTGCCAACTCCCTCCACATGTTTAAAAAGAGTTTAAAAAATAATATCCTGTTTTTATATGTATAAGTATGTATGTATGTATGTATGTATGTATGTATGTATGTATGTATGTATGTATGTATGTATGGATGGATGGATGGATGGATGGATGGATGGATGGATGGATGGATGGATGGATGGATGGATGGATGGATGGATGGATGTATAAGTATGTATGTCTAAGTATGTATGTATGTATGTATGTATGTATATGTTTTGTTTTGTAGTTTAAATGTTTTGTTCTGGGCCCCCCTCCTAATAAGCTTGCAATAGCTTCCATGGGTCGCCCTTTTTGCACTCTTTGCAAATGAACTTGTTTGACTTTAGAGTAGAAGATTAGAAGAAAGACAGTGTGAGTGCACAAAATAAAAATCTGAATAAATATAATGTGTTGGCGGGGTATGTGTGTGTGTGTGTGTATGCGTGTGTATGTGTATGTGGCTGTGTGTGTGTATGTGATGTGGCTGTGTATGTGGCTGTGTGTGTGTATGTGTGTGAGTGTGTGTGTGTGTGTGTGTATGCCATGGGGAATTGAGCTGTAAGAGAGCAAATGAACCACTCCCCATCCAGATGTTACTACATATGTAAACAGCAGTGTGTGTGTGTATTAGTGTGTGTGTGTGTATTAGTGTGTGTGTGGACATGTGCTGAAGGGTGTGTAATTGAGTTCTTTTCTGCAATTAGCATATTTGTCGTGGTTGTCCTGTGGTAAACTATAAGGATGTAATTATAGACTGGTCTGTTCGTACACATGTGGTGCCGTCCTCTGCCAATCCACACATCCTTATAATTATTCTGTTAAACTTCCGTCCATACCTAAACCTGATTTTTTTTCCGTTGGTATGAGCAGAGGTGGTCAAAGTATTCACATTCTGTACTTAAGTAGAAGTACAGCTACTAGTCTCAAAAAATACTCTGGTAAAAGTATAAATACTGATTCAACTCCTTCACTGAAGTAAAAGTAAAAAAAAGTAATTTTTAAAAATTTTAATAAAGTACAAAAGTAGAACCGCATTTATTTATTTATTTTTGCCATGAACACAATAATAGGTATTTAAGCAGGAAAGTTTAAAAAATATTTTAAATAAAACCCTTAAAAGTCAGTTACTATGTTGATAATGTGTGTGATAGGGTCACAGTTAGTCCATTTTGTGGGTATGGATAAAAAATGATTATGAGATTTAAAAAAAGTTATAAATATGAGATTAAAAAATGCATAAGTTTAAGAGCTAACATCAAATTTGTGAGATAAAAAGTCAAAATTATGAGATACAAGATAAGATATGGATAATTATGAGGATTATTATTTATTATTATTTAAATTGAAATTATGAGATAAAATGACACATTTGACATAAAAAGTTATAAATATGGGATAAAAAATGCACAATTAAAAAAAAAAAAAATATATATATATATATATATATATATATATATATATATATATATATATATATATATATATATATATATATATATATACCGTAATTTCCGGACTAGAGAGCGCACCTGATTATTAGCCGCACCCACCTCATTCTAAGAGGAAAACCGATTTTGTACATACACAAGCCGCACCTGTATATAAGCCGCATGTGCCCACATTAAAACATGTAACACAAACACAAAATTAACCCGCGAATGAAACTAAATGTCCTTCATTAACCCTTGTGCGGTCCTTCGTAAAAGGCACACTGGCTGTGTCCCACAATCGGGTCTTAAAAACCCAGATTCCAAAGTTCAGTTCCATAGACTCATCACCCCACCCCCCAAGGATATATTACTGTTTTCAGTAGTAAGCAATGGCATCCTACAGTACGTATAAAAAGGTACATTTGTGAGTCACCGGGTCTCTTTGACCCGAAGGACCACACAAGGGTTAAAGTCCACAGTCCAAAAATCACAGCCGGCAAAATGAACGGAAAATGATACTTAAGGTTTGATGCAGACCTGCAGAGTCTGGGTCCCGTTGAAAGTAATCCAAGGAAAAAAAAGTGTATATTTCCAAAGGTAAGGGAGGGAAAAATGTCCGCCGCGTCCACAAACAGGTGGCTGGTCGCCGCCTCGCCTCATCTATCGCAGAGTCAGTGATAACTTTCTCTTTGGCAGAGAGTTCAGGTCAAACTCCTCTGTGCCAACGTGCAAAAATAATCCACAGGGTCTGGTCGAGCCTCTGTCTTCTCTCACACACCGCCGCAGGTTTTTCTTTAAGCAACTTTTTACCCCCTCTTCACCTGTCCGTCACCTTTACCGGTCCTACTTAAACCCGTCACCCCGCGTTAGTTCCGCCCCTCCTTTTTCATTCAGTCTTCCTCGACGCATATATTCCACCGGTCTAAATCTTACCTTTTCTACTCGAGCGCCTCTGGCGGCCGTTAGGAAAATTACATAAATTGGCCACATCACTGAAAAAGCCGCAAGGTTGAAAGTTTGGGAAAAAAGTAGCGGCTTATAGTCCGGAATTTACGGTATATATATATATATATATATATATATATATATATATATATATATATATATATATATATATATAATGTAAAGAGTATAAAGTACAGATATTTATATAAATGTAAAGAGTTGACAGAAAAAATAATCTTCAAGTAAAGTACTGATGACTAAAAAATCAACTTAAGGACAGTAATGAAGTACTTATACTTAGTTACTTATTTGACTAATTGATTCTTTTTCCTTGTCTGTGCTTTTTCTCTCAGAGCTGCACAAAAGTTGAACCTAGCATCTAAGAAGAAGAAGCAGAAGAGTGCTGCCGCCACAGCTCCAGTCACGTCAGCATCTCCGTCATGTGACCCACCATTGTTCCCCACTAATTTTAGCTCTGCCTTATTGTTGGCCCCTCCACCAGCCCCTCCCTGTCTACTCCGTGCAGCCAACAAGATCAAGGACACCCCAGGTCTTGGAAAGGTAATGCCAAGGAAATCCATCTTCCTTATGAACAAAATGCTGATTTTATGTTTCACATTAAAAGACCTTTTTCACAATAACCAGAAATACGTAACGGTTGCGTGTCTGAACATGTTGTTATGTTGTGTGTTATGGGTTCACCAAGTTTTCTTCTTTGTTATTCAGATATAAGTGAACAGTCGCTGGCAGAGACCACCTGATATTTCATTACAATTCAGGTGTAATAATTCTATTCTATTCTGAGACAAAGTTATTCAGAACAACATGTGCTGCATGAGCTTGTAGTTTACATTATAGCATGACTTAATTTTTTTATTTTATTTATTTAACATTTATTTAACCAGGTTTCTCCCAGTGAGATCAATGATCTCTTTTTCAAGGAAGACCTGCCCGAAAATGGCAGCAACACATAGTTTGATTTACATTCAATTCACATAAAACACATTGTGAATAAAAGCAGTGACATTCAGACAATTTGTGTTCTAAAGATTTCACTGCAAATTTAAAAATAGACACAAAATTCTGCAGTTTCAGCTCAGCCATATTAAATAATGATATTAATAACAATAATAACAATAATAATAATAATTAAAATCATTTCATCCAGAGCCCTGAGGTAATCAGGAACAGGTTTACTGTGTGTTCCAAAAATCAGAACTAAACAAAGTGAGGCATCATTCAGTTATTCTGCTCCTCAACTGTGGAACAAACTACCTGAATACCTGAGGACTGAGAAAAACTGTCAGTTCATTTAAATCAGGCCTGAAAACATTATTATTCACTGAAGCTTTTACTTAGATTCTCATTTGCTTTAAAATGTTTTTATGTCTCAATTTTAATTGTCTTTTAATGCATCTTTATCATTTTAATTTTCTTCTGTTCTGTTTCTGTTTTTGTGTAAAGCACCTTGAATTGTCCTGTACATGAAATGTGCAATACAAATAAATTTGTCTTGCCTTTAGCGGTATTATAGGCGGCCTCCTCCCTACATGACCACCGAGTCCACCCGACAGCGGGAGGATGTCGTATCGTGCACTCGATCCGAGTCTGGATCGAGGCTGCAGTCACGTGATTGGTGCTAATTTCCAATCACGTGATTGCATCAAGACAACCGTAGTTTAAAGTACAGATATTTATGAACAAATATAGGGAATAAAAGTCAAAAGTTGTTAAAAAAATAAATACTCAAGTAATGTACAGACACCTAAAATATGTGCTTAAGTACTTGTACTACCACTGATTAGAGATAACCTTAACATGGTTACATTTTCAAAGCTTAAGATGTTAGTTTTGGACAAAATTAGACAGTGATTATTCTTGTCATGAATCCTGAGAGAATATTTATACAGTGACTCCAGAGCATCAAACACTTTTCTTTTCGTTAAAAGCTGCATCTACTGGAGAAAACACTTGATATTACACATTTTCAAGCTTTTATCACTTTTCTGATGCATTTCTGCTTCGATTGAACACATTTTTCAAAGACTGCAAAGTGTTAGTTTCATCAGCAGAGTAAGTCACGACTACTGGTCTGGAACATTCACTGCTTATCTATGCAATACATTAGTCTGTTTGGCAGGGCCGGGTCTGGTCAATGTGGTGCCCTAGGCCAACACTAGGCCAATACTAGATGAACACTAGGCCAACACTAGGCCAACGGTAGACCAACACTAGACCAACACTAGGCCAACACCCCTCTTTCCTTTTAATGTAATTATAAATGATCATCTGTAAACATAGTGTCCTACATCTGATGGAGTATGGATGGAGTGTCCATGAATAATCCATTATCTGATAAAAAGTTGAAATTCTGAGATAAAAAGTAAAAATTATCTTATAAAAAGTCAAAATTATGTGATAAAAAGGTACAATTATGAGATAAAAAAATAAACATTTTCTGATAAAAAGTTAAAATGATGCGATAAAAAGTAAAAAATTATAGACTTCATTAGACTTTATTGATCGCAGACAGGAGAAATTCACTGTTACAGGAGCTCACAGAAAAAATACAAAAAGATACAAAAAGGAAGTAAAGCAGTGCAAATAATAGTGCAAATAATCATAGAGGTGAATAATACAATTAAACTAGAAATATTAAATATATATATATATATATATATATATATATATATATATATATATATATATATATATATATATACCTATATATATACACTAGAAATAAAAAATATATAGAAATACTGTGTCTTATGACATAAAAAGTCTAAATTATGAGATGAAACATCACATCCAAATGGTTAAATTGCAGATTGTACCCAACTGAATCCTCATCACCACACCCTATCCTACAGTGACCACAAAAAAGACTGTCAAATGAAAGACACTGTTTGGATCATGTCTTCTATGTTATTAGTTAAAGGGATGTTAACTCATCTCTTATATACTAATGAAAATGTAAGTAGAAAAATGACATTCTATTTATGCAATTACATCCTCCTACAACTTTTCATGTTCTTGTACATGTCAACTGTGACTTTAACATCATATAATTCCATATTTCAAGACCATTCCAAGACCAACAGATGGATGGATGGATGGATGGATGGATGGATGGATGGATGGATGGATGGATGGATGGATGGATGGATGGATGGATGGATGGATGGATGGATGGATTGTTGGATCGATGTTGGATGGATGGATGGATGGATGGATGGATGGATGGATGGATAGTTGGATGGATGTTGGATGGATGGATGGTTGGTTGGATGGATGGATGGATGGATGGATGGATGGATGGATGGATGGATGGATGGATGGATGGATGGATGGATGGATGGATGGATGGATGGATGGATAGTCGGATAGATGGATAGATGGATGGATGGTTGGATGGATAAATGGATGGATGGACAGATGGGTGGATGGATGGATGGTTGGATCGATGTTGGATGGATGGATGGATGGATGGATGGATGGATGGATGGATGGATGGATGGATGGATGGATGGATGGATGGATGGATGGATGGTTGGTTGGTTGGATGGATGGATGGATGGATGGATGGATAGTTGGATGGTTGGATGGTTGGTTGGTTGGTTGGATGGATGGATGGATAGTTGGATGGTTGGATGGTTGGTTGGTTGGTTGGATGGATGGATGGATGTTGGATGGATGGATGGTTGGATGGATGGATGGTTGGTTGGATGGATGGATGGATGGATGGATAGTCGGATAGATGGATAGATGGATGGATGGTTGGATGGATAGATGGATGGATGGACAGATGGGTGGATGGATGGATGGATGGATGGATGGTTGGATAGATGTTGGGTGGATGGATGGTTGGTTGGATGTATGGATGGTTGGATGACAGATGGATGATGGTCATATTGTCCATATCTAACCCTAACACATATTGGACTTTAAATAAATTTGAGGCAAAAGTGACTTCAGATGAATGTTATCGCTGCTCCATCCACTGAGGTTAGGGTTAGGGACTGGCGACCTCTGACCTCTGATTCACACACTGAGGTTAGGGTTAGGGACTGGTGACCTCTGACCTCTGATTCACACACTGAGGTTAGGGTTAGGGACTGGTGACCTCTGACCTCTGATTCACACACTGAGGTTAGGGTTAGGGACTGGCGACCTCTGACCTCTGATTCACACACTGAGGTTAGGGTTAGGGACTGGTGACCTCTGACCTCTGATTCACACACTGAGGTTAGGGTTAGGGACTGGTGACCTCTGACCTCTGATTCACACACTGAGGTTAGGGTTAGGGACTGGCGACCTCTGACCTCTGATTCACACACTGAGGTTAGGGTTAGGGACTGGTGACCTCTGACCTCTGCTCCCCCCACTGAGGTTAGGGTTAGGGACTGGTGACCTCTGACCTCTGATTCACACACTGAGGTTAGGGTTAGTGTTAATAAAATACCACATTAACATGTGGTATTTTATTATGACCTTGGCCATTTTATCTAAATGTGTCTACTGGTGTGTGTGTGTGTGTGTGTGTGTGCCACTGTTGCACCATACCGAAATATAGCCTAATAGTTACCATGGTAACACATTTCAGGCTGACAAAAGTCATCTGTCAACGTTGCCAGCAGCTGATGGTGTGTGTGTGTGTGTGTGTGTGTGTGTGTGTGTCTCCACCATGGATGTGGGGGGGTTCATGCTTCTCAAGTGTGTGCAATATTGATGGTCCATGTAATGAGTTTTTAGTGCCCCCTCCTCCACAGTTTGACTGACTGACTGTGTGTACGTGTGTGTGTGTCTCCTCACTCCTGGAAAATGATTGTCTATGATGGACAAAATCAAACACACATCAAACACCAATGTCCATTACACAGATAATAATAATAATAATAATAATAATAATAATAATAATAATAATAATAATAATAATAATTATTATTATTATTATTATTATTATTGTTATTATTATTATAAGAATTATATAATAAATAAATAAAATGTTATTTCATTTAAAAAGATCTAAAACAAAATAAATGACTAAAAAAATGTATAATAAAAAAGGAAAAATATCTTCTTTTCTCCCCCAAAAATATATAATTTTTGCAATGGAAAAAATATGTTTGTTTATTTATTCATTTATTTATTTATGTTGTGGGGTTAGGGTTAGGTCCCAATAGTGTCAGACCCCATAATGTCCCCATAAAAACAGAAATACATACACACATACACACACACACACACACACACACACACACACACACACACACACAGAATAAAATGTGTGTGGTGACATTTCTCCAGTAAAAATGTCACCTGCAGTGTGTGTGGGGGGTGGGGGGGTGGATGGACTCTCCACTGAAATGACATTTGCACACAAATGCTGTGGATTATAGTTTACAATGAAAGATGTCAAGGAAGCAGCAAAAGCCTCCGGTGGAAGTATGATACACCCTGTAAAATACACCAGTGTGTGTGTGTGTGTGTGTGTTGCTTTGTGTTCTCCACAATGTTAATATGGCAGAAAACAGATTGAGACATCACATTTAAGGCCAGGGGAAATCATCGTGTACAGGTCAGATGTACTAGTGTTGTGTGAAGGTGTATGTTAACACAGGGGGGGGGTCATATTAAATAGAAACATCCCAGTGGATCCATTTGACTGACGTTTGTATCTCAGACTCCCTTCTGTTATTTCTATACGCGCCTGTTTTTCCATGTTGGTAAAAGCTCTGTCTGACTTTAATCATTCACTGCAGCAGGAGATGGACCTGATTAAACTGTCAATGTTTTACCATTAAGAAAAAAACAGCTGGGGGGTTAGAAATGTAAGTGTCACATGTAGCAGCTGAAGGTGTCAGATGTTCAGTAAAGATAAGAAAATAAACTAAGGAGCAGAGTTAAATTAAACAGATTTAGAAATGATTGGATCCTAAATATGTTTTAATAGTTTTTAAAGCTCAGCTACAGATGTACGTCATCAATAAACTATAATCAGTTTATCACATCTCAATAGACTGAGAGATTTTTATGATTTAGCAGCGTTTTACTGAGGTTTTAGCTGTTCCTTAGTTTTCATGGTTGCCTGTACTGATGAAAGCCTCTA
The DNA here is from genome assembly GCA_020466265.1 of Siphamia tubifer. Lineage (NCBI taxonomy): Eukaryota > Metazoa > Chordata > Actinopteri > Kurtiformes > Apogonidae > Siphamia > Siphamia tubifer. Next base: position 32,393,546 of record CM035785.1, read on the forward strand.
AACTGTTAGCTTAAACTGTTAGCCTCATTGACAATCAAAAGGGAATGTTTATAAAATGAGCAGGTAGAAAATCAGACACCATATGTAAAACATTTACAGATTAGTTTTACCTGCTCACTTTAACTTATGACACATACATTTTCCACAGTGTGAATCTCAGATGTGCTAACATTTACCTCAGCTAATGTTCATGAATGAGCAGGACTGACCACTATGCTGTTGGTTACGTACCAGCTGGACGCTAACGTCTACAGGTGTCCAGATAAACCCAAACCTTCACAATTCACATATTTCTCAGACATAAAAAAAAGTGATCTGAACTGAAAACGTTTACAACCACATTCATAAATATAAAATAAATAGTCCTAATGACACCATATACAGGTGAGAATATTAAGAGCTGCCTAATATTTCTTCAAACATCTCTCTTTTTGATAACATTTGAATTATATTCGAATGTTAAAATTTGAAGTCACGTCCTCAACACATACAATGTTTTAATGTCTGATGTCGACTGTAAACCTCAGCAGAGTTACAAAACATGAGCTATAGTGTTTATGCTGTAACCCTGTAACCTGGCTTCCTGTCACTATAAACAGCTGGTTACCATGGTTTCCTGTCAGTCTAAACAGCTGGTTACCAGATGTGGACAAAACCTGACAACAGCGTGAAACTGGCTTCAAAACACTCCCACATAGCACATAATTCAAACTGTACGTGACCTAACGCATGAATCCAAAATATTAACGTTATAACCTGCTTGATTCTAGTTCTATTACATACAGAGGGATTTGAAAGACAACCTTTTAGCCCCGCCTCCCCTGACTCTGAAGCACCACTAGACCCATACATGGAATGAATAAGGATAGCACCGCTAGGCTAATCTTTTAGCACTTTTGTGATTTCATTTCAAAACCAGCTGGTGTGTTAGAAATAGAGAATGTAAGTGTCACATGTAGCTGCTGAAGCTGTCAGATGTTCAGTAAAGATAAGAAAATAAACTAAGGAGCAGAGTTAAATTAAACAGATTTAGAAATGATTGGATCCTAAATATGTTTTAATGGTGGTTTGTAAAACTCACATACATAAATTAACTCTAATCAGTTTATTACATCTCAATAGGGATGATAATTTGATAATATATGCTGTATTTCTTCTCCATCTCATCTCTGTTCTTGTATATGGATGAGTTTTATCGTTTGCTTTGCATCCCTTCATTCCTCCACTGAATGACAATGAAGGACTGTGGGAGGTTTTTCTTCCCACTCCTTTCATCTCTGCACAGAGCATTTTGCACACACACACAGATTGCGACTTGACCTTGGGGAAAATGATACTATGACAGCTAATCAATTTTTAATAGCAACTACCATCCCTCTCAGGCCACAAGCTGTTTGTGTCTGTGTCATGAGCTAGCATGTGCAAGAGTATCTTCCACGGGCATTTGTGTGTCTTTCTGTCTATCTGGGTGTCTGTGTGTCTTGTATCTAAATGAGTGAGTGAGTCTGTTATGGGAATCCAGTAGCCACTTTGTTCCACCTTGTAGTTGAAATATTAATGCTGTCAGCATTGGCAGCCCCGGAGCTTGTGTCGGCATGAGACCAGAACACAGATGAACACAAAGACACACACACACACACAGTCCTTTTCTGTGTCTGTGTGGAAATGAGTGATTTTTACCAGTGCCAAGGAGGTGATGTGATCGCTCCAGTGTGTCTACAGAATGACTGAAAAACTGCACACATTTTACAACCATTACAACTGAGTAAGAAAAGTAGCACTGGGTGGACAAAAAAAAGGGAACTAAACAAGGAGAGTGAACTTAGACAGGCTAATGATGTCAAAATTATTTTAATTCAGATTCTACATACATAATAATTAGATCTACATTGGATCAGAGCAGTAAATATGGCCAGAATGACCTAGAAATAATAAAAACTGCAGATTTTAATGTAAAAAAACAACTCAAATTAGATGAAAATCTTTGTTAACTCTTTAACTCCTGATGCGTCAGCGACAATATTCAGAAATAAACGACTTTTTTTTTTACTGTGATTTTACCTAGTTTTGTTCATGGATCTGATATTTGGAAATAAACAGGCGTCAAAAAGCAACTGAATGAGAAAAAAGAAAGTCAAAACTAAAACTACTGGAACCAAATTACAATTTTATTTATTTATTTATACTTCATTTTAGTTTATTTTAACTCAAGTTATTATTCTGTAAATATTTATTAGTTTTAGTGAATTTTATTCCTTATTTTGTTTTATATTTCTACATTTAATGTTGTATTTTATCATTTTTCTTCACTTTTCTGCCATTTATGTCTTATTTTGTTCATGTTGGTTTATTCTACATTTTTGGCCGTGATTGTCCATTTTGTTACTTATTTTATTATTTTTTGACTGGAACGGTTAAAGTGTCAGGAGTCAAAGGGTTAACCAACCACCCTTTTACAAAAACCTGAATAAATATCTCAACAAATATGAAGCAGTTGAAATATCTTCTCTGTGTCTGTGTGGAAATGAGTGATTTTTACCAGCATCAAGGAAGTGATGTGATCGCTCCAGTGTGTCTGCAGAATGACTGAAAAACTGCACACATTTTACAATCATTACAACTGAGTAAGAAAAGTAGCACTGAGTGGACAAATAAAAAAGAACTAAACAAGGAGAGTGAACTTAGACTGGCTTTAAACTGCACTCCCAAAATCTGGCCTGTAGGATGAATAACAATGACGATATTAATGGTGTAAAAATGATTTCAATTCAGGTTAAACATACAGAATAACTAGATCTGAATTGGGTCAGAGCAGTAAAATATGATCATAATTACCTAGAAATATTGAAAATTGCAGTCTAAATCTGATCAAAATCATAGTATAAACGATGCTAAACTCTAAAAATCAATCTTTCCAAGTGTATTTTTCTCATTTGTAGTCCAAATCTCTATTCTTAATGTGATATCTTGACTCACTTTTCCAGTTTATCGGGTTAGAGAATTTTGACTCTTTTGACCCTGATTTTCACTTCCTGCAACTTAAGGACAGGATCATTAACCCATAACATCAAGGTCAAACTCTGCTGGTGACCTTTGTCAGATATCATTCCCTCCCTCCCTCCCTCTCCCTTTATCACTCTGCTGGTGTCCTAAACCAGTGGTTCTCAAATGGGGGTACGTGGAGGTACTGCAGGGGGTACTGTACGTGAAGGTTTTTAAAAAATAAGTACCGTATTTTCCGCACTATAAAGGCGCATTAAGTGAAAAATTATTAAATAAAAAGCTAAAATCATGAGATAAAAAGGTCAAAATTAAAAAGTTAAAAAGTCTAAATCATGAAATAAAAAGTCCAAATTATGAAATAAAAAAAAGAAATCTAAATTATGAGATAAAAGGTAAAAATTATTAAATAAAAAGTCAAAATTATGAGATAAAAAGTGATATAAATTTGCATTAAAAAAATAAATAAAATCAGACTGATTTTACAGCACTGTACCTCTTTTTTCTTACCAAAAGGCTTTGCCCATGTCAGGGGGTACTGGACTAAAAATATGTTTCTAAGGGGGAACATCACTGAAAAAAGTTTGACAACCACTGCTCTAAACCAATAACATCCACAGCCCAGAATAAAAACAATGCTAGCTAAGATCATAGCTTGTTATTATTATCACATGTTCTTTAATCCAAAAGTAGTATTTGAGATGCAGTGGCTCATCACAGACTAAAAATATCACTTACAGTCTGCACAGTCAGATTGAATCTTACAATATTGTGAATTGAAGTGAAGGAATAAATGAGTTAAAATTAGAATCGATGGAAGCTTGACCTTACTATTTGTCACACTTTTCCTTTGGTGTGGGTAGTGTGTGCCGAAAAGGCACTCAGATTAATTATCAGAGCTTTCAAAAATTACAAAGTACTTTTAGATCTCAAAAAATACTCAAAAAACTGGGATAATGGCAGGTTTCCAAAGCAGTAAGACAGAGTCCAAGTTTTTACAAAAATAGTTGTTTTTTTTTTATTCACCTTTGGTTGCTCCCAATCACCATGTACAGGAAATGCAGAATATTTACAGCAACAGCATTTGCAGGTTTTGGCCAGAGCAGCCCGTCTGCTCTCCAGTTCAATTCAATTCCCGTGCAGACACTGTCAGGAGAGCCACCACTCCCCCCAGGGTGGGGGAGGGGGGAAAGGGGACACCAGGTGACTAGTCATGAACAGACTTGGTATGAAAGATAGGTTGTAAAAGTTACAGAAACAGGTGTGAGGGAGAGGAAGAGAGGAAAGAAGGAACTCAGTGTACTGTACTTCCCCCAGCATTCTAACTCCTAGGGCAGTCTAAACTGAACTGTGACTCATACATCACATCATTTTTTAAGGTAGCCCTTCACTGACTGAACCTGAGCAGTGGCAGGGTTCCTTATAAAGGCTAAGCCCCGCCTCCTGGATCACACCATACCTGCCTAACTTCCCCCAAAGAGGCTAAATATAGGTTCAATACCTTTCCAATTTGGCTGAAAAAGCATTCACACAACCTACTAACGAGTAGAAATACTTAAAGCTTTTTCACATAACACCGTGCACCATACTTTATGTACGAACAGGCCACAGGTGGCTGGACCAGCCATGCTCCCTAATTGCTGACAGGCACTATAAAAGGAAACCCTATCCTTCATTCAGGTCCTTTCCCACTGCTCAGACATCAGGGATCCCTGAGGTAAGATGAACAGCGTAGTGTCAACCTTTTGACCAATCTCAACACATTAATTATAAAGAACATTGATGACTTAACTTTGTGTTGTGTGAGCTTATTTACATTTACAACTAAGGGGTGAAATAACAGGAAACTGAAATATAGTATGATAGCACAGGAACCAAACCAGTTGCTGTAAAGGTAGCCTAGTGTGTGCACACACCAAGCTATAGTGGCCTGTTACCTGGCTACTGTGTTTGGGAAATGTGGATATTGGGATGTGTGTGGCTCAGTGGCAGGGCTGAACTGCCACACTATTCCCATATGGTGTTTGTATTTATCCACTGTACATGTGTTTTCACCAATGTCTGCGTCTCTGCAGTCTTCAGGAGCCAATTAGAGCTCAGCCTGGGACTTTTATTGATTTTCTAGCCAATAGTAATGAAGCACTGCTGTGAGGGACTATTGAACAATCTTCTCTCAGCTCAGGGTTGTTTGGTTGAATTCTTTATGTGAAATTGGCCAAACGACTTCATTGTGTTTAAATGCAACACATAAACAGAAGAACACAGTAAATTCAAAGAGTGTAGTTACTTAGATCAAGTCATATACGTGTAATTTTCACTGGCATGTTTTCAAAAGCAATTACAATCTAGATTAAAAGTTAAACAACACTAACGTCCACTTCTTTTCTGCAGCATCTGATTCAGCTGCTCAACATCTGTATTCACGACAAAACCAAGTATGATTATGATGAAAAAAGTGGAGAATAAGTGATAAGAACAGTCTGTGATGTCATGATTTGTTCTGAAGAAGAAAAGAGAGATGGAAAGGGAATGGGGTGAATGTGGAATGGGTGGGCAGTAATATTGATCAAAATATTTCTATTAAAATTAAGAAAAGAAAAGGACTGTATGTATTAAAAAACTGGGAGAAAAAGGATTAAAAGAAAAAGGATCAAGGATTAAAAGGGTACATCGTGAATGATTTATATGATAGTGTTAAAAGGATTAAACTGATAAAGTGTGACTAAGGGATGACGTTTAAAAGTAGATGAGCGATTAGTATTAGGTGTATTAATCTTGCATTATTTATTAGGGATATGTTCCCCCTGATGTTCCCCCTTAGAAACATATTTTCAGTCCAGTACCCCCTGACATGGACAAAACATTTTTGGAAGAAAAAAGAGGAACAGTGATGTAAAATCAGTTTTTATGTCATTATTTTGACTTTTTTTCATAATTTTGACTTCACTTAATGCGCTTTAGACTGTGGAAAATATGGTACTTACTTTTTTAAAGGATTTTGAAAACCTTCCAGTACCCCCTGCAGTACCTCCATGTACCCCCAGGGGTACGCATACCCCCATGTGGGAAACACTGCCATAGACCATATAAAAGAAACAAGACAGTCAAGGATAAACACAAAAAAGCCCAGAGGCTCATTTCCATTGTGGTACTACATTCATTCATTCATACATACATTCATTTATACATACATACATGTACATACATACTATCAATCATTCCATAAAAATCTATAAAAACATAGCATTACAGTTCCCAATATACATGATCATTACCAGTTTAAACCATCTTATCAACTTTTATTTAAAGCTGCTGGAGGTGAAACAACACAGTTTTCTGCTCCTTCTTCATACATGTCCATGATGCGGTAATGAGACGTCTCTGATTGGCTCAGAGAATGAAACCCCCCCTCTCCCCCCACAGAGAGTACATACACCAGTTTGATCCAACATTTTTTTCCAGTTTGTGCAGCAGCTACTCTGGCGATGTCTCCTGTTGTAGATGCTAATGCTAATGCTACTTCAGATTTGCTGCTATGGGGCAGGGGCTTAACCCCAGGTGGGTGAGGCCAATGTCCTGGTGACGTGTAGTGGACAGACTTTTTCTGAGTGTCTGGTTTCTCTGTTGTTTTCTATGAATGATGGTAAATCCATCCAGTGGAGGGGACACACCACGCAGCAAACACAGCATGTGTTGGTAACTCGATGTGACCAAAGTGATGGAATATATGTAAAGAACCGGACCCAAATGCAGAACTCAGAGACGGAAATCAGTTTAACAGAGTTTAATAATGTGTATGGATAATGCACTTCTCTCTCTCCTCTGCGGTCTGTTACGTATGGGTGGCTTCTTATAATGGACGTTAGCTGAAGCACGAGGTCAGAGGTCAGGAGAAAATAGGTCATACACGTTAGATCGATAATCAGTTCAAAGGAAAATCCAAAACATGTTACTGGGGTGAAAGGTTAGGGTTAGGAGGTTCAAAGCCAGGTGATCCAAAGTGTGATGCAGCACAGATGAGGAGCAGGCAGAGGCCAAGTCAAAAGCAGGTTAAAGGTCCAAACAGGGATATACAAAAACCAGAGGGACAGAACTAAAATACAAAAACCACAGGACAAACAGGGTCAAAGCCAGGAAGTCAAGACAAGATAAACCACTCATAAGTTATGACCAGAGGAAGATAGCGAACACACCCTACTGTGAGAAACCAGAGGTATTTATAGAGGAAATAACAGGTGATATGAATGGGTGAGGTGATGGAGGGGGTGGAGACAACACCAGTGACAGGAAGCAAAGGAGGAAAGTGTGAACATAAGCCCACATAATAAAATAAAAGACCCAGGACCCAACAATGACAAAAAACACAGAATGACAAACAGAAAACCAGAAGTCGTGCACAACATGCTACTCAACCAAATGCAGTCCATTTCTTCTTTCTATCAGCGCCCTTGTTCACACCAAATTTCAGAACAATTCATGAAGAACTGGTGACGCTAGAGTGCGAAAAGTCGTGAAAATGTAATATGGCGTCAGACCATACAGAAGTCTGGTCAGCTGAAATTCTGTCAGCTTCTTCCTTTTATCAATCTCCTTGTTCACATCAAATTTCAGAACAATCTGTCAAGAACTGCTGACGCTAGAGTGTGAACAAAAACAATATTTGGTGACCTTTGACCTTGGATGTTGACCATGAAGGTCAAGTCTTTTTCAGTCTAATATTGATGAACTCTATATCAAATCTATATTTACCCAAGATGCTTGAAATAAATCGCATTACAACTGTTCAAGTACTTATTATATTTTTTTTACCTTGACCTTTGACCTTTGACCTAGAGCCACAAAATAAATCCCATACCGAAGGTGACATGGATGAAACCTCTCATCAAATTACAGTTAATTTTCTCCAGAAATGTGGTCGACAGAGTGAAAACACAAAAACACACACACAAACACACATAAACACACACACACACAAACAAACACACAAACAAGCAAACGTTACCAATCAACACGTAATAAGACAAAAACAATACACAAGAGCCTTGGCTCTTAACACAAAGCTGTCAAATCTCTGTTGATATCAACAAAAGTGATATTTTTTAACTGCCTTTCACAACATAATATATTTATATTCAAGTATTTGTAGATTAAATGTATGTATATTTATATTTATATGTGTAAATTATGGGCAGTAAACTGTTGCCCAGGAGAGTAATAATATAGAATATGATAATGTGGATGAATAAATACAACTACTATAATTCACAGCTGTGTCTTTTACCCAAGAAGATATATATATATATATATATATATATATATATATATATATATATATATATATATTTTTATTTTTTTTTATTTTTTTTTTGTTATTTTTTAGTTTCTACGTTTGTCACTGACTGACAGTTAATTTTTTTTTTTTTTTAGTTATGATCACATCCCTGTTTCAGACTGAAGCAACTGTAAACATAAATATTTAGTTTACCTCAGGAAGTGTCTTCCTTTTATCATGTCAAAGCTCTGTCTAAGAGCGCAGTGGGGTTTGGAGTGTTTTGGGATTACTTCATGATTCGTAATCCCACAGTGGTATTTAAATAAAAGCGCAGAGAAGAATCACACTTCAGACGTGGATTCATCTGAGCTAACAAGCAAAAACAGACAAAACATCTCTCCTCCTCCCTCTCTTTTCTTTTTAAGAGCCTTACAAACACAGCAGTCTTTTTATTATCTGCCCTGCACCTCTAAAAGGGAAATATTTTTCGATAGTCACGTGTGGGCAATACATTATCCCGCTTATTCTATGGGTTATTACAGTTTATTACTGTCACTACTCTAACAGATTGGATAAAATAGTCATTACAACGTAGTGAATATTTACTTTAAAAGTGGCCGAACTACCTGTGGAGTGATACGGTACCGTGAATCTGAAGTGACAAAACTCGTTGCCAGCGGGCACAGCGAGCGTTAACGGCACAGCGAGCGTTAACGGCACAGCGGGCGTTAACGGCACAGCGAGCGTTAACGGCACAGCGGGCGTTAACGGCGCAGCGAGCGTTAACGGCGCAGCGAGCGTTAACGGCGCAGCGGGCGTTAACGGCGCAGCGGGCGTTAACGGCGCAGCGGGCGTTAACGGCACAGCAGGCGTTACGGCACAGCAGGCGTTACGGCACAGCGGGCGTTACGGCACAGCGGGCGTTACGGCGCAGCGGGCGTTAACGGCGCAGCGGGCGTTAACGGCGCAGCGGGCGTTAACGGCGCAGCGGGCAGTTATTGAAATAAACATCATAGTCATCCCTTTTTCTTTCATATTTCAGTGTATATCAATATTTTAAAAGTCTTGGAAACCAAGCACATAACTGTTAAGCACAGTATTTTTCATATGTAAAAAAAAGATGGGGGGGTCCGATAGTTCAACAAGTTGATATGAAAAACTGACATCATTTTTGGATTCCACACCCAAAAATGAGTTCAAAACAGCTGTCAGACCTAACTGAACAAAACTGGGGTTGCTCAGGTTTAGTGTAAAGAAAAGAAACATGCAGAGGCGGATCAGTCGACTGAATGTATAAATGTGATGTATAACTCCTACCATGAACAGGAATGGAATTTCTTTTTGTGTTGTCACTTTTTAATGTTATAATAAAATGTTGAATACATTTAATTCCCTAAATGTGCTCAGATTAGTATCAGAGACAGTTATTGTGATTGGACTGAAATGATCAAAGTCTGTAACATTCTGTTAATAGAGGATTATCAGCATTAACTGGGCAGTTGTCTTAAATAATGAAAACATCTTTTAAAAAATAGAGTGAGGCTGTAACATAATTGACCTTGATGAGTAAGATGATAAGAGGAAACAGTAAAGTGTAATAAAGTAACTCATACTTAAACATATTTAATGGAGAAAAGGATGTTTGTAAGTGAAAATGTTCTGCAACACACCCAGATTTGATGACACAGCAATTTTCTTTCTCAAATATCAAAGAAGACAATGGCGGCTGTCAAGCAATGCACTGTGGCTGCTAACAGTTTGTGACAGGAGTGGGTGAAAATGAAGAGCGATAGGAGGAGATGGAGCTAAAACAGGATTCCTGCACTTCAGGCTTTTGATGTGTGGCAGCGAGCTGAACGTAGAGAAGCCAAGTGAAGAGAGTAAAAGGAAGGGATTTAGGGTGGAGGGAGAGAGAGAGAGATAACAAAAGAGTGATGGGTGGAGAAAGAAAAGGAAGGAGAGAGGAGGAGGAGGAGGAGGAGGAGGAGGAGGAAGAGGGTGGCAGACGAATCATTTAGGGTCAGTGAGGTGATGAGACAGAGGCACAGCATATTTATGGAAGCTTTTAAAGAAATAAAAAGATGCCTTTTGGGAGTTGGTTGCCAGAGCTGAGGTGCAGATGAGGTCTGATGTCTGGCAGCGTTTCTGCACAATGATCTAATGAAGAGGTGTCAAACTCATGTTAGTTCAGCGGCCACGATCAGCTGAATTGGATCTGAACTGAAACCCAACCAGTGAAATAATATAATAATAGTACGGCCACACCGAATGTACACCTGTGACGTATGGCAAGCCAAATGGGTCACATTTACGCCAATGTTTAACAAGAATCAAGAAGCTTTACTTGTCATTTTGCAATTCTAAGGATCCCAAAACGAAATTTTTGTTTGATCAAGCAATCCCAGGCTGATCAGGTCATGCAGCCATGACCCTAAATGTCAGTCTTAACTGTCAGTCTTAACACGTTAAGATTGAAATTTACCCGTAAAGAACACGCATTGCCACCAACAAGACACATGTAAAAGATGCATGTTGTCTGCTAGAATGTGAGATGGGCATTTTCCTAATATGATAATAATGTCCATCCTACTTTTCTTCAGCCAATGCATTTGAAGTGTTTGAACCCAATTACTGATCAACACAGTCAGACCAGGGCAGTTCAGCACAGATCAGTTTTGAGGCAAATGTCCGTCTTTACTGTATATTGTCTGGGGGAACATGTGTCTTTTACCTGCGTCTTGTTGGTGACAATGCACGTTTTTTACGGGTAAATGTCAGTCTTAACATGTTAAGCATTGGTGTAAATGTGACCCATTTGGCTGGCTATAGTGACATGCCGTGTAAATACCCAAAATCTGGACACTGAACAATTTTTCCATGGTCACAGTGAACACACAACGCTCGGACGCTGGTTAAAGATATAAACATAGATAAACCAAATGTGTCCAGTCAGTTCAGTCTGTCCTTAACTTGGCTCAGGTCAGTGGGATTGCTGCTCTGTACCTCCTCTGGAGGTCCCAGATACATGGGAGGGCCAGTCGCCATTGGCTTTCATGGCCCACCTCGTCTCGTCATCTCCCGTTTTATCCAGGTCAGAGGTCGCACCCTCAGTAAAGCAGCCCAGACTTCCCTTACCCTCGCTACCTCAGCCAGCTCCTCCAGGGGAATACCGAGGCGTTCACAGACCACCCCAGAGATATAATCCCTCCAGCGTGTCCTGGATCAGCCCCAAGGTCTCGTCCCAAATGTACATGCCCGGAACACCTCTCCAGCGAGGCGTCCAGGAGGCATCCTCATTAGATGCTCCAGCCACCTCAGCTGGATCCTCTGGAGGAGCGGCATGTCCCGGATGTCCCAGCTTCTCGCCCTATCTTTAAGGCAGAGCCCCACCCACCCTGCGAAGGAAACTCATCTCTTGAGGTGTGGTCTCATTCTTTGGGTCATGACTCAGCGCTCATGACCATAGGTGAGGGTCAGAACATAGATCGACCGGTAAAACTAGAGCATCGCCTTCTGGCTTAGCTCCTTCTTCACCACAACAGGTTGATTTAACACCCACATTACTGCAGATGCCGTCCAAATCCGTTGTGCGGTGTCACACGAATTCACCTGAAAAGTTCAATATTTTCAACTTGAGCGTGTACGCGTATACACATCGGGCGCTCCAATGCGCCGACAGGGCTGAATCTGCAACCAAACGTGTCTCTCTATTGACTTTGTATGTAATCTCGACACGTGAATGTGAAAATTCACGTTCGGTGTGGATGTTTTTTTATGTGTGATCATAAAAAGTCAAAATTATGAGAAAAAAGTCAAAATTTAAGAAAATTGGGGAGAGAATGGGGAGAAGAATGGGGAGAAGAATATTGTACAACACGACATGTTACTTTTGCTTCCTTAAAGATAAACTCTAATCATGCAAATGAGTTGATGATAGACTGCAGCACTAATTTGGATGTCACATCAGACTGATGTCTGATTAATGCAATGTTTTGAGTGGTAATATATTTGTTTTGAGTACAATGATGAGCAGTTAAACCAAATTAAGAAGTCCTGAGGATTGGATGTTTGAAGGCAGCACCGATGTAGTTAAAATATGAACATCTGATGAAAGTTAGTTTGAAATGTTTGGGAACACAGTCAATATTTTAGTATGTACTTAGAAAGTATGCAGCAGTTCTATTTGTTTTCAATGTATTTACTACAATATCCTCCAATAAACAGTCATTTAGGTGTGAAGGGTAAACCAGCAGGAATTATAAAGTGCTCCAGGCTAGCCTAGCCTAGCCTAGCAGTGCTATCTCTATTCATTCCATGTATGGGTCGAGTGGTGCTTGTCGGAGGAGTCCGGAGAAAGTTAGGAATGACGAAACAAAATGGTGGATTATGGAGCTTAACGACTGTTGTCGCTTCTGTAAAAAATAATTTAAAGATTGCTGACATTTTGTCACATTCTTCACTCATCTTTGATAAAAGGAAATCTACACCCGTTGTTGTTCTTCTGTGGTTGTTTACACTTGTTTCTCTCACAATCATCGCAGCATCACTTTGTTAGGCCCACCCTTTGACTCTATACTTCACCATGATTGGCCAACAGTTACATTGAGTGAAACTAGACTACTACGATAGAACACTCAATTTACTGACACTAGGAGGGGCTAGTGCGGCTAGGCTAGCTCCAGGCCTCATTTTCTAAAAAAAAAGAAAGAATGGACATAATACTGAGATGATTTGATACCAGATTTGTTTCACAAAATGAAGCTGAATTAGATCTGCACAGTATATTGTTTGAGCAGAGACACTTGTACATGTGTGCAATAGTCATATCACAGGTCCTGCAGTTATTTTTTATTTATTTGTATATTTTAAAAAAAAAAAAAACAGACTAACTAAACTTTTTTGGTTTTTATATCTTTATTTTTATTTGATTTTGTATTTATTTATTTTTGATAATCCATTTAACTTAATTATTTCGGCTACAGAAGGATGAAGAAACAGAAACACATGTTTAGCGTCGACCACTAATCTGTTTTACCATTTACGTCTGTTTTATATATATGTATCAGTTTTTGTCTAATATTGTACAGCTCTAAGCTGAATCTAAAGTAATTTCTCCCAATAACATTTGTTGAATATCCATTTTTTTTTATTTCGCCCATCATTGGTTGGAGAGATTATTGTAATCACTGTTTGTGTGTTTGTATTTCCACAGAGACATATCGTGCTATAACTCAATGAATACTTGGGATATCACCATGAAATTACATGGGCATATACATGTAGCTAATGCACATCAGATGCAATGATCCATTTCAGTAAAGGTCAAAGGTCAAGGTCACAATTAACTAAAAGGTCAAAATCACATTATGGGTTATAACTGAAGAACAGAGGTTCACAGAACTGTCAGATTGGTACCAAGTGATGCAGACTGAAGATTTATGCAATTCTCATATTTGATGTTATCACCTACGACCAATAGCTTTTGAGATATCTGGAGGTCAAAGGTGACCTGTGTCCAAATTAACTTGTGAAACACTGTTTGTCAAACATAGACATATCATGCTATAACTTAATCAATAGTGGATATATTATTATAATATTACATGCACTGACATACATACAGTATAACCAACATAATCAATATTGCAAAAGGTCAAAGGTCAAGGTCGCATTTAGCAGAAAGGTCAAAATCACATTATTGGCTCTAATTCAAGAACAGGTTGTCATAGAAACTGGACATTGGGGTGAGATTAGACATTCTCTGAATACGAGTCTTTGTCTTTGTTATCTTCAGGTGAAAGTGATGGTGCGTGTATGTCCAGTGTCTCAGTCTGATGCCACTGAGTCCAGTTCCTTCCTAAAAGTGGATCCCAGAAAGAAACAGATCACCATCATGGACCCAGCAGCCAATCAAACACCAAGTGCTGCCTCCCAGAAAAGAGGTGGATCTAATCAGGTTCCTCCAAAGATGTTTACCTTCGATGCTGCGTTCCCTCCTGATGCATCACAGGTATGAAAAACAACAAAACTGAGAATGTGCAAATATGTCTTTTATGTGAAGCATATTGTATAAAGGTTTGTTTTCAAAACACCTCTAGGCTGTGAACCAAAACCATGAAATCATTTCTGCACGGAGCATAATTACATGTTAACGAGTGAGATGGAGAATAAAAATTGCTTCTTAAGGCTTCATTTCCATTTATGTGGTGTGACCAAAAGGCTAGACAAACTAAATACATGATGCACAAAGGCTCCACAGTAAAATACTCACATAGTTGTGTTCAGAAATGTGATCCATATCATCTTTATTTTAGACCATGGCTCAAATGTAAAAATGTTTTATGACAAAGATGTTAAATTAATAGCATCATAAGGGCTATTGTAATATTGTTTTAATAATAAAAATGTTACAGCTCTTATATGACTCTGTACATTCAGATATTTCTGGCCCCGTTCCCACATGTCTCTTCGTTTGTCGTTGCCTGTTGCTAGGCGGAGGTGTGTGCGGGGACGGTTGCCGAGGTGATTCAGTCGGTGGTGAATGGAGCAGATGGCTGCGTCTTCTGCTTTGGACACTCCAAGCTGGGTACAACTAACACACACACACACACACACACACAAACACAGACGTACACACAGACGTTTACATGTCTTATGAGGACCAAGTTTGTAATCATCACTTGTAGGTAAAGTAGCCCCCTCCACACACACCCACCCCTCAAAAAAGAAAAAAAAAGATTTTTTTTTTTTTAATAAATGAATCAAATTTCATGTAATTTAAAAATACACAAAACATAAAATAAGTGAATAAAAAAATAGTAATAATACAAAAGTACACATATTTTTTTTACCACCTCAAAAAATATGTTTTTAAAATGTAAAAAAAAATTAAAAATAATTTAAAAACCACCACAGGTGGGGATTTTTTTTATTCCTGATTCTAATCATATTACTAAGTGGAGAGGTTCACCTTCAGTGGGTCTGGGTTGGTGCTGGGAGGATCCCCTCACGGCTTGTGCTCCCGCCAGGTGCAATTCCTCTGCAGCGATGCCCCGCGACTCTGGCTCTGGGTCGACCATGCAGGGTCAGGGGGCGGAGGGTGCTGTAAAGCTCGTTGCCGGAGCTACGAGCTTTACAGCACCCTCCGCCCAGACTTCACCACTCCTGCTGTACCTTGTGTCCGCTGGACGCCGCAAGGCCTCAGGACGGACCAACGTGCCAACCACATCACTTCGCTATCACACTATACACACACACACACACACACATATATATATATATATATATATATATATATATACATACACATACATACATATACATATATACACACATATATATATATATATATATATATATATATATACATGTGTGTATATATATATATATATATAAATAACCCTTGTGGGGCCCTGGATATTTGTCCCCATGATGTGACTGTGTAAACAAACCAATGTCCCAATAAAAATAGAAATACAAATACACACACACATCGGTTGCTAAATCAGAGTATGTAAGGATTGTGAGTGTCTTTAGTGTGTGTCAGTGTTTTTTCTCCACTGGTTCTCATCTATCAGAGAGAAAAAGAAGAGGATTAGTGTCTGCTCAAGCTGAAAGCATTCTCACTCTGTGCTTCTGTCCTGCTTTCTCTGGCTCTAATCCTTCTGAAGCTGCTCTTTAGAGGAGCTGTCTTCAAAAGGGTCACGACTCCTCACAGCTCACATCAACACACACACACACACACACTCAGGTCAGCCCCTGTCGTGTACATCTGTGAACATGTAAGCAGTGTTTTCCCCCTGGGCTGATGATCTTCATCCAGTCAGAGTTTGAAAGTCATCTTGAACTGTTGGCACAAAACAAAAGTCACACAGATACAGTTCAGTGGGGAACACTTCTGTCACTGTGGTTTAGCAGTTATTTACTGTAATGAAAAAAACTAAACCTATGACAATAACACAACTGTAATACACATTGCAAAAACTTCAGCAAGTCTGGTTGTGAATGAGGTTATTATTATTATTATTATTATTATTATTATTATTATTATTATTATTATTATTATTATTATTATTATTATGCTGTACTTTAGTAGGCCGAGCCACATTGCATAGTTTCCTGCTTTTCATGCATTCAAATCTAAGTAGACATTCAAAGTAGACTTATTAGTATCAATAATAATAATAATAATAACAATAATAATAGAGGAAATAAAGAAAGTAATGGAAGGGACAGACACATTTTCTACGTCTCTGAACTAGTTTTAGAAAAACAAACATTAACGTCTGTGTTAAGAAGAAGTCATGTACAACATTTGAAATGAACAGATGCCCTTGTAATCCTCGTACTTCTCCAAAACACACTCAACCAGCATGTCTTCACGGCAGAGTAGATAAGACTTTTACATCTCCACATTTTTTGTTTTGCTGCAGATGTCATACTGACACATGAATACGTCAACACTTTTGGCTTTTATCTCAAAGGCACTTTTATATATAGGTAGATGCTAGATGGGAACGGCCGACATTAGTGAACGTTCCATATGTGAGTGGAGAACAAGCGAGATGTAAAATCCAGCAATGTTTTAATAACCCATCAGAATTTTTTATTAACTTATTAGAATCTGACCTAATGCGTCTGAATACATCTTTACTCCAGGTCCCCCCATAAAAATAGTCCAAATATGGCTTTAGATGGAATGATACAAATAATAGCAAAGAACAATCAATGTGTTATTAATGTAAGAAACACTTGCTAATGTTAAATTATTATTATTAATATTATTATTATTATGTTAAAAAAAAACAAATAGGAAACACATAATATATGTTTCAGATATTTGAAAATTGTATAAATGTAGTGTGGAAATAAGTCAACACACACGTACTGATTGGGGCTGTATTTAGAGTAGGTTATGACGTACAGTAGTTTACAGTAAATTCTACCACCGTCTATTTGTCTAATTATGCGTCACAGTATAACAACAACAAGCTACAAAAACATCTAAATAATACAAAAATTCTGTGTATAAATTGTATGCTAGATTTATGTGGTGCATGGCATGGGGGGGTCCAATTATGTCCCCACCAATGTCAACATCATTCTTACGCCCTTGGTTCAGATTAATATAATACATTTTAAAAACTATATTCCATTCTCATGGTGCTTAGATTTGCCCAAACACTCCACATGAAAGAAAAAATAAATAAAAACAATGTCCAATGAAATGCACCTGATTTAGCTTTTTGACTACACTGCATCATATTTCAGGCCATAGCAATGAAAACTGCAGCTGCGCAGAACGTCCACACCTTAGCCCCACCCCCCATACGTCCATTTGTTACCATTGAGTATCTACCTTTTATGTAGTGTCTTGCTGAGAAATCCATCAAAGTGAGTTTGCTCTTTCTATTACTTTTACTATTATAGGCAGCGTTGTGGTGCTACCCTGACCTTAATAAATTCTGTTAAATGGCTGCAGATAATTCTTTATGATACAGATCACCTAAGGCCATGGATCCTAATGAATCTGTTATGAAGGCATTACCTTCTCTTTAATTAAATTGTGGAAAATAAGACAATGAGCATTTATCTTTGGCTCTGAGGCCTTTACTGTAGATATAGACACACATGGAAGTGTATACATATATTCATGTAGACACACACACACACACACACACACACACACATACACACACATACACACACTCCACATGGTTCAGAAATTAATGGATGAACTTCAGCAGGATAATTGAATATTCTGCCTTTGAACTGGATGTTATTGATTTATTATAGTTTATTAGAGGACTGGTTATAGACGGATCATCATAGGTTAGACAGACAGAGTTTTAGGCAGACAGACAGACAGGAGGAAAAAGGTGGAAAGAATGGAAACATTGAAGCAAAAAGTAGGAAAAAATGGAAGAAAATAGGAGGAAAAAAAGGAGGAAAGAATGAAACATTTTTAAGAAAGTAGGAGAAAAGAGGGAAAACGGAGGAAATAAAGAAAATTATGGAAGATAGTGGGGAACACTTCTGTCACTGTGGTTTAGCAATTATTTACTGTAATGAAAAAACAAAACCTATGACAACAACAGAACTGTGCTACACACGCTTCAGTCCCCCAGGAATTCGCAGACATTTTTGTCATTGTTGCGCCCACAGCAAGTCTGGTTGTGACCGAGGTTGTTGTTATATATTATTATTATTATTATTATTATTATTATGCTTTCACACGAGTTAAACAAGGTCCGTAATTTAGTGAATTATCAGGTGGAACCTCTGATTCACCTTCAACTGCACATTGAACCAATCTTAATGACTGTAGACTACATTACTATCTGGTTCATCCACGGTTCACTATTATCACTTCACTTTTACGCCCTTTTAATTTTTGGTTTGGTTGTTGTGAGCTGTGCTTTAGTAGGCTGGACAGAATCTTTACTTTTGACAGTAACTCTAGGTGCTTCAGGAAACACTGAGAGAGAACAATGTAAAATAAAATAAGTGCAGTTGTCAACCTCCCCCATCCTGTCTGAGAACAAATCACACACGTTTCTCTACACATCTTCACACACATCAGGGTTTTTCATGTCCTCAGTGTAGGTGAGATTGTTAGATATAACATATGGTTTTGTTTAGATGTGTGTTTGATCTGCAACTGCTGACAGGTACAGCAAGTGTGAGGGGGGTTAACACCATGATCCTGATGTAGTTCAAAGTGGGACAGATGGTGGGGGGGGCACACGCCTGATCATATATTCACATGAAGTGCTTTTTTTATATACACTTCAATCTTTTGTCGTCTGCTCCTCTTTGTGACTTTTCATCCTGCAGGAAAATCGCACACAATGATTGGTCGTGATGATTCTCTTCAGACTCTGGGAATCATCCCCTGTGCCATTTCTTGGCTGTTTAAGCTCATCAATGAGAGGAAGGAGAAAACAGGAGCGCGTTTTTCAGTTCGTGTGTCTGCAGTGGAGGTCAGTATTACTTACAACCATCCTTTGTTCTGTTGTTCCCTGGTGTGTACTGTTATATATTATAGTATTTATATATAGTATTTATAAGCTTGTTAACCTTGTCAATGCACTAATTTTCTCTAATAAAGCTGAAACCTCCACTTTACTTTTTTGCCTGAAAAACAAAATGTAATATAATAATTATCACCACTTTCTATAATAGTCTAGTGTGTGTTTGTGTGTAGGTTTGGGGGAAAGAAGAAAACCTTAAGGACTTGCTTTCTGAAGTGGCTACAGGGAGTTTACAGGATGGACAGTCACCTGGAGTCTACCTGTGTGAGGACCCCATCTGTGGCATGCAGGTACAGACAAAAAAAACACATACACACAAACACACACAGACATACACACACAAACACAAACACACACACACACACACACCATGATTACTACCATGCTTACAAGTATGATGACCTTTGTTTTTCCAGGTGTAGGAAGTTAGTGTAGTTTTAATTACCATAAATCCACTCACTGTGGTAACAAATATACAGACTGTCATCTTAAATCTGCTATTTCAGTCCATTTTCTTTGAAAATGCATCAGGGATAAATAAATAAATAAATAAATAAATAAATAAATAAATAATAATAATAATAATAATAATAATAATAATAATAATAATAATAATAATAATAATAATAATAATAATGCATAATACATAATACATAATAATACATGTTCTTACATAATAATACATGTTCTTAAATGGAGGAAGCGCTCGCAGCTGGTTCACTCAAATAATAATAATAATAATTTTTAAAAAACAGACCTGAATGGAGCACATTTGGAGACGTGAACAAAGAAACTTTCTATTTTACACTCGTCCCTTTGTTCATGTATGAAAAAGGTAGAGAGGGTCGTCCAATGATAGAAGGGTTGGCGGTTTGCTTCCTGGCTCTGTCTGACACTGAAGACACTGAACTCTGACTTATGTCCCCAGTAGGACTGACAGAACCTTAGAAACCTACTGGTGTGTGAGTGTCAGACAGATGGACAAAAAAATATGATTTTTTTTTTTTTCATTATTATGATTTTTATTCATTTTTATTTTTTAATTTAAATACATTTTCAAATTTGTATCGTTATTTTAGATTTTATTTTAAAATAAGTGTTTACACGCATTACCTAATGTGTACTTGATTACAAAGTTGGTCCTCATGAGACATGTAAACAAGTATGTGTGTGTGTGTAGTTGTACTTATATGTTTATAGGATTACAGGGTCTGATACATGCACATCTGTGTAATCCTTAACTAATCTGACATAATCTCATCAGTAATCATATCCTTCAGGACCACACACACACACACACACACACACACACACACATGCCCAAACACTCTCTCTCTCTCCTGCACTAAATAAATCCTCCCTGTCTACCTCTCCTTCATCTGGTCACTTGCTGCTTAATTATCACCTAAAAACCTGACAAATGTTCACACCATTGTATTTTTTCTTCCCACACATTTTCAGCTCCAGAACCAGTCTGAACTGCGTGCACCGACCCCAGAGAAAGCTGCGTGGTTCCTGGATGCAGCCATCGCAGCACGCCACAGCAGCCAACGGCCAAGCACCACAGAAGAAGAGCACAGGAACTCACATATGTTGTTCACGTTACACATATACCAGTATCGTATGGAAAAGACCAGCAAAGGAGGGAGTAAGTACTTCTACTGTGGTGTTTGTTCCAAACGTCATTAAACTGGTACCACTGGTATCACCACCTTCTGTAATTATGAACATCACACATTATATTAACAGTAGTACTTGTCATAATAATAATAAATGACTCATCCACTACATCCTCTGATACTGTGGTTGTCAAACTTTTCTCACTGATGTTCCTCCTTACAAACATATTTTTTAGTCCAGTACCCCCTGACATGGACTAAACATTTATGGAAGAAAAAAAGAGGTACAGTGTTTGTAAAATCAATGTCTGATTTATTAAATACAAACTTATATCAGTTTTTATCTGATAATTTTTACTTTGTATCTCATACCCCCATTTGAAAACCACTGCTCTAATACAGACACAAAAAGACAAAACAAACAAAAATCACACTAGCTGCGTTACCATTACAGTTTTTCGCAAAACAATATTGATATTCCTCAAATTTCAACAAATTATATTTGCGCTTTGAACGTGTTTCCATTGACAGTTGTTCTAGGCAGGAGTGTCGTAACTCTCGTGAAATATCCCTTGACATTTCACTGCTGTCACCTTCGGAGCTTCAAATCACTTGATCGAAATATCACCCTGATATTAGAATGAATGAATCAGCTAATTCTCTCATCAGTAAAAGTCCCTGGCGAACTCTTTGAAGACACTATCATGTAAAACAAACCACCTGGTTCACATTATAAGGGTCTGGACATGTGGCCCCTAGATTGTCAGGGACGAAATATTAAGTGTAAATATACTCAGCACTTAACAACAAATTATAAGCAGCCAATGGTTGTTATGGTTACAGTCTGTCATTTTCACTCCGAGAGAAGTGATCATGTGACTATATATATTGCGATATATTAGAACATCGAAACGTCTGAAAAACCACCTCATGAAAGCATGAAAACCTTTCGATATTTGAGTGTTTTTTAGAAACTCAGGTTTTTCCATTACCATTATTTTTATAGCGATATTTACATTTTGCGAATTTCCAAGGGTAATGGAAATGCAGCTACTGTTTACGACTCATGGTATGTGGAAGAAAAAAGCAGGATGGATATAAATATAAATGGACAGATCAGTCTATTTATGACTTGTCAGTATAAATAAACAAAAGCTTTCGCATCTCATCCTTTGATAGAGTATATTCACAGTCTGTATGATCCTTATATAGACTGTGTGTTCATACTAATTCAGTCTGATCACACATTGTCTGGCATCTGTATAAATAACCGAGTGATAATGAACTGGACTATCACTGTGTTCTATATGTGTGTTTGACAAAGACAAACTGTGACACATGCCTGGACAAAATATACTGTAATTATTCCCTTCAGTATATGTACAGTATATATATATATATATATATATATATATATATATATATATATATATATATATACATATATATATATATATATATATATATATATATATATATATATATATATATATATATATATATACATGTGAGTGGGAGAAAGATTTTTTCTTTTTTTGCATTGTTTGTGTTTCGAAGTGTCTGCACAGATGCAATTAAAATAGAAGAGGGAAAAGAAAAGGCTGTGAAAACACATTCAAGCAGTGAAGAAAGTTGACAATGACATGAAAAGATAAAACTGAGGCTTCAGCCGTAGATGCTTTATATAATTATAATTTTCAATTTTGTATTATTATTCTGACAGACGTCATACAGTCAGTTATATTCTACACTAATGTAAGACACCTGCTTAGCATTCATTTTGGAAATAAATAAAATAAATCAGTATTCTATCTGTGACTACACTATATAACACAGGTGTCAAACATAAATCCCGGGGGCCAAATCTGGCCGTAGGATAAATAACAGTGAAGATATGAACAGTGAAATAAGGATTTGACTTCAGGTTTTACAAACAGAATAAGTAAATCTGAATTGGGTCAGAGCAGTAAAATATGATCATAATTATCTATAAATGATTAAAACTACAAATTTTAATGTAAAAAAACAACCATCCTTTACTTAAATATACAGATTAGAGGAGGAAAACACTGGTGACAGGAAGTAAAAAAAGACGGAGTGAACATGAACCAACAAAATAAAAGCCCAGACACAAACAATGACAGAAACAACAGGAAGACAAACAAATGTGTTAGAAATAAGAGCAGTGATCTGACAGAGAGTGGATTATTATGTATATAATTATTATGTCAGAGCAGAGGATTAGTACCAATGTAATGTAAAGAGGATTAGTACCAATATAATATAGAAAATTAGTACCAATGTAATATAAAGAGGATTAGTACCAATGTAATGTAAAGAGGATTAGTACCAATGTAATATAGAGGATTAGTACCAATGTAATGTAAAGAGGATGAGTACCAGTGTAAAGAGGATTAGTACCTACCAAAATACAATCAAATCATCAACTGACCATAAACTAATTGATCATGTGTGAGAGCAGAACCTTATGTCTAACATTATGAAGATAAATGTTCATATTCTGCTTTATTTAACAAACCCACTGAAAATGAATAAAATAATCAATATTATCACTTCTGTTCACAGGTTTTAAAGTACTGACATTCTGTACTGAAGTACAAGTACAGCTACTGGTGGGAAAAAATACTATGGTAAAAGTATAAGTACTGATTCAACTGCTTTACTGAAGTAAAAGTAAAAAAAAAAAAAAAAGGTACAACTACTCAAATGTAATAAAGTAAAAAGTAAAACTGCATTTTTGTTATTGCTGTGGATGAAATAATATTTATTTAAGCGGAAAAATGTAAAAAATATTTTGAAAAAAAGTGAGTTAGTGTGTAGATGATGTGTTTTATTGGATCACGGTACTGAGTTTAGTGGGTATGGACAGAACATTTAAGAAACATTCAAAAGTCATAAATAGGAGATTTAAAAAAAAAAGAAAGAAAGAAAAAGCATAACAATGAGATTAAAAAAAATCTTAATCATGAGATTTAAAAAAAATCATAATTATGACAAAAAAGTCATAATTCTGACTTTTAATCTCATGATTGTAAAACATAATGCACCTGTTTTTTTTCCACATTACCTATTGACACATATTCAGGTATAAACTAATATATTTCTATAAAGGTATGAACTAATATATTTATATTCAGGTATAAACTAATATATTTATATAAAGGTATGAAGTAATATATTTATATTCAGGTATAAACTAATATATTTATATTCAGGTATAAACTAATATATTTATATTCAGGTATAAAGGTGTTCTATTATCAATATGACTTCGATTTTTGCCCAGTTCAAAACATCACATTTTCTTGCACATTCTGCACAGTTGCCTTTTATTTCTTCCTGATAGTGACATTTGTCACAAATATTTGCATATTTTACAGACTTTTAGTTAATATACGAGGTTCTTTTAGAGTTCAATAGAAGTCAAATATGCAGAATGACTCAAAAATATCCAGGACTGGAATCAATCTCATTTACATTTTCTCACCTCTTTTCTCACCTCAGTCTCTTAACATCTTTTTTTCTCAGTTCATTATTCTCTATCTCCTTCTATTCATGACACATTTTCCATTTCTGCTAGTGTCAGGAGGTCGCAGCCGCCTCCACCTCCTGGACCTGGGCAGCTGTGATGTCAGAGTACTGGGTGAAAGTGGAGGAGGAGGAAAGACCAGGGAGAATACTTCACCCAGTTCAACCCCTCTGTGCCTTTCTCTATCTGCTCTGGGCAACGTTATCCTGGCTCTGGTCAACGGGAGTAAACACATCCCATACAAGTAAGACAGTGTACATGTTTGACTGTGTGTGAGAGTGTGTTGTAATAATAATAATAATAATAATAATAATAATAATAATAATACAGGAGCGGCTGAGAAAACATGTAGACTTGAAACCTTTCAACAGTTTGAAGGAAACTGACAGTAGGAATAAATACACAGTTGTAGGGTCTGGTCAATGTGGTGCCCTAGGCCAACACTTGGCCAACATTAGGCCAATGCTAGCCCAACACTAGCCGAACACTAGGCCAACACTAGGGGAACACTAGGCCAACACTACGTGAATACTAGCCCAACACTAGGCAAACACTGGGGGAACACTAGGCCAACACTAGGGGAACACTAGGCCAACACTACGTGAACACAAGGGGAACACTAGACCCACACTAGGTGAACACTTGGCCAACACTAGGCCTACACCCCTCTTTCCTTTTAGTGGAATTATAAATAATCATCTATAAACATAGTGTCCTACATTTGATAGAGTGTCCATGAATAATCACTGTCAATGTTAAGGTTAATGATTTATTTACCATATTTTCCACACTATAGACAAGTTTAAGCAACAAACCCTGGGCGGCACCATTACCATCCAGATATGCAATTCATTTCTGCCGGAAGTAAGTTGCGCAGTGTTTGCTAATATAAACAGACTTTGATTGCTAGCTTTTCGTGAGCTATAATGTCCTGGGAACATAGTGTAAGTACTTTGTCTGGAGATGGAGTTATTTAGTGCAGACCTGGGAGGATAAAATGACAACATGGCCCAATGTAAAGTACAACAAGATGTGTGCGTATTTTCGTGGACTCCATCACAATAGACGGGAAATTTATAGACAATCTGAAAGTTATGGACAATCTAAAAGCCTCTGAGGCGTACCGGTATCTGTATGACAAATTCAGCTGTGTTATGTCATACAAACATGACAGTTTTGTGTATCTGAAAGCAAAAGTAGAGTCTAGTCAATGTTTGACTAGTGCGTGGCATAATGCTTATACACACACACACACACACACACACACACACAGATAGGGCTGCCAACTCTGTGAGGGGAAAATACGGGACACTATGGCAAATCCCATCAGATTCACAAACCTCAATGGAAAAATAAGAATTTTGTCTCATTTCAGTTCAGCTCAATATCGGATGTAATTTTGTTTTTAAATACGGGACAATTCCGTATGTCAAAGGATGTTTGTCAACTCTACACACAGAGCACTGTAGACTATCTATCAACCGTACACATACATCAGTGGTGTAACGTTAGCTCTACTGTCTATGAACATTAGTCTATGGTGAACATTATTTGTCCCATCTCCAATCAGCTGTTTTAGCAAAACATAGCAATGTTAGTGTATAACAACTTCTTCACAACTAGCAGTATTATCAGTTTCATAGCTAAAGTTGTTGAACTTACCATCAGATTGAAGTGTTATGTCTCTTTGTGGAGACAGTAGTCTGCTCGGTGACTTGTTGCCTCTTTGGCTGTGGGTAAAGCCAGGGCTGTGATTCAGAGTCACCATCAGGCTTGTGAAAAAATTAAAACAAAGGAAGACATGAACATTGTCTCTTTGTGGCAGGTTTGTGGTCAAAACACTATCTAACCTCTCATTCAGGTGTTTTCTTCAGTTTTTACAACTAACGACAGCACACGTAGTTTCAGAACCACTTTTCCTCTTGAAGTTGTCCATTATTTTTCTCACCGATTCACTGCGTTGATGTTGGAGTTAACTAGCAAAACAAACCGGAGGAGCGAGAATGGAAGTGAAAAGCATATGAGGCTGGAGTTCAGGAAGTAAAGCAGAAATGGGTCAAAAACTTGTCTATAAGGTGAACTGGATTATAAAGAGCATTAAGTGAAGATAAACAGTCACAATAAGTCTAAACCTTGATGAGTTGTAACACGGAACAAAACACACTTTTATTCTGATAAATCAATCTTTAACAGAGTCCAAATTATCAGATAAAAAGTCCAAATTATCTGATAAAAAGTCTAAATTATCTGATAAAAAGTCTAAATTATCTGATAAAAAGTCTAAATTATTTGATAAAAAGTCAAAATTATCTGATAAAAAGTCTAAATTATCTGATAAAAAGTCTAAATTTCCACCCACTAAGCATAACCAGAATTAATCCATATATAAGGCACACTGTGGTTATTAGAGTATTATTAAAGTATTTTCAGTTCACCTTATAGTTCAGAAAATACAGTAGCTTAATATTCTAATTCTGTGGGACTTGGCGCCACCAACCATCTGGTGCCTTAGACGACCGCCTAGTGTGACTATGACTAACACTGACCCTTCACAGTAGATACCATCAGGTTTCAGGTGACATTATGGAAACAACAGAAAGAGTGAAAGGTGGAATGAGGAAGAAAGGAGGATGTTTTGGAGCTGGAAGAGAAGAGGAGAGAAAAAAAAATCATAAGACAGATCCTTTTGGTTCCCTCAGGTTTGGAGGATTTAAGCTCTAAACAACAACAGCTGCTGTTCCATATTCATCACATTCATTTTGCTGCTTCACTTATGGTTCCTCCTGAGAGATGAAATGAAAAGGTAATTCAACCAGACCGAGGACAGTAAAAACCTAAGGATGAATCGAATTTAAAAAATACAATATTAGTTTCAATATTTAAATAGTGGTGAGTGCTATATATTCCTATTGTATATCTGTTCAGTTCTGATGTTTATTTCATATGAATGACAAATGTACAAATGAAAAGGATTGATTAGAAGCCAAGGCTTATTATGAACCCAGCTGTTACAACTAATACATTACAACTACTAATAGTACCATATTTTATGGACTATAAGGTTTCCTTAAAAGACTTCCATTTTCTCCAAAAACAACACAGCGCCTTATATATGGATTCATACTGGTTGTGCTTAGTGACTGGGAATTTATTCTTTATCTTATGATTTGAGTTTTTATCTGTTTGATTTCACTTAATGCGCCTTATAGTGTTGATAATACGGTATTTGAAACAAAATCATATATATATATATATATATATATATATATATATATATATATATATATATATATATATATATATATATATATATGTGTTACCATTACATACCATTATAACCAATAGTACACTACATACTTTATATTTGTAGCTTATTTAAACTAAATGTTTCTGTTACCACAACATCTTGAAAGACTGTGGTGCTAGCTGCTTCTTAGAGGCAACCGGTGGACATTGGAAACTTTGCATTATGCAGAATGGACGGTACAATGGTATGACAAAACTCTACTGTGGAAAAAAAAAACTCATAAGGTATGATACTTTACATACTGCCCATTCCTAATATGATCCTTCTCTTTCTTTGAACAGTTTCTGTAGATTAACAGGAAGAAGATGATTTCTTGCTTTGTAAATTATCTGAGCAGTTTTCAATTCAACAATGTCCATAATTTTGTATGTATTTGATTTGAAAGAGTGTTAGACTGTGTTAGACTGGGATATATATATATATATATATATATATATATATATATATATATATATATGAAGCCACATGTGACTGTCCTGATTTCACCTTGCCCTTCATTTTAAGTCGTCTTTTCCACCTCTCTTCCTTCTTACCATTCCACTCTCCTTTAGGCTGTGAAGTTCTGTGATCCCAGCTTGGCTAATTTAATCACCAGGTTTTGCATTTACATTAAAAAAAACACCCTTCTTCCTACACAGTAATACTGAAGCTGTAAGCGAAGCTGTGCTGAATCTAGTTTATGAGTGGTGACCCAGACTGATTTTTATGTTGTCGGATTATAAGAGCAGTTTAATAATGGAGGCTGTGCTGCTGCTAATGCTAATGCTGCTGCCGCTAATCTTGCTGCTGCTAATGTTTGATTTGATTTGATTTATTCGTAAAAAGACAATACAAATTAAGATTACATTAAAAATGTACAGGGTAGCACAAAAAAGTGATGAAATACACTTGTTTCCATTGTGGCCCTAAATGCTGCTGCTGCTGCCACCTCTGAAAGTGAATCTGTCAACAATGTCAAAACTGAATATATTTTACTGCACACAGATGATAAAATGATCGAATGCTGCTCAGAACAGAATAGAAAGTGAAATAAAATACACCAATGCAGAGTTTCTGCCAGTGTCTTATATAAACCAACCAACCAAGAGTTTGTCTGCTAATGTTTTTATTGAAGGTCAATTTACTTTGAAAATAGAAAATGATGGTTTATACTTTACATTATACCATTATGTCTTCCAGTTTTCATTAACAGTTCATTATAAACTGTTAAAACTGGGGGCAGATGTGCATTTAGTTTACAAAGGGTTTAGAGTTTAATTCACATGAAAATGCAGGACTTTGCATTTTTTGCCATTCTAACATCACATTAGAGATGAAAATAAAGTTGAGATGTCTGTGTATCCTGAGTGGGCATAGATTAGAAGTAAAGCCATGACACTGTGAGTAATGATCAGTGTGTCAGTGGAGAAAGGATGAGAGCTAAAACCAGCCCAGTTGAATTACCAAGAAGAACCATGACCGGAGTGAGAAAAGAACAGTAAAGACACCTGAAGGCAGTAGTAAAACCCTGTTGGTATATAATATATGGAAATATTTTCTCCCTGTTTATCACCTGAGTCCCAGTAGAGTCCTCATATGTTCTGGCCTTTTGAAATTGTTTTCTACATCACTAAACTAAACTTAGTGCTGCTCATAGACCTAAAATGCCCCAAAAATAAATTAGATGATAGACAGACAGACAGGTACTTGACCAAATCAGCGAAATTCAGTCCATTTCTTCCTTGTATCCTTCTCCTTGTTCACACCAAATTTTAGAATGATCCATCAAGAATTGGTCAGCAATATTTGGTGACCTTTGACCTTGGGCACTGACCATGAAGGACAAGTCTTTTTCAGTCTAATACTCAGTGTGATGAACCCTATATCAAATCTATATTTACCCAAGAAGTTTGAAAGCAATCACATTAAAACTGTTCCAGTAATGCACACTAGGAGTGTGACGAGGTCTTATGTGATGAGATCTTGCGAGATGTAATTTGGCGAGATTTCTCATCACGTTAAAATTCTGTCTTGCGAGATTTTTTATCAGCCGGGACTCGTTCTAAACTTTGCATTACTGCCATCTACAGGATGGACAGTAGAACGGTATGACAAAAATACCTCATAAGGTATGATACCTTACATACAGCCCATTCCTAGTAGCAGTCATTTCCATGATAGAGCACTGTTAAAAAAAGAAGAAAAAAAGCCAACAATCTGTTCAAATCCAGCTACAGTCCAAGAAATGTGCTTTATTCATTTTATTATAACTGAAAGCTGAACCTGTTTCCCAGTGCTTCATGACTTTAAGGATGGGGTCCCAGCCTGTTCTTATAATCCCAGTCCTGTTGCTAGGTAACCACTGATTCCATGTTCTTAGATCAGTACAATATTGAACATTGTTGTGCTCTTATATTTTCCCAGTTCAGCAAAGGCCAGACACTTTCCTCCTATTATAAAAAGATATATATAAATCTTAGTGTATCACATACACAGTGTTCCTGCACAGAAATGGTTCTGTATCTTCAAATAGTCTGAGATTTACATACACTATTATGATCATAGATCCCTCACCTTCTTCTGTCCTCTAAGCAGCTTTTGTCACGTCTGACAAACATTCACACAACACTTAAATAGGGGAAGGAGCAGGTGGATTCAATCATACAGATTAGAGGGGTGGGAGGAAAACACCTGGTGACAGGAAGTGAAACAGGACAGAGTCAACATGAACCAACATGACAAAATAAAAGCCTGGACACTAACAACAACAAAAAGAAAAGGAAGATGCACAAAAAACTAACAAAACAAGACACTCAGGGTGTAAAATATTACAGTTTTACCCATAAAAAAATCAATATTGCACATAAAACAATAAATACACATAACAAGATCACTAAAATATACAATTACACATAAAAAATCACTCTTGCACATTAAAGACATCATTATCATACATAAAAAGATTAATATTGCACATAAAAAGATTAATATTGCACTTAAAAAGATCAGTATTGCTCATAAAAAGATCAGTATTGCACATAAAAAGATCAGTATTGCACATAAAAAGATCAGTATTGCACATGAAAAGATCAGTATTGTACATTGCAGAATCTAATTGCTGCAGCAGAAAAGTCTTCCGGTTGCAGTCACTCTTATATTTTGGGGGGTGAGTCTGTGACTGAAAGGGCTCTGTCCAAACACCCCAAGAGAGTGAAGTGGGAGTGACGGGTTGTTGAAGAAAGTGCAGGGACACAGTTATGGATGTTAATATTAGTTTTGTGCACTGACAATAATGTCAGAATTATCTGCATTTATAATGGGTTAGTTTTAATCATAGCAGACATAACTCTAATAATGAATCTAGCAAAGGCTGAAATGTTAAATCTAATCTAACGCACCTACCACTTGAATTAACATGAAAATGAAGACTTCTTAGTCATGAATTTTAGCTGCATGAATGTGAAGGAGAGACAGAGAGATATATGAGGAGCATTTGTTAAAGCCTGAGGCAGAAAGACGAAAAGAGGAGAGGAGAATAAAAAGGCATCAATGAGAAAGAGGAGGTCAAGACACAAGTGTGTACTCACTTAATGTGTGTGTGTGTGTGTGTGTGTGTGTGTGTGTGTGTGTGTGTGTGTGTGTGTGTGTGTGTGTGTGTGTGTGCGCGCACATACGTGTTACAGAGACATGCCTGCAGGCTGTGTTTTTAGAAAAGGGGACAACAGCATGAGGTATAGAACCACGAAGGAGCTGTACTCACTGTCAGCCTGTAGGCCTTAACACACACACACCCACACACACACACTCTCTTGTTTCCATGTCTCATGAGGACCAGGTTTGTAATCAAGTAGCCATTGAGTAGTGAGTGTAAATGCATTTTTTTTTAATAAAATAAAATTTTAAATGATAAAACATTGAAAATAAATAAATAAAAATAATAAAAATAAATAAATAATAATATTAAATAAATAAATTAATGAATAAATAAACAATGAAAACATATACATTTTTTAATAAAATAAAATTTTAAATAAGAAATTTTGAAAATAAATAATTAATGAATGAATAAATAAATAATACTTCAAAAAACTAAAACAATAATAATAAAATAAATAATAATAATATTAAGTAAATACATAAATAATTAAAAAAATACATATAAAAAAAATACAGAAAAATCCTTCTTTTTTAAGAACCTCTTCAAACCTTTGAAAAACACATGTTTCACTTTACACCTGTTTCCCTCATTCTTTATGGGGACTTCTGGAAAAAAAAAAAGAAGAATTTATAGGGCCACATTATTTCTATTTTACTAATGGAGACCTTTATTTATATTTAACCTTCGTGGAGATCTGCATTTTGGTCCCCATATTGCCAGAGGTCCCCATGGTGTTACTGTGTAAACATATAAATGTCCCCATAAAAATAGGAATACACACACACACACACACCACGATTTATATTAGATTAAAAAGTGCTTCAACTCTTCACTTCCATCAATACAGTATAATCTCTCCTGCAGTTCAGCAAAGGTGTTGCACTTCAGACACTCAGCTCCTTCCTCTAGTACAGGAGCCAAAGGCTGCCCCAGAAGAGAGGGCTGTGTATGGCTGCAGTATCACATCACGTAGAAAGTGTTTAGTTAAACACAGCCTAGTTTCTCTCCTCCATCTGTGAGAATACTCTCTCTGGGAGATGGATCATCTTCACTATTCCTTCCACAGCACTCTTTAAATTATGTTTACAGAAGCGACAACAGTCTTTAAGCTCCATAATCCACCATTTTGTTTCGTCATTCCTAACTTTCTCCTGACTCCTCCATCAACTTTCCGGCGCTCTAACTACGTTATCCTAAAGATTACACTGATTGGTTGTAGTACCATTCTATTGCATACAGAGAGATTTTAAAGACAACCTTTTAGCTCCGCCTCCTCTGACTATGAAGCACCACTAGACCCATACATGGAATGAATAGGGATAGCAATGCTAGGCTAGACTAGACCTCTCATCTTATTCTGTGATGTCGATCAAAACGTCTCTTCTGTCATCTGAACCCACTTTATCCTCACTAGGGTCACAGGGGTCACTAGGGGTCTAATCCAGCTCCAGCAGGTGAAGGTGGGGTACACCCTGTATCAGTCTGCAGTTCATCTCAGGGCTGAACATACATAGACAAACAATCACTGTCAGATTCACACCTATGGGTGATTTAGATTAACCAGTTAAACTATCAGTGCATGTGTTTGGATGGTGGGAGGAAACCAGAGTACCTGGAGAAAAGCCATGCAGACACGTGGAGAACATGTAAAGTCCACACAGAAAGGTCTGGTGTGGCAATAGAACCAAGAACCTTCTGTCTGTGAGGCATAAGTGTTAAACACTGCACCAATGTGTTGCACTCGATCAAAACGTGCCAATGATAATAATGATTCAAAATCTTTCAACATTCTTAATATGGGCAAGGTCAGTGTTAGTCATAGTCAGACTAGGCAGTCGCCTAGGGCACCAGATGTCTATTGTGTCTATTTATCTTCACTTAATGCTCCTTATAATCCAGTTCACCTTATAGTGTGGAAAATATGGTAAATAAATCATTAAACTTAACAGTGATTATTCATGGACACTCAGTACGTACTCCATCAGATGTAGGACACTATGTTTACAGATGACCATTTATAATTCCACTAATTGAAAGAGGGGTGTTCACCTAATGTTAGCCCAAGGTTGACCAAGTGCTGGCCTAGTGTTCCCTTGTGTTGGCTTAGTGTTGACCTAGTGTTGGTCTAGTGTTGGCCTAGTGTTGGTCTACTGTTGGCCTAGGGCACCACATTTACTAGAACCGGCCCTGTACATGAGTAATGTATTACTTAACTATCACGTATCATGTATGAAATGAAAGGATTTTGTTCAACCTGTAGAAAATGTTTAGTTCAGTCAAAGTTTATTTATATTCGACTTTTCATTCACACAAACTACTATCACAACATGTGAAACCTAGATGTAAAAAGAAGGTCTTGAGATTGATTTTAAAAATACCAGGATATTTTGTCATGCGTTGGTAAATTCTTCATCTGTATCTGCATGAAAATCGACCAGTTTTGTCACCTTCTTCTTTTGACTGTGTGTGTGTTTCTACTAGTGTGTCTTTAATCTTACATCCTGCTGTATGTCTGTTACCAAGGGACAGCAAGCTCACCATGTTGCTAAGGGAGTCGCTAGGCAACATGAACTGCCGGACCACCATGATTGCTCACATCTCTGCCTCACCCAGAGATTTCTCAGAAACCCTTTCCACCATCCAGATTGCATCCCGCGTGCTCCGTATGAAAAAGAAGAAAACTAAAGTCACTGTGGTGAGTTACAATAAAACCTAGATACTTCATTGACATTCAAAGATTTTCTGTTTTAATTTCATAAAACTTGCCTTACATTATAAGGTTAAGTTAATGAAAACTAGAAGGTAATGTAAAAAAGGTATAATTTCTATTGTTAATAAATGTAATGTGTCACCGTGACATAAAATGTATCATGTATTATTAACTGAATCAACACTATATCATCTTAAAAGAAAGTGTTTAACCAGTCACAAATGTTATTATTTATTACTAGAGAGTGATATTCACTGTGACTGATGAGGATGATGATGATGAGGATGATGATGATTGAAGTTGAAACAATTGATGAATATTTATTTCATCATTTTGTCCTACCTTCAAATCCAAACCCACGTGCACACGATGTGCTGCTGACATGCTCACCACCCCCACCTATCAAATCTACTTATTTCAAAACTGTATAGCAAGAGAAAAGCGTGGGAAGAAAAAAAAAAAAAGCTCTGAACAACCTACAGTAAGCACTAGAAAAATATAATTCTTATAATGTATTTCCCTTTGGGCAGGGTCAGTGTTAGTCATAATCACACTAGGCGGTCGCCTAGGGCACCAGATGTTCTGGGGGTACGAAGTCCCACAGAATTAGAATATTAAGATACTGTATTTTCTGGACTATAAGGTGAACTGAAAATACTTCAATTTACTCACACTGAGACTAATATATGGATTGATTCTGGTTGTGACTGGGACCTTTTATCTCATAATTTGGACTCTTTTTGGACTCTTATCAGAATAAGAATGTGTTTTGTTCAGTGTTACAACTCAACAAGGTTTATAGTTATTGTGACTGTTTATCTTCACTTAATGCTCTTTATAATCCAGTTCACCTTATAGTGTGGAAAATATGGTAAATAAATCATTAAACTTAACATTGACAGTGATTATTCATGGACACTCAGTACGTACTCCATCAGATGTAGGACACTATGTTTACAGATGATCATTTATAATTCCACTAAAAGGAAAGAGGGGTGTTGGCCTAGCGTTCACCCAGTGTTCATCTAGTGTTGGCCTAGTGTTCCCCTCGTGTTGGCCTAGTGTTCACCTAGTGTTGGCCTAGTGTTGGCCTAGTGTTCCCCTAGTGTTCCCCTAGTGTTGGCCTAGGGTACCACACTGACCAGAACCGGGCCTGCCTTTGGGGTTTGTTTATTTTCTCTTATCTTTTTCATCTCTGTGGCCAAAGGCAGGTTAGAGGCTAGAAAGTCAAGATGTCTTTTTTCCAAACACTGTGCAAATGTAAAATACGAATCTTTTCTATTCATCTGTCTTCACTACTCAGCAATACACCTCCAGTTCCTCTGGAGGAGAGAGCTCCTGTGAAGAGGGTCGGATGCGTCGTCCGACACATCTGCGACCGTTTCATCACCGCGGTGACACTGACTCAGATCTACCGTTACTGCGCTTGTCTAGTGACCCTGATGAGTACTCGAGCAGCGAACAGTCATGTGACACAGTCATTTATGTGGGACCCAATGGAGCTGCAGTGTCAGATAGAGAACTGACGGATAATGAAGGACCACCTGAATTTGTGCCCATTATTCCTGCTTTGCTTCGAGGTAAAACATCAGAGACGCATCAAGCACAAAGTCAAGCAGCTGGAGGCCAAAATAAGGTAATTTATTTAAAATATTTAGAAAGTTGTGCTGACAGTAATAAGTCATTCCATACCAACTAAACCTGACCTGAGTTTGGGGTAACAATAAATACAGCACATTTTCATGTTCACCTGCTGCTCAAATCAATGCAAAACAGTTTCTTACACAAACAAATCATTTTTCATTTTCAGAAAGTAATACCTTCATTAATTTTCATTTTCTTTTAACTATATTTGGATCCTGTGCAGCACTGAAGTCAACTTTTTATATCTACGCATTATTTAGTTCAGTTCAGTTTTATTTCGAACACACAAAATCATCTAGACATCAATCAAACTCACAGTATAACCATCATTTTCTCACCTTTTCTATAATGCTGCAGAGTTACAACCTAACTGTTATATTTTGTACATGTTATATTATGTTTATTTCTTCTGCTTTATAGAGGCTTACGTTGTGTGTGATAGAATATAGTTTATTTATTTTTAACCTTGGTCTTTTGTTTAAATGTTGAAGAGTATATATAAATAAAATGACGTATAATATACAACAACTAAACAACATAGGCACACGCTAGGACCTATGTTGCATCCTAGTTCTGAATGACACCTAACACCCACACATTTAAAGTGTTTAATTTCCCAAGATGGGTTATTTGAACTTGGGAACACCTGAATATTTAATTGTGTCAGACATACAATATACACATTTTGAAGAAACTTGAGGTTAGTATCAAGGTTATTTTCATTGGTTTCAGTAAATTTGTATTGTACGACGGAGTATTAGGGCCACATGTGAAGAAAAAAGTCGAAATTTCAACTTTAATCTCAAAATGTCAAGAATAAAGATTAAATCAAATTTCGACTTTA
This sequence comes from Siphamia tubifer, assembly GCA_020466265.1. Lineage (NCBI taxonomy): Eukaryota > Metazoa > Chordata > Actinopteri > Kurtiformes > Apogonidae > Siphamia > Siphamia tubifer. The sequence continues at coordinate 32,430,162 of CM035785.1, forward strand.
ACGTCGTCATTTTGTAGACAGATCAACAATACTGTAGCTGCAGGGTCCGTGTACCTTTCGACATTTGATTTCAACTGTATTCATTTCGAGATTAAAGTCGAAATTTTGACTTTAATCTCGTCATACAAAAAATCTTTTTTCTTCACCTGTGGCCCTAATACTCTGTCGTAGTATTGTATGTTTGTATTTGTCTTGCTTAATTTTTTTCTCAAGAAAATCTGTGACATTGATAGTGAACGGAAAGACTCGTAACACAGTGAAATATTTACTGTAGATAAATGTTAGAAGACCAACATGTCCTTCCCTTGTGTTTCAGCAGGTTCAGTGTCAGCAGCCTGAGTGTCAGGAGCAGCCCTGTGGTCCCTGTGGCCCCTCCCAGCCTCTGCCTCAGTCCTCTCAGTGTCTTCTGGGGCAGCCTTTGGCTCCTGTACCAGAGGAAGGAGCTGAGTGTCTGAAGTGCAACACCTTTGCTGAACTGCAGGAGAGATTAGACTGTATTGATGGAAGTGAAGAGGTAAAGTACTTTTTAATCTAATATGAACTTATTGTAATCACCATGTGTGTGTGTGTGTATTTCTATCTTTATGGGGACATTGATATGTCTATACAGTAACACCATGGGGGCCTCTGACACTATAGGGACCAATATTCAGGTCCCCACAAGGGTAAATGGTAAATGTTCTGGACTTATATAATTCTTTTCTTACCTTCATGGTGTTCATAGCGCTTTATATTAGCCTCACATTCACCCATTCACACTCACTCATACACCAGTAGGTTATACTTCAGCGAGCTTGTCAGTTTTCCTGTACCTAATCACAGCTGTAGATAGTTAGAAAATAGCATTTTCTTTCCTAAAAATCAAGTCAACCTCTTTGCTTTTTTTTCAGGTGGCAAAGTTCCCCTTTGAAGAGGTTCCAGCAAACAAACACGGTACTAAATATGAGCCATGTCCTTCGTCAGCTGCTTCAAACCCAGTTCCTGCTGGTCCTGGCTCTGCTGCTGCTTTGGAGACAGATATCAAAACCGGTAAATCACACCCTGAATATTAATACTGCTTGTAATACTATGAGACATTCATTGACTGTACGGTGATCTGTTCAACTGATAACATTTAAACATTTAACTGAGGTACTAAATTTTACAACAGAATACATGAAACTGTCTCCCAAATGCTACAGGTCTCATTAATAAATGGACTCTGCAAATTCTGTAAGAGACGTATTCACTTACACACAGTACACTTTCTGTATATACTAAGTGTACATTTTTCAGTGGGTAAGTTCTAATTCTAATACCGGATCTGTTCGGCATGTTTTTATCTTCTGAATTCGCACAGTTCTCAGGCACCTTCTCACATCACTTCTGCTCCGTAGGTAATACGTAGACACCAGGCGCCCCCCTACCTCACTGACCTCCTACCGCCTCATGTCCCCTCCCACAGGCTGCGATCCTCTTCTTCCCACTTCCTCGCCCTGCCTCAAACCTCTGGAACTCACTTCCCCCAACCATCCGTCACTGTTCAGAACTCATAACCAGGGAGCCAGGGGTGTGTGTTTATGTGTGTGTGTGTGTGTGTGTGTGTGTGTGTGTGTGTGTGTGTGTGTGTGTGTGTGTGTGTATACCCTCATATAATAATATCTGACTTGTGGGTAAACTACTGGAGTGATGCTACAGTCCCAAATTCAAAATGGACAGTGGTTCTCAAATGGGGGTATGAGATAAAAAGTCAAAATTATCAGATAAAAACTGATATAAGTTTGTATTTAATAAATCAGACAGTGATTTTACAGCACTATTCCTCTTTTTTCTTCCAAAAATGTTTTGTCCATGTCTGGGCGTACTGGGCTAAAAATATGTTTCTAAGGGGGAACATCACTGAAAAAAGTTTGACAACCACCGCTCTATGTTAAAGGTCTATAATTATCCAGATCCAGTATCTCATTTGCAAGGTTGTTCACCTGGATGATGTTCCTGAAAGTCTAACCTTTCCAAAAATACCACACAACCTTTTACAACACACCATTACAGATTTTTGGCTCCATATCTATCAACACTTTTACATCCCTTTTAAAAATGCATTTATTTAAGACTGCTTTTAATGTGTTTTTTATTGTAGTTGGACTCTTATTGTTCTATTTTTAATTCATGCAAAGTGTCTTTGAGTGCCATGAAAATCGCTATTATTATTATTATTATTATTATTATTAATAATAATAATAATAATAATAATAATAATAATAATAATAATATGGTGGCAGTTGATACGAAAATTGTACATAACTCCACACTTAAAAAATGGCGGCTTTTGAGGGCATCATCCGGGTACTTGCAGTACACTTAACTTCGCTGCGATTAGGAAAGGGATGCCCTCCGTACCCAAAGTGGAAAGGGCGGTAAATATGGATATTAGAACACAGCATGAGTGTAGTTCCTCTTCTCACCAGCAACTTCTAGAAGAAGGACCAATGATCAACAACTGCAGGAGATCAAGGAGGTGGTGGAGGAGGCGGAGTTGGCCCAGACCATGATCCACAGTCTGACCCAGAGCTCTGGTTCTCCCATAGTCACCAATACCAGAAGCGTTACAGGGAGCAGTAGCAGCACCTCCAACCCCCTCCTCAGAGCCAAAAGCTCCCATTTACACGACAGGTGAGGACAGAACAGCTGCTGGTGTTTGATCAGAAACATGTTAATATGAAATATGAACCTTCATCTATTACAATTTGATCAACAGCCATGAAAACCTAAATATGAGCGGCAATGTTGACGGAAAGGCCCGCCCACTAGGATCACCACGCCTCGGCATCGCCAGCCTGACCAAAACTTCAGATTACAGGTAATGGAAATAATTAAAATACCAAAAAAGGCTAATATGTTATAAGACCAACATTTAACAATAAATACAGTATAGCTTTAGCTTCATAGTAGAGCATTAACGCAAACATGGACTCCCGAACAGAAATTGACTTAAATTTGGAGGAGTTGACAAGTCACCTGTTATTCTTTCTCTCCCTCGGTGCGTAAACACAGACCAGTCAGACCTAAACCAGAGGAGACATTGGCTGTTGCTAACGCTAATGCTAATCTGAGTGATATGAGCAGCAGCGCAGACAACACACATGCACTCTTTTTTTCCCAAACATAATGTGGACAATGTGGTGTTCGTCTTGGTGGCCACAGAAGATTTGCACTTCATGTAGGGTGACCATATGTATGGATTTTGTCTGGACAGACAGTGTTTGGACATCTGTCATGTGTCCTCACTTTTTACATAACATAAATACCATAATATAAATAACATATGTGGTCATGTGCAGTGGTTGTGTATAAGGATCTTATGTACAGATTTATAAACAGTATTTAACAGAATATACAGAATATGTCAGATATATGACTTGATAATTATGCTATGATGATATGTGAGTTTCCGTTGTTACCGTTACAGGCCTCCGTCATCACCGTCTCAGCGGTGTAAAGTGTACACCCAGAAGGGCGTGATGCCAGCAACACCTCCTCTGTCATCTCACTGTTTGGTTCAGGATGGCCAGGCCGCAGATGCCCTGACCTCAGATAGTAAGCACGTTATTTACATTCATGCTCTAGGAACATGGCCATAATGTATATTAAGATAGATTTTTTATATTTGTCTGATTCTTGTTTCTTACATACATAAAACCATCTTGGAGAGTCTTGATGTCAAACAATGAGACAATCCTTCAAACTGTCTCTGTATGCATTTGTAATAACCTACATATTTGCAGTTTGATTAAATTATCAAAAAAAAAAACTAAATAAATGTAGTGTAAATTGATATATTTGTGATATACTGTAGTTATATTCTAATTAATTTATCATAGAATATATATTTAAGGGCATAATTATGTTGTGTGTATATATATATATATGTATATATTATATTATATATTACAGTGGTCCCCAACCTTTTTATTACCGTGGACTGGTCAACGTTTGATAATTTTACCACAGACCGAGGGGTTATGTTTATATTGGATATCGGTCAACGAAATTATACAGAGCGGGCTTGGTCTGTGGGAATCACCTCTAACAATAAATCCATATTTCAAGTACAACTCCTGATATTGTCTGTTAAAAGCTTTCCTTTTCTTGGACGTTGTAGGCTCTTCTTCTGTCTCTTCAGTGTGTTTTCCTCTCCGAAAATAAACTTTCCAAAGACATCTGTTTTTTTACTTATTTTGCTAACATGTGGGTTACATTTTTGCCGTTCAAGTGACAGAGATGTAACCAGAGAATTCGGTCATTTTTCAAAATAAAAGATTCTTCAGACTCGGATAATAAATACAAGACAAATAATTAATTAATCATTAGGCACCCGGCGGCCCGGTACCAATTGATGCACCGACCGGTACCGGTCCGCAGCCCGGGGGTTGGGGACCACTGATATATTATATATGATTCTATATGGTCATAAAACTTGGTAATAGTTAAAAAGGAGTAGAAATCTTTACAAAAAATCTTTACCTTTGCTTCTTCCTATTCCTTTTTTGAACTATGTTGTTTTGCTATGTTTTTGTTTATATGGTTATTTCTATATTTGTTTTGTACATATAGTTTTTATTGTTATAGGATTGAACTGAACTGTGACAATGTGTTGATAAATGTTTATAGATGCTTGTGTTGATGGGGGTTGATATGAGGTGTGTTAGGTCAGAGGAAGCAGAATCTATTTTATAATAGAGGGTTAGGGGGATGTTTATACGTTGGACTTGTTCCCACTCCTTTTTGAGAACAAAAAAAAAATTGTTGACATGTTGATGGATGTTTTGATGATTTTTCTGCTCGAAATGAAATAAATTTAATTGAATTGCATTATTGGATGGAAACCAAGAACAATTACACTTCCTAAAAGTTCCTTATAATAGACAGTTACAGCCTCATAATATTGCTACAAACAGTATAAAAATGTCAGTACATCTGTAACATGGTCCAATAACATTTCTCTTAATAGGTGATTGTTGTTTTATATGCTACATACATCCATATTTTCTTTGCATATTTTCATCAGTTCTTTATTCTTCAATTATTAAAACTGACTGTAAGTCAAGTTGATGTTATTTAAAAGTACTGACACTCTGAAACACTTGAGCACAAGGCTGTATGTTTGGAAAAGTGCCAAATATTGAAAATATGTATTCTACTGTGATGCCAGGTTATAAATTACTGCAGCAGTTGTGAATCTGCACTTGGATAACAAAATAAAAGACTATGCCAAATTTCTTTGTGATGTTGCAGATAGTTTGGCTGCTGACAGTGGCCGTTCCTCTACAGAGTCTCTGCTGTCCAGAACCTCTCCTGTCGGCATGAGTCCACAAGTTCGGGAGCCAACTCCATCTCTATCTGCCAGCCTTGGCTCAGCTGAGACGCTCTGTGACGATGATGTTCCACCGATACCTCTGGATACACACAGGGATGGTGAGCTGCACTTAACACTCGGCCTGGGACCATATGCTTTTATGCTGATTCCATTCTTTTATGACTTTTTGGGTGCCGATTCAATTTAACTTGCGATCCTTCGATATTCCCGATTTTTTTTGCTTGCTTTTTTAACACCAAACCACGTAATAAAGCTGAATGATGATGCCTACAGATCATATCAGGAGTCATATTTCCATCATATGCGAGTCAATTCAGATTCATTCAGCAGTGATATATTTGAAGCAGACTTTGGGAAATAAACTGTGACATTTATACACAAATAGGAGCCTTTAAATTAACATCCTTAATAATAAAGTGAACTTAAACTTTCATTTCAAAGATTGGACTGAATGTAAAAGACAAAAAAGTACAATATAAAATCTATTTTCTCCAGTATTTCTTTATCTTATTTAGTTCTTCGTGCTCTGCATTTACCTCAGGATGCTGCCTTGCTAAGTGTGCAGTAATGTTTGTGGTGTTTCCACAGCATGACACGTGTTCGTTACACACTTTACAAATATCTTTCCACATGTCCAGCTCAGCTCTTCCCTTCAACGATAAAAATCCTAAATGTGTCCACACTTTTAACTTAAAATGTGATGATGGGGGTATTATCTCCACTTATTTTTGCCAGTTGTCCACCATTCTGTTTTCCCTTCAAGTTTTTTCTGGGAACAGATATAACACCATAGATAGTGGAAGAAAAACATTTTAACCTCTGCTGGAGACAAGCGTTAATTTTTCCCCCTGGCTTAAAATCAATTATTTAAATATGGGGGGGAAAAATTTTTTTTTTACAAAAAAATCGATTTAAAAATCGTTAAAAAACATTTTAAAAATCGCAATACATAAGTGAATCGATTTTATCTCCCAGAAATTGACTTTCATGAAATTCCAAAATTGCGGAGAAAAAAAAAGTTTGAAAGGGAGTCTACTCATGACTGTAAAATCAATAAGTTACTCAATCTAACAGGCTATTAGCCTAGAAGTGGTATCCCTATTCATTCCATTTATGGGTCTAGTGGTGCTTCATAGTTGGGGGAGGTGAGGCTAAAAGGTTGTCTTTGAAATCAATAAAATCTGGAAAAAAAATCCGAATTTTTGTCCCACCCCTACTTAACACGATGTTATGTGCGGCTGTTGTTCAGTTGGTAGAGTGGGTCGCCCAATGACTGAGAGGTTGGCGGTTCGCGTCCCGGCTCTGGCTGTCCACATGTCGAAGTGTCCTTGGGCAAGACACTGAACCCTGACTTAGGCCCCCAGTAGGACTTCCCGTAGACCTTAGAAACCTACTGGTGTATGAGTGTGTGTGTGAATGGGTGAATGAGAGGCTAATGTAAAGCGCTTTGAGCACCATGAAGGTGGAAAAGCGCTATATAAGTGCAGTCCATTTACCAAATGCAGTCCATTTATGTACTGACAAATGAGTGACTTTCGTACATTTGTTGACAAGCTCTCCTTCACTTCCAGACTGTATTGTGGCAGTAAGTGGAGGAACAGTGGGTCCAGCTGTGGAGGATGAACTGTTGTATACTGTGACGGCTGCAGGGGACGAGTGCTGTGACGTTACAGCGCTCATGGGGACTCAGGACATGACCTGTTGTCCACCCAGCATCATCAGCTTCAGCAGTGAGGGATGTTCTGGTAACAACCTCACGTCAAGTGTCGTCAGAGGTGTGGCTGAAGACGGATCTGCGGGAGACTTTCACATGCCTTTTGGTCATGTGACAACAGCGGGTGTGACAGAAGTTGTTGCAATGGCAGAGGTCAGTGGAAGTCAGGCAAACAGGGTTTTTTTTATTTTGTTTTGTCTCAAAATTGTCTCACTATAAATTACTTTCTATATAATTCTTTAAATGAATTTCATCTCATCATTGAGGCATGACATTTTTAGGCCTTCGCCACGGACCGGCGCTAGGCCTATTGAGTCTGCTGTGATCACAAGGGCACAAAATATGCCAGGGACGTGGTCGCTAGGGATGACTCACACAACTCACACACACTCAGGGAGATGTAAAACTTTCATATGAGGCCAAGTTTCGGAAAACGCTATATTGTTCCTGCTTGGTTTCTTTATGATGCATCCCCTTAAATTTGACCCCCTGAACATGCACAAAAACTCACCAAATTTTGTTCACGCTTCAGAAGTGTCAAATATTATGAATGTATATCGTTTCGTAAAAGTCAGTAAAGAAATGTGTCTACAGCCCATTCTTGAATAGTCAAATATTTTGCATTAGTCCAGATCACACCCAAGAAAAGTTAGAGTTATGTTATAGTTACATGTTCATCATGAGGAAACAAACAAAAAAAGCTTATGCTGGCCACGCCCATAAACCAGAAATTTCTCTGGCGCCGCTCTCACTATTGAACCAGGACGAATCAAGCACGTTAATATTTTGGACCACTTGCGTGTTACGTTACAGTTTCAATTATATTTCATTAGGCCAAGCAGGGAACACCACCTTAACCTGTAATTAATAATATGCTAGGTGGGCGTGTTTTAGTCCCGATTCCACGCTGTTGGAACATTCGTTCCAAGTGGATGCTTCAACCTGACCTGAGGTTTTGTCCACATCTGACAACCAGCTGTTTAGAGTGATAGGAAACCGGGTTGCAGGATTACGGCATGAACACTATAGCTCCTGTTTTGTATCTTTGCTGAGGTTTGCAGTCGACATCTGACATTCTAACATTGTATGTTTGTAGAAAAACATGGCTCAGCATAATAGGTTTGCTTTAAAACTATTGGCCCTCTTGTATTCAAATACATATGATTTTATGTCAAATCTTAAATGAAGCAATTTCTAGTTTTGTTGAGTCCTATCAGCTGATGCTGTTCTAACCAACAGGTTGCCATGGCAAAGCTGCGGATGGAAGGAGAAGCTTTAGCCACAGTCATCTCTAACTCACCTGTATCCTCCTGGCTCAGTGATCTGAGTGTAGGCAGTGATGCTGACCAGTCTCTGCACAGCTTTAGTCAATCTCAGAGCCAACAAGGAGAGGCGATGGCTGAAGCTGAACTTAACCAAAGCCTTTCCCTCGGAGATGAGGAGCTGGGTGCATGTGACAGCCATCAGAGGAGAGGAAGTCTGGAGGGAGAGGTGGTACTATCAGAAAATGCAAATGAAAAGGGAACTCCTACTAAGGACAGGCTGAGGAAACTACCTCCACCAATGACTAAAACCAACATCCAGACTCTGGGGGGGCCTGGGAATCTGTCCCCTTTCAAGACCACTATCAGTGTCCACCCATGCGTAGCCATCAAACCAATGGTCATAAAAGAGCCCACCATCCTCTCTTCACCAGTCAAAACCAATCTGATAAAAGATCCAGTCAAAGACAGAACACCGCTTCTAAGTTCCATGTCTAGTGAGATGAGCTTTGAAGATCCTTGGTTGAAACGCGGGATCGAGGACGGCAGGTCCAAAGAGCTGGTGTGTGAAGTGAAGCCAGAGAAAAAGGAGGCAGATAATTCCAAAACCAACCCAGGAGAGAAGGGAAACCACCAGAGTCTCTCCAAGGATGGTAAGGAATGCTGTAGTTATAAAGTAAGAATTCAAACAGCACTTTATATAAATTTATAATATAAACAAAAATTTACTACTCAAATTAGAAAAATAATAGGTTCTATCTTCATTATAACACACTTATCAATAGTTAATTTTTCCTGACTCTACAACTAAAGCCATTAACTAACACTTTTCTGTCAATGATACTTCTAAATCCACTTTTTCTTTGTTGCTCCTGACAATTTGTCTTGGGCGCAGTGCCATAGTCTGTGACATTTAAAAAAGTAAATAAATGGAGACATTTAACAATCCACTTTACCTTTGAAGAAATAAAAATGCATGAACAACAAAACTTGCATGACACTAAAATTAAGAGTTTCAGTAGACTCATACATTTCCCTTTAAGTTTTTAGAGTCAGTAGTTCACCAGCAGTTGGAATAAATGACAGCTTCAGGCGATAAGATTTACATGCCCTGAGTCTTAGGATTGTAATTTGACTTCAGGAAAGGGGGTATTTAAGATGCAGTTATGGTTTTTGATTCTTTCTCTTACAGGTTTTTGTGGGGTTTTTGGTTTTGTTTTGTGGATGCACCAGACTTAACAGCCAAGTTATCATTATTTTGACATGTCATCCTCTGTATTAGCCTAGCTGTGATAGACTCCTAGCGGCAGCACATTACATGTTCTACCGTAGTAGTCTAGTTTCACTCCATGTAACTTTTGAATAGATTTCCCTGAAACTGGTCAACCAATCACAGTGAAGTATAGAGTCAGAGGGCCGGCGTAACAAATGATTGGGAGAGAAACAAGCGTAAACAACCATAGAAGAAGAACAACAACGGGTGTAGGTTTAGTCGTTAATCTCCATAATCCACCATTTTGTTTAGTCATTCTTAACTTTCTCCAGACTCCTCCCTCAACTTTCTGGCACGCTAACTATTTCATCCTAAAGATTACACTGATTGGTTGTTGTACCCTCCTATAGCATACAGAGGATTTGAAAGACAACGTTTTAGCCCCGCCTCCCCTGACTATGAAGCACCACTAGACCCATACATGGAATGAATAGGGATAGCGCAGTTAGGCTAGGCTAGACTAGGCTACCTCTGTATGGTAGTGGTAGTAATACCACAAGCATAATCATTTCCCTGTATTTGTATAATCCCCAACTACAAACGTTTTATTAAATCGCCAAGGGGATTTTCTAGATTTAATTTAATGTTATCTGAAGCTGTAAAATAGATGAAGATGAGATTAAATAATGTATTATTGAGGGGAAAACCGTTGGTTAATAGGCCAGTAATTGTAAAATACACACAAAATAAAGCTTGACACTTGTTTAGTAATAACTAATGATGACCCAATATGCAAATAAGATGTCAACTTAAATGAAACTGGTTTACTATATTTAATTGTGGTAATAGTAAATGTGCTCAGATCAGCTGTTTGACATTTGTATTTTCAACAAATTAGTGGTTTATATCTTCTGATGTGTGAGAATATGTGTTGTCAAACTACATTAGGTCATGTGACATTTGGGACAGGTTTGGGTGGGTTGATTAACATTTATGAGTGACTACTTCCGGCCTATATGTGGACCCTTGGACGTTTAAAGACTTCAAGTGTGTGACGTATGGTTTTTCATCAGCAGGTGTGGACCATGAGGTGTTGTCGTCTCCAGACTCCTGGAAGAGGGTTGTGGATGGTTGTGAGATTATTGCTGTTGTCGCCCAGGGAGAATGTCTCACTAGCATCTACAGCCCAGACATCCATCGTACTGCCAGTTTGCCACGTGGCTGGCACCGTCTCAACCGCCACGATGGCTTGGATAATGGAGTCGAGTACCGTAATCTTGGCGTAACAACATCAACTCCCTGTAGTCCACGAGCAACACTCGACCGCCGGGGATCAACTGGAAAACAGGGCTTTTTCTCTCACAAGAAGGGGGGGATTCCACCCCTGCCACCGGTGAGGAAATCCAGCCTGGACCAACGGAACAGAGCAGCTGGTGCTCAGGCCAGTCCTCAGTACCAGTCCAGTCATGGGCTCTTATCGCTGGGCAGTTCAGCAGAAGATGCAGGTGTGACCAGGGATTCAGTTGCTTGTATTATTCATGTCTGCATTCATAAAATAAAAACAAACATGGACCTCAGGGCTTCCGTGTTGCAACTGCATGCAACTCCAGCATGGACAAATCGACACGGAAATAAGCAAAACATTGAATCAACTTGAAAATTCTTCTTCAATAGGTCACACATAAAAACATCTAGTTAAGTGAATCAAATTAAATTGAAATTAAAATAACCCTAACCCTATGCAATTCAAACTGGTTTGCTCCAGTAGATTTTTTTTTATGGGTGACCATATAAAGCAAAAATTAGGAGATTAAAAAGTCAAAATTAAGAATAATTTTTAAATTGATTCAATGTTTTACTTTTTTTCAGTGTAGCTAGCACATGCACAAGCAGACGAATTGACAGACAAGCACACTGATAATGTAAAGAACAATCATGAACATGTCATTCTCACATACCTGCATTCATAAATTAAAAACAGGGCCTCAGGGCTTCCGTGTTGTGACTGCGTGCAACTAAAATATCATGAAAAAAGAAAATACAAAATCAAGACATTGCTTTCACACCATGCTGTACATCGTGGCATGGTTGCCACTGAAATATGTCATTTATGACACTGTATGCAAACATTACTTTTTAAGGGCATCATTTAGTACAATTTATATACATTCATATTCAAAAATAATCCACCAGTACAGCACTCATAAAATATGAGTTTGTATACAGACCACTGCTAAACACAGCTTACCTCCAGCATGGACAGATCTAGCTAGAGGTACAGAAAGGGCAAACACTCAAAAAGTACCCGTGTGAAAGGCAGTCACACACATCCACGGTCAAGCAAGTGAATGCGGTACAACAATAAAGATCTTTTCAAACATAACAGTGTAATAAAAATACAGATTTTGTGAGAATTCAACAAATACAAAATGAGCAGGTTTATAACTCTGTTACACAGGAGCATCTGGATGCGGCGGTACCAGACAGCGTGGCGCCAGCATTGACAGCAGCAGACTGTTCAGCGCCAAGTTGGAACAACTTGCAAACAGAACCAACTCTCTGGGTCGAGCCCACAGCTCCCACAGCGGCTCACACCATTATGACTGCTTCTCCTTGGAGAGAGGGGAGAGCCTGAGAGGAGGAGGAGGAGTTAAGGGAGACAGCACCATGCCTCGGACAGGTCGCAGCCTCACCCGTGGTGGATCAGTGTCTTCTCCCACCACAAATCCCAGCAGCCCCAGCTTCAGTGTGAGTTCTGGAGGTGCCAGCAGCGCTCCACAGTCACCAGTAAAAACCAGCAGTCAATCAAAGATCTCAGCGGTCAGTAAGCTGCTGATGACCAGCAGTCCCAAGGCCAGGAGTCTGTCCACCTCCACCACCAAGACACTGAGTTTCTCAACCAAGTCTCTAAGTCAATCGAGCAGTCGCAGCTCCAGCCTCCCACCCAATGGAAAGGTAGGGTTATTTACTCATAAACTACATGACCCAATGAACCATGTATTTAAACCTTAGGATGTAGAACTCTATTAAGACAGGAGAAGTGTCAAATTGCCCACCAGTGGAATGTTTTCTCAATGACACAAATGGGCGGTGCAGTGGTTAACAGTCGTGCCTCACAGACAGAAGGACCCTGGTTCAATTCCCACACCAGACCTTTCTGTGTGGAGTTTACATGTTCTCCTCGTGTCTGCGTGGGTTTTCTCCAAGTACTCCAGTTTCCTCCCACCATCCAAACACATGCACAAACACATTACCCATAGGTGTGAATGTGACAGTGTTTGTCTATATATGTTCAGCCCTGAGATGAACTGGAGACTCATACAGGGTGTAGCCCGCTTTCACCTGCTGGAGCTGGATTAGACCACCAATGACCCTAGTGAGGATAAAGCAGGTTCAGATGACGAGAGAGGGAGTGTTTTCCCAATAACACAAACATCCTGTCTACTGAAGTTGATGTGTCATGTTTATAGTATTAAAGGACACATAAAATGTTAACTCAAAACTGTTGTGGCTCAATCATTCAGTCAGTGCTGTCATCAGCTCTGTTTTTTCTGCCTTTCATTCGTTAGCCCCAGAGCTCAGTCCAGGCTCCTCTGCAACAGCAGGGACCTTCTCCTGGATCCTGGTCTACCCAGTCTCTAAGCCGCACTCGAGGGGGAAGTCTGGCTGCTAAACTGCCACTGCGGGCCGTTAACGGTCGGATCTCAGAGCTGCTCCAGGGGAGTGCAGGGTCTAGATCCAGGAGTCATTCTCAGGGAGGAGGAACAGATCCTACAGAGGAGAGAGGAGCAGGAGGACCAAGGTGGGTCTGACGACACATTTGATTTACAATTTCTTCTACATTATGATCTCCATAGTTTCTCAGTATAAGTTTTATAAAATACTAAGTTCTGATAATTGCACGTTTTTTTTCAGTGATTTTATTTTATTATATTTTGGTCGTCATAGGTGTCAGTTCAAGTTCTGTCAGACTTTTTGTTCCAAATTATTTACTTCCTTACACATTAATACTGATATTTTTAATCTCACCCAAAATTGGTTTGGAAAGAACGGAGGGTCACAGAACTTTCAGATTGGTACCAAATGACGCAGAATTAAGATTTATACAATTCTCATAATTGGTGTTATCACCTACGACCAAGAGGTTTTGAGATCTCTGAAGGTCAAAGGTAACATGTGGCCAAATTAACTTGTGTAACACCGTTTGTGTGTGTCAACCATAGACATATCACGCTATAACTTAATCAATACTGGATATATTATCATAATATTACACGCACTGATGCATATATATATATATATATATATATATATACATATAACCAAATTATCAATATTGCAAAAGGTCAAAGGTTAGGGTCACATTTAGCAGAAAAATGATGGCTCTAATTCAACACCAGGCCAGATTAGACATTCTCTGAATACTAGTCTGTTTGTGTTTTCAGTGGAGTTCCAGCTGGAGGCAGTGGTCCAGCAGAGGACAGAGCAGCAGTGGTCCAAACATTACCTTCTCCATACAGCAAGATCACAGCTCCCAGGAAACCACATCGCTGCAGCAGCGGTCATGCAAGCGACAACAGGTACTCACTCAAGTTCATTATAGAGAAATATAAAATAAATCTATGCTCTGACTCATGAGGTACTTCCAGTTTATTTATTTTTTTTAATGTATCTTTAAATGTGTCCTTTTCTTTGCTTCTAACAGTAGTGTACTGAGTGGTGAACTACCCCCTGCCATGGGAAAGACGGCCTTGTTTTACCACAGCGGAGGCAGCAGTGGCTATGAGAGCATGCTGAGAGACAGCAGTGAGAACACTGGGAGTACCTCCTCTGCACAAGACTCCGTCAGTGAACACAGCTCAGCTACCACCTCATCCAGACGAAGCTCCAAGAGCAGCAAGAAAAGCAGGAGTAGCACAGGTCACTATGATTCTGTCTCTGTTGTCTGTTCAGCAGTTTACTTAACCCTTGTATTATGTTGAAAATTAATTTTAATTGATTATGTTGTGGGTCATTTTGACCCGTACTCTATAAATCCACTCAATACAGTAATAATAATAATAATAATATATATATATATATACATGCATACATACATACAGGTTAAACCAATAACAACTTTATTTTAGATGACAAACATTTAGAAAAGAGACATTTTTTTGTATTTCAAGAAGTATTTTGTTCAAGTTTTTCCCTCTTCATAAACACATTTTATTACATTTTTCATTCGTTTTTATTTTACCTGTTTCCACTGGATCCTCCTAAAGGTAACTTTCCAGTTTACACATGCTTATCCAGAAAAACAATCAAAATACTAATAACTGGGTAAACAAAATAAGGTACATGGTAAAGACATGTGAACAGATAATTTCCCAAATTAAAGTGTCTGGGTCAAAATGACCCACAACATTATGTTTGTATATAAACTCTGCACAGATGTTACATTAAACACCAGAGTTTTTAGATTTTACTCAAGAGTTCATGACCTTAAATGAGGAAAATTCACAACATTACATGAAGAAAAAGAAAAAATAACCAGTACTTTGATCAACACAAAAACTGAAATGGGTCAAATTGACCCTTAACATAATACGAGGGTAATTAAAATCTCAGTAACTTGGAGGCTAAAGAGAATCAGGGCTGTAGTTCAGACCACCTTTGTCGAGTCCAAGACCAGGACCGGTTGAGACCAAGTCAAGACCGAGTCAAAAGGGTTTCAAGTCCAAGACATGACCAAGTCCAAAAGACTTGAGTCCGAGTGAAGTCCGAGTCCAGGACAGAAAAAAAAAAAACAGTTGTATGCATGACTGTATAAAGGTAATCATTTTGGGTTATTATTTGTTGATCTAAAAGCAGAAACAGTGTCACAACACCCAGGATTTCAAAGTAGAACCATTCCCCTTTATATCACATCATCTAATCTAAAGAAAACACAATGATATAAGGTGATACTTTTGGTTACAAGTACACCTGATACAAACACTAATACACTACTATTACTACTGAGCATTTGAGCAACTAAATTACAATATAGCTTCAGTCCAGACATAGACCACAATGACCAGTATTACCAGTTTACACTTAGGGTTGGTTTATGCTTTCACTGAAAAAAACAACATTATATAATTTTGTTATTTAGATGTACACTAATGAGAAAAACATCTATTTTCAGAAAACATTAAAGTTTGGTTAAATACAAATAAACAGAGTGCAATTTAAAATATGTTATTTTTTATTTCTGAAGTGCATAAGTTGTTTCAGAGGACACACACACGTTTACTTTACCCTTAAGTGAATGTTAATGTAAACGCTTGAGCATTTGTGTAGCTGTTAGCCTTTATAACACAAGTATAGGATCACACAAACAGAAGTAAACATAAGTTGTTTATGCACGTACACACGCATGAACGTGCGTGCATGTTTACTTAACCCTAAAGTTAACTTTTTATATATATATATATATATATATATCAGTAATATCATACGTACAGTAAGTGATAACTGTGTCCAAAAACACATTACCTTGGTTTATCTTCTGCTACATTAGCTAATGTTAACATTAACATAACATATAGCCTAGCTTAAGAGGCTAAGCAGTGCTTAGCTCTACAGTTAACTTACTCAGATGAATGACTTTTTGGTGGAATATTGGAAGAAAATACAGACACCTGGACCCATAAATTTTTGTGCATTTTATTATATTTTAGTGCATTTTACTGTATTTTTATTATTATTAGATCATCCGGGGATGAGCTATCCGTCCATTGTCCACAATTCACTAAACTCACTACTCTTCCCTCAGTTCTCAACAGATTTAATTTCCCATTGATTCACTGAGTTCAGTTTCAATCCAGATCAAAGAAAGTAATTGATCCAATATTAGTTTTTCTGTGCATCATTTAACCACAGTAATATGTCATTACCCATTTACCTACTTTTGTTCAGTCAAATGTTACCCCAGAAGAGCTTTGGAGGCTTACTATACCACACACACACACACACACACACACACTGGTATTGACTTATTGATCATCTATTGAATGACTCCCTTTTATTAATAACATACATCACAGCTGTAAGGCCCTGGTAAGGGTCAGGGGTCAGGGGTTAGGGACCTGATGAACACAGGGTCATTGGAACTATTTTGTAAAACCTAAAAGAGATAAGATGAAGAATCACAATATACTGAAAGGTTGTTATAGTATTGAATGTTAATGAAAACATTTTTTTTTATTATTTTATTTTTTCAGAAGTAGATGTTATTTACTTATTTCATTACTCATGCTGTGTTGCTGTGTGAATATGATGTGAACTAGAGAACCTGTGGAGGGGGTTAGCTATAGAAATGTAATTTCTTACACACTAACTGAAAGGTATGGCTAAAATGAGTGATCCAGTGTTAATGGAAAAATAGGAACTCTAAAGAGGAGAGTTATCTGGCCAAAGAGCACTATGAGGAAAGCAACAGACAATGTACATGTGACACAAAAGTGTAGAAAGCTGCAGCTGCAGAGTGAGGCAGGTAAAGGTGACCCTGAGCACCCATCTGTGAAATGGTAAAGCCATTTGCTGGTGTGAACTCTAATGAATATCATATATATTCACCAGAATACGACACAAAGAACCTGCTAATGGGCAGCTCTACAGGCTGCTGCTTAACAGTGAGGAAGGATCAGTACATTCAGAATGGATCAGATCGCTCCCTGTAGTATGTGTCTGATTATTGATATAAATTAAAATAACCTTTTTTCTTACATGCATATTGGAAGCATCCTTACCACTTGTCATGCAGCATAATAAAGCCTGAGCTGATTTGTTTTAAATCCCTCAGCTCAGACTAATAGAATATAAATAGTATGCATGCAGAGATTGAAGGGATGTGTAAAGATGGTCGTGTAACCTAAATGTTAATCACAACTCCAGTTTCTTTTTGTGCTTCATTTCCATTAGATTAGATTCTCTGGCTCTTACCATTTGTACCATGTGTTGACCTCTCTTTGGTCTTATTCTACATATTTCACTCCCATTTTTTGCTTCATATATCTGACTCCTTCCACCGCCATACACCTTTTCTACTCTCTGGTTTCCCCATGCACTGGTTCCTAAGACATAATGAAATACAAATGTCTCTGCTTGACCTTTCCATGCTGCACTGAGACCAAAGACAGCTGCAACCTTATTAAAATTATCTTTCTCTTTCACACACACCTTATCTCTCATTTCTTCATGAATCTGATAACCCACATTCCTGTCAACACGTTTGGCAATTTCCATGGAAAGTGTTTGTGGTCATTGTGGTCAGATTATAAAATGACCTGCTGTTAATGAAACTGTGAGTTTCATTAACAGCGACTAAACTTTTTTTTTTATCATACTTCACACTCCATTATTTGTTGATTATTCGCTTTCTGCTTTTTCAGTCATTTTTTTTCTTTTTTTAATCCTTTTTTTATTGTGTTGTCCTCACAACGTGTAACTGTGATGATAGACAGCCAGATAACAAAATAAGGAAGAGTCCAAACAAGGTGTCATTTTTTGTATTGGAGGTTCTCCTTTTTAGTAAGATTTTTTTTTTTAAATGGTTTTGTAACTGCAACATACAGGACACATGCAACAGGGGTGAGGAAAACCAGGCCTCCAGGGCTGGTATGCTGCAAGTTTTAGTTAGTTTGCAGGATTCAGGCCCTCGAGAGCCGGAGTTGCCCACCCCTGACATAGAACTTGAGTTAAAGGGACAGTTCAGTATTTTTCAGATGAATGT
Organism: Siphamia tubifer; assembly: GCA_020466265.1. NCBI lineage: Eukaryota > Metazoa > Chordata > Actinopteri > Kurtiformes > Apogonidae > Siphamia > Siphamia tubifer. The sequence continues at coordinate 32,448,468 of CM035785.1, forward strand.
GTGTCACCAGTGTCTTTACTCTGGTACACCCACAGTGACTTACCCCCGACAGTGTCCTGTGAGCCCAGTTCTGGTCCAGTTTTGGTCAAAGCCAAAGTAGTCCTGGAAGGTTTCCTGGGGTCAACAAAATAAAACGTGTTTCTTCTCGAAACAGTATGTGTTGGAATGAGTGATTTATTTGTATAACAAAACTGTCACTGAACAAAAACTCACACCTCGTGATTGCTTGGAGCTACTTTCTCTCAATAGCGCTGTTAGCCACTGCTAACAGTTGTGCACCTGTACGTAGCAGCCACTAACACTGCCCAACAACTGATAAAAGTAGTTTACTAAGGCGCACAGAAAAAAATATTCAGTAAAATGAAATAAAATGACCAAAAATATTCAGTAAGATGAACAAAATAATCCATAAAATGAACAAAAACAATCAATAAAATGAACAAAAATGACCAAAAGATTCAGTAAAATTTAAAAATAATAAGATAAAAACATATAAATAATGTCAATTCCAATGTTTTCTCTGTTTTTGAGCAAAAATAGCAAAATTCCATCACATTTTTTATATGTATGAACTGTACTTGAACATAACACAAAAAAATATTGCCAACCTGAAAATGATTATACATGTGCATCACAACTTAAAGATAACAGTGGATTTATAAACAGGACAGTCTTATTTATTTATTTATTTATTTATTTATTTATTTATTTATTTATTTATTTATTTATTTATTTATTTATTTATTTATTTATTTATTTATTCATTCATTTATTTATTTATTCTCATTTTTAAACAAAAACAAATACAGAATTGTTTTCATGATTCATTTTAGATTGAATTGATGTCAAATGATTTTAACTTCCTTAATTATTAATATTTTCTGTGTAATTTTTTCATTTCACAAATTCATCCCAGGGGCCAGATTGGACCCATTGGTGGGCTGATTTTGGCTCCCAGGCCTTATGTTTGTCACCTGTGATGTAGATAGATGTTTTAAACTCTGGTTATGTGTAACACTTTGTCTTTTTATTTTTCTTCTTACCTCTGTCAGGTCTCCAGCGGCGCCGTCTGATCCCAGCCCTCACCTTGGATTCTTCCTCTTCTTCACCCTCTCATCGTTCCTCCAAACAGGCCATCACTTCATCTTCCTCCTCCTCCTCCAGCCCAGGTGCATGCTGGGTAGATGGTCCGCTGGGGCCGCCTGTGCCCTCGAACCTTCGCAGCACGACCGCAACTACAGAAACCTTTGAGATCAAGGTTTATGAGATAGATGATGTTGAACGACTGCAGAAGAGGAGAGACAAAGGAGGAACCAAGGTGAGAGAGAGGGGAGAGAGGGGAGAGAGGGGAGAGAGAGGGAGAGAGAGGGAGGGGAGAGAGGGAGGGGAGAGAGGGAGGGAGAGCGGAGAGAAAGGGAGAGAGAGGGAGAGAGGGGGGGGAGAAAGGGAGAGAGAGGGAGAGAGAGGGAGGGGAGAGGGAGGGGAGAGAAAGGGAGAGAGAGGGAGGGGAGAGAAAGGGAGAGAGAGGGCGAGAGAGGGAGGGGAGAGAAAGGGAGAGAAAGGGAGAGGAGGGGGAGAGCGGGGAGAGGAGAGAGAGGGGAGAAAGAGGGGAGTGAGTGAAGAGGAGGTAAAAAAAGAGTGAAAGGTTAGGGTAGACAAGTGAGAAAAAGGTGACAGTGCAAAAAAAGGAAATTAAATAGTACGAATGGTCAGTATGTAAGGTAACATACCGTATGAGGTATTTTTTGTCCACAGTAGATTTTTGTCATACCGTTCTACTGTTCATCATCTAGATGGCAGTAATGCAAAGTTTACAACGTACGCTGGCTGCCTCTAAGAAGCAGCTAGCACCACAGGCTTCCTAGATGTTGTGTTAGCATAAACATTTAGTTTATATAATCTATAAACATAAAATATATAGTTTATGCAGTATACTATTGGTTATGATGACAACATATTTTGATTTAATTTAATTTACAGGGTGTCTGAAAAGCAAGCTAAGAACTAAAGTCATGACAGCCAAAGAGTTTATGATGACAACAAAACAATTGTGCTAAATGTTAACACTGCCTTAAATTTAACACACTGCCCCAACCTTAATAACTGTATGTTACTATATCCAGGTGAGTTACTATTAGTCATGGTATCTGGCTGGTGTTAGCAACTAAAATGACTGTTCACAGTTACAAACTATTTTGTGAGCGATCATGCTAATGTTAGCATGCTAAGTGCTTCTACTTTGATTGCTACCATTGAGTTGTGTTGTGCTATGAATATAAAGAAAGTCTGCACAAATATGAAAGACTGCACTTGGAGCTATATGACCACTAACAAACTGTTCTGCTGTCATTTATACTTTATTTTATATATATAGTAGCCTACAAAAGTATTATACCGTCATATATACCGTATACTGCCAGTGGCTTAAATTATACCAAATTATCCTATGAAATAGGACCATTCTCTTAAAAACAGAAAAATAATAGAAGAAAAAGAATGAATGGTGCAAAAAAATATTGAAAGCAGGTGTCAAACACAGGGCTCGTGGGTCAAATGTGGTCTGCCAAAAGGTACAATCTGGTGTTCTGTCAATTCAGGCATCCCGTCACATTGGGCTCCCAAGCACGTCTGAGCATGTTCATGACCACCAAACGTTTTCATAGTAAAAGTCTGTCAGTTCAGTTCATCCTCAGCCAGATGTGTAATTGACTTGGACGCTGGGCGTAAGTACTACTTTGAAGCATATTTATTTTATCGTGCCTTTGACCAATAAACAGGGCTGGTTCTGGTCAATGCGATGCCCGAGGCCAACACTAGGCCAACAGAAGACCAACACTAGACTAACACCCCTCTTTCCTTGTAGTGGAATTATAAATGATCATCTGTAAACATAGTGTCGTACATCTGATGGAGTACATATTGAGTGTCCATGAATAATCACTGTCAATGTTAATTTTAACGATTTATTTACCAACAAGGAACAAAACACACTCTTATTCTGATAAATCAAACTTTAACAGAGTCCAAATTATGAGATAAAAAGGCCAAATTATGTGACAAAAAGTAAAAATTCTGTGATAAAAAGTAAAAATTATAAGATAGAAGAGGGCAAATTATCAGTGACTAACAACAACCAGAATTAGTCCATATATTAGTTTCACTGTGAGTAAATTAAAGTCTTTTCAGTTCACCTTGTAGTCCAGAAAAGTATCTTAATATTCTAATTCTGTGGGACATGGCGCCCCCAAGACTTCTGGTGCCCTAGGCGACCGCTTAGTCTGACTGTAACTAACACTAACCCTGCCAATAAACACAATAAATCACATGCGTATGATAGATTGAATATAACAGTTAGTTTTAAGTCCACCTATAATAGGAATATTAGATGATATCAATAGAAACATTTCCAAATGTGAAGTAACATATTTTGACAGAATAATGTGAATTTGTAGATTATTGTTAATTTTGTCTGATGGTAGATAATTTATACGGGGATGAACATTTTGACAGAACATCAGACCTATGGATGAATTTGTGAAATTGAAAAATAAACATTAAGATATTAATCATTTTAGTTTATGTTCCACATTCAGATAAATTCAATCTGAAGTGGGTCAGAACCAGTGAAATGTTATCATAATAATCTATAAATAATCACAACTCTTATTTTTTCTCTTTGTAAATGTAAATATTTTCACATATTTATACTAAAACAAAGTATAATTTCACAAAATATTTGAATAATCTTGAAGAAATATATGAAGAAGCATTTTTTTCAATAGAAGTTGATTTTAAGAATAATCTGCCTGATATTAAATATTTTGTGTATTTGTTCCACTATGATACTGTGAGTTATAATGAACATGTAGAAATGACAAACAAAAGCATAATATTGTTGAAATTAGGATTATTATTTCATTTGTTTTGTGTTAGTCACATTATTTAAATGATTGTTTGTCAATGTAAACATTTTTATTATTTAATTTGACTTTTTTCACTCTAAAATCAAATAAAATATTTGAAGTTGACATTATTTTTATATTATTATGTTATTATTTCACTGGTTCAACTTCACGTCAGATCAAATTTAGCTAAATGTGACTCTTTAACTAAATAAGTTTGACAGCCCTGCTATAGGTGGTGTTCAACAACAGAAAATTGCAAAAAGAAAATATATTATGATGGAAAGGCAAGATATTGAATGAAATGAACGAGGTAGAAAAGGAAAAATAAATATCCTGTTGCATTCAGTGTTTCTTGGAAATTATTTGATGAGTACAAAGTAAAAAAAAAATACATTTGAGAATCTCTGAAAGAAAAGAATCATCCAAGAACAGGAAGCTGCAAATACAGAATATTAATGGAATGAGTCAATATGTGTGAAGAACTGTATGAATAATAACCCTCTCTTTTGAGGTTTCATTTAATAATATATTCTATGTTTTTGCTGTGCTCTAGTCAATTATTGCAAATGGATTCCTGGTGCAGGGTTTGTTTTTTTACATCTCTCATATAAACCTATATGTCTACAGAGGAGGGGTCATTGTCAGCTTTGGGAAAGCAGGAGGCAGAGAAAAGCATGAAATGTAGATTTTTTTCCCCTTCAGCGGCCTTTAGAAACTCATTTAACCCCCCGCTGCTCTGGTGAATCTGCTCAGTGGCCAAAAGTCGAGTGTGGTCGCACCAAGAGGCGATGAGGTGTGAATGTACAGAACCGAGTGAATGTTAAGAAGGCTGAAAGGCACACACATGTGTCACAGCACACTCTTATTAGATTAATAAAAGTGCATTAAATCCATGTCTGACCTGTTTGTGTGTGTGTGTGTGTGTGTGTGTGTCAGGAGGTGGTGTATGTCAGCGCCAAGCTTCGTCTGCTGGAACACCGTCAGCAGCGCATCAGTGAAGTCCGAGCCAAGTACCAGTGTCTGAAAAAGGAGCTGGAACAAACCAAACAATACCTGATGCTGGAGCCGCACAAGTGGACCACTGAGTGTAAGTGTGAACAAACATGATAGTAATTACATGTCATAAAACATTCATTGAAAAGTTTGACTGGATTTTGGCTTCAATGCACCAAAACATTAGCCTAGCCATGCTAGCCCCTCCTAGTGTCAGTAAATCTAATGTTCTATGGTAGTCGTCTAGTTTCACTCAATGTAACTTTTAGCTATATTTCCCTGAAACTGGTCGACCAATCACGGTGAAGTATAGAGTCAGAGGGCGGGCGTAACAAAGTGACACTGCAACGATTGGGAGAGAAACAAGCGTAAACAACCATAGAAGAAGAACAACAACGGGTGTAGATTTCCATTTATCAAAAATGTTCTAAAAAAGAAAAAGAGAACTAGTATTGTAATGTAGTCCCAGCAGTTTAAATTTAGCTTTTTTCTAAATTAGTTTCCTTTCAACACCTGTTACATGAACAAAACTCAATAAAAACATGGTTAAAAAAAAGGTAAAATTTTTTGGAATCTTTAAACTAAACCATCCATTCAGAATGTGTTATGAGTTAATAATCTGGTCCTCGTTAGTTCTGCAGAAACCTGATAATGAGGTCTAGTGGTGCTTCATAGTCAGGGGAGGCGGGGCTAATAGGTTGTCTTTCAAATCCTCTGTATGCAATAGGACGGTATTACAACCATAATCTTTAGGATGTCGTAGTTTGAGCGTCGGAAAGTTGACGGAGGAGTCCGGAGAAAGTTAGGAATGATTAAACAAAATGGTGGATTATGGAGTTTAACGACTGTTGTTGCTTCTGGAAAAAGAATTTAAAGACTGCTGAAGTTTTCTCACATTCTTCACTCATCTGTGACAAAAGGAAATCTACACCCATTGTTGTTGTTCTTCTATGGTTGTTTACACTTGTTTCTCTCCCAATCGTTGCAGCGTCACTTTGGTACGCCCGCCCTCTAACTCTGTACTTTACTGTGATTGGTCGACCAGTTTCAGGGAAATCTAGCCAAAAGTTACATTGGGTGAAACTAGACTACTATGGACATATCATGCTATAACTCAATGAATACTGGAGATATCACCATGAAATTACATGGGCATATACATATAGGTAATGCACATCAGATGCAATGATCCATTTAAGTAAAGGTCACAGGTCAAGGTCACAATTAACTAAAAGGTCAAAATCACATTGTGAGTTATAACTGAAGAACAGAGGTTCACAGAACTGTCCGATTGGTACCAAGTGATGCAGACTGAAGATTTATGCAATTCTCATATTTGATGTTATCACCTACGACCAATAGCTTTTGAGATATCTGGAGGTCAAAGGTGACCTGTGTCCAAATTAACTTGTGAAACAAGTTAATTGTCAAACATAGACATATCATGCTATAACTTAATCAATACTGGATATATTATCATAATATTACGCGCAATGACACATAAATACATATAACCAAATTATCAATATTGCAAAAGGTCAAAGGTCAAGTTTGCATTCAGCAGAAAGGTCAAAATCACATTATTGGCTCTAATTCAAGAACAGGTTGTCATAGAAACTGGATATTGGAACACAATAGGGGTGAGATTAAACATTCTCTGAATACTAGTTTGTTTTTTTCTCTTCCTGTGTCCACATGCAGTTGAGCTACAGCAGGCCTACGAGGTTGACTCCCTGGAGTATTTGGAAGCTCTGGAGCTGGTCACAGACAAACTGGAAACCAGAGTTAACTTCTGTAAAGCCCATCTCATGATGATCACCTGTTTCGACGTCTCCTCTAGACACCGGTAAACACATATGGACCAGACACATTTACCATGAGTTAAAAAAAGGAGGATGCAGACGACTGACAGCTGCATTTGTGACCTGGTTGTTATTAAGCACATGGACATATGGATGCAGAGGTGGAGTTATCTAACAGACCTTTAGACTGACTGGGAAACTAAACCTTGGAAACGTACTTTTAACACTAACGTCTCTGCACATGTAGATACATCCTTCTGAGTTTGAAAAGCACCGTCAAACACGAACATCATTCTCCAGTGGCAACAAACAGCTCTTTTAACCAAGTCAAATATCGAGGAATGTATGAAGAGAGAACATGTTGGAAGAGCACTTTTAGAGTTTATGCAGATGACAGTCGTCTGTGGTAAATAAACCTTTGACTAAAGAAACTAAAGAATGGCCTGGTATTGTTGTGGAGTTAATAAAAACAAAGACAGGAGGATAAAGTGTTTAGATAAAAAGTGTTTAGATAAGTGCCTTGTAATCATTTCAACAATACGAAGACCAATTCTTTTTGTCTATGAATTTGTGTACATGCGGCAAGTATGGTGCTAGTACTACCTTCAAAAACAAAAAAAAAATGAAAACCCACTCACAGATCAGTGTCCTTGAAAAATATTTGAATTTATAGACATTTGTTAATGTGATATTTAACTGTGGCTCAATGTTTCTCTTATACTGCCGTAACTGATGAGAGGTAAACTGACTAATATCTGCCAAAAAAAATAAATAAATAAGACTGAATACATGAATAATATCTTTTTAAGAATAAAATCTGTATCATTGTTACTGATGATTTTTTTTCCAGGACACAGAGTTGTGAAGTGTATTTAAAAAAGAAAAAAAAATTAATAATTCTTGTGTCTTGTGGTGTTTTTACCTTGACTTCACTGACAAATAGAGCATATCTGAATGATTTTGACCCTCTGGTATATGTACAGGTTATTCCCCTGATACAGATGTGATGTGATGGCTTTTTCATGTTCATGAAGCAGTGAAGTGTGTCACATGGTTACGGGACTGACTATGTTTTTCAGTGTTGACTGCATCCATTGACTGATTGACTGTCTGTTATTTGTATGTGTGTGTCCTTCTGCTCTAAAACTAACGGTGTATAAGCCTCATTGGTACCACTTTGGGGGAGGCATATTTTGCACTTAAGTTTTTCTGAAAGATATTATTGAAAGATTATTAAAAGATATTGTTAAAATTATGAGATAAAAATTCCAAACTATGAGATAAAAAGTTTAAATTCCCAGTCACTAAGCACTACCAGAATTAATCCATATACCAGGTGCACTGTGGTTTTTGGAGAAAATTCCAATCTTTTAAGTGCACCTTATAGTCTGGATAATATGGTAGCATTACAATTTTATATTTTACTTAATTTACTTGATCATTTGACCATATATAGACAATATATCAGTGGTATTATGAAAAGAAAGTGACTTTCATGAAATTCCAAATTTGCGAGAAAAAAAAAGTTAGATAGGCGCTCTATTATATTAATCAACCTGTAAAATCCAGAATTGACTTGATCTCTCAAGTGATCATATTGAAATATAAACCAGAGATACATATCTTTCAGAAAAAACATAGTGCCCCCCCCCCTTCCCCCAGTGGTACCGATGAGCCCCTTTGACTCATACACTAAAACTGAATGATCCGTCAATGTGTGTGTTTTGTAATAAGGTATCTTCTTTTTTTAATTTGAGTGCAATGGGACCACGTACAGACTATGTAGTATTAGTGGAAATCAGTGCAAAGACATTTTTAAGAGAAAAATATGAGTGAAAATTACAGTTAATGTTTGAATCTAATGATACAGTATAGACAGAGGTGGTGATGTCATCTGTATTACTGGAAGAAATTGGAGAATTTAGAGTTTATTAAATGCCGAAGTTCCTTCGCGGCACTAGAATTATAGTTGTAAATGAGCTGTTTATTCAGACTTTGCAGCAATAAAGCAGAAAAAATATAGAGTATCAAGAAAAGTGAGAGAACCACAGAGAAAGAAAAGGATGAAGACCAAATTTAGAGGCATAGATCTCTGCCTGGTTCCATGTGTTTCAAAACAGAAACACGTAAGATTTGTTAATATTATTATTATTATTATTATTATTATTATTATGGTGCTTGAGATGTTTATGATATAAATGTTTGTACAAATATAAATATATGAAAGAGCTTGTTTCCCTCTGAAATACATAGTCCTTCTGAATGCTTCTTCTACATCATCATCATCATCATCATCATCATCATGTTCTTCATAGTTTTGTTTTTTCCAGAGGGCAGAAAAGCATTCTGGGAGATCCTGTTGGTGTGTCCAAAAGGTAAAAGGAGCAAAAAGATGTTTTCATAGAACGAATGCAGACGTTAAAAACATTGAATTTGAACTTTTGAAAAAAGTCAAACATTGACTTAAAACAACTTAAAAATTCTTCTTCAATAGGTCATACATAAAAACATCGAGTTAAGTGAATTAAATTAAATTAAAATAACCCTAACTCTATGCAATTTAATTTGGTTCACTCAACTAGATTTTTTAATGTGTGACCATGAAAAGTCTAAATCATGAGATAAAAAAGTCAAAATTGACGAATATTTTCTAAGTTGATTCAATGTTTTACTTTTTTCATTGTATACGTTTAGTGAGGATCTCCTGTGACTTTTACTTGTTTATTTTTGTAATTTTTTTCTCCTATGTCACCATGCAAGTCATGAATGATGGTTTATTTATTTGAGCTCATAAGGGCAGAGCAGCTCATCAATGTTTTTTTTTATTTATTTACACCTTATGATCTTAAGAGTTACTATGCATTTAAGAAAAAAAAATAACTGTACATACTTTGCTGAGCCCATGTCGTATATAAATATATCATATAATACACTCATCTTTATTTTCTATATTTTTCTTGGCTTTATTTGCTCTTGTTGTTTGTTTTGGGGGAATTAAATGGGTGTTGGTTTCCTAAAACATTCACATCCAGGGTAGTTTTTCAAGAATTTATATTGGAAATGGGTGATGAAATTATAGACGACAACTTAAAGGGATTATCTGGAGTAAATATAAGTTTATTTTTTAGATGATTGGGAGTAAGTACATATAGTTTACATTAAAATCACACCATTTGGATGAGCATTGGCAAATTTACATTTTGCTGTTTTGATCCAGACTGTGTTAACATGGAAGTGATTAGGACATGTCTTATTCTCTATTTTTAGACTAACTCTTCTAAAGTTTACAACAACATCACACTTACTTGGTAGTAAGTAGAGGGTCCCTAAAGACAAACCCAAGTGTCCTTAGGTCTTCATGTCCTCAGATAGTGTGTCCACAGTTACTGATCTACAGACATGAACCTCTGGATTCATAAGACGTCCAAGGAGGAAGACCCAAATAGTCCATTGTCCAGTGAACAGTGAGATGCTCTGGAAATTCACCACTGTGTTGCATTCTTTTTTTAAAAAAAAAAAAACATAGTCCAGTATTTGATTATAAACTAAAATTAAGCTTTATGAAACAGCAAAGACTAGACTACTAACAGGTTGGTGTTTTTAAAAAGAATGAAATAAAATAGTGAATTTCCAGAGCGTCTAACTCTGCACTGGACAATGGACTATTTGGGTCTTCCTCCTCAGACGTCTTATGAATCCAGAGGTCCATGTCTGTAGATCAGTAACTGTGGACACACTATCTGAGGACATGAAGACCTCAGGACACTTGGGTTTGTCTTTAGGGACCTTCTACTATACTTTACCCTCTAAAAATAGACCTAATCACTTCCATGTTAACACAGTTTGACTCAAAACAACAAAATGTACATTTGTCAATGTTCATCCAAATGGTGTGATTTTAATGTCAACTATATGTATGTACTCCCAATCATCTAAAAATTAATTGATTTTTACTCCATTAAATCTGAAGTGGACGTTTTGGGAACCCTAACCCTCTGGAAGACCGAAGAGCCGGTGCTCATTTCTACATTTAGATGCTATGTGTGAGGTTTGTTCTTTAATGTTTCACTGCCAAATCTGTTGCGATAGCATTTTATAATCCTAGAAAAATCTGAGGTTTAAGTGACAGCGACATTGTTTATTTCTAACCGAGCTGTATGTGTCAGTTTGGTGACAATAAGGTGTCTTTTTACACCAGAGGACAGCTTTTAAAAGTGGTGCACTCATTATGAGGCACTTTAAATACAACAATTTATCAAGTGTCAAGTTGTATGAGAGAATGTATTAAAAAAGCTTTTAACATTTTGTCAGAAGTGCTGTTATGTTTGCAGAAGTTTTATAGAATTATAATGTGCTATCTACAAACCTTACACATAACATTTGAAACGTATCAGGAAGTATTGTGTGTTAATGTCTGTGTTTGGCCACATTTTTAAAAACTGTTTTCATCTGCAGAGGTAACAAAGAGTTGTCATTGATGTAAAGGTTTAGTCATTTTAAAAGTCACTGCAGAACTGTTCTGAGCTCATGAATCTGTGCATCACTCGTTCATTAGTTTTTCAAAATAAAACCAAAAATAACACAATGAAAAAACAAATTGTTTCTTCATTATTAGTTTCTAAAACCAAATTGAAAAAACAGATAATGAAGTGTTTTTTTCAGTTTTCCTTTTTGTGTTTAAATGAATAATAGAAAATAAAAAGTAGATGACATTTTATGCAATTTTGACCTGAAGCAAGTTGAGTAAGGCGTAAATGACCTTTGACCCTCAGTGACACAGATGTAAACCTACGTCCTATTAGTGTAAACTAAGAGGGTCACCCTAAGACCTGCAGATATGACCACAAACCATAATGATCTTTAGTCCAGTGGACATGTTTCTATGGTTGTTAACATTCATTTACACTTTACTATATTTACTTCAAGTCAAATTTGGATAAAACCGGAAATGACCATTATCTGTTATTTATATTCTTCATTTAAAGACAAAAAGGAAAACTGGGGAAAAAAACTGCATCGTTATCTGTCTACTCATTTTGGTTTTAGAAACAAATAACAAAGAAACGACTTGTATTTTCATTGTCTTATTTTTAGTTTTATTTTGAAAAAAGAATGAATGAATGATACACGGATTTTGTCATGACTAGTTGTGTAAGTTTGTAGTTCTAACATCCTTTCAGGTGTTATCATATACAATATACTCTGTAATGATGGACACTCTTTCTGTAAACATGTTTTTCATGTTTTAACATCAGTATTGTTACCAGTGATGGACTGTTTCTGAATGTGTGGCCTGAAACATTTTACTGATAGGAGTCGATTGAGGGATGTAAATAAAGGAATGTATTGAAAGATTTGACATGTGTTATTATTCAATACAAACAGAAAACACACAACACACATATGAAGAACTGCAGCAGCCTGACACACACACACACACACACACACACACACACACACACACACACACACACACACACACACACACACATATATATATATACACACACACACACACACACACACACACACATATATATATATATATATATATATATATATATATATATATATATATATACACACACAGAAACACACACACACACACAGTCCGTGTGTTTATATTTTCGCATCATTAATAAAAAATAACAGTTAAGGCATGTTTGTCTTTTCTCGTGTTTGTTGAAAATGGTCACAGACTCTTTATTTGAATATTTAAAAAGATTGAGGTTCTGTGGTTTTATCTGGAAATGTGTTGAGTTCTTTGAAAGTCAAATTATTCTGTCCCCTTCTGAACCAGCTTTATCCTCTCTAGTGTCACTGGAACGTAGTCCAATGAAATTTGACACACACGTCCCTCATGTCAACCTGAACCAAAAAGCCAATGAGAACATGCCCGTTTTTAATCGTGTTGCCATGACAACACAAAAACTGCCCCATAGACGTGAATGGGGTTTTGGCAGAATCCCTTTTAATGGAAGTGACATTTTTTTCCATGTAGTAAAACCAAATTTGGCACATACATGCCTTATACCAAACTGAACCAAAAACCCAATGAGGACACACCCCTCCTTACAACCCTGTTGCCATAACAACACAAACGTAGTCCTAATCCCAGCCCTTATCCCCTTATCCTTTCATCATCTTCTCCTAGAGTTTACATCCAATTTACACCAAACTGGGTGAAAATCACTTACAGACATGTGGGATCAAAATGATCACTTGCATTTTTGATCAAATAATGGGCGTGGCTGTGGCAAGTGCGTAACAAAGGGGTCCTTTTCAGACATAGGAGCACATGCATCTCGTGGAACTTTGGTTCGAGCGCATGATACGACGTTCTCTGGTGGTCGCAAGGGACACGAGGGCCCATAATACCACTCGCTGTTTTTATTATTATTATTATTATTATTATTATTATTATTATTATTATTATTATTATTATTATTATTATTATTATTGTGTATGTTCAAAGTCGTTCAAAGTTCAAAGTATGTTCAAAGTCGCAGGGACAGCAGCCTCAGCAAAGTAGTCCAGACTTCCCTCACCCCAGTTACCTTACCCAGCTCCTCCAGGGGAAACCCGAATCGTTCCCAGACCAGGTGAGAGAGAGAATACCTCCAGCATGTTCTGGGTTGACCCTGAGGTGTCCTCCTGGGTGGACATGCCCGGAAGACCTCCCCAGGGAGGCATTCAGGAGGAATCCTCACAAGATGCCCGAGCCACCTCAACTGGCTCCTCTCGACATAGAGGTGCATGGGCGCTACTCTGAGTCCGTCCCAGATGTCTGAGCTTGTCACCCTATCTCTAAGGCTGAGCCCTACCACCCTGCGAAGGAAACTCATTTCAGCCGCTTGTACCCATGACCTCATTCTTTCGGTCATGACCCAAAGTTCATGACCATAGGTGAGGGTCGGAACGTAGATCGGCCAGTAAATCAATAGCTTCACTTTCTGGCTTAGCTTCTGCTTCACCACAATGGATTGGTTTGCCTGTCGACCCCCTGCTCCATCCTTCCGTCACTCGTTAATTAGATCCCAAGGTATTCTACCTGAGGCAGGACCTTCCCCCCAACCCGGACATTAACATTTTGGATAAACCCTAATCTGTCTAGTAGGTCACTAAATGCATTACTAAGAGAGTCAGTGTTGTTGTCAACATGTATGTTAATATCACCAACTATTATAATCCTATCCCAGTTCAACACTACACTGCATAGAAAGTCAGAAACTTGTCAAAAACCTGTGAATAAGCACCAGGAGGGGGAAAAACAATTTCTCCAGTTGGGGAAAGTAATGGATAAAACCTGACCTTCAAAGGACTGGTAAGTATAATTAATTTTATGATTAATTTTAGGACTAAGAACTAGACTGGAGTGAGATATTACTGGCACTCCTCCACCATGACCACTGGTTCTGGCTTTGTGAAAGTTCATGTAAGTTGATGGCATGGATTCATCCTGCTAAATTTAGCAGCTAGATTTTGTGCTAAGAGAGAGTCACCTTCCCAAGTGGGATGTATGCTATCTCTGCGAATGAGCCCAGGCTTTCCCCAGAATGCACGCCAATTATCTTTGAAAACTACATTGTTTTCTGAGCACCATCTAGACAACCCGCGGTTAAATGATGAGAACCCAGAGTACATCTCACCACTGGCCAAATTAGGCAGCGGTCCAGAGAACACAACAGTGTCACACATTGATTTAGTAAGTTTACACACTGATGCTACGTTCAGTTTAAGAACCTCTGATTGTTTCAATCGGCCGTATCGTGATCCACGCTACCTAGCCCTGCTCTGCTGTAAAAGCCTAAGATTTCCTTCGATGTCACCAATTCTGGCCCCTGACACCTGACAGACACCGCTGGGTGCTTCAATAGAACTCCCAATGATAAGAGTGTCCGATTCAGCGGGTGTGGAACTGAGGGATTCAAATCTACTACAGATGCAAAGCTCTTGGCGTGCTACGTTTTTGTACTGTCACAAACTGATCCCTGGATTCTCCGTCTGCACAGGACACGCTGGGGGACTAGCCATGCTGACATTACTACTGCTATTAACATGGCCTGCGATCCCTGCAGCTACCTCACTATAGCAAGGCCTAGCATTAGCCTCCAAGCTGCAGAGCTGTGCTTTGAACCCTGGCCTCTAACCCTGACACTAAACTACACTTCCAACAGTTACTTCTATCCTCAGTGAAGGAGGCAGGGGACTAAATTTTTCAAAATTGCATCATTTTGGTGCATTCTGAGAGCACAATAGGCCATGATTTAACATTACAGAATGTGAAATTTGTACTTACATTTTAGAAAAATCTGGCTCATATGATCATAACATTTTCAAATTTACTTATAACTCATCTAGGAAAATGAAAATACTATATATGTTTGTTCAAATGTATTGTATAATTTCACTAAATAAACAATGGATAATATACAAAAGACTAGCATGGGATGCTTCCATAAAGATTACCTTACCATCTTTACAATTAAAGCTTTTGATTTCACTATCAAACAAAATAATTCCAATAATAAATAATAAAAAATGTCATTAAATCTAGTAAAATCTAGTGTCTTTCACTGTGATGTCAAGAAGATACTTAATTTAGTAGAACTGTCTACTAATAATTATTGTCCTGAGTTTTCTTTTGCAAATATTAATCATTAAGAAAATAAACTTTCCTTATCAGAGATATCATATATTAGAGTGAATCTATAATCATATTTTTAATGATTGTCTCCTGTCTCAGTACATTTGAATAAATTGTCACTTTTTGAAATATTTCAATATGCTGCCCATTTCGCTGATTCTCTTCTTGTTGGGTTGCCCTGAGCCTAGCTCAGATGGATTAGCTGAGGATGCTAAAGATTTGCGTTTTACTCCTGATGCTGACGAGGACTGCGACTGAGATCTTGCTGACGAGGCGGGAGATGCTGGGTATTACGGATTCAGCGAGCAATGTCTCGAGCAGCGAGGTTTATCTTCATATTAAACGCATCAATGTGAAAAGTCATTCGCGCTAGCAGAGTCTGATTGAGAAGTGGCCAATCACAGACCGCGTACTAAAGCGATTTCGGAAAAATCAAAAATGGGCACCGGAAGATGACCCAGACAGAGGATTTACATTCTATATTTTTGTGATTTTCGTGGTTTTCGACCAAAATAAAGCTTGAAAAAATGTTTTTCGGTCAGCGGATAGATTTGACGGAATTTGACGGAACAGAAATTTCATTTTTGACAGATTTCCGTCTGTGGACGGAGATTTGACAGCCATGTATATATATATATATATATGTGTGTGTGTGTGTGTGTTAGAAAATAAATCCATTCATTCATTTGTTCATCAATGTGTCCAGTATCAGTGTGTCTATGTGGTATTTTCTCTATTTTACTTTCATTTATAAAAGCACAATGATGTTTTTTGGGGGGGATCTTTGTTTCACAGTTGCAGGACAAACTGAAGATGACTGGAGCGACACTGAAGTGGCGAGAACAGCCTGATGAGAAAGTTTTCCACAAGGAGAAGAAACAAAGAAAAGAACAGAAAGCTGAGCTCTGAACCTGAAACTCCACTTTGATTTTCATCCGAATGTTGTTCATAAAAAATGCTCCACCTAGTTTGTACTCTGTTGATGTTATGAGTCTGGACTTTCTCTACTAGTCCTGTTGTATTTTGTATGTCTTCATATCTTTTTCAGGTGTGGGATTTTATTTTGTCATGTGGGTGTCATTCTTCCTCTTGTCACTGGTGTATTGTCACGCCCCTTTAATTTATCCTCATTTGTTTCATCTGTGTGTTGTCTTTAAATATGTTCCCACAGTCAGTTTGTTTGCTTCCATATGCATCAGATGAGCAGTATTCTTCCCGTCTTGTGTTTCCTTGTGTATGAACCTTTCTGTTTTCTGTCTGTCATTTGCTCCTCTTTGGTGTTGTTGCATAATTCCTAGTTTTTGGTACCGGACCTTTTGCCGATCCCTAACATTGAACCTGCCTGATCCAGTTTGACAGTCTTCTGTCTTTCGGTAAAGCTTTCTAGATTGCTCTTAAAAGGCTCTGGTGGATACCTGGTTCTGACCTCCCCTCTGCTCTTTCTGTCCCACAGTCGCTGCTTCACACCTGACTGACATCAAGTAGCAACTAATTATCTCACTGTTCATCATTTCTGAACCAGTAAACTGTGTGATCATTCATTTCTGTCTGAGATTCCTGCATTTATGTCTATTTTTTTTTCTTTGATCTTGTATCAGTTGACAAATGCATGATGATGACATGGATAGACGGTTGATGTCAAATTTCCAAAAATACATTTTGAGACAATATTGGAAATCCACTTGTAAAGTTGCACATAACGTTAAATGTCAGAGTAAAAACACCAGAAGTTCTGCGTGCAGCAGGTGTCACGGATCGGGGTGAGGTGAAGGAGGACTCCAATGCACAGTACTGAAGGGAAAAATAATTTAATAACAAAACTAAGAAACATGAAGACAAGACAGACAAAACCTGGGAGCAAACGGTCAGAGTCCGTGGTGATGATGAATGTCCGGGTTATGGTGATTGAGGCGATGGCAGAAGTTGTCCGGGTTATGGAGGTGACATTACTGAATGGTCCCGCACTGGCAACTGCGAGCCTTACTGCTTTTATAGCCACAGATGAGGAACGGCTTGCAGCTGCGCAGTGCGGGACCAGGTGAGTGTGGATGAGCACTGGGGGAAAGGTCACCGGAGCGGAGGTCATGACAGCAGGTCAGGTAAAAACAATCTTGCTACCCGTGAAAATCTCACTACTCGTGCTGCACGCAGAACTTTCAGGTCGCGTAAATACAAACAAATTAAGTCAAATGGCCTGTTTTTCCATTTTGTATTTTTGATCCAAGACTAAAATCAAAATATGAAAAACCAAGGATATATTGGTTTTTCGTGTTGGATTAAGAAAACGAAAATACTCCATCTTCTTTATATTTATTTTAAAAAATTTTGTTTGGTAGTTGAAAAATTAAAGAACAAATTATACATGGATTTCATTTAATTTTGGTTTTGAAAACAAGTAATGAACAAACAATTTGTTGTTTCATTGTCTTATATTTGATTTTATTTTAAAAATCATAATTTATGTCCTTCTACATGTTTCTGGAGGTGTTTCAAGGTGTTTTGAGCCTTTTTTCCAAAACTCATCAGCGCTTCCTGGTGTGTGAAAAACTCGTACATCATTTTGCCATCATTTTACAAGTAGCTTATCGTGATCATCTCCATTGAGCAGCACTGAACGCCGTGGCCATATCCTCTCTCAGTACCTCCCTGTAAGGGCTCAGAAAAGGGAAATTTTGGACCATTTCTTAAATCTGGTTAAAATTATTTAGGTCATTATTTCAGTTCATCTACATGTTTCCAGTCGTGTTAAAAGCCTTTAATTAAAGATCTAACATTTGAGTCCAGACTGGGTTTGAACCTTAAACCTCTGATGATTAACTCACTGAACCATCAGAGGACTTCCCTGTGACCTCTGACCTTCAGTGGAATAGTCCTTCAGGGCTGAAGATGTTCCAGTGGTTCCAGACTCAACCTTTCCTCCAGGACACCAGGGTTCAATTCCTAGAGAAGACGTCTACAAGTAGGACCACAGATGTGTGTGTGTCCTAAAAATAAACTTCAGAAAAACAAAAAACAAAAAAAAACAACTTAAAAATGTCTTTTTTTATTTTTTATTTTTTATTAAACATTGATAATTTTGGACCATGTTCAAATCTGGTTAAAAAGTGGCCTCGATCATTATTTATGTCCCTCTACATGTTTCTGGTGGTGTCTCAAGGTGTTTCGAGTCATTTCCCCAAAATCCAGACACAGGTTTGGATGTCTTGTCATTTTTTGTTCACTTATATCTCTGGAGACACATGAATGAACTGACATAAATTCTTTATGACAAAATAACAGATGAAGATCAGCTGTTTTATATTCATTCATTCATTCGTATTAGGTCATTTCATTCATTTTTTCTTTTTAACATGACTTGCTTGCAGGAGTGGTGCTGGTTTTTACGACTGTACATTTTCTTTACACAATGTATCATCATGTGAAAGCTGTGTTGACCTTCAGTTGCCTGCAGGTAGTGTTCTGTGTGACATTCTGCCCTGGTGAGGACGCTTTGATCACCCACATACAGAGCAGATAATGGGAAGGAAGAGGAAAAAAAGAAAGAAAGAATAGGAAAAAAGGAGGAAGGGCATATCTGCCATGAGAAAGGAGTTATAAAGACAGAGCAGCAAAGAAGTGGAACAAGTGGGAACAATGGGAGCTGGGGGGAGCAGTCCAAAAGCAGACGCAGATGTAGAAAAAGACAGGTATGATAATAAATAAATAAATAAATAAAATATGATCTGGGTCCGATTTACCAGGGGGTGGGTCATCCCTCCTCTGGTTTTGGAAGCCAAGTCTTCTGCAACAGTTCAATACAGTTAAAATAACATTCTCTTCTAAAATTGTATTCATGGAACATGACCTAAAGTCATCCTGCTTTCATGATCTTTATTGTTTTATTGTCATAATTAAAATAACACCAATTACTGTATTTTCCAGACTATAAGGAGCACTTAAAATACTTTCATTTTCTCCAAAAATACCACTGTAAGGCTGGATTCATGCTCCGAAGCCAAGTCTTCTGTGACCCCCCCCCCCAGCAGAGACTTGCGTTCATCTCCCAAAAAATTGTGACCCACCGCAGACAGTGAAGCAGAGAAGCCCAGAAAAGAGGCCTGTGATTGGTCCATTCTACATCCGCTCTACACACACTTCCACTTCCCTACTTTTCCTTCTTGTTTTGTGAACATGAGTTGGTGGAAAAATCTGTGAGACGAGTTTGTTCAACAACAAAAGGACCTCATGTCAAAAGGAGCAGAGGTGGGAAATCCAAAAGAGTTTGTGAGTGTCTTGTGAGTACATCGTGGTAGTGAAGAGCGCACGCCATGTACTCCCCACGCTGGGAAGCAGCAAAGTCTGGGTGCAGAGCGGTGTAATGATACGGCCACACTGAACGCAAATTTTCACATTCACGCGTCGAAATTACATACATGTGGGGACACATTTGGTTTTTCTATGTTTCTATCTTTATCCAGCGTCCAGACTCGGGCGTTTACGCAGCGTGTCACAGACATACATGTGTAGATTCGCATTTGGTGTGGCCGTAGCATAAAGCTGGAGCTGCAAGCCACCTTCGCCCCCCTGACCACTTCCTGGCCGACACAGAACCGGTTACAGCACACCACTGAAGAAAACTAAAGAAAGAAAAAAGGAAATGTATAAGGAGGAAATATGTATTAGATTTTTTTAATTCATTAAAATTATTTATTTGATTATTTTTCATTCCTTTTTTATTGTACTTTATATAGATTATAAACCTTATGAGACAAGGAAACGTGTGTGTGTGGAGCACATATCCACATAGCATCAGTGTGGTTGTGGTTAAAATGGAGGTCACACACTGACAGAGCAGTGCTCCAAAACAGGGATTAACATGGGTGTGCGTTTGTGATGGATATGTATAAAGGAAAGATGGATGTTTTGAAAAGTCAACTTAACTAAAACAACACATATGCATTCATGCGCACGCAAACACACACACACACACACACGATAGGCAGGATATCACTCATCCTGATGGTATGTGCAGATTATACACAGGAGACACTGGCCTGTCTATGGCTTTGTCTGTCACGTACACACAGACACACACACACACACACACACACACACACACACACACACAGAATGTACATTTACAATTATATCAGAGAAACAACTCTACAAATGTGCACCAGTCATGAGATAAACTGATTTAAGAACAATGTTTAAAATGTTACATAAATAGATCAACTTTATTCTCCTTCACAAGTGACTGAAATAAATTTATATCTGATAATTTCGACTTCATTTAATGCACCTTATAGTGCAGAAAAGATTGGAACGATCTAATGCAATATAGACCACAAATAACATTGTATGTAAATGTAAAGAAATAAACATTTTGCTAATATATCTTACTTTTTGTTGTTAAACAAAACAAAATCAAATTATTTCATCTCTTTTTGGTGTCTCCTGTCCTTAAATTATGTCCCCACTCATGTCAACATCATTATTACACCCTTGGTTTGGTACAATGGCCCTAGTGTGACACTGTGATGTGTAATGGATGTGTGTGTGTGAGCAGACAAAGTCATTCTGTTCTGTTCTGTTGACTCCTTCACTGTGGTTCTCCTCAAGATTTCTTCTTTTCCCGGCCGAGAAGGAGGGTCTAAGGACAAGGGGAGGGTCTAAGGACAGGGGGAGGGGCTTGGGACTTTATTTATTTCTGTGGTTGGTTGTTCTCTTCTGTAAAACCATGTGAGGTGACATTGTTGTGATTTAAGATCTATAAATAAAATTTATTTAAATTTTCTCTGTGACCGACTTCAACCAGTTAATGAGACTTGGTGATCAGTCAAGATTTTTTTTAAATAAATTTCGCCATCCTTGATTTGAAGTCAATCGCACAAATAACGCCAGAGATATGAACAAAAGTGTGTTTAGTGATTTCACACTTTTGAGTGGCCCCTTGTGGGTAATCTAGAAGCAGTAAATGGTTTGATATAAATGGCTGACATAGAAAACATGGAATATTTGTCAACCAGACATTTTTAAGTTATTACTTTAACATGAAGGACATCCAGTTGTGGTGGTCAAACCAAAAACATAATATCCACACAAGAACATTGACAGAACATTTAGTTTTTAATAATAAAAAACCTGAACATTTCATGACCGATTAATAAATTCCCTGATTCATCATTTCTGCATCTTCAAAACATAAATATTACTGCAAACTTATTTGAGTTCCTCCATTTTATGATTAAATACTTATTATAAAAAGGAGCCAGACTGTGAAAATATGATGAGATCATTTTATGACATTTAAACCAAACAGTCCAAAAAATCAAGTACAGATTATAGTTTTGATAAATGTAAAGTTCAAGGGCTACGTTCAGCCTAATACATGGTATAAAGTGGGTTGCACCAGTAAAATAATAGAAATAATAGGACAAAAAATTTATCAAATATTAAAATGTGTCAATGGGAAAAAATTCTGCAATAAAATTGTTTACATCTATAAACTGTACGTGAACATAACATGAACAAATATGAACAACCTGTAAATTCTTAAGAAAAATAAGTGTAATGTTGTCAATATTATGCTTTAGATTATTATTTATACATGTGCGTCACAACTTACAGATCACAGTAGATCTACAAATATACACAACATTTACTAACAGGTTCAATATTGGTAAAATTCCACAAATATTTCAGGTTATTCACTTTTTTTAAAAAAAAAAAAGGCCTAGCCTTTATTTGTACTTTATTTTACACTAAAACAAAAAGGAAAATTAGTGTAAGGTTTGTTTCCATTATTTCTAGGTTATTATGAAAGTATTTTACTAGTCTGATCCACTTTACATTGAATTGACCTAAAATGATTTTAACCTCCTTTCAACTTTCACTCAATTTAACCCTAATTTATTAATAAAGTAAATTAAATGCTGTTCTTTTGTTCACTTTAATAACATACAGTTGATATTTGATTATATTATGAATAAAAAATATTCAGATGAAAACATGGATATTGGAGGCAGGCCCTATTGAATGATGAATGAATGAATAGATTTTTTTGATTTTTATTGATGTTTTGATGTGCTTTGACACTGAAAAAAGTAAAAAATAAATAAATAAATAAATAAAACAAAAAACAATAACTTAAAAAATTTTATGGTCACAAAAAAATATAGTTGAGTGAACCAAATTCAATCGCATAGGGTTAGGATTATTTTAATTTAATTTGATTTACTTTACTAGATGTTTTTATGTGTGACCTATTGAAAAATAATTTTTAATATGATTCAATGTTTGACTTTTTTCAGTGTACATATGGATAATTTTTTAGTTAGTTGTAGCTGTTTTTGTTGGACTATGACTGTGTTTGTTAGAATATGGTTCCTCTGTGGATAATTATGAGACATAAAGGTTCAGATCAGTTGTTTGACATTTGTATTTTGAACAAATAAGTGATTTTACCTGCTGTGGATATTTTATCTAACAGTGGTTTATATCTTCTGATGTGTGAGAATCTGTGTTATCAAACTACATTAGGTCATGTGACATTTGGGACAGGTTTGGGTGGTTTGATTAACATTTATAAGTGACTACTTCTGGTCTATATGTGAACCCTTGGAAGTTTAAAAGGGTTAATTATCTTCTGTGTAATTTTTGCATTTCACACATTCATCCCAGGGTCCAGATTGGATTCTTTAGCGGGTCGCATTTGGCCCCCGGGCCTTATGTTTGACACCTGTGACCTACAGCATTATCACAGAAAGTAAAAGCATCAAACTCATCTCCACATAATTCTAAACACATCCTACTGTGGTTTATAATGCTGCTGTGACTCAGTTCTTGTGGGTTGATTGTTGATCTATTTCTGCACAACATTCCTCCATCTTCATCAGTAGATCTTTGGTCAAAGGATGAGTGTCTCCGTGTGTGACTTTGATGATCTGATAAGCCTGGAAAATAAGGGGGAGGATGGTTTTTTTTTCTATTGCATTGTTTCAGAAAATTCTAGCATGTATACCACTCATTAATGACAAGTAAACTGGGATATAAACAGATAAAATGGGTGTAAATTCACTGATGATTTGACTTTTCACTTCCATTTCCACATACAGTAAAGGGCAAAGGTCAAATGGTAAAACCAGGGAAGTGTTTCCAACTGGTTTATATCAATGTAATCAATTCAAATATCAATGAACTTGACAAATCAGTTCTTACGGCATAACACATATATGTTAATTATGAACATGTGCACCAATCTATAAACTCAATAAACTTCATGAACTCTAAACTTTAGAAACTATAAAATGTATAAACTCCATATACTCTAAAATCTCATAACATGCAGTTCAGACTGTAAAAAAACAAAGTGCATCTCAGTTGAAGTGTTTGTTTGCTGGTATTTTCTCTGCTCATTTACCTGTTTGAACGTGTCCATTGCTTCACTGACATGTTCCACATAATGCTGCAGTTTTCCTACTCTGATCAGCTGGACTCCATGGACCGGATGTGGATCAGGATAATACTGCCTATAAAATAACACACAGAAAACAATTAAGAAAGCAAGAAAGAAAGAAACAAACAGAGAAAGAAAAAAGAAAGAAAAAAAGAGAGTGAGAGAGAGAGACAAGAGCAGATACATAGTGCTTTCATTTGCCTCCATTAATGGTTTTTAAGTTAGCCTAGCCTAGCAGTGCTACCCCTATTCATGCCATGTATGGGTCTAGTGGTGCTTCATAGTCAGGGAAGGCGGGGCTAAAAGGTTGTCTTTCAAATCCTCTGTATGCAATAGGACAGTACTACGACCAATCAGCGTAATCTTTAGGATGATGTAGTTAGAGCATCGTAAAGTTGACGGAGGAGTCCGGCGATAGTTAGGAATGACTAAACAAAATGGTGGATTATAGAGTTAAATGACTGTTGTTGCTTCTGTAAAAAGAATTTAAAGATTGGTGACATTTTCTCACATTCTTCACTCGTCTGTGAAAAAAGGAAATCTACACCCATTGTTCTTCTTCTATGGTTGTTTACACTTGTTTCTGTCCCAATCGTAGCAGTTACTTTGTTACACCCGCCCTCTGACTCTAATGTTAACCTTTAAGACCCTAATGTAGACCCTTAAAGACCCTAATGTAGACCCTTAAAGACCCTAATGTAGACACTTAAAGACCCTAATGTTGACCCTTAAAGACCCTAATGTTGACCCTTAAAGACCCTAATGTTGACCCTTAAAGACCCTAATGTAGACCCTTAAAGACCCTAATGTTGACCCTTAAAGACCCTAATGTTGACCCTTAAAGACCCTAATGTTGACCCTTAAAGACCCTAATGTTGACCCTTAAAGACCCTAATGTTGACCCTTAAAGACCCTAATGTTGACCCTTAAAGACCCTAATGTTGACCCTTAAAGACCCTAATGTTGACCCTTAAAGACCCTAATGTTAACCCTTAAAGACCCTAATGTTAACCCTTAAAGACCCTAATGTTAACCCTTAAAGACCCTAATGTTAACCCTTAAAGACCCTAATGTTAACCCTTAAAGACCCTAATGTTAACTCTTAAAGACCCTAATGTTAACCCTTAAAGACCCTAATGTTAACCCTTAAAGACCCTAATGTTAACCCTTAAAGACCCTAATGTTAACCCTTAAAGACCCTAATGTTAACCCTTAAAGACCCTAATGTTAACCCTTAAAGACCCTAATGTTGACCCTTAAAGACCCTAATGTTGACCCTTAAAGACCCTAATGTTGACCCTTAAAGACCCTAATGTTAACCCTTAACGACCCTAATGTTGACCCTTAAAGACCCTAATGTTCTGCTGTAATAGTGAAAAAGGAAGAACAGGTAGAACAGTCCAGAAGCATGTAGGTGTAAATCTGAGGTCAATATGAATCTACTTCACCTCTTGTAACTTGGTGTAATTGCTGCATTTCCTGGCTCTCCAGAGTAAACAGAACTGTGTGCACGTGACAAACCATAGGAGGGTTCAATAAACTCCCAGCTCAATCAAACATAAAGAGCAAACCCTGCTGCATATGCAATTAACACAACATTAATCTGAATAATTGTGTCTTCATGAGCTGAAAACAACAAGTGTAAAAGCAAGGCTGTTGAGACACATTTTGTAATAAACTATCCCAATGCATTTTGTAATAAATTTCACCTAATAAATTATTACATTTTGAGAACGTTATTACAAAATGCACTAACAACAGTTTTATTTTCTTGAAAATGTACTGTATTTTCTGAACTATAAACTGCAGAACACCGAAGAAATGAAGATAAATATGGTAAATACTGGTCGTTTCTCTCTTGGTTCTGTTCAGTTTTAATTAGTAAAGTTGCTGCTGTATCAAAAGTCTCTCTTAGTAAAAAAAAATCTGTTCAGGTATAATCATGTAACTACATTTACAGTTACATCCTTCTGTACATGCAGCAAATGTTTAAACATAGATATCTGCAGCTTATAACCCAGTGTAGCTTGTATATATATTTTTTTTTATTATTATATTTTCTAGAATACAGCAGATGTGGCTTATATACAGGTGCGTCTTATAGTCCAGAAAATACAGTATTAACATGGTTCATTTTGCAATAACAATTCTAAAGCATAGTTTACTTGTTTGTTAATTGCATTTTATTTTAGTTTCACATTTTGGTAAACAGCTAGGTCTATTATTAGTATCAGTGTATTAGCCTAGTAGCAGTACTTAGCATTTATTATCAGTTCACTATTCAAAGATTGTTTTAAAAGAGAATATTCCAGATTCCAGATTTTTGTTTTATTTGATGGACATTTTTAATGTGTTGGGGCAGTTTATTACAAAATTAAATAAGAAAATTATTTTCCGTTTATTAAATAAGAAAATCATTTTACGTTTATTACAAAATGCGACTCAACAAGGCTGAAAGTTTGTTTTGTTTTGTTTACCCTTTTTTCATTTAAGTGGGATATCTGTTTTGGGAATTTAATTAAATCAAATGTAATTAACTTGCAGTGGCCTCAGCCTAGTGTAATCCCACATTATGTTCCAGGAGTTTTTCCCTCTCATGACGCTAATGGGCTATTTGTTCATATCTTCTCTATTAAAGACTAGCTGAGGCTGAGGTTAACAGAGATTTTCCCAGATTTTATGATTTAATTGAACCATTAAACAGGATGTTCAAAAGCTAAATCAACAGCATTAGTCCTACATGAATAATAACAATATTCAATATTGATTTAATTACCAAACCAGTGATTCAAGCCGCCGTGACATGAATATACAAAGAACATACTCTAATTCTATTTTCCCATCATCGCATTAACAGCCACACAGCAATTAAAATAATTTCATTAAAGTTTCTGTCTACTGAATTCTTTCTTCTTCCTTTATCCCAGGAGAGTAAATGGAACAGAAATGTGTATTTGCCGTATGCAGCTCGTTAGAAAACCATAGCTCTGGGCTAGGAGTAAAGACGGGGGGGGGGGGGGCAAGGAGGAGAAATTAATAGTTGTGGAAAAACGTAGCATTTCCAGGCAAATGCAGTGAAACTAATGAGGGTCTTGTTTGGTAGAAAAGATCCACAGTCTGCTGGTTTTACAGGGAAGTATGGATTTTCTTACTAAGTAGGAAAAGAAGAATGAAACCATGAAGGACTGAGTGTTACTGTTCAATGCAACGATTCCAGTTCAGCTTTTCAACACTTTGGTAAATTAAGCACCATCATCACTGTTGTCTGAGGGTGAAAAGTCAATCTGTATTTACACTTTCACCAATAACTTCAACTACGGTAAGAATTGATTTGACATTTGTGTAGACTGGCTCAAGGTTAGCAAGTATTTATTTGTAAAAGCCAGGGTTGTTTTTAAAGTCAGTGTTTATTAGGTTCAGACCAATACTGTATTTAACCTACAATCTACTATGACATTTATTAAAGAACATCATCTAACTGTGTTTAGTTCAACTGTATGGTTGGTGGACAGTAATGTGTGACAAACATGGATGATGATGAACACACACACGTTTGTTATTGTTTACGCACCAGCATTTGATTGTCTTCCTTGTATATATAATTTTATACGCAATTTGTCCATGGTGTTCAAGGCCTACACTAAATACAAGAATATTTTCAGTCTGTACTTATCCATGCTTGGCTCCCAGTGGCTGATGCTACGGTCGATGGTTTAGTTTGTGGACCGTCTGCTGGATATAAAAGTGTTGTCATGAATACAGAGGAAACATACTGTGTTGGTTTGTTGATTCATATATGTTATGTTAGTAATGACTTTTGTTTTTAGTCACATGTATAGGCGTTTAGTATAACCTTATTTCCCTAGACTGTTACACACCATGCACAACTGCTCTGGAAAAAAAGTCTGTGGTACGTGGGCGTGGCACAAATCTGACATGTGACGTCATCACCATCAGTCCCAAAATGGCTTCCAGCTGCATTAGCATTAGCATTAGCAGCTCTAGTAAATGTACAGGAGTAGTTTCAGTTATTGTACAGAGATTACACACATACCATAGATGGACAGAAATGAGTAGACAATTACATACGTCAAAAACAGAAAAGGACATGTGGGGCGGGTCTATCACAGGACCACCTAGTGTCCTGGCAGGACTATCCAATCGTATTTCTCCTCCTGTTGCATCTTCACATAAACAAGGATTTCCTCCTGAATACACTCGTCTAAACAGAGATGAAAAACTGAAGACAAGACACTGTCAGATAAAATATCCACAGCAGGTACAATCACTCATTTGTTCAAAATACAAATGTCAAACAACTGATCTGTATGTTTATGTCTCATAATTATCCACAGAGGAACCATATTCTAACAAACAGTCATAGTCCAACAAATACATCCAAAACTAACAAAAAAAAAAATTCAAATGCAGTCCAAAACATCAATAAATATCCACAAATATTTTATCTATTGCATCATTTAACAGGACCTGCCTCCAATATCCCAGTTTTCATGTGAATATTTTCATTTATAATATAATCAAACACCAACTGTATGTTATTAAAATGGTTCAAAAACAACATTCAATTGACTTTATTAACAAATGTAGGTGAAATTGAGTGGAAGTTTAAAGGGTTAAATCTTCTGCAATAGATTTCTTCCCCATAAAACTACTTCTCCGGAAACCTCTATATTCTATATTTGAACAGTTCTGCAAAGAAATAATGATGGAAACAATATTAAAGAAGAAGATAGGCTCAGAAACCAATGCAGCAGAGCGGCTGCACACCAAGCATTAGAGCATTTCCTGGTGGAGATTTATGTCATGTGTGCAAATGTGCACTCGATATAATACACCTGATACACAAAATACCTCTGTGTGCATGTTTTTATGATTGAGCAGGCATTGTTGTATTCATGAATATGTGTGAGCGTGGTGAGAGATGTTCAGCATGGATACACTCAATAACCTGGTGTGTACAGGTAGCAGCAGGTGTGCATTATTTGAGCAAAAGCGAAGGGAAAAGCCCCTTCTGTACATCACACACTGAATGAGGAAAGTGAAAAATAACCTGCAGAGGAGTGAAAGAAGAAAGGAATAAAGAATGAGGGAAGAACAGAAAAAAAGAGAAGGAGACAGAGCTCCTGCAGCTATCTGTGTTTTATCTGTAAACTGAAGAGCCCAGAGGAAGACAGCAGATGAATATGGAAGATCCTCCTCCCACTCTTATCTCTGTTTCTCCTGAATGCTTTTCTCACCATCGTTTTCATTCTTTTATCACTGCCTCTCCTCCTTCCTTCCTTGCTTCCTTCCTTGCTTCCAGGCTCATGGTCTCAACATTCCCCTTAATAACATACTCATTCCCTCACTTTTGACTTGTCTTTTTTTTTTTTTTTTCCTGTTTTCCACTTTCTTTTCTATCCAAGGTTACATGGTACATATTCAACACTCAGTCTTAGCTTCTATGTTACACATGGGATTTGATGTATTGTTAATATCAAGTTAGCCTAGCCGTGCTAACCCAGAAGTACTTCCGTTATTTCATTTTGTGTGTCAAAACGAAACAACGAGAAAACGGCAGAATTTCTGTAAATCTGTTTTATTTTAAAAACAAAATATCAAACTATCAAACGGTACATGGACCCTCAGTTTACACAAATAAGACGTAGGTTTACATCTGTGTCACTGAGGGTCAAAGGTCACTTACAGTTTAATCAATTTACTTCAGGTCAAAATTAGATAAAACGAAAAACGGCTGTTATCTGTTTTTTTCCATTATTCATTTAAACACAAAAAGGAAAAACACATCGTTATCCGTTTTTTCATTTTGGTTTTCGATACAAATAATGAAGAAACAATTTGTTGTTTCATCGTCTTATTTTTGGACATTGATCCCACAATTGAGAAATAGTTTGACAGAATATTTAGTCCATTCCAGACACAGAACAGACTGTGTTAAATGACAGTTCACACAGTTCATAAATAAATTAACCCTAATGATGTCTTCCTCCTTTCACCTCCTGACAAATTTTTTTTGGTAATTTTTTTTTGTCAGCATGTTGATCACCATTCCTCCTCATTTCTGTCTTTATCCGTCTTTTTTCCATTTACCTCATCCTCTTCCTCCCCCAGCTTTATCTGTGCTCCTTTCATACATAGTTTTCTTTCATCTTTTTCCTCTCTCCACCATCCCTCTCTGCCTTATTGATTATTATTGCTGTGGTGTAGTATCTCCCCTGTGGTTGTGTTGTTGGAGTGCTGCCCTTCACACCAGATCAATTAATTTCACTCACCCACACAAAAAAAAGGGTCCAAGAATGAATTTGAGAGATGGAAAAGATTAAAAAAAAAAACTAAACAAAACACCAAAACTGAACAGCGAAGAGGTCCATAAAAAGCTCAAAAGGTTAAAACACTGAATCTGTTATGTCGACTTATTTACAAATAATTCACCAGCTATTAATAATCCCGTCAACTTGACCCTTAAAAATCTGTGGATCATTTGTTTTTCAAAATAAAACCAAAAATAAGACAATGAAAAAAACAAGTCATTTCTTCATTATTTGTTTCCGAAACCATAATAAAAAAACATAATTATATGTTTTGTCAGTTTTCATTTTTGTGTTTAAATTAATACAAAAATACAGATAATGGTTATTTCCTGTTTTATTCAATTTTGACCTGAACCAAAGTCTTGAAGGAAGTTGAATAAACCGTAAATGACCTTTGACCCTCAGTGACACAGATGTAAACCTATGTCCTATTAGTGTAAACTAAGAGGGTCACCCTAAGACCTGCAGATATGACCATGGTATCATACCATAATGATCTTCAGTCCAGTGGACATGTTTCTATAGAAAAGACAGATAACGGTCGTTTCCTGTTTCATCCAATTTTGACCTGAAGTAAATATAATAAAGTGTAACTGAATGTTAACAACCATAGAAACATGTCCAAAGGACTGAAGATCATTATGATATGATACTGTGGTCATATCTGCAGGTCTTAGGGTGACCCTCTAAGTTTACACTAATAGGATGTAGGTTTACATCTGTGTCACCGTAGGTCAAAGGTCATTTACAGTTTATTCAACTTGCCTCAGGTCAAAATTGGATAAAACATAAAACGGCCGTTATCTGTTTTTTGTATTATTCATTTAAATATAAAAAGGAAAACTGAAAAAATACATCATTATCCGTTTTTTCATTTTGGTTTTGGAAACAAATAATGAAGAAATTCCTTTTTGTTTTGTTGTTTTATTTTTGGGTTTATTTTGAAAAATTAATGAACGAATGATACACAGATTTTCAGGGTTAATAAGAAAACTGTATTTATTAATAGATTTTGTAAATTAACTTGTTAAAATAAAATATGATCAAAGAAAAACTTGGGATTTTTCATCTTTTTTTGTTCCAACACAAAAAGCAAACCCTTCTACTTTTTCGTGTATAACCCTAATACATCATTTTGTAAAACATCTCTTTGTATTTTATCCAAGTCAACTTTAGACTAATATTCACTTGAAGCTCTTTTTAAAGGACTGATATACCATAAGGCTTTTTGTATTCTTTGTATCCCCTGCTAAAGATCTTCATTATCTTGGTATTTAACCCAAATGACAGACTCCATCTTCTTTCAAAGACTTAAATTGATAGATCCTGGTCTAAAATATCACAAAACACCATCTGGCAGATTAATAACCACTATGAAGGCATCAGGACTGGGCAGCCCAAAAATCTTTGAAGTGATGACTTTGAAGTCATAATCCACAACGATA
Source organism: Siphamia tubifer (assembly GCA_020466265.1). Taxonomy (NCBI): domain Eukaryota; kingdom Metazoa; phylum Chordata; class Actinopteri; order Kurtiformes; family Apogonidae; genus Siphamia; species Siphamia tubifer. The sequence continues at coordinate 32,480,029 of CM035785.1, forward strand.
AAGACATTTAGGAAAGTCTCCCTGAACTAATGGGAGTGGCACTTCAGATGCACTCTGCATTAGTTACTCTGTTTCCTCATACTTGTGCAATCCCAGAGCATTTTTAGATTCAAGGAAGATGAATTTTTAAGACTAATTTATATCCTCCGCTAATTACTGACATTTTCATCCGGTTCCAGAGGTAGTTTCACCCGTCAGTTTGTCAGTTGGTCAACAGCTTAGCAATCTGGTGAGCTCTGGGTGAGCAATACCACAGGAAATTGTGGGGCAGTAGAGAGGCCCAAGTGTAAAATTTCAGAATTCCACCCACGAAGAAGGTTCACGCTAGGACTTTAAAGTATAACTTAGGTTTAACCTGGGCAAGGAGATGGTGGAAGGTATCCGCAGTCATCCTGAAATAGTGAAAATGCTTCTCCTCATCCATCTGACTCATAGGTAGCACCAATGACACCAATTCACCCTCAACCTCCTATTAAAATGTATAAAATGTAGTACAATTGATAAAAAAACAGCATGACAACAGTAGAATAAATAGAAATATATAAACATACAAATATAATTTAATGGACCTGTACCTTATGCCATTAGCCAAGTAGGCTAATGGCACTGCTAGCATATCATCAGTACTGACACAAAATGGAAAGCATAATCTTCAAATATCATATAGAATAGAGTGTTATGTAATTACACATTCATATTGTCTTATTTCATGGTGACATTAGGTTGATTAGATGGACATTCGCGACATTTATCACTGATGCAAGTCTGGTAAGCTAAGCTAATGTGTTAAGGATAATTATGTCCACTGAAATGCATTAGCTTATCTTACTGTGAAATATGGACCAGGATCCTGTTTATGTTTTGATCCATTCACACTGAAGTGTCTTATCTTTGGGGAAACAATGGAAGGACTTTCCACGGTACAATTTTTTTGTCTTTGAGGGTGGACATTTCGGGACGGTAAATGCTAGATTGGATTAACCGGATGGACGGGGGACAGTGCTCAGGATGTTCTCCTCAGGACGTTTGGCGCTGTAATTTCACACTTTTGAAAGACGGCATCACTGTTGAAAGAAGATCTGGCAAAATCTATCCAGACCAAGGACGACTGTAGGTCGAAGTTTATTATTTTTTCACTAAACTGTCACTTTAATGACACTGAATTTACAACTGTAGATATTCCACTGTACTGTAGATGTGGTTATTGTGTCCTGTATGTTTGGAGAATACATTCTTATATGTGGTGTACAGACCGACTTCAGTCCTTGTTTCAATAATCACACAATGACATTCTTGATATTTTGTTTGTCATTTTTGTGAACTGTTCCTAGTGGTGCTTCATCCATGTGTCATTCATTCATTAATTTTTCAAAATAAAAGCAAAAATAAGACAAGGAAACAACAAGACATTTCTTCACTATTTGTTTCCAAAACAGGTGTAGTGTAGCCCTCAAGGTCTTTAGAAGGTTCTGGGTGAATCAGGCCTGTTGGCTGACACATACGGACTGGTACCTGTATACTGGAAGTGTCTTCAGCCCCAGTCTCAGAGCCTCCTCCCAGTGTCCCAGATGAATGCACGCGTCTAAAGCTGCATCTGTAACTCTGAGTTTGTACAGGTTTTCATCTGGGACGACGTCGCTAGCAGCTGATAATAGGTGTTTACAGGTTTCTAATAGCAGCTGCCAATCTGGAAGATTCCATAAGGAAGAGAAACATTGATACTGTACAGTCAATATTAGACAAACTCAGAGAAAAGCTTACATGCCACAACCCCGTTTTTTTCTGTCCTTTCATTTTCTGTTGGTCTCTCCATTGTCAGTTGCCTAATAGAGAAAAAAAAAATGCCTTTTTTTATTTTAGTTTTGGCAGCAATTACTAGTGACTTAAAGAGCCTTGAAGGGCCAGATCTGCATAAGTGAAACCACAGCACAAATTTAATTGACAGCTTCATTTACATTTATTGTAATGTGGATGGAATTTCCTCAATTAGGTCCTAAGTCACTGGTGCTTTGGTGAAGTAACTCCTGAGAATCACATTTATTTACTGACAGACAGAACATGACAAGTGTTGACTCTAATTTACTTCTCTATTATCTGCGGTGCCACATAATATAAATACATACATGTAATATCGCACTCACAGTATTTGGTAATAATTACACAGTCTGAGATCAAATGCATTTCATCAGTCAAGTCCTGAAAATCTTAATTACTTCTAACAGCCATAAGAAACTCCACCAATGCATTTATTTATTTTCTGAGCCGCTCCCTCCTACTGTAGGTGAAACACCCTGGACATTTGTACACACTACAAGTTCAAGCTGAAGCTGAAAAACGTACAAATATTTTTTAGGTTCAACTATGACCACGCCATGATAATAAGGGTATGTTAAGGTTTACAGAGTGCCTCGGAGTTTTCAGTCAGTTCATACTAGGACTATTGCGATTATTAAAGATGATGAGCAGCTCCCAGTGTTTTCGTTTCCGTGGAAACTGGGTTCAAATGTCTCTTTGGGTATTACTGGTTGTCGACCCCTGGTTTAGATGCTGCGTTGATAACTTTTGAATGATGAAGCAGGACAAGCATATTTTCTAAACATATTAACTTACAAACAATGACATGAAATTTGAACACAGAAATAAATGCAGGTATGTGAGTAAGGTCAAAGGTCATGTGATGTTCAGGTATGTGAGTAAGGTCATGTGATGTTCAGCTATGTAAGGTCAAGGGTCATGTGATGTTCAGGTATGTGAGTAAGGTCATGTGATGTTCAGCTATGTAAGGTCAAGGGTCATGTGATGTTCAGGTATGCGAGTAAGGTCAAAGGTCATGTGATGTTCATAAAGACTGTTGACTACTTTTTAAAAATGTGGGTCCAGAAGCGGGTCGAGTTTGTCCTTTTCAAATATATTTCTCACGGTCTGAGTTGTGGATGGGTTAGTTAAAAAAAAACGGTCGGCTTCCGGTGGTTTATACATTGACCTGCGCATCACTGGTATCTATCTATGAATTCATCATCATGTGATATTGGGAGATGATAATGGTGTTGCTGATCCAACTGTGGTGAAACTCAGTTGATAAAGGATACTGGACTCTGCCTTCAGTTCATCCAGTCTGGATGAAGCCTCCATCAGTGGACGCCACAACGCTTCCTCTCCAGATAACATGAGCCCATCCTGGTTCAGAGAAAAAATATCATGAATATTCTCATACATATATATATATATATATATATATATATATATATATATATATATATATATATATATATATATATATATATATATTTTTTTTTTTTTTTTTTTTTTTTTTATGTTCACACAGGTTGTACAAACCAACCAACAACCCCCCCCCCCCAAAAAAAAAACAAAACAAAACATCCCACTGCTTTGCTATCAACAGTTGTCTGTCACCATGACAACCTTAGGCCATAACACAGTGGTCTACCATCATCATCATCATCATCATCATCATCCTCTGAAGATTAAAGACAGTGTGTGTCTGTGCACAGGGGAAAAAAGCGATATACACTATTGTCCTAGAGACTGAGTGAAGTGCTTTCTGTGAACTCATCTGAAACACACATGTGGTTTGAGTGCTGGTGTGTTGAAGTAGAGTGAAAAGAGAGTGGCAGAACAAAGGTGAGTAAGAGGCAGAGGTGAAGGCAGTGAAATGAGATGAACAAAATCCAAAGTGAGAGACAGTCAGAGGCTGGAAGAGTGAAACAGAGTGGATTAAGATGGATGGGAAAATAAAGTACAGCTGAAAGACAAGATAATATTTGTCATTTTACAGTAGGTGGTCAGAGGAGGAGGAGGAGAGAAAGAGAGAGAGACACAGAGAGAGAGACAGAGGGAGACAGAGAGATAGAGAAACAGAGAGAAAGAGAAAGGGAGAGAGAAAGAGACAGAGAGAGAAATAAAGAGAGAGAAAGAAAGGGAGAGAGAGAGAGAGAGAGAGAGAGAAAGGGAGAGAGATGGGGTGAAGAGGTGGAGCATGACAGAGTGACAGAAAGGAAGTGGAGGAACAGCAGGAGATAAGAGAGTGAAGGAAAGATTATGAGAGGACAGTAGAGGGTTCACACTGTAACATGTAATGCTCTGATACACTGAGTCAACAGCATGGTGTGTGTGTGTGTGTGTGTGTGTGTGTGTGTGTGATTTACGCCACTACTCATGAGAAAACCACTAGTTTTTCATTTGTGTGATAAAATTCTTGAAAGCTTAGGGTTAGTGTAGTAAATGTGTAAAGTCCAAAGCCAACCCTCAGACCCTCAGAATGATTTAGAAGTAAATGTCCATGCAATATTCACACATATATTCACACAATATTCTGTTCTGTTCTGGTCCCAGTCAACAGAAAGTGTGAATAAGTGTGAATGTGTGTTAATGTGTGTGAGTATGTCCCAACGTAAGGTCAAAGACCAGACAAACCTCTTTGGTTTAGGATCCACTTAAACAAATCTGTGGCTTATCAAGAAATCCCTTTATACACATCTGCTCATTTAAAGGATCAGTTTGAAGGACTGAAGGCAGCAAAATTCATTTTAAATGGAATAACCATAGCAGCCTGTGCAATTTAATCATCACATACAGGGTGAGTGTTAGTCATAGTCAGACTAGGCGGTCACCTAGGGCACCAGATATCTTGGTGGCGCCAAGTCCCACAGAATTAGAATATTAAGATACTGTATTTTCTGGACTATAAGGTGAACTGAAAAGACCAATTTACTCACAGTGTGACTAATATATGGATTAATTGGGGTTGTGTTTAGTGACTGGGAATTAAGCCTTTTTATCAGATAATTTTGACTCTTTTAAAGTTTGATTTATCAGTGTGTTTTCTTCCGTGTTACAACTCAACAAGGTTTAGAGTTATTGTGACTGTTTATCTTCACGTAATGCTCCTTATAATCCAGTTTACCTTATTGTGTGGAAAATATGGTTGACAGTGATTATTCATGGACACTCAGTACGTACTTCATTAGATGTAGGACACTATGTTTACAGATGATCATTTATAATTCCACTAAAAGGAAAGTGCAGGGGTGTCCAGTCCTAGTCCTGGACGGTGGCTATCCTGCATGTTTTAGATGTTTCTGTCTTTAAACACATTTGATGGTCACTATTCTTCTACAGAGGGTGATGATCAGCTGATTATTTTAATCAGGTGTGTTGAAAGAGAAAACATCTAAAATATGCAGGATAGTGTTCCTCATGGATCAGGATTGGACACCCCCGCTGTGAGGAATCAATAAAGTATCTATCAATAAAAGAATTACCTTGACATCACATTTAACCCATTAAAGAGCCAGTTTAAAAATCAGTTTATTTTCTCCATATTTACCTTTTTTTAAATTCCGCTTTAAGATGAACCATGTAAAGACTTAACTCCTGTTAATTCCAAATTAAACTTCATTCTGAATAAAGTAACTGGTTTATTTTGATGTTAATAAAAAAAAATAAGATAATTCCTGTCCCGTGTAAAGAATTAATTCCTCTTTAACATTATTCCTGTCGTTCTGCACACGTTCATGGTCTGGTCGCCATGACATAAGTTGTTACGCCGGCACGCAAATATTCTGCTGTCGACATTAGTGTAGGAATAATTTCCCAGATGTCTGTACAAAGCAAACGTTGGAATCACAGCGAATTAAAGTATTTGATTGGAGAATTGGAATGATTAAATATAACGGAAAGAGTGCTCAATAAAACAGGAAGTAGACGCAATTGTTTTCTTCCAGTAGACGTCAAAACATCACATGGACGTACTGTCCAATCAGAATCCTCTGTACCTCCAGCTCTTAAAGCCCAATTAACTATAACGGAATAAACCTGTTTCTCATGTAAACGCTTATTGAGAATTAACATGTCTATGTAAACACAAAGGAAATAGTAATTCTGAATTACTTTATTGGGAATAAATAATTTGGAATGAAAAAACACCATGTAAACATATGGACTAAAAATAGACAGTGAAAAAGCTGAGTGCTATGAAGACAAGTGGAAAAAGTTTAAAGTTGTAAAAGTTATTCTGGAAAAATGTAATAGTATATGCAGTACAATATTCAGAAGAACAATAAAAAACACCATCAGCACTATATGTTATTTAGTGATGTTATTTTTCTTTTCCAAAAACAGCACAAAGTAATATTACAGTCACATAAAGAGTGAAAGATCAGATTTAATATCAAGTACCTGAGGCAAAGTAATATTACAACATAATGTTGGATCGTCCTCAGACATCACTGGATGATTCTACAGAATACAAAAAGATTACTCTGATAATTGGACATCATTGGATTATTATGTAAATTCTGTCAGAGTTGATGTGTTCATAAACGCATCATAATGATGCATTTAAAGACCTCAACAAATAAGCAGATAATGTATAAATGCAGCATGTGTTTTTTTTTCTTTTCTCTTTTTCTTTGCATCAGAATTATATGACTTGTTACAACTTCATTTACATTTACTGCTGCTGCGCTTATAGAATTAAACCAATAGCACTGGTAATTATAATGAATTAATAATAGGAACAATAACAACAACAATCAAAACAACAACAATTAAAACCATTAGCGGTATTATAGGCCCTGGCGTCCCTTGCGACAACCTCCCCATGTGACCACTGAGTCCACCTGACAGCGGGAGGACGTCGTATCACACGCTGGAGCCAACGTTCTGCAAGACGCACACGCTCCTACGTATGAAAATTACCCCTTCATTATGAACTTGTCTCAGCCACAGCCAATATTTGATCAAAAATGTAACCAATAACTTGATCCCACATGTGTGTAGATGATTTTCAATCAGTTTGGTGTATATTGGATGTAAACTCTAGGAGAAGATGATGAAAGGATAAGGGGTGGGATTAGGACTACATTTGTGTTGTTATGGCAACAGGGTTGTAAGGAGGGGTGTGTCCTCTTTGGCTTTTTGGTTCAGTTTGGTATAAGGCATGTATGTGCCAAATTTGGTTTGACTACATCGAAAAAACATTTTCACTCCCATTCAAAGGGATTCTGTCAAAACCCCATGCATGTCTATGGCACAGTTTTTGTTTTGTCATGGTAAAACAATTAAAAACAGGGGTGTGTTCTCATTGGCTTTTTAGTTCAGGTTGGCATGAGGGATGTGTGTGTTAAATTTGGTTTGACTATGTCGAAAACAAAATTTCATTCCATTCAAAAACTGTAGGGAGAGTCAGAGCACCATTTTGTGATCTAACACTACGACATCGTGTTCAGGTAGTCATTCTGCACAAATGTTAGATTGGGTCCAACTCAATCTGACAATGTATGTGCAAGATACACACATTTTTATGTGTCGAAAAATGGCCACTTAGTTGTGAGGTCATTACAGACACGCCCACATTTTCTCAAAATTTGGCATGATAACTTATGATCGCACACGTGCATAGGTGATTTTACTGAGTTTTGTGTAAATCGGATGTGAACACGTTGAGATAATTTTTTTATATGAGAGGTGATACAGATTCACAGTTCCATTCAATATGGCCGACTTCCTGTTGGGTTTAGAGCGGAGGCATAATGTAACTTTTTGCTTGTGCTACCATGGGCTATGTGTGTACCAAGTTTCATGTTTGTATGGCAATTTTTTTTTTTTACCTCTCCCATCCTCGCAATGCATTTTCATATTTCACTTATGCACTTATTTTTGGGGCATCTTTAGAATATCAAGTTTTTCACTGGGCCTGAATGGGGGGGGGGGGGGTCAAATAAAATAAAATGTACTTGTTTTAAGCGATGAAAGAGCGAAAATTGGGGGTGGTGGCGAAAGTAAAATAATAATATAGAACATGTGATTTTAATCGCCCCTCACCGGACATTGCACGTCAGTGCTCTGGCCTAATAATACATAAAACATGACCATAAATAATTTATCAAATAAATAATCACAAGAACAGAAAATACAACACAATAATAATACAAATCATATAAAAACATTTTAAAGGAAATATATATTTTATCAATCACTTTTTAGTCTAGTTTATTATTTTCCACCTTTATCTTCCAGTCAGTTTTCCCAACATTCCCCTTCAATAAATCTGATTCACCATTTTCTGTACATTTCATTTTTAACTCCACATTCTATTTTACAATAGAATTTAATGTAATTCTTGAACCTTTTGATATTTACTCTACCTTTACATTTTGACCCAAAAATAAACATTTTCCTCAGTAGTAGGGTTATATTTTGTATGCCTTGGGTCTCTGTCAGGGTACCAAATAGTACCTTAAACATATGTGTATGCAGTTGGATGCCATATGCGGTGTGTGTGTTTGTGTCTTACTGTATCTTTAGAGCCACATCTCTGGCAGTTGCAGGTGAAATGGTACTGTTCCTCCAGCTGATGCCGTCGCACCTCAGTCACTGACATCATCTCTATGTAACTGATTGTCAGCTGAACACAGAAAAATACATGTTTTTTTTTTCAATATTATTTCTTAAATAGACCGTTGGCAATATTTTTCCTCATTAAAACCACATAATTTTTAATAACTCAATACTTTTGCACATTTTTTTTACGTATATGTCTTTAGTAGGTAGGTTTCAGTCACATGACTATGATGACATCACTATTGCAGCTGGAGGGCAGGAAGTAACCATGGAGACTGTGGCTGTGGAGGAAACCATTGAAGAGAATGTTTATTGGAGGGATTTAGATCCAGTGTCTAAACACAGATACATAGTTAGTTAAAAATGACCCGAATCTGATGAAAATTAAGGATGTTAGGGTTAGCGTGGTGTAGTAGTTCATAATATTTACAGACTGTTGGTAAATCTTGTCCAAAACTCATTACATTTCCTCAGATTCAGGTCATTTTTAATTCACTGTATGTATCCGTTTTTAGACACTGGATCTAAATCCCTCCAATAAACACTCTCTTCAATTGTCTCCAAAGTTACTTCCTGCCCTCCAGCTGAAATAGTGATGTCATCATAATCATGTGACTGAAACCTACCTATAGATCAGACAGTCTGTGGATACTTAGCATTAATTTGGTGGTGGTTTTATTAGTCCTAAAATTGTTCTGGTAGACAACCGCCTAGTCTGACAATGGATAAAGCCAATATAATGCTCAATATAAAAAAAAAATAATAATCCTACTTTTTTTTTTATGTTGTGAAGGTTTAATGAGAATATTTTTGAATATGAATTGCTCGCACCTCCTCCTCAGGGTTGATTTCCCGAACAGCTCTGAGATGGAGTTTTGTTCCCTCAAACACCATCACACAGTTTGGTCTGCAGTCATGGTTTAACAGAGATAAACTGTAAAAGAGGAAACAGGAGGAAGAGAGGACAGACAGACAGACAGACATAATAATGTTGGTTGATAACATCCAATATACAACATACAAAACAGTTTGTTGTTTTTTACCCAAGGGCCATAATAGCACTAAACACTACCAGATTAACAGATAGATAGCATTAATAGGATTTATTGTTTTACACCCTGCACATTGTGCCATTTTTAGATAGATATTTATTTTATTCAGAGTACCAAAAATTCATGTTACGAAAACACTTCTGGAACAAATTAATTTCTTAAGTAGAGGTACCAATGTATATATAAATAATATATTAATAAAAGTGCAAAAGTGCCTTGTGCAAGAATAAAAACTGTTCAGCAGTGAAAGTAAGTGTGTTAAAGGTTACTTTTTGAGGGTTTTTTTTCCCCCACACAGGGCACAGATCATGAAGTTAAACCAACAACTGTCAGACGTCCAGCTGCTTTGTGTTTTCACAGACACTAGTGTTGACTGAAATGGTAATTTATGCCAACATATTGATGGAAGAAATAAAACCCATGTTGAGTTAAAGAACCTCCCTGAAGATTTCCATCCATCTAAGAGTGGGTTCAGTGTGACGGCTGTGTTTCCACATGTCTTTATCTGTTGTTTTCAGGGAAGTTAAAGGGTTAAGTATCATACCAACACAAACCTGCATCTACAAGTTCAGGCTAAGTAAAGCTTTTAAGTTAAAACACACAGGATACGGATAATTCCCTGCACTGTGTGACAAGTGGAGTACACTGCTTCTGTCATAACAAATGTCACTCTTGATTTCTGTCTGTCGGCCTCCCTCAGTCTCACAATCGCAGACAAATCAATGAGGGAACAATGCACAATCTACTTCTGTCAAAACAAGTGTTGGACTTATTTCCCATATTTATAATAATAGACACAACCTGCCCTCAAAATCATATGCATGATGAACTGATTCTGACAATAGTGTCAATGTTCAAACAGTTATGATGCAAGGTTAGTTCATTTACACCACAGGTGTCAAATATAAGGCCCGGGGACCAAATCCGGCCTGCCATAGGGTCCAATTTGGCTCTTAGAATGAATTTGTGAGATGCAAAATTTACACAGAAGGTATTAATAATTAAGGAAGTTAAAATCATTTAACATCATTTTGATCTAAAATGGATCACACAATAGTGAAAATAATAAATTATGAAAAATGCCTTCTTTGTTTTAGTGTACAAAACAAAAACAAAATAAACTAGGCTTCCATCTATCAGCTGAAGGAAATGTAACCCGTGTGTTTGTCTCTTGTTGGATCGCTGGAGTTGTGGCTGGTGAAAGGAAGAAATATCTGCTGTTCACTTCATATGTGGAATCCGTTTGTCAGTGTTTGTGGACTGAGTCAGTTCAATTAAAGACCCTCCCATTTCCTGTTAAAGCTCCTCCCATCTTCTGTGAGTAAGGGACTTTCCCTGTTGCCATGGAAACCGGCTTGGAGTTACACACGCAGATGCACACAGAGAGATGACTTGGAGTGACGCCTGTCTGAATGTTTAACCATGCCTCTGAACTCCTGCGATTTTTTGGAAAACCGTAAATAACCGGTGAAAACAAAGTTGATCATGAGTGGCAGGAGGGTCTGAGGAACAAGTACATGTACGGTTTATGCCTATACTGTGAAAAATAAGCGAGTTACAGTGGAGCAATTTAAAAACACTGAACTCAACATGAGAAATTATTTTACTATAGAAGTCTATTGACAGAAATCCCTGACATCATCCCAAACAAGTTCCTGTTATTTCACTTTAAAAAAAGAGCTAGATCTTCAAACCCTGGTTTGTTTGAAATCTCAGAACCATGGAAGATTTGTGAAAAAGAGTGTTTGCTTAGTATTTATGGTTTTGCCGTGAGGACGAGTTATTGAGACATTTTTAAGTTTTCCTTCTCTCATGCTCTAGCGATGACATCAAAAGTCAGATTTTGGTCTTTTCAGGGTGGATTTCATGAGTTCTCTATTGAGAACTGTAAATCACACATCCTAAAGAGAGGACAAAAATGCCTGCATTTTGAGGTTTAAATGAAGTCTGTGCGATAAAGTACGGTGAAGCAGTAGCGTTGGCAAAAAAGGCAATTTCTTTTGCTGGTCCCATTAATAATAAATGGGGTTTTATTTGGCATAATATAATACATATTGGAATTATGAGACCACTGTCTCGTACGTTGGAGCGTCCGGCGCCTTGGAGCAGCATGTTTTGCCACAAATACGTGTAAATGCTCGAGTTGAAAATATTGAACTTTTCAGGTGAATTTGTGTGATGCTGGGCCATGAAAGCCAATCAGCATTAAGATGCTGCCAACGTGGTGACAGAATGATGTATGACGCTGGGACCGACCCAGAAGGTGACAGAAAAAAAATGAGGCTAAAATATCGTTGAAAGTGGACGTCATCCAGACTATAGTTCCTGGAGGAGGTGGTTCCTCATGCTGCAGGAGCTTCTGCATTATCAGGTGAACCCAAAAGCGACAGCGTCTGGCCCTGGGACGTATGGGACCTCCAGAGCAGGTACAGAGCAACAATCCAACGGATCTGATGAAGGCCTGACTCCATTTATGCCGAAACGCGTTGGGGTTTTTATATGTTTTTATATGATTTTATAGGTTTTTGTAACCAGGCCAGTTTAATAAAGGCTTTTTATTCTTCACTTTTAAGAGAGTGCCTTGGAATTTTTCTTTCTTTTTTCTGTTTTTTCCTATCCAATAGAGCACCTATAATTATTTTTACTTATTTTGAGTCCAGGTAGCGCTCCTTAAGCAAACCTTTTTTAGGTTTTTTTAGGATCTGAGCCATAGTTGAGGACAGACTGAACTGGAGGGACACATTTGGTTTATCTACGTTTCTATCTTTATCCAGCGTCCAGACTCAGGTGTTTAAGTGGTGCGGCACAGGCATACATGCATAAATTTGAATTGGGTGTGGCCGTACCATAACACAGTAAAACTTTTCCTGAAATGAACTGAGATAGCTACAGGAAGTAGAAAGAAAAAAGTGAGATGACAATAAATCGTGCAGATGTTAAATGGAGATTATGTATGTATGGTACAGATTATCACAGACAGATTCTAGTTTTAATGGTTATTTTCTATTAATATATTTATATTTTAGATCTAAAAATGAACAGTGTTGTAAACAAACCGTATTAACCTCATTAACCAGCCTCAATTACACACACGCTCTCACAGTAAAGACTAAAAAACTCATGCGTTAAAAATTAATGATGCCAGAGGAGCTGATGTTCCTTCCACTGTATGTGCTGAGTCTGGAATTATTCATGTCACTATTGTGTTAAAAATAGAAGAAAAAAAAATGATAAGACCTCTATGACCCAAGTGTAAAACAAATTGGAATTCTCTGCTTATAGTCATATCGAAAGATTACCGTATTTTCTGGACTATAAGCAGCACCTGTATATATCAGCTAAATCCACTGTATTTTAAAAAAATATAATAAAAAAGAATATTCAAGCCACACTGGTTTATAAGTCACAGATATCTATGTTTAAACATCATATATTTACTGCATGTACAGAAGGATTTAACTATAAATGTAGTTACATGTTTGTACCTGAACAGATTTTTTCCAAACAGTGACTTTTAACACGACAGCAACTTTACTGATTAAAACTGAACAGAACCAAGAGAAAAATAACCATTTCTCCTGTGTTTTAAATCACAAATCACTTTAATTATCTTCACTTAAACCCATGAAGTCATCTTCTTCTGTGTCATAGTTGAACAACCTCAGAAATGCTTCGTCACATCTGTCTCTTATTTATGACTTTTTAAATCTCATAATGATACATTTTTATCTCAATTGTGACCACCCCCCCCCCCCCCCATTTTTCCTAAATTTTCTGTCCATATCCACTAAACTGAGTAACTGTGACCTGATCAAACAATTTCTACACAGAAATTAACTTTTAAGGGCTTTATCTTTGGATTTTTTTTTTACTTTTCCGATTTTTCGTGGTTAAGTATTTCATCCATCGTAAATAAATAAATACAGTTTTACTTTTTACTTTATTACAATTGAGAAATTGTACTTTTTTAGTTTTACTTCAGTAAAGGAGTTGAATCTGTACTTCTACTTTTACCAGAGTATTTTTTCACACCAGTAGCTGTACTTGTACTTAAGTACAGAATGTGAGTACTTTGACCACCTGTGGTGAAAAAAGAACAGCAGAAGATCTGACACAGGGTCAGTGTTAGTCATATTCAGATTAGGCGGTCGCCTAGGGCACCAGATGTCTTGGTGGCACCATCTCCCACAGTATTAGAATTTTAAGATACTGTATTTTCTGGACTATAAGGTGAACTGAAAAGACTAATTTACTCACAGTGTGACATATATGGATTCATTCTTGTTGTGCTTAGTGACTGGGAATTTAGACTTTTTATCACATAATTTGGACTTCATCAGAATCAGAGTGTGTTTTGTTCCATGTTACAACTCAACAATGTTTAGACTTATTGTGACTGTTTATCTTCACTTAATGCTCCTTTTAATCCAGTTCACCTTATAGTATGGAAAATATGGTAAATAAATAATTAAACTTAACATTGACAGTGATTATTCAAGGACACTTAGTACGTACTCCATCAGATGTAGGACACTATGTTTACAGATGATTATTTATAATTCCACTAAAAGGAAAGTGCAGGGGTGTCCAGTCCTGCTCCTGGGCAGATGCTATCCTGCATTTTTTAGATGTTTCCCTCTTTGAACCCATTTGATGGTCATTATGATTTACAGATTATCATTTATAATTCCACTAAGAGGAAAGAGAGGTGTTGGCCTTGTGTTGACCTAGTGTTCGTCTAGTAATTGACTAGTGTTGGCCTTGTGTTCATCTAGTAATTGCCCAGTGTTGGCCTAGGCTTGGGCCAGTGTTGGCCTAGTGTTGGCCTGGTGTTCGTCTAGCAAATGCCCAACGCTGGCCTAGTGTTGGCCTAGTGTTCATCTAGTAATTGCCTAGTGTTGGCCTAGTGTTGGTCTAGTAATTGCCTAGTGTTGGCCTCGTGTTCGTCTAGTAATTACCTAGTGTTGGGCCAGTGTTGGCCTAGTGTTGGCCTGGTGTTCGTCTAGCAAATGCCTAGCGCTGGCCTAGTGTTCATCTAGTAATTGCCTAGTGTGTTGGGCCAGTGTTGGGCCAGTGTTGGACCAGTGTTGGACCAGTGTTGGCCTGGTGTTCGTCTAGCAAATGCCTAGCGCTGGCCTAGTGTTCATCTAGTAATCGCCTACTGTGTTGGGCCAGTGTTGGGCCAGTGTTGGGCCAGTGTTGGGCCAGTGTTGGGCCAGTGTTGGGCCAGTGTTGGACCAGTGTTGGACCAGTGTTGGACCAGTGTTGGACCAGTGTTGGAACAGTGTTGGAACAGTGTTGGACCAGTGTTGGACCAGTGTTGGACCAGTGTTGGACCAGTGTTGGCCTGGTGTCTGACATACAGTTGTATGAAAACAGGGGTGGGGTGAACAGAGGTGTCGCCTCAGCACTGTAATCCTCCGCTCCTCCACAAACCCATGGTTGCTAAGCAACCTAAAATCTGAATCCCCCAGGGAGCGTCCTGTGAACAGGTTCATCATTTATGGATGAGTTATGACACAAATGTTACAGACACACATGGTTTGGCTGAGCTTTGGTTAAAACCATCTGACATCTCTACACTGCCCAGATAAACTGGCATGGACACCTGCTCTGTGTGTGTGTGTGTATGCGCTTGTATTCCTGTCTTTATGGGGACATTCATATGTTTACACAGTCACACCATGGGGACCTCTGATATTTGGGTTTTATTTATACATATATATTAATTTATTTTTTCCAGATGTCCCCATAAAGCATGAGGGAAACCGGTGTAAAGTGAAATATGTATTTTTCAAAGATTTAAAAACAAAAAAGTGTGCATTTTTAAATACATTTTCATCGTAATTTATTTATTATTATTTTAAAATATTTATTCACTTATTTATTTTTAAATTATTGTTTTTGTATTTATTCAGTCATTTTTATTTTATTATTTAATGTCTGCAATGACAAAGTTTAGTCAATCATTCAATTCAATTTATTTTTTAATTTCAATAAATTTTACATGTATTTTTAATGATGTTTTATGCATTCATTTTTATTAATTAAAAATAATAATTTATTATTATTTTATTTTAAATTGGGGGTGGCCATGGCTCAGTTGGTAGAGCAGGTCGTCCAGAATCCCACTCTGTCGTAGTTGGTCCGTTGCGTCCTTGGGCAAAGACACTTAACCCTCCTTGCCTCCGGTGCCACTCACACTGGTGTATGAATGTTTGGTGGTGGTCAGAGGCACAAAATGGCTGCCACACTTCTGTCAGTCTGCCCCAGGGCAGCTATGGCTATGGACGTAATTTTCCACCACCAGACAATGCATGTGAGAGCGAATGAATAATGGGTCACTAATGTGAAGTGCTTTGAGTGGTCAAGAAAGCCCTATAGAAATCCAATCCATTATTATATTATATTAATAATAATAATAATAATAATAATAATAATAATAACAATAAAAAAGAGATGTGTTTACACTCGCTACCCAATGGCTAATTGATTAGAAACCTGGTCCTCATGAGGTACGTGCGTGCGTGCGTCTAACAGGCCAAATCCCAGTCTCATTCATACAGGTCTCAGTTTGGTGGATTACAGTTTTACCGTCTGGTCCCTTTCATTCCTTCATTCCAGACAATAATCATATTTCATCTGGAGTCAAACCTCAGATTTCTTCTCATGTTCTCACTTTACACTTCCCTCCTGTCTTCCCTGAGCAGCGTTATAATATTCTGTCAACATTCATTTTCAAGTTTTCGCCTCAAAAACAAAAATTCCCCTTTCCCTCTTCCTCCCTTTCACTTGGTTCTTCAAAGACCTGTCAGAAAAATGGAGAGGGTTGTGGGGAGAGGGGAGTAGGGAGAGGGTTGTGGGGAGAGGGGAGAGGGGAGTGGGGGGTAGGGAGTGAGTAGAGGGGGGAGGGGGAGTGAGGAGAGGGGAGGGGGAGCGGGAAAAAGGGAGAGGGGAGTGAGGAGAGAGGAGTTGGGAGAGGGGAATGAGGAGATGGGGAGTGGGGTTGGTTGGTTGTTTGGGGTTAATCTGACAGGTACTAGAACTCCACACATAGCTTTAAATTTTATGGTGATTTTACAGCACAAGAAAACAACAAAACTAAGAATAGCTCTCTAACAAAAGACTATGATCTAAATTGATGTTAATGAGGAATCTGTGAGTCATTCGTTCATTGGTTTTTCAAAATAAAATTAAAAAAGACAACAAAACAAGTCGTTTTTTTTCATTATTTGTTTCCAAAACAAAAAAGAAAAAACAGATAACGGCCGTTGTCTGTATCATACTGTAATGATGTTCAATCCAGTGAACATGTTTCTATGGTTGTTAACATTCCTTTACACTTCACTATATTTACTTCAGGTCAAAATTGGATAAAACTGAAAACTGCTGTTATCAGTTTTTTTCTATTATTCATTTAAACACAAAAAGGAAAACTGAAAAAACATATCTGTTTTTTCATTTTGGTTCTGGAAATAAAGAAGAAAGAGCTTATTTTTTCGTTGTCTTATTTTTAGTTTTATTTTGAAAAACGAATGATACATGGATTATGAGTTTGTTTTGTTTTTTTATGTTGGTGGACACGCCCCTGGTCTGTGTTCATTGGTTACCTTGGATACAGTCCAACTCCAGTCTCTTGCAGTTCTCCGTCACTGATGGTGAAACAGTTACATGTCACCTAAAACAGAAAAAGAAACCAACATTGACTTTACCAAACCAGACTGTGCAGGAATATTATTTATGGATCATTATTGATGAGACATGAAAAAAATATATGATACTGATGAAA
This sequence comes from Siphamia tubifer, assembly GCA_020466265.1. Taxonomy (NCBI): domain Eukaryota; kingdom Metazoa; phylum Chordata; class Actinopteri; order Kurtiformes; family Apogonidae; genus Siphamia; species Siphamia tubifer. Next base: position 32,497,234 of record CM035785.1, read on the forward strand.
GAGTGAGATATGTTAGTTCACTTCACTTCACTTCAGTTTATTTCAAACATAAAATCATCAATAGATCAATCATAATGGTCAACAAACAATCTTTCTTGCACTGGAAAAGGAGTGTGAAGAAGTAAAACTTATTATAAACTCCACCCCCTTGTTTAAAAACTAATAAACCTGCAGCTTCTGCATTCTATGATTTAGCCCCTTTTTTATATCATCATTTTGTTTTTATCATATCATTTTGTATCATTTACACAAAACATCTACAATCATTTATATACACACTGTTTTATAAGTCACCTCACACAATCCGATTTATATAATCAACTAAATGTATTTATATTCACTTTATATTTACTACAAATACAGTATTTAATATGATAATATCTCTTAATCACGATTGTTTATATTAATTTATCACAATAAAATGTTATTTTATTCATCCTACATTATAACTGAATATTCACTTATTCAAATAATCTTCAGTATTTTGTTATTCTACTAGTTTTATACACTATTTTAAATGAAAATTAACAGAACATCATGCAAATGGCAGACATCACAGTGAAGTGCAAGTAATGAGAACACAGTAAAGTACTGAGAACACAGTAGAGTAGCAGTATCTATAAATTAACTAGTATTCACAGACTGTCTAACCCCACCCCTATTTTGTGCCAACCTCAAGTTTCTATGACAACCTGTTCTTGAATTAGAGCCAATAATGTGATTTTGACCTTTCTGCTAAATGCGACCTTGACCTATGACCTTTTGCAATATTGATAATTTGGTTATATGCATATATGTGAAAATATATCCAGTATTGATTAAGTTATAGTGTGATATGTCTATTTTTGACACACACAAACACAAGTTAATTTGACCACAGGTTACCTTTGACCTCCAGAGATCTCAAAAACTACTGGTCGTAGTTGATAACACCAATTATGAAAATTGTATAAATCTTCATTCTGCATTGTTTGGTAGAATCCGAAAGTTCTGTGACCCTCTGTTCTTAACTGATAATGTGATTTTGAGCTTTTCGTTAATTGTGACCTTGACCTTTGACCTTCACTCAAGTGGATCATTGCATCTGATGTGCATTAGTTATATGTATATGCCCATGTAATTTCATGCCGATATCTCAAGTATTAGTTATAGCATGATATGTCTCTGTGGACACACACACACACACACACACACACACACACAAACCACACACTGATTACAATAATCTCTCTAAACCAATGTTTGATCAGATTAATCACTTTTTCTCTCCTGTCAAACTGTATTTGTTTTCATGTCTAATAATAATAAAAATCATTTGTTTATTAGTTTGTGTATAAATCCACACCAGTGCAAGACAAACACAGCCATCTGTTACCATGGTGATGACGGATTCCTCCTTATGGTGGGAGGGGAAAGTTCCTCCTACAGTTAACCTTTTTTCATTTAAATCCTCTCTACATAATAACCTGAGGTTATTTCAGTTGTTTCTCTGTGGTGAAGTGTGGGTGAGTCTGGACTGAGAAATTGTTTCATGTCTAACTTTATAAAATTAACTTAAAGAAAATTTTTAAAAGTAGGTTTTAATGGAGACTATATTTAGCTGCTGTTACTGTACCTGATGAGAATGAAATTATGACACAAAAATACCAAGTGTAAAACCTCATCTTCATTCTTTTTTTTCATCTTCTTTCTTTGTTCAGTCATCAGCGTTTGTGTCGAGTGGATTAAACCTTAATATAAGATGTGAGTGTGAGAGGATGAGTATGGTAAGGAGGAAGATATAAACAGGTGAAGGTGGAAAATTAAAACACAACAAATGCAACAGACACAGCGGTATAAGACATACAATTTACTAATTTTAACTAGATCTGGCTTAGAAATAAAACCTTTTTAAGACCTTTGAGTATAAAAAATAAGACCACTACTGCTGAACAAATACGTACAGTAAAAAAACAAAGCATATTCTAGGTTCTGTTCAAAGCATATGGTCTGAAGAATCCACAGTATTTCTGCCTTTAGCATAGGGCACGCAGCCCAAGAAGCCGAACATGTAACACAAAACCACTAGCGACCATTCTCAAACTCGCAAACACACCACGGGACACGTGCACCTCATCCCGACTGTCTATGTGCCATTCAAAAGAGTTAGTTAATTAATAGTGTAAATTGAAGACACTCAGAATGTCCATCAGTTTATGGTCAGGGTTAACCACTTAGAATGTCGATCTGTTTAGTTGAACATGGACTGTGAACTGGAACATATTGTACAACAATTATTTGAATTTTGGCCCAACAGGTTGTTTTGGGCCCTTAAAAAAAAAGAAAAAAAGAATTCAAGTCAAATGTTTTATGGCACTTACTTCAATTCCAAAAAAAACATCACATAGTCAAAAGTTTATAAAACACACATTATAAACACGTTTGGTTCAATATTTGTAAAGTGTAGTTTTTAAAAACATGTCTTGTGTCGTTTTCATTATGTTAAATCATACAATTGACCGATATTGACTCTCGCTCACTGGGAGATGGAGAAAAATAGAGTCTCTCTCTCTCTCTCATCTGTATTTGTAATTTCTTAAACCTATCTTACATACCAATATTCTTTATCTATCATCTTATGTGGAAATAAACTGCTCCAGAAAATGTGAAAAACAATTTTTTTTTTAGATGTGGATAATAACATTTGACCAACTTCTATCCATCACCTTTTTACAAGTTTATACTTAAACTCCTGCACAGTGACAGTAAAGTTCACTCAGCTGAAGATGAATATCCAACATTAACTATTCATGAAGGGAGGGGCAGATCAAAAATTATTTCAGTGGCATTTTTCAAACATGTACGGGTATCATATTTCTAAGTGGATGGGTGGCGGTGTGATTCTGCACCAAGCAGGAGGTCCTGTCAGCTTGTATCGGGAGTCGTCAAATTGCTTTGCTTTGTCCTGTCATGTCTGTTCAAAAAACTTGTGACTGGATGGTTTATGTCTTTAATGTTGTTGGAATGGGTTCAATTACTGTCAATCTGGGAAGAACTACAAAGGCCATCAGACACACTCAAATGCTGGAAGAGTGTGTATGTGTGTGTGTGTGTGTGTATGTGTGTGGGTGGTGCACACTATTAAAGCTTTGATCAACTATTTATGACCTTATCGCACTTCTTTCATCTCCCAATAGACAAGCAGAAAAACATGGAGACAGAATTACAGAGGAAATACAAAAGGACAATGCGGCTGAACATCACACATGTACTTAAAACATAAATACATTTTTACTTTAATCATCATTAATCATTATGTTTGCTTTTGGATCAACAAATATTTTCTCTTTCCTTCTGTTGCTGCATTAACTGGGACAGTTTTATGCACAAATATAACACTTTGGAAGGTTTATTTATTTTCTAAACTGTGTGCAGTAGTAATAAAAGCATGAGGGAAACAGGTGTAAAGCCAAAGATGTATTTTTCAAAGGTCTGAAAATGTGTTTACTTTAAAAAATATATAATATATACAGTGGTACCTCTACTTATGAAATTCATTCATTTCAAAAGTGCTTTTGTACCGTGAATCTTTTGTAAATAGTCTCATTTTACATGTAAAAGGTCTGATTGGTTCCAAGGCCCCTAATACTACCTCCTAAACCCCCAATATTACCCTCTAAACCCATTAAAAATAATGAAAGTATACACATTTAGTATAAATATGTGTTTTCAGTTTTAGAAAATGTATATTTTAGATGTAATTTACTGGTCTCAGTGGGTAAATGGGTCTTCATTGACTGAACATTAAACCATTCAAATGAACCAGACACGTGGGTCATTTTTATACGATTGCATTTGTTTTAATTGTTACTTTCAGCTTCAACAATGTTTGTTGACAGACGTTTGGTGAAATATCGATCCAAAGACGATTGACTCTGACCGTTTTTCACATTCAGACAGTTATATCTTATTCATAATAACTTGTGTATTAACATACAGACGTCATATAAACGCAGAACAACACACAGACACGCCTCCCAAGAGGGCGTCTCTGTTTAAACAAGTGTAAAACAGCCAAACCACTTCAGAAAGCAGAAAGTACAGAGGGAGGGAAAGGTAAGAGGAGAGGATGAGATAAGAGGTGGATGGAGAGAGTTAAGATACTGCAGGGAGGAGAGAGGATGGACAGAAGTAGGTAGGACAGGTGTGCAGGTATAGATGTGTTTAAAAGTGTCATTCCACTAAAAACTACTTTTGGAATCTAATGGGTCACCCCGACTTACCAACACATGCTGCCTTTGAAAGTGGTTTGTCACCTCCACTGGCTGTAAAAAACAACAGGAGGAACGAGGGACCCAGAAAAAGACAGTCCATCTCACATCAGATGGATTTTAGCCTCACCCACGTGGGGTTAAGCCCCTCCCCCATTGTAGTGAATCTGAAGTAGCATTAGCATCTACAAGAGAAGACGGCGCCACAGTAGCTGCTGCACAAACTGGAAACCGAGCAGAATACTGAGTAGAAGACAGAGGCAGGAAAAACAACTACCATCAAAAGCTTGGATAAATATGTCTCATCTTTAAAGCGGACACATTATATTCAGTTTCAACAATCATTATGTGAGTTTCAGCTTCTAGAGAGTAGATTTACATTATGTCCAACTAAAACTAGTATTCACAGAATGTCTAACACCGTCCATATTTTGTCTCAATCCAGTTTCTATTACAACCTGTTCTTGAATTAGAGCCAATAATGTGATTTTGCTTCCTGCTAAATGCCACTTTGACCTTTTGCAATATTAATAATTTGGTTATATGTATATAAGCATCAGTGCGTGTAATAATATGAGAATATATCCAGTATTAAGTTATAGCGTGATGTGTCTATGTTTGACACACACGGTGTTACATAAGTTCATTTGGACATGTCACCTTTAACCTCCAGAAATCTGATAAACAATTGGTCGTAGGTGATAACACCAATTATTAGAATTGTAGAAATCTTCATTCCGCATCGTTTGGTACCAATCTGAAAGTTCTATGACCCTCTGTTCTTCAGTTATAACCCACAATGTGATTTTGACATTTTAGTTAATTGTGACCTTGACCTTTGACCTTTACTCAAATGGGTCATTGCATCTGATGCGCATTAGCTACATGCATATGCCCATGGAATTTCATGGTGATATCTCAAGTATTCATTGGGTTATAGCACGATATGTCTCTGTGGACACACACACACAAATGTCAAACTATGAGCTAATCCCATAAATACCCAGTACTGTATACTGTATATGCAGTAGGGTTAATATACTTTCATGTACTAAGTGAACTTGTAGCCTGGGTCAATTTTGTGTGTGTGTATTTCTATCTTAATGGGGACATCCATATGTTTACACAGACACACCATGGGGACCTCTGCCCCTGTGAGGGCTAAATATAATTAAAGGTCCCCACTAGTAAAATAGAAATGATGCGGCCCAATAAATCCATTAATTTGTTTTTTTCCAGAAGTCCCCATAAAGTATGATGGAAACAGGTGTAAAGTGAAACATGTATTTTTCAAAGGGTTGGAAATTGAAAAAAAAAAAAAAAAAAAGTGATGTCTGGTGATGTTTGTCACCAGATTTTTAAACACATTGAATGTGTGAAGATAATGTTTATTTCAATATTATTTGGTATAAGTATGCAATATCTACACTGTATGTGTGTGTAAAATTATTCAATTAATATTAATATTAATATTGATATCAATATCAATAATATAATGTTATGAAAACACTTCTGGAACAAATTAATTTTGTAAGTAGTGGTACCACTGTATATTGTTTTCATTACAGTCCCTGCACTTGTTAAAGGGTGAATTATAACAGGTAAGCAGTAGATGACACACAGCCATTAAGGCTCCAGCTCAATTATTTTACATTTTCAGAATAAACAAGTACATAACACAAGTATTGGCTGCATATGTCAGAGCTGTCGTATGTAAGGAAATAAACCAACTGAGGACCTCATATGCATAATAAATAATAATAATAATAATAATAATAATAATAACCACTTCCAAGGTTACATTCAGTGAAGATGTTTTGACCAATAATTGTTTTTGAGTGGCCATGAGCAGACGACAGTGTAAATAGAAGTGTTGTAGTGAGTGTGTTGGTGATAAAAATGTCCAGAGGTAATGTTTAACACCATATGTAAAGTAAACATACAGACAAATATGTTTATTCAGTGAGTCTAAGCTCAGTGTGATCTGGAACTGCAGTAACATCCAGTCTGATGACAGATTAAATACAAACATAACTTGGAACGTCTAATTAGTCAGTCAGCAATTTCAGTTTAATCTCTCACCTCTTTAGCTGCTTTTGTACTTACTGTATTTTCTGGAGTATAAAGTGTACTTTAAAAAAAAAAGGCTTTAATTTTCTCCAAAAAACAGAGCACCTTATACATATTGATTAATTCTGGTTCTGCTAAGTGACTTGGAATCTTGGCTTTTTATCTCACAATTTTCCTTTTCTTAATCAAAATTTTGACTTTTTAATCTAATGATTTTGACTTCACTAAATGCGCCTTATAGTTCAGAGTATCTTATATATGAAAAAACCTTTAAAAAAATAAACCATTCATTGACAATGCGCCTTACAGTGTGGAAAATACAGTATTTCATGCATTGCAACAAACCTAAGACGACTGAATAAAAAAACAAACAAAAAAACAAACATACAGGCATGAAATGAAGAAACCCAGAAAAAATAAGCAGCAGTAGTATAGGCAGGGTTAAGGTTAAGACACAAGAATAGAGAACATAAAAAGAGGAGGTTATTGTTTTCAGCAGTGTGCTATCTGTAGGAAACAGTTTTTTGCTGCTTGACTGCTCTACTATAGTTTAAATCAAATGATATTTCACAGGTTAATAACTACTGTTCCTTACACTTTAAAGGCAACAGGTCAGAAAGTTCTGAATGACTGTGTTTAATTTAAAGAAGAACAAGTTTATATTTAATAGTGTGAGTTAACGCTGCACAATATACCGTTTGAGCATCAATATCACAATAGTCACATGACAGGTCACATGACTGAATGAGCTCAACATTTTCAAATTTCAATAGAACCTGACAAACACTGAGCAGTTTGGACTGAGTCATTGCTAACGAGACTGAAAAATGACTGACCAACAAGAGAAAATCACCTAAAACCAACAAGAGAAAATTACCCAAAAACCAACAAGAGAAAAATCACGTAAATCCAAGAAGAGAAAATCACCTAAAACCAACAAGAGAAAGAAAAGAAAAGCAAATTCAGTTAAGTGGAATGATTTTTTTTCTACATTGATTTCTTTATTTATTTAGTTTTGAAAAATGTATTTGCATTTATTTATTTATTTATTTAGGTTTTTTAACAGATAATTTGGATTTTTTTTATCGCATAATTTGGACTCTTTTAAAGTTGGATTTATCAGAATAAGTGTGTGTTTTGTTTCGTATTCCAACTCAACAAGGTTTAGAGGTTATTGTGACTGTTTATCTTCAGTTAATGCACCTTATAATCCAGTTCACCTTATAGTGTAGAAAATATGGTAAATAAATCATTAAACTTAACATTGACAGTGATTATTCATGGACACAGTACGTACTCCATCAGATGTAGGACACTATGTTTACAGATGATCATTTATAATTCCACTAAAAGGAAAGAGGGGTAATGGCCTAGTGTTGGCCTAGTGTTGGCCTAGTGTTGGCCTAGTGTTGGCCTAGTGTTGGCCTAGTGTTGGCCTAGTGTTGGCCTAGTGTTGGCCTAGTGTTGGCCTAGGGCACCACACCAGCCCTGCTAACACTTATCTGTTGAGTGTTTGATTGACATGTCTGTAGTGCACCCCGCCCCCCAGCACCCCCTCCAGCTGTTGTATGTATTACAGGCCCCAGGACAAACAATTACTGAGCCTGGACCATTCTGGGGGCAAACATGTTAGCGCTCCAGTGGTTGCCAGGGAAACCAGTGCTCCTCCTCCTCCTCCTCCTCTATTTTCAGCACCACTTATCCTCCTCATGGTTGTGGGCCGCACAAGCCACTGCTGCTGCTGATCTTTTGCCAATTAATTTTCAAACTTGTGGGCATTTTTAACTCTTGGCATGTTATCATGACTCCATGTGCACTGGCACACATCTCCCAGGCTTAACACAACTTCTCATTTGTAATGCAAAATGTGGAACTTTACATATTGTTGCACTTACACACAGAAGACGGTGTGATGTTGTGGGGACCTGCTGTTTATCTGAATCCACCACCGCATAATAAAATACCACCAAGATTATGTTTAGGGTTTATTAGTGTGAAAATACCAAACATATCCTTTTAATACTCTGTTCAGAATGGAGCTCATTTCAGGACATGTAGAGACAGAGCATCTCCTTGGTAAGCATAATAACGCTGTGTTTTAGCTGGCTGTGGCTGTATGTATTTATTCATAAAGAAATGGGATATAATATCATACAACACAAACTCTTGCTTCTCTTTCTACTTTTACTTATAATAAAATAAAATAAAATCTGTTTATCTTCATGGATTTGAATGAATGGGTGAAAAATAGTAACAACAGACGCCCATGAACCTTTGACACAAGCATTTTTAAAGCTTCAGTTTATAGCAAGTATGGGTGTAAAATTGTGTATAAATGCTAGGGACGTGTCCATACCAATACGGTCATACCTCAATGTAACACAAACCCAGCTAACGAATAATCCAAGTTACGAAAAACCTTTACGGCAATTTTTCACCTCTGAATACGAAAGAAAATTAAATTCACGAAATGAAATTATTGGCTATTGGTGGCGTTTGACCTTCATTCATCACAGAGTTAATGTTGTTTGGTGAGTTTTTCCCGGTGTGTTCATTTAAACTTTATTGCAGTACTTATTCATTATTCATCATGAATCCAAAGCAAGTGATTCTGGTTTGAATGGAAAAAAAGTGACTGAGTTATCAATAGAAGTGAAGATTATTAAAAAAGGAGGAGTAGCCATCATTCCATCAGCACCAAGAAAAGACATGTTGGACACATTTCATCAATGTTTCCAATTCCTGGACAAAAACCATCCCCAAAAAATGTTCAGGAGTCATGCTATCGCCCACTTTGACGACGTGCGCCTTGTGCATTTTAGGAAGTCTATGAAAAGTGGTCAAAATCAATCGTCTTTGGATCAATATTTTACCAAATGTCCGTCAACAAACATTGTTGAAAGTGACAATTAAAAAAAAAAACAATGGTATGAAAATTACCCACATGTCTGGTTCATTTAAATCATTTAATGTTTAATGTTCCGTCAGTGAAGACACATTTACCCACTGAGACCAATAAACTATATCTAAAATACACATTTTCTAAAACTGAAAACACATTTATACTAAATGTGTATACTTTTATCATTTTTAAAAGGGTTTAGGGGGTAGTATTGGGGACCTTGGAACCAATCAGGTCTTTTCAATGTAAAATGTGACTATTTACAAAAAATTCACAGTACGAAAACACTTCTGGAACAAATTCATTTCATAAGTTGAGGTACCACTGTATTTGGATGTTTCTAAAATGTCCATATCAATGTTGAATAGAAAATTCCACGACATTCAAGATACAAAAGGTTAAAGTCGATAATAATGGTGAGGTAAAGTCTATAATACAACCAGTAAAATCTACGTTCTTCACGTATATAAAAACCTTTCATATATTTTATCTCTCTCTCCCACAAACACACAAAATCCCTGAGGTTATAAAACTACAATTATCTCCTATTCCACAATGACCGTAAGGTTAAAAGTCAAATGCTGTATCCAATTACGTGTGTGTGCGCGTGTGTGTGTGCGCATGCATGTGTGTGTGTGTGTGTGTGTGTGTGTGTGTATGTGTTTTCAGGCTCAGTTTGAGGATAATTGCATCGTCACAGCAGAGATAGTAAATGTTTAATCAATACTCATCCCAATAATGACAGTTTTCCTGTTACAGCTGCATTTAAGACAGAATTAAGTTCAGAGGTGGAAAGTAACTCAGTAAAAGTACTTCATTATTGTACTTATGTAGATTTTTTTAGGTATCTGTACTTTACTTGAGATTTATTTTTCTGGAAACTTTATTTTACTCCCTACATTTCTTTATAAATATCTGGACTTTATATACTCTTTACATTTATAGAAATATCTGTACTTTATACTCTAATTCAAGAACAGGTTGTCATAGAAACGTTAGATCAGACATTTTCTGAATACTAGTTTAAATGTTTTTTTTCTCGTTCAGTGCCTTGGAGCGGTTTATTAATTGTAATGTGTAAAGCCTATAACACACCTGTCAAACCTTCTGTTAAATCCACTTAATGATGTAGAGTTTATTTTCTTTCATTACCAAACACACTTTAAATGCCCTACACGGCCGACATGTGAATAAATAATCCGACACAACACTGGGATCTTCTCTGGAAAGAAAATGTGTGTTCAGGTTGAAGCAAACACAAATGAAGGCAAACCAAATGCTCTATCACTAGTTTTCCTGCCAGTTTTGTTGCCAGGTATGAGATTAAAAACCTGTTCTTATTCACAGATCTGAGTTTTTCACAGATGCTAAAGTAAAGAAGAAACTTGGCAGTCTCATACATTATGATAACAACAAACCAGAGGATGTCTGTGATGAGCAGCAAAATGTTTGATCAGTACATGTCACCAAAGTAAAGGATATGTTCAGGTGCTGTGGGAAAAAAAACCACGTTCTACTTGTGAAGTTGAAAGTGTTTTAAAGCTGATGGTATCACATTCCCAGTGTAAGACTGTTTAGTTTCTAAATACAACACTTGTTTTTCCTGCTGAGGTTAGAAAAGTTATGTGATGACATCAAGACTGAAGTGTGAAGTATTTAACAGTTAGTAAATGCCTTATGTATCTTCACTTCATTTCCAATATCACAAATAAAAGGGCTTTAGAATCTATACAAAATCAAACAGCTTCTGTCTTTAGAACCTTTAGAGCCTGTAGAACATTTAGAAACCTTAGAACATTTAGAACCTTTAGAACCTTTACAGCCTTTAGAACACATCCACTGTATGTTCTTTATCCATTACTCTTGTCATTTGTTCTACTAGGTCCATGACCACCATCGAATTTGACATTTGCTCTGAAACCATATTGGTGTCTGTCTGTCTGTCAGCAGGATTACGCAAAAAGTTCTCAACGTAATTTGATGAAACTTTTGGGAATGATAGATAATGGGTGAAGGAAGAATGTATTAGATTTTGAGCAATGAAGGTCAAAGGTCAAGGTCACACTGAAGGTCAACATCTAAAACACATCAGGTTTTTGTCATTCACGGTCTGACCCTAACCTTTGACCCCTAACCTTCAGACATCAGATGGCTCAACACCTATAACCTAACCTTTGACCCTTAACCTTCAGACATCAGATAGGTCAAAACCTATAACCCTAACCTTTGACCCCTAACCTTCAGACATCAGATGGGTCAACACCTATAACCCTAACCTTTGACCCTTAACCTTCAGACATCAGATGGGTCAACACCTATAACCCTAACCTTTGACCCCTAACCTTCAGACATCAGATGGGTCAACACCTATAACCCTAACCTTTGACCCCTAACCTTCAGACATCAGATGGGTCAACACCTATAACCCTAACGTTTGAAAACTAACCCTTGGTGGAGGTCTGCTGTGTATTTTATTTATTATTATTTTATATACTTTATACTGTGTTTCATATCTAGGAAATGAACTGGTACGACGACAAAAAAAAAATCCTTGAATTCCTTGAATCCTTGTTTTAATTTGTGAAAGTCAAGCCCATAAAACTGAGACAAGTTCTTTTCTTATTTATAAAATAAATATTCACTGCATTTGTTTATCCAGTTGTTACTCATCGGTCGAACTGACCTATAAATATTTTGGAAACATAATGCAGATGAACATCCTCTTGTACAGTTTAAATAATGTTTTATCTTGTGTTGGTGTAAAAGAATTGTATGTGTCTGTGTGTATACAAAAAGGTTTACACTCCCTAACGGATTACAAATTTGGTCCTCATGACACATGTAAACGAGTGTGTGTGCGTGTGTCTTGCACAAAGGTGTAATGTAATCTGCTCTTGATTTAAAACCCTGTATTTGTTTCTTCTACAGATAAAGTCGAGCCTTCGTGTGTGTGTGTGTGTGTGTGTGTGTGTGTGTGTGTGTGTGTGTGTGTGTGTGTGTGTGTGTAGACTATAGTGATAAAGCAGCGCCTGTGCAATGAAAATTGCCCTCATCCATCTCCTACAGTGCACGTGTATGTGCACACAAAGACACATGAAGTCAGCGGATACCACAAGAGTTAAGTGCAGTAGTGTTAGTGTTCCTGTCAGTGCTAGTGTTAGTGCTAGTGTTAGTTTGAGTGCTTGTGCTAGTGTTAGTTTGAGTGCGAGTGTCAGTGCCTGTGTTAGTGTTACTGCTAGTGTCAGTGTCAATGTCAGTGTTAATGACAGTGTTAGTGTTAATGTCAGTATCAGTGCTAGTGTGAGTGTTAGTGCTAGTGTTGGTGCTAGTGTTAGTGTCCGTGCTACCAAATGAAACTCACACTAATAACGCTCATTTTTAAAAAAAAATCAGATGGAAGCTAAAGCTACACCATATTAGGAAAAAAAAAAAAAAAAACGTTGCGATTTTTTAAATTTTTTGTGATATATAATGTGATAGGAAAAAATCCTCAGGAGTAAATAAATAACAGCTGTGGTGGTGACACTAACACTAAACCCCCAATAATACCCCTAAACCCTTTAAAAATAAAAGTATACACATTTAGTATAAATATGCATTTTCAGTTTCATGAAATGTAAATTTTAGATACAATTCATTGGTCTCAGTGGATAAATGTGTCTTCATTGATTGAACATTAAACATGAAACCATTCAAATGAACGAGACATGTGGGTCATTTTCATACCATTGTGTTTAATTGTCACTTTCACCTTCAGTGGTGTTTGTTGACAAATGTTTGGTGGGGTGTAGACCCAGGGACCATTGACTTTGACCACTCTTCGTTATCTTCCTGGGGTGCACAAGGGCGTGTGTCCTAGGGGTGGGTGATGGCACGACTTGTGGACATTTTTTCGGGTGTTTTTTTCTGTGGGTTCGGGGGGTGGTGGGGTTTGGTCAGCATGTCTTTTGTTGGTGCTGGTGGAGTGATGGCTGCCTCCTCTTGTTTTTATCATCTCGTGTTTCACTTCTGTTGATAACACAGCCACTTAATCTTTTTGTTCGCACCAGGAGTCAGTTTCTTTGGGCTGGTGTTGGGGTTTCAGTGGACGCACTTGTGGGTACTCGCAGGGCAGCGGTAGCTCTGTCCTTTACATATGTATGGTTAGAACTCTGTGATGAATGAGGGTCAAAGGTCACCAAAGCATCATGGGTAGCTCCCTCATAGCCAATGGAATGATACGTACAGTAATGTATATAGTATTTATGTCTGGGACTATTCAGTTTCCTATCAGAAATAGAATTTTCTTTTGTATTGAGAGAAATTTAGGTAAAGGTTTTTCATTACTTGGATCATTCGATAGCTGGGTCTTTCATAAGTAGAGGTACCACTGCGTTATAGTTTTAAAACATTTTCCTTCCCGTCAACGACAGGTATCATAAGAAACAAGGTAAACAAATAATAAGCACAGACAACAAAAGGCATTTTACCACTTCAGTCAATTGTTCACTCATGTAAAAGTCAGAATTCTAACATTTGGAAAATATCTGGAGGCAGTATGTGATGTTTGGAATGTGAGCTAGTGTTTATTAGTATGTATATGAGAAGAATGACGGATGGTGGATGGTGACAGAAAGCAATAGGAAATAAATAAATTATCCAAAACAATGTACGTGCTGCCGGCAAGAAACAGATGACATGGTTTTTGTTCTTATTTGATGCATTTCTTTAATTTTTAAATGTCTGTTTTTCTATTTTCCAACAAACAAACCTTTGTGTTTCAGTAACAACGCAGCGATTTATTATTCATTCATTTCACTGTGTCGTCTATAGAAAATGCTGAAGTGTTCATAATTCATATTGTTTAATAATTCATGTATTTATTCCCACTTATTTATTAAACGGCACAAAACAAATAAAAACAGAAGTAACGTCTCACTGATCGTTACCCTGGGACAGAGACAATCATGTCAGCACAACAAACACAAACACATAATGTGGCTCATTAGTTAAACTTTATGGATGATATTTTCATCTGAGGAACAAACTGTGAAGCACAGAGGGAAGAGATACGAGTGATACCCCCCCCCCATAAAAACACAGATGTAAAGAGAGAAGAGGAGTAATGAGAGGGAGGAGGAAAAAAAAGCACATTAGGCCCAGACAGACAAGGATGAAGAAGGACAAGAGAAAACAACAACAACTGGAGTCAGAACATTATGGAAGCACATTTACAGCAGGAGAAAAACAAAATGAACATAGAAAGTCAAAATATTGAGAAAAAGTGACAATTGTGATTTTGTCTTATTTATTTTTAAAGTGGAAAAATAAACTAAGTTGAAAACAAATGGTTTACAAAAGCAAATTTTGACAAAGTGATCAGTTTTGTGCCCAGTGTTTAGACGACAATAGCTAAAAAAATAGTTACGATGCCCCTGTGTTCATCAGGTCTCCAACCTTAACCCCTGACCCCTAACCCTAACCTGTGTCCATCAGGTCCTCACAGCTGTGATGTCTGTTATCAATAAAATATATTCAATCAATAGATGATCAATAAATCAATCCCAGTGTGTGTGTATGTGTGTGTTTTAAAACCAGTGTGAATGGTATAGGAAGCCCCCAAAGCTCTTCTGGGGTAATATCTGACTGAACAAAAGTAGGTTTAGGGTAATATAGCCCTAACCTTTGACCCCTAACCCTAACTGGGTAATGACATATTACTGTGGTTAAAGATGTTCAATGATATGAAGAAAAAAACAATACTGGATCAATTACTTTCTTTGATCTGAATTGAAACGGAGACTGGAAAAATAAACTAAGTTATAAACAAATTCTTTACAAAGTAACATTTAGGCAAAGTGATCAGTTTTGTGTCTAATGTTTAGATCTAATGAATCAATCAGAATTTCAATCTGTTGAGAACTGAGGGAGGAAAAGAGAATTGTGGACGACAATGACGGACGAAGCGCAACGGTAATAACTCATAACTCAATAATAATAATAATAATAATAATAATAATAATAATAATCTCCCATGTAAACAGGGCTATTCTGATTATTAAAATAACTGATTTGCCTAGAAACGTCAACTATAAATGTGGACTATAAACATATGGACACACACACCTTTGTTTATCAGTTGATAAACAGAGAGACAGAGAGAGAGACAGACAGAGACAGAGACAGAGTGAGAGAGAGAAACAGAGAGAGAGAGAACTGCAGTGTAGTGCAGTGGAAGATCATTTTTTCTGCTCAGTGGAGCTCACACACACACCAGCTGGACAAAGCACACAGGTATCTGCCCTGGGCTAACGCTAACCCTAACCCTCTCACCACCACAAACACTAGCGTCGTGTCTGGGTGTGTAGTCATCCTTACTGACAGTGTTTTTAACAATGATAGCACAGACAGTTAGGCAAAGATAACACTGGTATACAGTCAGAAGCTTCTGTAATCAAACTAATAAAATGTTCCCACATGTGTGTTAATGATAAACAAAAGTCAAGTCTTAAATCCATTATTGCGGCGCGTATCATCGGAAAGTTCCCTCTATCAATACCATGTTGCAGTTTTGTTACAACAGATTGTGTGTCTATTTGACCTTTGATCAAAAATCACATTCAAATTTCATTTGGAAATTAATATAGATATTCAAATATTAATTAAATGAAATAAAAAATAATAATGTGTCACAATGGTTAACACTCATGCCTCACAGCAAGAAAGTCCCCGGTTCTATTCCAACACCAGACCTTTCTGTGTGGAGTTTGCATGTTCTCCTCGTGTCTGCATGGGTTTTCTCCAGGTACTCCAGTTTCCTCCCACCACCGAAGCACATGCACTGATAGGTTAATTGGTTAATCTAAATTGTCAATAGGTGTGAATGTGAGAGTGATTGTTTGTCTATATATGTTCAGCTCTGAGATGAACTGGAGACTCATACAGGGTGTACCCCGCCTTCACCCATTGTAGCTGGATTAGGCCCCCAGTGACCCTAGTGTGGACACTTGGACATATGGACATGTGGACAGCCAGAGCCGGGATGTGAACCTCTGACCCTTTAGTTGATCCACTCTACCAACTGAACCACAGCCTCCTTAACCTTTAACTTTTAACCTGAATTAAATTACTGTGTTTTGTGATCATAATTGTTTTTGGTGTGATAGAATAGAAAATTATTAGTTGAAGAACTTAAAAAGAAGAAGATGTTACAACAATACAATAATATATTTCAGTTAGTAGAACCGTTTAGGAAACTGAATATTAACAACTGAATATACTTAAATTAGTCATGACATAATGAGGCACTAATAGTGCAGATCTGATGAGCTGGTCCATCACACAACCTTTCTCCTCCCTCATTCCTACTAGTGAGAGGAAAGGAAATGTGAATTTGAACCAGTTTGTGCAGCAGGCCAAACTTTTAAAAGTTTTCTGGACACACCCTGTTGGCGCAGTGAAGACCAGCTGCACCACGCTTGCACCAGGTCTGAGAAACTAGAGCCTCAGGTGTTTATACTGACCTTTGAACTATTGTTGATCTATTTCTATTTGTTTTTATGTTGTTTCCTGCTTTTACTATGTTTTATGCCTTTTATGCGTTTATGTGTTTTATGCTCTATTGCTTTTGTAAAACACCTTGTGACATTCTTGAAAGGTCTTGAAATAAAGTTTATTATTAATTATTATTAATGTATACAGACACATATCTAAAGGACAAGGCATGAAGGATGGTGTCTGTCTCTGTTGGGTTGATGTTATGTGTGTGAACTGTATAAAACTGTCCAACACTACTGTAAACATCATTATATATATTGATGTAATGACTAATATGTCATTTCCCTGGTTGTCTTTGTGATTGACAGCTGGATAGATTATATTATCTTTAGGAAACTAATGAAACAAAGGTGATCACTATTCAGGTTTCATTGTTTTTGTAGTTGTCCATGATTATTTTCAATACCTATACCTTCTTTATCTGCCTTTACAATCATGGGTGAATGAATAACAACAAAGAACATCCCCACGTTTGCACACGCCCACACAGAGGCACTTGTTGTAGAATTACAGCAACACAAGGGGGGGGCTTTCCGGTGATTTAATGTAATGCACCGCAATAGTGGACGAGTACCCTTAAACATGAATTTGAGCCAAATTTGACCAAACTCCCTGGAGGCACTCCTGAAATATAACTTCATAGGTTTGGGTATGACCACAAAACAAAATGGTGCTAATGTCACTTTTGGAGCAATACCTCTGAATATGACTTCCCCCTCTGCTTATGTGTGTGTGTGTGTGTGTGTGTGTGTACGTATGTCTCCGACTTATTGATTCATAGATCCCCTTAAGGAATAGAATATTAATGGTGAGCTCTACAGAGGAGAAAGTGAGTCCGAGGATACCACAGGAAGAGGGAGGAAGAGGGAAGAGGGAGGTATATATATATACACACACACACACACACACATACACACAGTCATACCTCTACTTACGAAAGACCCAGCTAACGAAAAATTGAAGTTACAAAAAACCTTTACCTCAATCTTTCATCTCTGAATAGGAAAGAAAGTTCTATTTACGAAAGGAAACTGAAACCTCCCAGACATAAATACAGCACTGTATGTACATTATTATACGCAACTACGTAATGTACATAAATATGTCATATACATATTGTACGTATCATCCCATTGGCTATGAGAGAGCTACCCATGATAACCTTTGAACCTCATTCATCATGGAGCGGCTGTTGTGTCTCCCGGTAACACTGACACTAACGGTAATTTCTCCACCTAGACCAGCGCTTTTAGTATCAAAAGTTCAGCTGAACAGTGCAAGAAGACTATATAACCGGCAGACTATAATCAGCTTAAAAACTTCTACAGTTTTTAAGCTACGCCGGTCAGATCCAGCGTCCTACAGCAGACTCTGCTCTGCAATATTTCACCACTGACCACCCTTACCACAAGCAGTGGGAATGTCTTCAAAGAGGTCAATGACTTTAAATACCTTGGCTGCTGGGTGAACTCAACTCTGTTAGTCTGGTATCTCGCATGATCTAAAACGGCGGCCCTTCGTTGCCACCGTTTAAATGTACAGCAGTGAAACTTGGTCGCTCACGTCCACTCTTGAATGTTCAATAGACAGATCGTACACATGGAGGATCTGCATGGCCCTCAACATCTCCTAACAAAGCCATACTTTGAACGATGTCCCGTATGGTTTCTTTCCCCGCGTCTCCAACAAGATAGCCTGGAGACGCCACTGCTACGGACATTCTGGCCCAGCTGGTGATCTGGTCCTGTGGGAGCCTTGTCATGGCCAAAGATGCAGAGGTCGCAACCCCCCCCCCCTCAACTTTCGTCAACACCTTAATAAGGGACGTGGGGTCAGCCACCGCCAATGAGCTGGCTGTATTTTCCAGACACTAAGGTTCACTTACAAGACTTTAATTTTCTCCAAAAACTACAGTGTGACTTATATATGGATTAATTAATCTTTGTTGGGCAAGATTGTCGTCTGCCTGTCTGTCCGTCTGTTAGCAGAATTACACAAAAAGTTCTGAATGGATTTTGATGAAACTTTCAGGAATCATAGATAATGGGTCAAGGAAGAACCCATTACATTATGAGCAATGAAGGTCAAATGTCAAGGTCACACTAAAGCTCAAGATTTTAAAAACATAAGTAGTAATACATCAGGTTTTTTTCATTCACATGGTCTGACATTTGACCCCTAACCTTCAGACATCAGATGGGTCAACACCTATAACCTTAAACTTTGACCCCTAACCCTAGGTGGAGGTCTACTGTCTCTGCCTGCCTTAACCATAACCTTTAACCCCTGACACAGTTTTACTGTCTTTGCCTTGTTATTATCATTATTATCCATTTTTTCCAGGTTGTTCATATTATTTAAGGAAACTCTGAAGACATGAATATAATTTTACTTCTGTCACTGTTAATTTACTGGTCCAGCCCATTTCATATCATATTGGACTCTACAGTGTGTGACCCCTGAACTATGAATTTCACCTGCTGTAAGGAATGACATTTATATAATTGTTGGTGTATTTTTCCATTAACAAAAAATTACCAATTTATGTATCTTTATCCATAACCAAGCAATCAGACTCAAATTAAAATATCGCTCCCAATAACTGACAATATGACCCCCCCCCCCCCCCAAAAAAAACAACCATGAAGCCCTTCCTTCATTATTATTCCATGTCTTTACTTTTAGTGTGTGAGCTGTTATTAGACTTCAGGTCACGTACACATGTAGAGTTATTTTAGTTAAATGGACAAACGGAACAAACCTCCACATGTCATCAGACTTAGATCTAACAAACAACATCAAACTAATAAGAAGAAGACGGATGTGAGGAAATGACCGCTTTCTCATTTACATTTCATGCATTTTCCAGTGTACAGGGCCAAGAGTGTTAACGGCTGAATAGATGAGAAAGAAGAGGTTATTAAGAAAAAATTAAAAGAGATGAAAAAACAGAGAGACCATTCATATAATATAATAAAGAATTACATCAATGAGAGCCCACACAGACTTACAAATGAGCACAAACCACCAACACTCAGGGAAAGAAGAATAGATAATAATAGATTTGTGCAGTGGTGTTAAATAAACTTGGGGGTGATTAAAACTGGGAGAAAAAAAAGGAAAGAAATTTCACCTCCATCTCCTCCTAAACTGACCCCTCCTTCCTCCACATCCACCCTGGCCAGCCACATTTTAAAATAAACGTCCAAAATGTAATAACTTTTTCATTTCATAATACACTGCTCCAACACATTTTGTAATAAAATTTTCCTCATTATGTAATAAGATATTACATGTGGAGAAGATTACAAAATGCAATTTTTTTATTTAATAACATGGTTCATTATGAAATAATAATATATAGCATAGTTTATTGTATTTTATTTTAAAGTATTTGTAAAAGCCAGGTCTATTATTAGTATCAGTGTATTATCCTAGTAACAGTACTTAATTACTATCAGTACACTATTCAAAGGTGGAATTAACAGAATATTCTGTAAATCCCAGATTTTTTTCATTGGAACCAAAACCACATCAATAATAGTTATAAACAACAACAATAAATACAACCAACACATGCAGGCTTGTGGACAATTTAAAATAATAATGAACCAATGAATAGAAGTTCTACCTTAAATAACGTGAGTGTCTTTGTTTGTTTACAGAGCTGCTGTGACCACATCATTTATCCACTAACATTCATTTAAACTAATATGAAATTAACTCAAAAGGTTAAAAACATTTATATTCACTAAATATATCTGTAATTTCAAATTGTCCTAATGTCTAATATGTCTAATTACCAGCCAAGACATAAACCACTTGGAATGTTTCCCAAACAGCTCCTTTAGTTTTAATGTCACACTAACAAAGCACCTGCTGCTGAAAAATGGAATCACTTATTATATAATGAGGAAATATTTATTATAAAATGGAATAACTTATTATATAATGAGGAAATATTTATTATAAAATGGAATAATTTATTATATAATGAGGAAACATTTATTATAAAATGTAATAATTTATATAATGAGGAAACATTTATTATAAAGTGGAATAACTTATTATATAATGAGAAAACATTTATTATAAAATGGAATAAATTATAATATGAGGAAACATTTATTATAAAGTGGAATAACTTATTATATAATGAGAAAACATTTATTATAAAATGGAATAAATTATAATATAATGAGGAAACATTTATTATAAAATGGAATAACTTATTATATAATGAGGAAACATTTATTATAAAGTGGAATAACTTATATAATGAGGAAACATTTATTATAAAATTTAATAAATTATTATCTAATGAGGAAACATTTTTTATAAAGTGGAATAACTTGTATAATGAGGAAACATTTATTATAAAATGGAATAAATTATACAATGAGGAAACATTTATTATAAAGTGGAATAACTTATTATATAATGAGGAAACATTTATTATAAAGTGGAATAACTTATTATATAATGAGGAAACATTTATTATAAAGTGGAATGAACATTATGACATTTTGGATGTTTATTATTAAATGCAGCTCAACACTCCCTCCATCATTCCTTTATCTATTCATCTTACTTTTCTCTCATCTTCTAAACCTAGTCTTTCTCCCCCATCCCCCCTCTTTTCCCTCTGCTCTTCATCAGCTCATTGCCCATTCCTTCAGAGAAGTGTAGACCTTCACAAAGTACCATCCAGTCGTACAACCATGGGATGATGAAAGGATGGGGGGGGGGGGGGGGGGGGGGGGGGGGGGGCAGAAAAAGGGTGTGGTAAGCAGAGAATGTGAGGTGGAATAAAACATCAAAAACATCTAATCTTTGAAATGTCAGCTAAAAAGGAGGGAAGAATCCCACCCGCAGACTTGGGGTAGGTGTTATCTTTCATAGTGAAATTCAGTGAACATTAGAAATTCACTTCAGTTTTCCAGGGTTAGCATTTGAGTTTAAACACAGATGATTACGCCTTCATCATCTGCTGCGTCTGAACATGATAAAGTAAAGTTACAAAGACTTATGGTGAAAAATAAGGATGTTTTTATGATTTCTACCTAAACAACTAACACATACTTTTGTTAGTAATGAACTAAAACAAACAACGGACACAATTATTTTACTCATTTTAAAATTCAAACACACAACCAATAGTATATTTGGTAAATGTATGACCTTTACCTTAAAGCAGGTTATTGACATTTAGTTAAATCAGACAATATGTTATGCTTTATATTTAACATTAGATCTAACATGTGAAATTTGGTAGTCGTGTGACGTCATACGTGGTCAAATATTGAAATGGACATATATGGAAAAACAGGACCGATTTCTTTGAATTTTTTTAAACCCTCTAAGGCAGGGGTTCTCAAACTTTTTTGGCCCAGGTCCCCCTTGGAGGGGTGAAATTTTTCCATGTCCCCCCTCATCCTCGCGATACTGAAAATGATAAAAAAAAAAAAACACTTCAACAATGATTATTATGAAACAATGATAACCTTTTTTAATAGTGCTTTTGTGCAAACCAGTGAAATTTTCAGGTATTATAACATAAATGAGCACTTCAGAAACAACAATTTTAAATAATTTTAAAATAATAAACTGAACAAAAGACACACAAAACCGTGTGTGTGTGTGTGACAGACATACAGACAGACAGACAGACAGACAGACAGACAGACAGAGACTTCTGGTGGAATTTTGGTCTCCCATCATTGTTCTCAATGAACCCAAACTCAATATA
The DNA here is from genome assembly GCA_020466265.1 of Siphamia tubifer. Classification (NCBI taxonomy): domain Eukaryota; kingdom Metazoa; phylum Chordata; class Actinopteri; order Kurtiformes; family Apogonidae; genus Siphamia; species Siphamia tubifer. The sequence goes on from CM035785.1 coordinate 32,519,741, forward strand.
ACTATCAATGTACTTTCTCTTTTTAGGGTTAGGACGTTTGTTTTTGTCATTTTCATTGTCATTTCTTTTAACACTTCTTGAGGAACTTTGCGGACTGAAAAATCGATCCATGTTCGCTGCAGGGTGGCTAAAAATAGCCTGTGACTCGCTCCGTCTCAATTTAGTCAAGCTAGCGTCAAACAGCGCTGCTACTTCCGCCCGCTCGCTACAAAATAAAACTTCCGCATTTCAAAATAAAACTGCAAAAAAACAAACAAAAAAAAACCGTGAATAATTTCGCGTACCCCCTGGACATGCGCCACGTCCCCCTAGGGGTCCGCGGACCCCAGTTTGAGAACCGTGGCTCTAAGGCAGGGGTCTCCAAACTATTCCACAAAGGGCCAGTGTGGCTGCTGATTTTTGTTCCAACCAACCAAGAGTTCACAGTTTGACCAATCCACTCCCTGAAGACGGAGATCAGTTGATTAATTGATTAAACTCTAGTGTGCTGCTGCTTGGTTGGAACAAAAGCCTGCAGCCACACCGGCCCTTTGTGGAATAGTTTGGAGACACCTGCTCTAAGGGATTGTTAATGACTCATAAAATAAATGGTTAGTGAACACCAGAACATTAGTTTATAAACAAGTTCTGAACATCTAGATCCAAACCTTGGTAGACTGGTGCTGCTTCACTGAGGTCTGAGCTAGTTCATTTTACTGGATATTTTGGTCATTTTTGTTCAATTTACTGGATATTTTAGTAATTTTTGTTAATTTTTCTGAATATTTTGGTCATTTTACTCAATATTTTGTTCACTTTTATTCATTTTACTGAATATGTTGGTCATTTTTGTTCATTTTACTGAAGATGTTGGTAATTTTTGTTCATTTTACTGAAGATTTTGGTAATTTTTGTTCATTTTAATGAAGATTTTCGTCATTTTACTAAAGATTTCTCATTTTACTGAATATTTTGTTCACTTTGTTAATTTTCCTGAAGATGTTGGTAATTTTTTTTTCATTTTACTGAACATTTCGGTAATTTTTGTTCATTTTACTGAATATTTCGGTCATTTTCTGCTTCATGGAGGTCTGTGCTCTCAGAGTGCTCTAGTTATTTCAGTGAATAAACAATTATTTTAAGAAATCTAGCCAAAAACAAAATGATCAAATAGCCTACTGGCATATTCTTCTTGTTCAATAAAAGACAATCTGGTTCAGTTTAATAATATTCAGTTTGTTTGTAGCAGGTCTGGTCTGTGCAGCATCAAAGGTGATGGATGAAAGCATCTCACTGGGATAATCTAGTAATTACCTTGATTGACTCACACAGGGGTCGCTGTGTTTGTTTGGCATCTGTTCAACTGGAAACTAGGACACCACGAAAAGCAACAAATGTGTCCGTGATTGACATAAACTAGCTCCTTTAACTCTTCCTCAGCCTCCATCGTCATCACTTTGGGGTTTTTTTCCCTTTTCACTTTGTCAGAAACAGTCTGTTTTCCTTCACCTGTGGAACTAGAAGACACCCTTGACTTATGAGGACAATACTACGTGGTGTGTGTGTGTGTGTGTGTGCGTGCGTGCGTGCGTGCGTATTCTGTCTCAAACCAGTCAGTATCAGTGTGATCATTACTACACACATTTGTCTTATGTGTATTACATTCACCACAGCCAGTCCACAGACTTTCATCACTAAGGTAACGGCAGTGGAATCAGTCAATCATGTAGATGGAGCTGTTGGTTTCATAAAATTAAGCACTAAAACCCAAATACTTGAAATGGAGTCTGATGTTTGTTTGAGATCAATGCATTCTTACCCACTTCTGTCCTGTATCTGGAGCTTCAATGTTGACTCTCTGTGGTGTTAAACAATGAGAACAAATGCAGACAAGAAAATGGAACAGATGGAACAGATAAAGAAGGTTCTTGACATGGATGATATGATGTCTGCGGCTGATTTTAAAACTTCAATCGACCAGTTGTCTTACAAACCTGTTCTCAGTCAGGTGTAGAAGTTAGCCTGGGTCGTTGAATTCTGTCGTAGCACAATGATTTAATCTTCAATGAGATGAATATATTCATTATTTTACTGGTAAAAGTATTGCTTTTGCATAAAGGATTGTGTACTTTTGTGTTATTTTGTCATCTCTTGTGTCGTGGTAATAATAATAACAATAATAATAATAATAATAATAATAATATTAATAGAGTCAGAGACAGCGGCCCTACACCAAGGGTTAGGATTAGTAGATTTTAGTGTTATTTAGTGGTATTTTTAGTAGATTTTAGTGCATTTATAGTGTATTTTAATGCATTTTTAGTGTATTTTAATGCATTTTTAGTGTATTTTAATGCATTTTAAGCAGCTTTTAGTGTATTTTGCTGTATTTTTTGTGTGTTTTACGGTATTTTTAGTGTATTATAGTCTATTTTAGGTTATTTTTGGTGTACTTTTAGTATATTTTACTTTTGCATTTGTTTTATGCACTTGTGTTTTTGCTTGTTTGCAGCGTTTTGTTAATGCGGTGCATTTGCTCGTGTGGACGCTGTACTGTAGTCATATGATGACAATGAATGAAACTGAATGAAAATTAAACACACGTAGACAACTAACGGCGGTTATGTGCATGGATCTCCAAGAACTGCCACGACAATTTGCTTCAAACCCATTCTTTACTTTTGTACATTTGTCATTTATACGAAATAAACACATCAGAAACTAAAAAGACAACTAAATGTGTCTGCGCCATCATGTCCACACAGATACAAACACAAATATCTCACAGGTTGAATCCAAATTACTTCACAAAATAAATCTTCCCATCCATAAAAATTCACTAAAATTCTATCTGAAATGCTTCCATCAGCTGTTCCAGTTGCATTTTTTTTTTTTTGCTCGATCACAAACATACACCCATGAGAGTCTTAGGGGGGGTTGGGGGGGTGTTGGCTGTAAGAGTCAATTAAAGGAGCTCCCTGTGTTGTAATTACACTAGATTAGATATACTGGTCCACTGGGAAGTGTGTGTTTGTGTTTGTACTTCCTTCTCCTGTCATCTTCTCCTCCTACTCTTTTACTGGCTCTTCATATCCACCTGGGGGTGTTTTGCCTAAACCCCACCCCCACCCCCAACCCCGTCAGTCTTTAAGTGAAGGTTGAAACATACTGTGACTCTTTTTAAGTCAGATGGAGCATAAAATTAATGAACCTACAAAAGGATGTGGAAAATCTCATTTATCTCATTTTAAAGAACAAGTCATTACTGTTTTCATCACTTAAAATTAGCCACAAGATCCAAACTCAAATCCATTCCAGCCTTTAATGTCCATCCATTTATCTTGTGCTCTTTATGCCCTGATGCCTTGGGTCAAATTAATAAAAAAAAAATAAAAAATGCTGACAGAACCAATTCTGAGGCCTATTCAATCAATACTAAGACATTATCTGACACCAGCGCACACATATGGACATCTACTGTATTTTCAGAACTATAAGGCACACTGTTCATGACTGGGTATTTTGAAGGTTTTTCATACATCTATAAGGTGTACTGGACTTTAAGGCACATTAAGTGAAGTCAAAATGATGAGATAAAAAGCCAAAATCTGATTAAAAACTTAAAATGATGAGAAAATGTGAAAATTATGAGATAAAAAGACAAAATTTATTTAATAAAAAGTCATAATTTATGTGATATAAAAAGCACTCTGGATTATAAGGCATACTGTGGAGAACATTAAAGTATTTTAAGTGTGCCTTTTAGTCCGAAAAATGCAGAATTAATAAACCAAAGTGACAGTAGCTGCGTTCTAATGGCAGTTTTTCACAAAACAATAGCAATATTCCTAAAATTTTGACAAAGTACATTTACTTGTGAGATAAAAAGTCAAAATTTATGTGATAATAGTCATAACTATAATATATAAAGTCACAGTTTCTGTCCTCCACCGATTTTCTGTTTAGTTTGAATGAGTCTAATGCATCTATTCTAAGAGAGTGTGTGTATATATACACACATACATATATATATATATATATATATATATATATATATATATATATATATATACACATATATATATATATACACATATATATATATATATATATATATATATATATACACATACATATATATATACATATATATATACATATATATATACACATACATATATATACACATACATATACATATACATATATATATATATACATATATATACACATATATATATATATATATATATATATATATATATATATATATATATATATATATACATATATATATATATATATATATATATATATATATATATATATATATATATATATACATATATATACACATATATATATATATATATATATATATATATATATATATATATATGAATGAATGAATGAATTTATTTAAGTGTCATGCCACCCTGTGGCCCATCCCCTATGGGATTATATGACACCTCTTCAAGAATTATAATAATCTCATTGTTTCCATTTCTTTTCTGGCCTTGCCGATCACATTCAGCACATAGGCAATCAAAACAAAATACACAGAACAGAACACAAAAACATGTCAATCTTTGCTGTACAATGCTTTTTTCCTCATGTCCCATGCCTTCTCTACATACTTTGCTAATTTAAATACATCCTTTTCAAATAAACGTTTAAGTAGTTGTGCATCATTCATATCTAGCACATTGCTATACTTTAGGTTATTAAATAGTTCTCCTCTGACCTTCTCATACAGAGGGCAATAAAAGACAAAATGATACTCATTCTCGATTTCATTGAGATCACACATTTGGCAGATCCGATCTTCCTCGTCGAGCCCAGCATAACGGCCTGTTTCTATGTACAGTGGAAGTATACCTCCTCTAATCTGTGCACAGAGTGACCTTTTTTTCTTTGGTAGATTAAATAAAACATAATTTTCAGCACAATATTCGCTTTTAATTTCCCTGTATGTGCGTAGTTTTGGTTTGCTCCAGATCTCTTCAGCCCAGTTACACTTGACCTTCTCTATAAGTGTTTCTTTCAACCTTACAATATTAACCTGATTCAAACCAAAAAAAAAACATCCTCACTTCCACATTCACTGAACATATTACGCATGTCCTCTGTCCATGGTCCCTTCACTTCTATGTCCCAGTTAAATATTTTCTTTGTTAATCTCTCATTGTTCATACTAATAAGTCTGTTCCACAGCCTGACAGTGCAGATCTTCCAACGGACCTCGCAAGGTTCCCATCCTATATCACCTGAAACAGCTGCTATTGGTGCATATTTATGTACGCCCAGGAAATATCGAAGAGCTCGATTATGTATGGCTACACTCTTAGGGTATCTCCCATGGCCCCAGACTCCAGCTCCATAATCTAGAACTGGGCAAACACAGGCCTTTATATATATATATATATATATATATATATATATATAAATAAACACATAAATAAACGTGTACTATAGTCACATGTTTGTCCACAGTTTTTCCGTCTATAACAGATATTCATCTTCTTATGCATTCATGTATCACTTAGTTTTTGCATCAATTCCAGCAATTTCCTACAGTTGAACAAAGAGTTGTAGTGATCTACTGCCAAATAAACACACACAGATATCAGCACAAGCAGAAAGGCTGTTCATCTCCATGGTAACCACAGTCACCAGCCAATTGGACATTAGCCAAGTGTGGGAGTATTCTGTACGTTATTTTATTTAATACTGATTTAATACTGATTATGGGTTCTAATTAAACCACAACTGGATGCTGGGGTGAAAGAAAGAGGGGAAAAAGAGTGTGTGTGTGCGTGACAACAAATGCTCCAAAAAAACACACAAAAAAAAACAAAACCTAAACAACAACAACCAGAAGAACTGAACAATACTACACTCTGTGTGTGTGTGTATATTTGTATTTCTATCTTTATGGGGACATTGATATGTTTACACAGTCACACCATGGGGACCTCTGACACTATGGGGACCAAAATTCAAATCCCTACAAGGGTTAAATATAAATAAAGGTCCCCGCTAGTAAAATAGAAATCTGTGTGGAGAATAAATTGTATTTTTTCCTGGAAGTCCCCATAAAGCATGAGGGAAACGGGTGTAAAGGGAAACATGTAGTTTTCAAAAGGTTTGAAGATTTGCTTACTTTTTATTATTCCGATTATTATTTTTTCATTATTATGTTTAGATTTCTTTAATTTAGTTTTTTTATACTTAAATGTTTTCATTATTACTTTAGTTTTATGTTATTTTTTTATTTTATTGAGATTTCTTTTTCTATTTTTTAAATTAAATATTAAAAATGTATTGTTAAAGACATGTTTACGCTTACTACCCAATGTCTACTTTACCTACAAGTGATGAGTGTGTGTGTGTGTGTGTGTTTGTGTGTTTGTGTGTGTGTAAGTACCAGAACTCATATTTTTGCAGACACTGTGGAACACAAACACAAACTGACGTGTTCATTTCCTGGTTTCTATAAATAGCTCACTTCATAATGAGCTGCAGAAAATAGTTTTTTCTTCCAAGTTTGACAGGTTTGTCTTTAACAGTTGACAGTGTATTCTACCGTCCCTGAAAATAAACCTGAGGATTTAATGTTTGTCTGAAGACGAGACCAAAAGACAGAATCAACCTCATTTACAGATATAAAAAAGGACTCGTTCAGTAATCCCGCCCATCAGCCTGGTGTGATGCTTGGGCCTTGGGGGGCCATGCTCAATGTGTTACATTAGCATACGTTAGCAAACGTTAGCATACCGTACACCTACTCAGCCTGTTCTTCTCTATTCTACTTTCATTTTAAATTGTCTTTCTAGGTGAATTGTCTGTTGTTGGTCTTGGATTTCATCAAATACATTCCCCCCAAAAATGCAACTTCTACATGGGAGAAAAAACAGCTAAATATTTGTGGATTAGCTGCAATCACAGAAACTGATGGATGTTGAGCAGTTTTGTGTAAAACTAAAATATATATATTAGAGCTGGGCAAAAAAATCGATTTAGATTTAAAATCGAGTTTTAGGGCAAAATAGATTAATATTTTAGGAAAATAGTGCAATCCCCCCCCCCACACACACACACACACACACACACACTTTTTGCACTTTTTTTCCTCGCAAAAAGAAAACCATGAACCAGGCTGCTTTCCGTAGTGTTTCACCCCAGGCCCCGCCTACGATTCCCTTCTTCTGCAGCACGGGGAGCAATATGGCACCCTCCAGTGAGGAAGACACGCTGACTCCTAAAAAGGTGCTAAAGGTTCAGTTGTGTGGAATTGGTTTGGGTTTTTAGGGTCTGACGAAGCCCAGCTACTGCCTGGTTGTCAGCTGTGTCTTCAGACTGTTGTTGTTGGCGGTAGCAGTACGACCAATCTGTTCGCACATCTAAAGCGAAAGCATCCACTGGAGAAAAGCAGAACTCTTAGAAAAGACCGACAGACCAGCGCTGCCAGCACTTCTTCAAATGTTCAACAAACACTGGCTGAAAGCTTTTCTCGCGGCACACCAAACATGGAGCACGATGGGAAGCGATAACAGACGCAATAACATCATATATCCAAAATATTGGTAACATGTTCAGGTTTATTGAAGTAGCTTGATTGATAATTAGGTTTTGTTTTATTTTGTCCTTACAAAGTAAAAATGTTACTAGTTTTCTTTTTTATCTTACTTTTGCACTACTAGGTTTTTTTTTTGCAATGTTTTTCATATGAGTATTAATGTATATTGTTTTAGTTAAAATATTTTAAGCTTTCTTTTTTCCAACAAAATGTATCTTTTGCACTGTTTTTCCTGTAACAGTGGTGGATATGTCTCAACCTACTACAGTTCATGTAGGCAAAGTCTCAGGTTGCAGTTGTACCTTTTGCACAACTGATTTATTATTTACAGTTATTTGTAGAAGTATTTTTGTTTTACATGTTATTTAATTAAAAAAAAGAAGACGAAAGAAACCACGTTTCTAGTGTTTTCATTTTCATTTAGCCCGCGTGGGAAAAAAATCGTATTGTGAATAGAGTTTTTTGGGGGAAAATCAGAGATTTTTTTAAAAGATAAAATCGCCCAGCCCTAATATATATATGAGGACTTCTGGTTACACTATGAGTGAGTAAGGTATGTTGTAACAGAGCTGCCATCAATTTAACATAGAACGTCCTGCAGGAATTAAAAAGTTTTGAAGTGAAAATTGTGGAAATGAGTGGGGAGAGGAAAAAGGGGGACTACGAATCGAACTAATCAACCCAAATCCACAGAGAAAGATGAAATGGAAAATACACTGTCTGATCATGACCCTATTGGGGGTTTAGGGGGTAGTATTAGGGGGTTTAGGGGCTTTGTATCTTTGTTTTAGTTTTACTACAATTTTAACCATTTTTTGCTTCATGTAAAAATTATGTTGCTTTTATTTTTTCAAAGTATATTTGGGGGGGGGGGGTATTTTTATGTTCATCTTTTTTCTTTGTATATACTTTTATTATTTATTTGTAAAAGAAAATATTTTCTGAATATTTGCACTAAATCAAAGACAAAAGTTTGGAGTTATTTATATCACTCTAATGTGGCGTGTTGAGGATGGAATGGTTTTGTGTTCACCGCCGCCGCGTAAGGTCTTTTATGTTAATGCAGTAACTTTTGAACGGGTGGACAGATCGACACCACATTCAGTGTTGTAATGTTCAAACATACGACATGAACTGGTTAAATTTTGGAGTTTTCAAAATGTCCGACTTTTATCGACACCACATTCAGTGTGTTTATGCTGTAGGACAGACACATGAAGTCATTATTTTATATTTAATATATAAGTTTATGAATGGGTGAATGGGAGTGATGTAAATGATGGGTGACTGGGAGCATCGCGTTTCGGGGATAAACCTTTAGCATTTTTGGACGACTGCATAGGCCTATAGTTATTTACATGATATTTATTATTTTACAGTAAATTAAATCAGTCTGAATGCGAGTTTGAGAGTCCTGTATGACTGTAGCATTGTCTGTTATTTACAGAAAGTGAAAAACAGGAATGAGATGCGATTACGATCTACTGAACAGTGCGATGACTTGTGGAAGCAACAGCTGACATTGTTTATCTGACAAATACAAGACATGAGTTAAAAATATGTGCACGACCACATTGACATTTACTTTACTTTTTGTTTTTAACCAATGACCACAAATGGGCTCCTCTCCATCAGATTTTAATTTATAAATGTAGCATTTCAGCATTTAATAATGAAGCAATGATCCTTTAGACATGCATAATTAACATAAACAATTATAACCAAAACCATCAGACCAGTCTGTTCCAGAGCCCTGCTATAGTTTTTTTTTTTTATGGTGTGACATGAGGGGAAGATTTCAGGGGAAATTAGCTTAATTGCTTGACATCAAAAAAAGAGAAAAGAGCTGTTATTGTTTTCCAGAAATGAGAAAACAACAACAACATTTATTCCAGTTATTTTCATAAACATAATTAACTGTCAGACTGTGTCATCAACAGTTGTTGTTTTTACATTTTCCAAATAAGACAAAACTTTCAAAAATAAACCAAAACTAAGATAAACCTGCAGAATCTGTGGATCATTCATTCATTGTTTTGTTTTTCAAAATAAAACCAAAAATAAGACAACAACAAACAAGTTGTTTCTTTATTATTTTTTGCTAAAACCAAAATGAAAAAGCAGGTAACAATGCAGTTTTTAGTGTTCCTTTTTGTGTTTAAATGAATAATAATAATAATAATAATAATAATAATAATAATAATTTTAATAAACTAATAACGGCCATTTTCCATTTTATCCAATTTTGAGTTGAAGGAAATTGAGTAAAATAAAAAAACTAATGTAAACATAGCTGAACTGTTTCGTTGTACTGGAATTGATGAACTGGGGTGGAGTTTACATTATTTCTTCATATACTGACTAATTTTAACTAGCGTACTCATTTCATTTGTTGTGTTTGTATATATGTTTATAATACAAAAAAAGAGATCAATTATAAATTTGTGATTGTACATGTTGAATTATTCTTCCATTTTTTTCTCTTCAGACCAGTGAACAGAGCAGTCGCATTCCTTTTCTCTCCTCCTTTCCCTGTCCTTGGCTATTGATGTTGAAGGTAGCGCCGTACTGGATGCATGACCCGATCAGTCTGGGAGGGGTTGGTCAAACTGAAATCTCGTTTTGTGATTCTTGGATATGCAAAATGACAAATAAAGTTTCTTCTTCTTCAATATTAATAATAAAAGAAAATATTTAAGCTGTATTCCAGAATGATGGTGGGTGGAGTCAGAGAGTTTATGTAATTAAGAGTGAAACCATTACCTTCTAATAACATTAGTAATATAAATAACATAATAATAACAGTTACCTCCACCAAAGATGTTATGTTTTTGCTGGTGTTTATTGGTTTGTCTGTGTTCAAGATAACTCGAAAACTTATGCATGGATTTTGATGAAATTGTCAAGATATGTTGGAAATGTGAACAGGCAGAACTGATGTCATTTTGGGGGTGATCGGGGTGGGGGTGGGGGGGGGGGGGTCTACCTTCGTGGAGGTCTGCGCTCTCAGAGTGCTTTTCTAGTAATATTAATAACATAATAATAACATTAACATAATTTGCCTCCGGGTGTTTGTAGTAAAATTAATAAATATGACACTTTATACAGTGACAGGTTTGATGAAACAGAACTTTATTTGTTCTGTGTTCTGTAAAGATGATAAACATGAGACTGAGGTGAGTTACTATGGTAAATGTGTGTGTGTTTACAGTGTCTTCATTGTGGACCATAAAACCAACACTCAACAGTAACAATTATTTCATGGATCTTCTATCATCATTTTATTAGTGAATGTAAAATATGTTCAGAGTCTAACCCTAACCTTTAACCTTTAACCCTACAGTGGCAGGTTATTGTCTCCATCTACAGACACTGATCCTGAACAAGTGTTATTTCTACAGAGCAGATGTTTATCCTTTCATCCTAAAGCCAGATGTTGTTCAGGGTCATAAACAGGTTAATTCTTCCTGCTAGGAAGTCGTGTAACAAACACTTTGACCCTGAAGGCAGACATGATCTTTCTTGGGTCACAGTGTCATCATGAAAAGGCAGCATTAGCAACATAAACCTAGTTTAAGTCCTGGAATTCACTGGAGGAAATGTAGAAAATGACAAATCATTCTCCACTGCTGTTTTTAGTTTATTATCAGACTGCATCCATGTTTCCATCCCTCTGAAGAACCAAAAGGACAATAATTACCAGAAATGTGGAACCTTAGAAGAAATGGAAATACAGAAGAATGAAGGGGGGGAGGGGGGGGGCAGCTGGAGTGAAAGATGTTCATTAAGTCAACCCCCCCCCCCAAACTAGAACATACAACACATGTACATGTACACACACACTCTCTCTGCCAACATATTGCTGCTAAAATCACTTTGCAGAATTAAATATTGACATTCAGATTCCAGTCCATAATTATTCAAATCATCACTTCCTCCTCCTCTCTTCTCCGTCTTCTTCCTGTCATCTTTCCATTTCCTCCACCCCTTTTCATCCGACTACTTCTTCTACTACTTCTCGTCAGTTCTGATTTTCAGTAGGTTTATGTGTTTGGGTACAGAGGACGTTCCATCACAGCGTAGTTAAAGGAACAGTTCAGTATATTTCAGATTAATGTGTATGTCATCACCATCTTTACTCTTGTGCACCCACAGTGACTCCGCCCCTCTCTTCTGACTCCACCCCTTTACACTTGTGAGCCCAGTTCTGGTCCGGTTTTGGTCAAAGCCAGCCAAAGTAGTCCCGGCAGGTTTCCTGGGATCAACAAAATAAAACGTGTTTCTTCTCAAAACAGTATGTGTTGGAATGAGTGATTTATTTATATAACAAAACCATCACAGAACAAAAACTCACAACTCGTAATTGCTTGGCACTACTTTCTCTCAATAGTGATCAATGTGCTAGTGTTGTCACTGCTAAAAGCTGTGCACCTGCACGTAGCAGCCGCTAACACTGCTAACAGCTAACATACTGTCCTATTAATTTGTCCAGCTCATCTGGTTTCTTCAAACTTTTGGGATTCCTTTGTTTTGTTCTGGGTTAATTTAGTAAAAATTAATTTGCTAAAAATAAAAATAAAGAACTTTTGCATATTTTAACCCTTTTATCTTCTGTATCGAATATGTTAAAACCTTCAGATAATAAAAATGATTATAACTGATGACTATTATCAAGAATGAATTAAGAGTTTTTCCACTAGTCACCGTTGATTAGTCACTGTCACCTCTTCCTCCTCTTAATCTTACAGAGCCAGTGTTTCATGGTTTTAGTGAGTGTAGAAGACTGTCGGCTCTCTTCACTCTTTTGCACCGACGTTTTTAAAACTGTTTAACGAGTTTTTTAGTTTTTATTAATGGGGTAAAATAGAGGAAAACAAAAAGAAAAAACTCAGTCGTTAAATGTTATCATTGGGGAAAAGAACATGGCAATTTTAACATCTAGAAAGAATAAGAGAGGGAAGGGCAGGGTTAGAACCAGCCTCAGTCTGTCACTGTAACGCCAGGTTCTGACTGAGGCTGGAATTTGCTTTTTATAAAATAACCAATGATTTTAAAAGTTTTAAAAACATTTACGCTTTTAATAAAACATTGTGCACTGGAAAAAAAAAAAAAATAACCTGCTTGTTGTTACAGTTAAACATGTTCACTGTTTTTCTATCATTTTTAATGAAACCACAGAACACTTTAATTATGTGTGCGTGTGAACAATTAAAACATGTAAATAAATGTGAGTGTAAAAAAAAAACAAAAAACAAAAAAAACAAAGATCAGTAGAGATCAATTTTATAGTTTGAATATCTGTATCGTTTGCAAGAGGTTTTTTTTTTTTTTTAAGTTTTACGAACAAAAAGGCATTTTTCACCCCAAAATGTCTGTTACCATGATAATTTGTTAAAGTTAGCTCAATTAACATACCTTAAAAAGTTCATAGGATCCATAGGTATAATTTCTAAGTGTTAACATTTTTCTCCAGTGGACGATATATTTAGGCACCAGAGTCACAGCGCACAGGAACCGCTCCTGGTGAGACGCAGGAGGAGACAGGCCCGGAGTCACCACACAGTGCCCGCAGCCTCCAGGTGACACAGGAGCCAAATGCATGCAGGACATCGGAACATCGCCAAGTGAAATGGCCCCAAGCCACGAAAGAGAAGGAGTGGCTACAGTTCGACGAGGACGCTGACACCATCCTCGAAGTGACTTCCAAGGGGGACGTTGAATGACGCCTCAAGGCAATGACAACGATCATCATTAGCGTAGGCTCAGAAAGGTTCGGTCTGAAGGAAGAGCGACAAGCCAAGTCATCTTTCATGATGAATAACAGGGCCAATAAGATCCATCAGCTCAGACAGGAACTGAAGGGCCTGAGACAACAGTACAAAGCAGCCAGTGAAGAGGAGAGGGGACCTCTGACGGAGCTGCGGAGCATAATCCGCAAGAGGTTGATGACATTGGGGAAGGCCTAATGGCACAGGAGGAGAAGGAAGGAAAGATCAAGGAAACGAGCTGCTTTCCTTGCAAACCCATTCAGCTTCACAAAGCAACTGCTAAGACAGAAGCGGAGCGGACAACTTACCTGCAGCAAAACTGAGGTTGACCACCACCTCAGAGAAACCTACAGTGATGAGCTAAGAGGCAAAGACCTAGGTCCATGCAGACCTCTGATTTGTCCTCCTGCACCAGCTGTGGATTTTGACGAGACAGAACCAGGTTGGAAGGAACTGCAGGAAGTAATCAGAAGGGCAAGGGCAGGCTCCGCTCCAGGTCCCAGTGGAGTCCCCTACAAGGTGTATAAAAACTGCCCAAGGTTAGTCCGCAAGCTTTGGAAGATACTGAAGGTGATCTGGAGGAGAGGCAAAGTAGCAGGTCAGTGGAGGCATGCGGAGGGGGTGTGGATCCCAAAGGAGGAAAATTCCAAGAGCATTGACCAGTTTCATACCATCTCACTGCTGAGCGTTTAAGGTAAAATATTCTTCAGTCTGGTGGCCAAACGACTGACTGACTACCTACTGAAGAATACTTACATTGACCCGTCAGTTCAAAAAGGGGGCATTCCAATGATCTCCGGATGCTTGGAGCACACAGGCGTGGTCACCCAGCTCATTAGGGAAGCCAGGGAAAGCAAGGGGGACCTGGCTGTCCTGTGGCTGAACCTTGCGAACGCCTATGGATCCATGCCCCATAAGCTGGTGGAAGAGGCTCTGCAACGACATCATGTGCCGATGAAGTTTAGGGACCTCATTTTGGATTATTACTCCAACTTCAGCTTGAGAGTCTGCTCTGGCTCGGTGACCTCCGAGTGGCACAAGCTCGAAAAGGGAATCATTACCGGATGTACAATGTCATGCATCCTCTTCACGCTCGCAATGAACATGCTGGTGAAATCTGCAGAAGTCCAGTGCAGGGGACCCCTCACTAAATCCGGAGTGCGCCAGCCACCGATTCGTGCATTTATGGACGATCTCACCGTGACAACTACATCTGTCCCAGGCTGCCGGTGGATCTAACCCGGCCTTGAAGAGGTAATGTCCTGGGCACACATGCACTTCAAACCAGCAAAGTCGAGGTCGCTTGTGCTAAAGAAAGGCTAGGTGACAGACAAGTTCACCTTCGCACTGGGCACAAGCAGGATACAATCACTCACCGAAACCCCTGTGAAAAGCCTAGGAAAGGTTTTTAATTGTAGCCTGAGAGACGCTTCTTCTATAAGTGCAACAAACAGAGACCTGGACACCTGGTTAAAAAAATCTGGCCTTCCAGGCAAGTTTAAAGCCTGGGTTTACCAACATGGCATCCTCCCTCGGATTCTTTGGCCACTCTTAGTTTATGACGTTCCGATCTCGACAGTGGAGGGCTTCGAAATAAGGGTCAGCAGATTCCTACGCAGGTGGCTAGGACTCCCACGGAGCCTAACCTCTGGAGCTCTGTATGGACGGAGCAACAAGCTGAGGCTCCCATTCAGCAGCCTGAGTGAGGAGTTTAAGGTGACTCGGTCCAGAGAGCTGCTCCAGTACCGGGAATCCAATGACCCCAAAGTAGCCCTAGCTGGGATCAAGGTTAAGACAGGTCGGAAGTGGAGAGCCTCTGAGGCAGTGTGCAGTGCTGAGGCAAGATTACAGCAGAGGGTACTAGTAGGAAGAACACAGCAAGGAAGAGCCGGACTTGGCAGCATCCGTACAACCCTCTGTGAGAATGTGCAAGGAATGGGGAGGAGGTCAGCGGTCCTGGAGGAAGTGCGAACGGAGGTGGAGGAACAGCGGGCCTGCCGGATGGTGGGGATGCGGCAGCAGGGTGCCTGGTTGAGATGGGAGCAGGTTGTGGATCGCAAAGTTGGGTGGGAGGAGTTGTGGAAAGCCGAACCCTCCCGGATAAGGTTCTTAATACAGGCAGTGTACGATGTGCTGCCGAGTCCATCTAACCTCTTCACCTGGGGTAAGGTGGACGCACCAACATGCCTTCTCTGTCAGAGGAGAGGAACGCTGGAGCACATTCTTAGTTGCTGTCCTAGGGCCTTAGGTGAGGGCCGGTATCGGTGGCGTCATGACCAAGTCCTGAGGGCCATAGCAGATTCCATCTGCACTGGGATCAGCCGCAGCAAAACCCTCCGCCCTGTAAAGAACACCATCACCTTTGTCAGAGCAGGAGAGCGGTCACCAGCGGCACCTCGGAATACCTCCAGTGGGTTATTGGTAACAGCCCGGGACTGGGAACTAAAAGCGGACTTGGGAAAGCAGCTTAAATTCCCAGTAGCAGTTGCCAAAACAACGACAAGGCCGGACATTGTTCTGCTCTCACCAGGCACCAGGCAGGTGATTCTCTTGGAGTTAACAGTTCCATGGGAGGATCGTATCGAGGAGGCCCACGAGAGAAAGAGAGAGAAGTACTCTGAGCTCGTGGAGGAGAGTCGTAGCAACAGGTGGAGGGCGAGATGCCTCCCAATTGAGGTGGGATGCCGAGGATTTGCTGGCCAGTCGCTCTGCAGGGCCTACAGTGTCCTTGGCATCACAGGAAGCAGTCGGCGAAGGGCCATCAAGTTGGCCACCGATGCTGCAGAAGCTGCATCTAGGTGGCTGTGGATCAGGAGAGAAGAGGCGTGGCGTGTAGGGTAGTGCTTCCTGGACACAAGCCGGGGCCTGATCAACCCTGGCTGGGTCGCCTGGAAGAGGGGGTCTTATGTTGAAAGACCCGAAACCCCCAAGGATCCCAGGTTACATCACTGATGAGGTGTCCAGACGCACCACAAGGTGCATTAAAGAACTAAAAATAAAATTCTTAAAAAAATTTCAGATAAAACCATGTGACCATATGGTTGAATGTTTTGTCACCCCTTCTGAAATGATGCAGTATGTCCTAAAGTTCATCTCTACTAATGTTGGTGTATCAATCATTTCTGTCACGATTCTTCCAAATATTTGGATTAAGTTCCTACATTATGATCATTATTAGTTCATTTCCTGTCCACCTTCCTCTTCACCTCATCATTTCTCCCCATGAGCCTACACACACACACACACACACACACACGTGCAGCCAATCCAAGTCAATTAAACAAATGGTTTTTATTCTCTCTTCCTATTATACTGCCTGAAACTGCATTCACCATGGACTTAAAGTCATTACACTAAGCCGTGTGTGTGTGTGTGTGTGTGTGTGTATATATACATCTAAGCTTAAGTTAATTAGGTAGCTCCTGTGGTGCTGCAGCTACAATGACAGACTGGGGGAAAATGTTAGTGAGACATGACTGAACATACCAACACACACACACACACACACAGATTAATGCTTTTACACACAAGCTGTTTTTTTCTTTTTGTCTGCATTGTCAGTTGTGTGCTGTGTGATCACCTGTCCATGTACTAATGTCTATACTATTGTTTTTTAAAGGTGTGGATGACAGTGACGTCACCAGCAGGTGTAACTTTACTTCTAAAATGTTTTTAATTAGGGTGTCAAACCCACACTGCTGTGGAACCCTAGTGTAACTTTATGGTAACGTCACATGGAGAACATGTGACGTTACCATAGACTCCACTCATTGTAGTCTCTTACTAAGCCCACATAAAACCTAACTTCATCATGAACAGGTGGTCTGCCTATGCCACATCAAATATTTATTATTAACTTTCACTATCATATGTGAATTTATTACCACAAGCAAACAACAAGTTACACACACACACGGTACTGTGTGTGTGTGTTTTATGGGGTAACATGTGGGTCATCAGGGAGCGCATGAGAGAAATGAGGCTCAGGGCGACAAAAGCTGAAGCAGCAAACAGTGACTAACACACGTAGCTATTGGGTGGTGAGTGTACGTGCGTGTGTGTATATATATATATATATATATATATATATATACATACACACACACACACACACACACACACGGTCACATGATCACTTCTCTGGGAGTAAAAATGTGCGATAATGAAAAACAGCCTCTGATTGGTTGAATTAGTGTCATGCAAACATGTACAATAGAATAGAGAAAACTTTATCTCCAAAGGGCAACTCTGTTTCTACATGGTATACACCTTCAAGGAAGAAAAAAACAAACATGCCATTCGTACAACATACACATGCATGGGTGTGTCATAATAAATAAATACATAGAACAGAAACCTTAAACAATATTCAAATTCCCCACTCAGATCTCTGCATTTAGCAGCCGAACAGCAGAAGGAATAAATTATCTTAAATACCGGTTGGTCTTCCCAAGAGCCTGCTTGAAACGCCATCCTGATGGCATTAATACAAATTATTAAGGATATATTCCTGATTGATAATACTTTTTGCTTTTTTAAAAACACGTCTCTCCCAGAGAGAGTTTATGTCTGTCATTTGTACGCCTATAATTTTGGCGCAGACATTAACAATTTTTAGACCGCTCCTATCCTTCACTACCAAGCTGTTGAACCAGCAGATAAAAGAAAAAGTCAGTTTTATTAAGCTTTAAAATAAATATAAAATCTGAATTTATGAAATTTGACCCAAGTGACTGGTTTTGTGCTGGAGGGTTATATATGTAAAATAAATAAAACAATGTAAGTATAGATTAAGGAATATGTGTTACCAATTGTTCTGTTTTGTTTTTTTGACCAAAATTAATAAAAACAAACAAACAAAATAAAACATGCACACATCCACACACTCACTCCTCAGAAGAGAAGTTACTGGAGGGAGGAAATAAAATGTGCTGCAGCCACATCTCATCTGTCACTGCTTAGGGTTAACCCTGCACCACTGCAGTCTGACCAACACACACACACACACACTATGCAGTCACAGTCATATGCTACACATGAACACACTTCCTCTTGGGTATATTAAGAACAGTAATGATGGTATGGCATTACTTCATTTTGTGTGTGTGTGTGTGTGTGTGTGTGTACGTGTGTGTATATTAGCGTGCTATGGCAGGAGTAGCTATTAGGATAAAGAATCGTTTTATAGCTCAAAACACTCCCCCCAAACTAAAGACAACACACCTTCAACACACACACACACACACACACACACACAGAATGTTTCTAGCATAGAATTATAACGTTCTCATTTATTATTTGTTCTGTGTTTGAATCCTTAAAGAAAGAAAGAGCAGGAGGGACTGAAAGAGCTTCATGTTTATGGAAGAATAATGAGGATGGAGATGTGAAGACAGAGGTATGGACAGTTCAAGCAGATGAGACAAAACAATACATGTGTACAGGAATATGGCAGACAACACAGAGGGTAAAGAAAGAAAGGATGAACTGAAGCTTCTGCTGGTGAACACGTAAACACAGTGCCCCCTAGTGACGACAAATAAAACACTGCATGAACACATTTATACATTTACACATATTCTCTATTTTATCTGTATATCTGTAATGTATTCAGTTTAGTTTTTTTTCCTTTTTCTCTTCTCTCACCTCTACTACATGTTCTGTGTTTCTTTTGGTCCTGTTGTGTTAATGTTAACGTCGTTAAGTGTTTGTTTGCTAATTCATTCTTGTTCGTGATTCTTTGTTGTTTATTTTTATCACAGAGGGACTGACAATGCCAAGTATCCTTTTAGTTATAATTGGGTGAATTTACAGAAATGTTCATTAATGTATATTGTCCCTTTATACCAAGTAAAATTAAATTAAATTCTTCCGTCTGTCTTTCATATGAGGCTCCAGTGAGCCTCATATGAAGAGAGAGTGAAATGATTCACTCTCTCATTCCCTTGGTTCTTGTTTTGTTGAAAGGTATCAACAGTGACAATTAACGTTAACTGACTAATTCATTTTCAGCAAATGACATTTATGAAGTTGCTAACATAGGCCGGATATTATCACCAATTTTTTTGTGTGTTGTGATAAATTTGTACATTTTCTGACCTCTTTAATCTCCTCCCCCCTCCATCTGTAAGGCTCACTCTTTTCTTCTCCCTCTCTTTTCTCTCACATACTCTTCTTCTCTTTAATCCACTCAGTCTTGTTTGCTCTTCATCTTCATCCCCCTCAGAATGGAGGAGGAAAACTCCCACTGGAATCCACAACTCCATTAATCAGCAGCTTTCCAGTTTTCCCACTTCTGCATCTAATTTCACATACACACATTGTACATACACCAAAAACATATCAACACAGTTTGTTTCCATTTTCATACAAGACTATTTTCAAAGTGAGGCTGTTTAGTCCAGTTAAACCTCACTCTACATCGATACTTTAAGCTAGTATTAACAGAATGACCTAACCCCGCCCATATTTCATGCCAATCTCCAGTTTCTATGACAACCTGTTTTTGAATTAGAGCTAATAATGTGATTTTGACCTTTCTGCTGAATACGACCTTGACCTTTGGCAATATCGATAATTTGGTTATATGTATATATGAGTCAGTGCATTTAAAATTATGGTAATATATCCAGTATTGATTACAGCGTGGTACGTTTATGTTTGACACACACAAACAGTGTTACACAAGTTAATTTGGCCACATGTCACCTTTGACTTCCAGAGATCTCAAAAACTATTGGTCATAGGTGATAACACCAATTATGAAAATTGTAGAAATTTTCATTCTGCATCGTTTGGTATCAATCTGAAGGTTCTGTGTGTGTGTGTGGTGGTGGTGGTGGTGGTGGGGGGGGGGGGGGGGGGGGGGGGATTTGTGCAGTATCTGCACAACGCGCCATAGACAACAGGATCTGCAATGACTAACCTGTGTCCTGTGTTGACCTGTGACCCCAGACCTCCTCCCTCACCTGTCTGATGGATCGCCCTGTTCCCCCCCCAATCCTTCATCTACAAATTGACGTTCATCTATAGTCTGTCCATCTATGGGAGTGGATGTGTCCTTCAGTGTGGTTCTCCTCAACATTGATTCTTTTTCACAGGGTTTTAGAGTTTTTTGCTGAGAAGGAGGGTCTAAGTCAGTAATTTTCAACCACTGTGCCATTGCACATTAGTGTGCTATGAGAAATTATCCAATATAAGTTTTTTTGTAATTAAAATGTATTAATTATACCTGCAAATATGTCATTGTTGAGTGCCTGTGTTGTACTTTAGCCTAGCAGTGCTATCCCTATTTATTACATGTATGGGTCTAATGGTGCTTCATAGTCAGGGGAGGCGGGGCTAAAAGGTTGTCTTTCAAATCCCTTTGTATGCAATATGACGGTACTACAACCAATCAGCGTAATTTTTAGGATGACGTAGTTAGAGCACTGGAAAGTTGACGGACGAGTCCAGAGAATGTTAGGAATGACTAAACAAAACTGTGGATTATGGAGCTAGCAAACGGTGCGATGGTGCGACGGTGCCAAGAAACCTTCAACGCCACCTCCAAAACAAGCCAATGAACTATTTTATTCACCAGCTTGAGAACACAGAGAAACAGGCAACGTTTATGAGAAAAACCACAAAGGTAAATGAGAAAGCACTCAAAGCCAATTACCTGGTTGCTGAACTC
The DNA here is from genome assembly GCA_020466265.1 of Siphamia tubifer. NCBI lineage: Eukaryota > Metazoa > Chordata > Actinopteri > Kurtiformes > Apogonidae > Siphamia > Siphamia tubifer. Next base: position 32,540,742 of record CM035785.1, read on the forward strand.
GTTGCTCAAACAAAGTCCCACACTGTGGCAGAGACATTAACACTACCTGCCTAAAAAAACTATTGTCAACAAGATGCTCAACCCTGAAGTTGTTAAAGATGGTGCTAAAGTCCCACTCTCTGATAACACAATTGCCAGACGTATTGATGACATGTCTACAGATATTGAAAGCCATGATTTGGAAAAGATACATATCAGTAAAAAATTTGCGTTGTAACTGGACTAGTCTACGGATATTAGCAGACATTCTCAGCTCTTGGCCAATGTGCGTTTTGTGGATGGAGATGAAACTTCCTATTTTGTTAGGTATTTCCAGAAAAAACAACCCGGAGAGGAAATTTTTCCTGTCACTTCAGAATGACTAGGGAGGACTTTCGTGAGAAAATTGCAAAAGTGTTTTCACTGATGGAGCTGCAGCCATGGTCAGCTACACCAAAGGTTTCATGAGTAGAGTGAAGGAAACAAACCCAGATCTGATTGTTAGTATTTTTCGCACCGTGAGGCCCTCATTGATAAGACTTTATCAGCAGAACTGGTTCCTGTGATGGATGATGTGGTTCACATCGTGAACTTTGTAAAGACACAACCTCTGAAAATCTGTATTTTCACATCTTTGTGTGAGGAAATGGGAGTGGAGCATAAAGCCTTATTGTGTCATACGGTAGTCTGATGGTTGTCCTGGAATAAGGTTTCAACCCCTGTGTACGAGCTGTGGGAGGAACTTCAAGTGTTTCTGACAAATGAGAAGTCTGATTATTAAAATCTAATTACAAGTCAAGAGTGGTGTGCACAGCTGTCATACCTGGCTGATATATTCCATCATCTGAATGAACTGAACACACGGATGCAAAGATGAATTTCAAACCTGCTTATGAGCACCAGTAAAATAAATGGATTTTGTTTAAAGGTGAACCTCTGGCAACAACATGTCCCACTGCTGCACTATGCAAAGTAATAGGTAAACATTTGAAAACTCTTGAGGAGAAATGGAGGTTCTATTTCATCCCTACTGACCGCCAGAGGGCGGTGCTGAAAGCACTGAATGATCCCTTCGCGCATGCGCAGGGATCATTCAGTGCTTTCAGCACCGCCCTCTGGCGGTCATCCGGGATTCATAGAACCGTAGTTACATACGTAACTTTCGTTTTATAACCATTCAGCCATCAGTGAAAGTTTTGACTGTGTGACAGACCCGTACAGCTCAGCATCAGCTGTTGGAAAAGACACGACTTTACAAGAGCAGGAGGAACGAGCTGAACTCAAACAGGATCCTGGTTTAAAACTAAGCTTTGCTGATCTTCCCTTGGATAGTTTTTGGTTGAGTTCCCCATTTTGGTCAACAAAGCTGTTGTGACATTTTCCATATTTTCCACAACATATTTGTGTGAGCTGAGCTTGTAAAGCTTAACTTCTATAAAAACAGAGAGAGACTAAGAGCTGTTGATGTGTCGTTCTTCTGTTCCTGCCATGATATCAGCTTTGTGTTCATCTAAACAGGTGCAAGTAGAAACTAATGTCGACATATTGTAAGTAAATAAACCGTATAGTGTCATTTTGGAACATTTTGGTTAGTGGTGTGCCACAAGATTTTTCCAATGGAAAAAAAAAAAAAAAAAAACATGCTGTGGCTCAATAAAGGTTGAAAAACACTGGTCTAAGGGCAGGGCAAGGGTCTTAGGACAGGGTGGGGGGCTTGAGACTTCATCCATTTCTGTGGTTGAATGTTCCCTTCAATGAAATCTGTAGAGTCCTGTGAGACGACGTGTGAATTGGGGCTCTATAAATAAAATTTAATTGAATGTTCAAACATTAAAATTATGACCAGTCAAACTGATCAGATAATGATCATGGCTATTAGAGATAAACTGCCATTGATTGTTTCACTGTATTAAAAACCTGCATTAGTGGATGGTTTAGTGTCAGAGGATCTTTACATTTGTCCAAGAGGAAACCCAACTCATCCTCTTATGTAACCCACAGAAAATACACTTAATACTTCAGACTCTTCTGTTAAGGTCATTGTAATTCATGATAATGCTGTTAACCTGATAATATTTATCAGGCATTAAATATGCTTAAATATGCTTCTGGGACAAACTCAAAACATCCAAAACTAACACACTCTGTGAGGAGCAAGGCAGGATAAAAGATAAGAGCTCCAGCTAAATGCAGACAGACAGACAAACAGACACACACACACATCCTGGAACAGTTTAAATCTAACAAAAACAGCTGGTATGATTTAAGAAAATCAGACCTAATGTTATTGTGGGAAAACACACATACACACCGAGATATAAATCACAAATACTGTGAAGATCTTAGACATATGTTGGGGTGAATCCAAACACAGCAGGGGATGTTTAAAACAATAAACAGTTGTTTGTGTCTGTGTGAGCATTTGCAGTACATGAGTATTAGTATGTTTAGACATATTTCTATCCAAATTCAAATATATATTCTGACTCAGGACTTAACTCCTGTTGTTTATTTTCCACATTCAGTCTGATTTGAACCAGTAAAATGAAAACATAACCTATAAATAATGACAACTACACATTTATGTCATTGTTTTAGTGCAAAATAAATAAATAATTCACTATATATTACAATATAAAATTACTATAAAAGAATAGTACTTAAAAAAATAAGATAAACAGAAATGGATTACAAAACAAACAAAATAGTAAAGTGATTATTCAATTAATTTGTTCATTTAGTTAACAGATTTTGATGAAACTTTCAGGGATGATTGATAATGCATCAAGGAAAAAACTCTTAAATGTTGAGCTCTAAAGATGAAAGGTCAACAGTTAAAACACATGTATTGGAAAATTAGGTTATGTTATGTTAAAGTGTTAGTCTTAAATGTATAAGGTTTTCTTATTGTGTTTTACTAAGCAAGAGAAATAACAGTTTTACAGCGCAGCAGCTGTGACCTGTAATAAATACTTGGTTAGAACACCTTTTGGGGGTTTGTTCAACAACATACTGGAAACAATCCAATAAAATGGTTCTCAAGGAGACTCTTGGTAAGAAATGGTAATTTATGTTAGAAATACGACGAGAAACTGTACAAGATGACTGTCCCACAGATTGTTATCTGTGGTCTTTTGCTGAGGTTTATAGTAGTGCAGATATTAACTAACTGACCTCAACAGCTGTGTTTTGGATGAGTCTTAATTACACTTCTTGATCGTCTTTTGTATTGCTATTCTCTGAAGTTCTACAATCAAAGAGGATACCGAGCTGGGCAGATTTGAAAAGTGCTGAAATCTGCTTTTGGTAAAGACATACAGCATTTTCTCCTCCTCAAACTGAGAAGTTTGTTGACTCAATTCTGTGCTTCTTAATTACATCAAGTTAAGCGTTTCCAAATATTTTTCACAATTTAATATTTTTTTCAGTAAAACAATGATGTAAATTTTAAGTTGTCAACATTTATAGGCAAAGAAAAAACTGAGAAGAAAATATGGAGTCATTTAATAGGTCATTATGCTCTTTATCACACGGGCCGCATGTTTGAGACCCCTGTTCTGACTGTGTTATTGCATTTTTATATCCTACCTTTGCAAGTAGACTGAGTGGGTCTGGGCATTCAGGGGTCAGTGCTGACAGTGTTTGTACCTCCCGCTGTAAATACAACTGTAACATGGATGCCAGCTGAGACAAACCCTCCTTTTTCTGCTCCGACATACGGCTTAGATCTGAAAAACACAAAATCATTCATTTATTCATGAGGGATTTAAAAAACTGCAGTTTAGCTCCAACAAACAGATGTTCACTCACAGTTCGACACAACAAGGCAAAAAACCTAATGCCCTGGACTAGTCTCAGATCAGTAACTAGTATTTACAGAACGACTAATGTCACCCCTATTTGGAGGTTAAGTCTCTGTCTCTTCCAGGAGGCTCATGGGGCCTGAGATGGTAAAATTAATGAATGGTATTCAATGGTAAATAAAATGTTAAAATGGTATCTGGTTTGTCATGTGACCTGTATCACACACATGTTGTACCTCATAATAAATGATGATTATTGATGTTTGTTTCAACTGCTTCTGTTAACCAACACCTGATTCATTTGTGAGTAAAACCCCGTTAATAATTTGGACTACACGCCTGGAGAACATGTGACGTCACCACAGACTCCACACCACAGCTGAGTGGAGTGTGACGTCACATATACCACTCACTGTAGTCTCTTACTAAGCCCACATAAAACCTAACGTAATCATAAACAGGTGGTCTGTCTATGACACTTCAAATATTTATTATTAACCTTCACTATCAAATGTGAATTTCAGAGCACTTGTCAAACGATATCAGAATTGACTCACTCCATTCACTCCCATTCACATTTTTTGTGGGCTAAGCACCCATGGACCGAAAGTAGAAGGGCGGGACTGAGGGTACTCGTCCACTATTGTGGCATCAGTGCTTGTAATATTATGATAATATATCCAGTATTGATTAAGTTATAGCGTGTTATGTCTGTTTGACACACACAAACAGTGTTACACAAGTTAATTTCACCTTTGACCTCCAGAGATCTCAAAACTATTGGTCGTAGGTGATAAGTCTTCATTCTGCATCGCTTGGTACCAATCTCAAAGTTCTGTGACCCTCTGGAGTTATAACCCATAATGTGATTTTGACCTTTGACCTTTACTCAAATGGATAATTTCATCTGATGTGCATTAGCTATATGTATATGCCCATGTAATGTCATGGTGATATCTACAGTATGAGTTATAGCATGATATGTCTCTGTGGACATACACACACGGTTATTACAAGTTATAAGTTTTTCTCCAAATTCATAGAAAACAGATTTTATCAAACAATTTCTATCACTGAATGTCTGTATTAAAACCATTCACATGAAAAACGAATAAAACTGTAGTCTTTATAGTGTTCTACATTTTTCTAGAACATAAAACGTAGCAAAACACAAACACACTTATAGAAACTTACGTGATTCATGTTGGTCTAATGTGTAGAGCTCATCACTGCTGCTCTGTGAAGGACCTCTCTGAAATTAAAAGAATGAAAGTGTACATTAGCGAGAACATACTGACCTTTAACCCCAACCCTGACCTTTAACCCTAAAGTGCTCTGTGGCTGCTGCCAGTGTTGGCACTAAAGTACGATTACTAACTAATATTATTGATACATTAAATAACTACCTGAACTTCCAGGTCACATACATACAAACAAATATAAAAATCAGATTCAGTTCAGTGTCTTGTTTTTCAATTTGGTATTTTTGACCTCAGCCTAAAATCAAAATATGAAAAAACAGATATACATTACTTTTTTTAGTTGGATTAAAAAAATGAAGAAAATAATCCATCTCCTTTTTATAGTTTTGCTTTTTTTATTGACAGTTGAAAAACAAAAGAATGAATGATACACAGATTGTTTTCACCTTTAGATTTTTTTTTTAAATTAAACCTCTTATGTCGTTCTTCCTGTGATACTAAATCAAATCATCTCTGTCTCCATTTCTAGCTCTAAACACAAACAATGTCTTTAATTCAGCCAACTCTAAACTTAAACAATCCTGATTCAATAAACTATTCATTTGTATTTTCCCTAAAATTAACATTGTTTATTATTGTTATTGTTCTTTTCTGTAATAAAAACAATGACTTTGTGTTACTTCTGTATGTGTCTCAGATATACAAACTGTTCCAGCTAAGTTGATTTAAATGAGTCATTCTATGGTTATTTATTAATATTGTTGTTCTTCATTGTTATTGAATTCATTGTGTTGGTTCGATTTAAAAAAAAAAATTAAAATCTTCAGATTGTTTTGTTGCCAGTTGTTTTTGGAGGGTAGAAAAATGAGAACAGAGTTTACCGCTACTTCCTCCTACATGTCCATGATGCAGTGATGAGGCATCTGTGATTGGCTCAGAATGTGTGAAAGAACACTCCCCCCTCCCCTCTGGCTCTGTGTGTGTTTACCATCCCAGAGTAACATCCAGCTAGGTTTGGTGACATTACTTGTTTTGAAAACGTGCAGTAAAAAAACAAGGCTTTATTTCCACAGAGAGCACATGAACCAGTTTGATCCAATAGTTTTTTTACAGTTTGTGCAGCAGCTACTGTGGCGCCGTCTTCTCTTGTAGATGCTAATGCTACTTCAGATTCAGTGGTAAATGGTAAATGGACTGCATTTATATAGCGCTTTTCCACCTTCATGGTGCTCAAAGCGCTTTACATTAGCCTCTCATTCACCCATTCACACACACACTCATACACCAGTAGGTTTCTAAGGTCTATGGTAAGTCCTACTGGGGGCCTAAGCCAGGGTTCAGTGTCTTGCCCAAGGACACTTCGACACGTGGACAGCCAGAGCCGGGACCCGAACCGCCAACCTCTCGGTCATTGGGCGACCCACTCTACCAACTGAGCCACAGCTGCCCTATGCAACGGGGGAGGGGCTTAACCCCAGGTGGGTGATGCTAAAATCCGTTTGACGTCAGATGGACCGGCTTTTTCTGGGTCCCTGGTTCCACTGAAAGTGGCTTGTCACCTCCACTGGCTGCATACTGCATTCACAGAAAACAGCCAAAGGCAGCATGTGTTGGTAAGTCGGGGTGACCCATTAGATTCCAAAAGGAGCGTAGAAAAGTAGTTTTAAGCGGAATGACACCTTTAAACACATTTATTTCACTTGAATTCATGTGATGTTGAGTTTAAGTGAAAGAGTTCCCTCAAGGCTTCTTCAGTTCTAATGCAAAAACAATTTAATCTGAAATAACAGAGCTACTGCAACACAAAACGCTATTTAAAAAGGAAGTAAATTCGGGTTTATTCATACAATCATTGTAACTATCAAGATATAATTGTTGTCAGTATTTTAATATACAATGTCAAAGGAATTATCTGCAGTAAAAATCAGTTTAGTTCATTTTTTGGATGATTGGGAGTACATGCATATAGTCGACATTAAAATCACACCAGTCGGATCACTGACAAATTTACATTTTGCCGTTTTGAGCCAAACTTTCTTAGTATGGAAGTGAAAATATGTGATAAAAAGCCGACATTATAAGATAAAAAGTGAAAATTGAGATAAAAAGTCAAAATTATTAACTAAAAAGCGACTAAACTCAGTAACTGTGACCTGATGAAACATTATCTTCACACAAACTCACATTTAAAGGATTGACTTTTTAGATACTTTTGAAACTGTTATGATTTCTCCTGCTTAAATAAGTATTATTTCATTCATGGGGAAAAATTGAAGATTTACTTTTTTACTAAATTATATTTGAGAAGTTGCCCTTTTTTCCTTTTACTTAAAGAGATTATCTGTAGTAAAAAAAAATCACTTTAGTTCATTTTAACTAAATTGGGAGTAAATACATATAGATAATATTAACATCACACCATTTGGATGAACATTTATCCAATCTTCGGGCATGTCTTTTTCTTTATTTTTAGATTAATTCTTCTAAAGTTTAGAACAATATCACACCTACGTAATAGTAAGTAGAGGGTCCCTAAAGACAAACCCAAGTGTCCTGAGGTCTTCATGTCCTCAGATATTGTGTCCACCGTTACTGATCTACAGACATGGACCTCTGGATTCATAAGACGTCTGAGGAGGAAGACCCAAATAGTCCATTGTGCAGTGCAGAGTTAGACACTCTGGCAATATACGATTTTGTTTCATTTAAAAATAAAATAAAAACAAACAACAACCCGTTAGTAGACTAAACTTTACTGTTACATACAGCTTCATTTACATTTATAATCAAATACTGGACTATGTTTTTTTTTTTTTTTTTTTAAAAAGAATGGAAACAAAATCATTACTTTCCAGAGCGTCTTACTGTGCACTGGACAATCAACTTGTTCGCGCCCCCTAGAGGATTTCAAACCTATATCCATAATATGGACGGATGCATAAATACAGCTCCAGGAGCAACGTCAGGAACAGAAAGACCAATTTCATAAGGTTCTGGAGGTATAAATTAGGCTTTGTTTGTCATTAGTTAATGCACTACAACGCAGCTGTAGCCTAATCAGGGGGCAGGACTTAAGCACTGTGCACGTCAATGCTCAGAGCGACAGAGTTAGAAAGAGAAATTAAATGAGTTTAATATCAGCTGTTTGTTGTAATGATGTGAAATGTTTTGGATCATTTGTTGAGTTGTGCAGGTGTGAGGAGTTCCACACACAAACAGGACACACTACACACACACACATTTGTAACATTATAGATAGATGAGTGCAGACATTTACCAGGGCAAAGATGATTCTTGCAGCCAGACGGACTGAGTCAGTGGGTATTCTGGGTAGAAGGTTCTGCAGACATTTACACTCACTCTTATGGACAGACCAGGCTCGTTTCTGCAGCAGAAGAACATTTCAACAAATGGAAAAAACACGAAAATAGCACACAATCTACCACACAGGCACACATATATATATATATATATATATATATATATAACATTTTTTTACCTGGCAGGTGATATTGCAGTAGCGAGCCATTTTACACTGAGAGCACCTCAACAAGTTTTCACATCTAAAAAGAAAAAAAAAAAAGAAGAGGATTAAATTCATTGGGCGCAATTTGTCAGCTGAGACAAATGTGGCAAATCTTCTGTATGTAGGGAAACAAAGATGATTCAAAGGCTGATTCACAGTTATCAAAAAAGCTTCTATCCCAGGAGCAGAAAAATATTCAACGTTTTCCAGAAGTGAAGAGTCAGTGAGCTGAAATAAGACGACAACTTTGTAATGTTTAAACCCTTTATGTCAGACTGTTCATTCACTTGTGTCATCTATCTGAATAAATATATTCACTGTCTCCAAATACAACCATCTTTACTAACCCCAACCCTCATATCCACTGAATATGAACCATATTATCCACACTACACAGTGAACTTAAAAAACTAACTTTCTCCAAAAATCACAGTGTGAATTATATCTAACATCATCTGGTTGTGTTTCTCTACACTCACACAAACATCTCAGTACCATGTGGTTCAGGTTTACTTCAAAACTAAGGAGCAAATCAGGGTGGGTGGGCCGGACTACCCCATGACTGGGCGGAGTTGTGGCTGGTGTGACGTAAAGCATCATGGCTTGAGTTCAACGTGAGTGGCTGAAGCGGCGAGTCAGTCAAGATGACTGACAGATTCTTCATCTAATCACACGCAAGGATTTTAGGCAAGACCCTCCTTTGAAAATGGATCTGTTGTGGAAGGATCAGGTTACCTTACATGTGATTTTTTTTTTTTATCTGATCATTTTCACTTTTGTTCTCATCTTTTTGTCTTTATCTCTTCATTTTTATCTCTTTATGTCTTCATGTTGTCTTTTTATGTCAATTTCGTCTGTGTCCCAGTGTCTGTGCATGTCCGGGTGTCCGAGTGTGCGAGTATGTCCAAGTGTCCGTGTCCTCTTGTGGCGTTCCTTCCTCCTAGGTCCACTGTGTTTTTCGCAGACACTGCCGTCCTTTACAGTTTTCGTGTCAGTCTGATGATAAGCCAGAAAACAGCACTCGCTCGCTCAAATTTTTTTTTTTCTTGTTTTTCTATATTATTTTCGTTAATTTTGTTCCATTTGTTTCTTACTTTGTTCATGTTACTGATAATTTTGTTGGTTTACTATTAATTTTGTTGCTTATTTTATTTTTTTAACTGTGGAACAGTTAAAGTGTCAAGAGTTAAAGAGTTTAAACAGAATCATATGGAAGAAGGAAATATTTAAAAGAAATATGTATAACATATAGAAATATTTAAAACTTATAGAAATAGCTAGAACATATAGAAGTACCTAGAACATCCAGACCATTGAGGACCACAGTTTGACACCTGTGAGCTAATTATTTCCTCTAACAGTCTATTATTAGTTAGTATTAGTTATTGATTAGTCAGTTGTTATTTGGCTCCAGTTTCTTCACAGGAACAGTCCAGTTTTCTAAACATCACCTTCTGTTCTTATCCCTTACATTTATCTGTCTCACCCCCCCACACAGAACCTTTGTTTTTATTCTACTTCTGCGTCTTATTTGCACTGACTTTTACGGTTTGTAAATCACTTTTAGATGTACAGGTTCACCGTGAGAACAAAGTTGAACAAAAACACGACTATTCTTTCCATGTTTAAATATGTCAGAAACAGTGAAACCACCACAGTTTAGAAAACGCATTCCTACAGAGGGATGCACAAATAAATACACTACAGTTTTAAAAAAAGGTACATGATGTACTGTGGAATAAAGGCTGCACCATATTAAAAACCTATGATATTCAATAAGGGTGAACAGTAATAATATGATAGATTATGTCCCCAGCAGGTCTCTGAACTCTTCTGATCACAACATGCTGGTGATTCCTTGTTCTAGACTTAAATACAAAATAGACATGAAGGCCCGGACAGAGTCCTGCACGGGTTCGGGTAACCGCGGGTGACCCGTGGGTGAACCGCAGATTTTCACGAAACGGGTGAAAAATGTTGTGCTGTGTCGGATATGGGTTCGGTTCGGGTCGGACGTGGGTGATCGCTGGTCTAATTTGCGGTTCATAGGCTAAAAACTGTTCTTTAGTTTGGACTTGTATAGCTGCCTCCTGTCGGCTTCCTTCTTGATGCGTTTTTCAAGCGTGTGTGTGTGTGTGTGCGCGCGCGCAAAATAGTTTTTGAATTTATTATTTGTCTGCTACTGTTTAACAACATTTTTATTTGGCTCTGCCTTGGCTATGTCACTGTTCAGTATATTCGTGGCAATACATTTTGTATTTAAGTTTGACATTTTCTTCCGGGTTCGGGTCGGATATCGGGTTCATTTATAGCGGGTCGGTTTGGGTGCGGATTTGTAATTATTTTTTTCGTCGGAAAACGGGTCGGATACGGGTTTGAACATGACGGGTATGGGCGGTTGCGGTTTGTCAAAATCAGAACCGTGCAGGACTCTGGGCCCGGAACATGACGGAAGACAAGACCAGACTACTGGTGAGATGTTCTGACCCCAAGTGATTAAGACAAATTAACCAAAGACAGAGAGAATACAGTCTGGATCAAATCAAAATGCAGTCTTCTTCACTGTCTAAGATTTTACATATACAGTTTTGTGTGACAACTTACTCACCTGCCAAACTACACTTTATGAATTTACATTAAATACAGACACTCATACTGTCCTACAAAGTCAAAAGTAACTGCACAGAAACTAAAATGATAAAAGTAACTTTACAGTTGTGTTGTTATTCAGCTCCAGTAGTTGTAGGTAGATTACTGGACATGAGGCAGTTATTGTTACTGCATATTACCGAGTTCTACAAAAACCACAGTGTGACTGATATATGGATTCATTCTGGTAGTGATTAGGAACTGGGAATTTAGACTTCATCTGATCATTTAGACTTTTTATCTCACAATTTTGACTTCACTTAATGCTCCTTATATATGACAAAACATTCATTGACAGTGCACCTTATAGTCCAGTAAATACATTAATTCCATCATGTGTTTCAGTCTAATACAGTGATTGACTAAACTATTGGGTCAGGGTCCTAAATGGACGTTGGTAAGAACACAGTAATGGTCTTTACTGTCTTTTTGTTTTGTTTTACTAGTACTTTCTGCAGTTACTGTACAAACACTCACCAACGTTCTCCAAAATGACAGATATTTGAGATGAGATATTTTATTAAATGACAAAGAATTATATGACTGTTGAAAAAAAACAACAAATTTTCACCAAAAATGCAGGTACTGTCATTTTACTTTGTCGGACAGAATAACTAAGATAAAAACCAAAACTGTAAAGCACACACTACAGTAAATGTACAAGTTACATTTATCTGAACTGACTAATCCAGTGCTTTATTTAGTCTAACAAACAACCACTGGCACACAGTCACATTTTAACTGTGTGTCATCATGAGTTGAATAAACACATACAGCAGCGCTCTGGCCTCCAGGCAATAATTACAACGGTACAGGAACATATGTTCCCACGTACAGTATGATGTGTTCACATAGGTAACAATATCTGAGATAAAACTAACATACGCAGCAAAAAGGATCAGATAATAATCAGAAAAGGCAGTGAGACACAACCACAGAACACAAATATATAAACTGTGTTCATGTTTCTCACTTCATTTGTTTGTTGAACACTAAACCTTCATTTCACGTATGACGATTATTCCTTATTTTCATCCACAAACGCTCAACATTCGTTATGTTCACTTATTGTTTCTTCTCATCTCCCACATTTCTGTCTAAAACTAGTGTCCTTCTGTCTGTCAGACATGAACACTAACCCCTCCAACACATACAAACCTTTCACTAATCAAAATCACATATTTTTATAGAGAACAAACACACCCTTTTCTATTTGAAGTATTTCCACATATGTGCTGCTGGTGGGGTATCATCATTTTAAATAAACATGTACCTTCAGTCTTTTAACTTTGTCATCTTCACAGTTTCTTAGTCCAGGCTACAGAACAACAAGTGCATAAATTAACTGTGGTATCTTGGCATTCTCAACAAGCTGCTCTTACTGGTAAACAAAAAAAACATTTTAGTGTATTTTTAAGCACATTTCAGTGTATTTTTAGTGCATTTTACTTAATTTTTCATGTATTTAACTCTATTGTTAGTGCATTGTACTCGATTCTTAGGGTCTTTTATTCTATTTCTTTATTTTATTCTATTTTTAGTGTATTTTAGTGTGCTTTTAGTTTATTTTACTCCATTTTTACTGTATTTTAGTGTATTTAAGTGCATTTTACACTATTCATAGTGCATTTTAGTGTATGTTTAAGCACAGTTTAGTGTATTTTAAGTGCATTTTAATGTATTCTAATGCCACAATAATAGGAAAGGCAGTGAGACAACAGAACACACAAAGATATAAACTCTGTTCATGTTTCTCACTTCATTTGTTTGTTGAACACTAAACCTTCATTTCACATATGAGGATTATTCCTTATTCTCAGACATTCGCCATGTTCACTTATTGGTTTCCTTTCATCTCCCTGCCTTTTTTCATCCCTCTTTCCTCCACCACTCAGTTCCTTTCGCTGTTTTTTCTTTCTGTCAGACACTGTATGAAGTGATGCTGTTCCTTATGGAAGGTCCATAGATGGACTGCGGACACAGCAGGAAAATTCATGAATAACATTAGGCTTTCATTAGGAACATGCAAACTGGCTGAATAAAAAAATGGGCACACAGTGTCTCTCCCTCTTTGTAAGAACCCCCCCCTCATCTTTCCAATGTCAAAGTCCCTTTGTTATACTGTTCATCTTCCGTTTCCATCCTCAGATCTCAGTGGTTCTTCCATTTCTTTACTCTCTGTCATCAGTTAACGGCTCATCAAAATCTAAGTCTATGATTGTGACCTATATGTAAAGGAAGTGATGTTCCCTGGGGTTTAGAAAACTGAATACAGACCATTCTTAACATGGGATATCTGGGTAAAACATATACAGTTTTATGAATTTGGTTTTTCAGCTCTGCTATTTATCAGCAGACACAGAAATTCTGACCTAAGATAATGTTACTTTTAATATTAATTGAACTTTTCCTCAAAGGGACAGTTCAGTATTTTTCACATCAATGTGTATGTCAGTGTCTTTACTCTGGTGAACCCATGACTTAGACAACGTTCACGTCAATGCTCAGAGCGACAACAATTCTCAGTACAACGAACACTTGTTTTCTATGAGATCTAATTTAAGATTTATTACCTTGTAAATCCTAAAATTATTCAACTCTTCCAAATAATCCAGCCTTTCTCAGAAAAGGTCATGTAAACCTTTGTGCAGGATAAATAAAAATGAAAGACAGAACTGAGAAAAAGATTGAGATTCAAAAAGAGAAAATTATGTCAAAATGGTAGAAGGTTAAAATGTCTGAAGTGTTGTGGTTCGACTGAAACGGCATTGATATGCAAGAGCATAGATGTGTGCACCCACATGTGTATATGGTCAATTTGGTCTTTGCTATCAGACGCCTAATTAGTCCTACCTCAGCGTATGTGTGTGTGTGTGTGTGTGTAGCATGTTGATTAATTACCCATGAGGACTGACTGCTTTACTGTATCCATGGTAAAGTTACTTCATTTGTGTGTGTCCAAGTTAATAACTAGGTCCTCTTCTCTGGGCTGGCCAGTAGTGCCGGAGTGAATTTTATCTTTTCTAAGATGAGACCAATGCAGAATAATGCAACCATCTCCTATGAAAAGTGAAACTATACTTTGCAAAGTGGGCAAAGTCAATGAGGTATAAATCAAATGGATGAAGAACACCCAAAGACAATTGGAATTAGATCAAACCCATGAAATAAAAAGCCAAAATTATGAAATAAAAAGCCAAAGTTCCAACTCACTAGTCTTCACATTATCTATTCCAACTTCATGGAGCTCAAAGTGCTTTACATAAGGCTCACATTCACCCAGTCACACACACTTTACATTGGCCTCACATTCACCCAGTCACACACTTTACATTGGCCTCACATTCTCAAGACTGACCGCAAGCAAAGTAAACTGAACAGCTTCACTTCTTCAATACGTTAAAACGAATTGACCGTCACCTTTGGGTTATTTTATTTAATTTGATTCACTTAACTAGATGTTTTTATGTATGACCTATTGAAGAAGAGTTTTTAAGTTGATTCAATATTTTTTTTTTTTTCAGGGTATGGTGTACTTGTACATGCTCCTCATTATTAATTTGATATTAACACTTCAGAGACATTGGAAAATATGTAATGCTCTGGCATTGTTTGATTAACAGAAATTCCAAAAATGCTAATTTAATTTTTCAGAACTGATACCATTACATTTTGTCCTCACTCACAGCCTTCTTACTCCAATTATACTTCAGTTTCTTTTAATGTATTTTTAATATCCAGGTTGGATATTGATGACATTTACTACTACAGAAATACAGAAGGAGTTCTTGTTCCATCTAGTGGTTAATAACTAACACTGCAGTTGATACAGTACACATTCATAATAATAAAAAAATATTGATATATCACCTTGAAAGACAATAAAAGTCACAATGTGTTTTACAAAAGGAATATAAGCAAAAACACATAAAACAAAACATAAAACCACAAAAAAACATTAAAACCTAAAACCACATATTTTTCTGAAAACTATACTTTTCTTCCCTATATTTTTGTATAAATATATGTACTTTATACTCTTTACATTTATAAAAATATCTACTTTATACCCTTTACATTTATAAAAATATCTGTACTTTATACTCTTTACATATATAGAAATATATGTACATTATACTCTTTACATATATAGAAATATATGTACATTATACTCTTTACATATATAGAAATATATGTACTTTATACTCTTTACATTTATAGAAATATGTACTTTATACGCTTTAAATTTTTAGAAATATGTACTTTATACTCTTTACGTTTATAGAAATATATGTACTTTATACTCTTTACATTTATAGAAATATATGTACATTATACTCTTTACATATATAGAAATATATGTACTTTATACTCTTTACATTTATAGAAATATGTACTTTATACGCTTTAAATTTTTAGAAATATGTACTTTATACTCTTTACATTTATAGAAATATAGGTACTTTATACTCTGTACATTTATAGAAATATATGTACTTTATATTCTGTACATTTATAGAAATATATGTACTTTATACTCTGTACATTTATAGAAATATACGTACTTTATACTCTACATTCTCAGAATAGACTCATTACTTTTTAAAACTAGACAAATGTTACGGTATGAAAAATAAGTAATAAATCATTAAATCATAAATTGTGACAGAATATATCATAATTTTGACTTTTGATCTCAGGATTTAAGATTTCTTTACCTCATAATTGCTTGTTTTTTTGTTTGTTTTTTTAAAATCTCCCATTTATGAATTTTGAATGTTTCCTAAATGTTATGTCCATACCCACGTAGAATAAACACTAAAACTGCTGTTGTTTCCAGCTTTCAACATACAATTGTTCATAATGCAGTGGTATAGAAGATGAAAACACACCCACAGTATCCACAGATAGAATGTGAACAGAAGTTTTTACCGTGTGAAGCAGTGGTGACAGATGACTCTGGACACTTTGTTGGACACACACTCCGCCAGTGGACCAGCAGAAAACACTAGCTCTCCTCTACGGATCATGCCCGTGGCCCGGAGCCCATTACCTTTACCTGGACTCACAAAACGCTCCAGTTTCTTCGCCATATTTCCCGAGTCTGCACGTGAACCGCTGTGGTGTTTATATCCGCATCAAACGTAAAGGCTGCGTCATGACGTCACCCAGCGCCGCCGTACGCGACTGTGCAAATCGTAGGCGGAATCCGGGAAAGTTCGCCAAACTCGACTTCTGATTGGCTGAGCTGTTTCAGAGACATACTCGGACAATTTGAATATTCTGAAAATGTGCTTGCATTTCTGTACGGTGGAATGTACATATTATTATATTGACAAATACTATGCAAATCATTATATTGCAAGCTTTCATTTGTTTTGATTTTGCTGATTAGGATGTACAGCTTCAGAAAACTCACTTTCAAGCAAAACTCAAATTTTCTGAGTTTTTGAGTTTGAAGTTTTAATAAGATAATCATAATCAGCAAAATTACAACAAATAAATGTTTGATATATCTCACTTTGCATGTCATGAGTCTATAAATGTATTGGTTTCACCTTTTATGTTGAGTTACCTGAATAAAAAAACTTTTACACGATATTCTTAATTTTCTGAGTAGTACCTGTACGTTATCTAGTATGGATTTAAACGACGCAACGAAGGCGAACTCATTCCACTGTGGCTGTCGCAGGCTGTTAAGAATGAATTTTTCGAATCAAGAATGTAGGCAGGTGAGCTAGTTTGATTGACAGGCTGCCTCTCCAATCCTAACGCTTAAGGCGGAACTTTTCCCAGATTCCACCTACGATTTGTACAGTCGCAGCCGGGGATCCGCCAGATTAGAGTGGTGATACGTTCAACATATTTGACAGAACAAACATTTTTTAACAATACTTCACCAAAACGGAAACCAGATTTCCACGCGTGTTATGTCATACGTGTAACTATGGTTAAGGACGATATGTTTGGGCTTGTTTTATTAGTCATGGTTAGGTTAATTTTCTGATATGAAAAGAAGATAAGTCCGAGATTATGTCTATGTAATGAATGAATTAGACCAGTGTTTCCCAACCCTGGTCCTCCAGGAACACCATCCTGCATAGATATTTCCAACCACACCTGGTTTAAATGATCAGCCTATCATCCAGCTGTGCAGAAGAATGATAATGACCGTCAGGTGTGATCAAAGAGGGAAACATCTAAAACATGCAGGATAGTGTTCCTCGAGGACCAGGGTTGGGAAACACTGCATTAGACGATAACAGTATCTAAACTACCCTAACACCAACCTGTTTGACTGGACACAGACTAAACTACTGAAGTATCTGAATACTGCTAAGAATGTAACTGAATACTGCTAAGAAAGTATCTGAATACTGCTAAGAATGTAACCGAATACTGCTAAGAATGTAACTGAATACTGCTAAGAATGTAACTGAATACGACTAAGAAAGTATCTGAATACTGCTAAGAAAAAACTATCTGAATACTGCTAAGAAAGTATATGAATACTGCGAAGAAAGCATTTGAATACTGCTAAGAAAGTATCTGAATACGGCTAAGAAAGTATCTGAATACTGCTAAGAAAAAAATATCTGAATACTGCTAAGAAAGTATATGAATACTGCTAAGAAAGTATATGAATACTGCGAAGAAAGCATTTGAATACTGCTAAGAAAGTATCTGAATACGGCTAAGAAAGTATCTGAATACTGCTAAGAAAAAAATATCTGAATACTGCTAAGAAAGTATCTGAATACTGCGAAGAAAGCATTTGAATACTGCTAAGAAAGTATCTGAATACTGCTAAGAAAAAAAGTATGTGAATACTGCTAAGAAAGTATCTGAATACTACACAGAAAGCATTTGAATACTGCTAAGGAAAAAGTATCTGAATACTACACAGAAAGCATTTGAATACTGCTAAGGAAAAAGTATCTGAATACTGCTAAGAAAGTATCTGAATACTACAAAGAAAGTATTTGGAAAATAATTTGTCTTTGTCACCCCTAAGTTATGAAAATATTTAATTTGGTTTTGTGGAATTTCTATTAAGCAATATTATTATATTTGCAAAATACTTTATAGATAAATGTAAATTCATGTGTGTCACACCTCATTTTCAGCTTCTGTTGAAGGAGTTTCTTATCTTTATGGACTCTGAAAAACGTTAGATCTAAGAATGAAGGTCTTTATAGTGTGTGATCTGCTTTGTCTTTTAATCTGACCCCAGGAAGTATTTTTTGTACCCTTTAATTTTGTGATTTGTCTTTGTTAACTGGTTATAGTTTTCTAGTTATCTGTTTATGTTACACAAAAAATAAATAAATCTGGTTTGTCATGTGACCTGAATCACACACATGTTGTTCCTCATAATATATGACAAACATAATGTTCTGTGGAGTTTATAGATTTATACATATGTGTTTTCTGCTGCGTCTAAAAATGAGGAAGGAAGTGATTGTATTAAACCTTTACCATTCTGGGGTGATTTTCCTTAATATTACCTTAAAAAAATCCCCAAAACTCCAGCTGCTCTTCAACTGTTAAAATGAGTTAATTTTTAAAAAAAAACTTATTTAACCCTCTATGACAGGGGGGTCCGGTCCTGGTCCTCCAGAGCCACTATCCTGCATGTTTTAGATCTATCCCTCATCTAAAACATGTATACAGCTATGTGTTTAAAAGCTGTATTTCTGGGAGTATGTTTAGGTGGCATTTTGACAGACGCCATGCATGCGCAGCGCAGCCACCTCACGGCAACCTTCAACACCATCAGCCACACCATCCTCCTCTCCCGCCTGTAATCATCCCTCAACATCAACGGGTGGCTAAAATCATATCTCACAAACAGACATCAGTTCATCAGCATCAATAGCTGCACCTCCTCCACTGCCCCTCTGTCACAAGGTGTCCCCCAGGGTTCGGTGCTTGGTCCTCTTCTCTTCATCCTCTACATGCTCCCCCTTGGTAACATCATCCGCCGTCATCACCTGCATTTCCACTGCTATGCTGACGACGTCCAACTGTACATCTCTACCCAATTCCTCACCACCGTAACTCACTCCACCAGCTAGCACAAGCCCCCAAAATAAAGGAGATGAAGAGAAAAAACAAACCTTCGTTTTCACACGCAAAGCTCCGTGTTCAGATGAACACCAGCCAGGTCACATATTTGGATTCACATGTTGCTTTAAAACTAACAATTACCACCAAATTAACAACCTGGCTGGGTGCTGTGGATTGATTGCTCGGTCAAGGGGCATTTTCAACATACAATCGCTCTTTTGGTCGGAAGCAACGCAGCTCTTTGCACATTTAACCCAGAAAGAAATTAAAATAAAAACATTCTTCAACACTGAAATGTTATTGCTCTCATTATTGGATTACTCTTCTACATAACACAGTAATAATTAATCAACAATTCATTTCCGAATCTTTCTGGAGCAATATACTTTTCCTTTTTCTTACCTCAGATATCTTGAGATAAACATTTACAGTACATTAATTATTATCAAGCAGACATTTTTCGGGGGAACAGTATTTTTCTGTGGGGAGAGAGAGAGAGAGAGAGAGAGAGAGAGACAAACAGAGAGAGATAGTCCAGTCCCAAACATTTCCCTCCAGTCCATCCAGAGAGCAAAGAGCACAGAGCATAGGGTGCTATGATGATTAAAGGCAAGCAAGCATATATTCTACATTTACGGGGGGTCTTTTGGTTGTTTTTAAGGTTACAGCACACACCCAAGGTAAACAAAAAAAAAAGAAAACAAATAAATCAGAAACAATTCAGATAAAAGATTAAGATTTTTTTCCCAACTCTTTCTGGAGCTGTCCAGTTATCATTTTCTTGTCTCAGTTTTTTCCCCTCATCTTTAAATATACAAATTTTAATTTTGGGGCGGTAATTTTAAGATTACAGCTGACACTGAAGGTAAAAAGAAGAAAACACATAAGTAAGAAACAAACAATTCAAGCCAAACCCAATTAGAATCAAGAACACATCCATGCAATATTGTTTTGATATTTTTATTATTTTGCCTTATTTACAGCAGTTTTTGGCTTGGACACCTGGGGGCAGTAGAGAGCACACATAAAAGGGGGAAATAATTCAGTTTAGTACAATGCACACATATACAATAAGGGGACAATCATTTGGATAGTTCTATAGTTAAATTCTTATAACCTATATAGATGCTTAACCTCACTCCTGACTCGCCCCATCTGATACAGTGTGAGGAAAGGGGTACTCCCCCTCGTGTCAAGTTTTATGAAATGCAGCCAGAACACACGTCATCAGCTTAATTGCACTCTCTGCTTTTGGCCATGGAAACAAATCCGGGACATTCAGTGGCCCGGATTTTTTATTTTATTTTTTTTTTCGGGACAGAACATGAAAATCCGGGACATGTGGCAGCACTAGTCGTGACAGAATTTTGCACTCATATTATCTCTGTTTTCTATCGAACAAACACAACTTGAAATCTTCCATAGCTGTCATTTCTTTGTGTCTTCAGTGTCTTTAAAATTAGACTGTGTCTCCCTTTAAGATTTTATTACAAATCCCATAAAGTCCTCTCTCCTCCAGCTCTGGAACATACTACTTCATCAATCGTAGATTGTGTCCAAAAATAATCAGCAGGCTTGTGAGGATTACTTTAGAAATCTATTCTGATACAGTTACTAGTTATCCCAGAACATATGTATTCAGTAACGTAAAATAATAAGCATAATATTAAAGCATTGAATTATGTTTGGAGGACAACAAAACAAATAGCAATACAATTATTGACTTTTGTCACACAACACCCACGAGCCCACGAGCCCACGTTAAAAAAAGAGTTCAGGCTCAGGATATATATATATATATATATATATATATATATATATATATATATATATAGTTTTACAATTATTTTTAGGTTTTAACCCCTCTACTATTATGTTACTGCTTTGACCCACTGTAGATCATGTAGAATATGAACTAAAACCACTAACATCTTTCACACTGTCTGTCTTCAGTGTACTTTTGGATCCCTGCCCCACAACCCTGACTTAAACAAAAACACTTGAATTTAATACCCCTTTGGTGGACCTCTCTTCATTCTAAGGGGGGGGGGGGGGGGTCTTCTGCCTTGGCGGGGGTTTGACTGGGCAGCTTCAATCAACCGTCTTCGCCGTCGAGTCTCGCTGCTGTCAACAACGGGGAGCTCTAAGCGCCACACCAGCGGCTCAAGCCTTGGCTCCAGGCCGCTATCCTCCAGACCCGCCCGCCTCTGACACCAACCAGTCCCCAATATGCAGTCACCATGGGCCCCGGCTTCACCGTTCCATTTCATCACCGTTGCCGGCTTCAATCGGCAGCTTCATTCCAGTCGCTGCTGGCCTCCAGCCCAGAGGAGATAAAAGGACACAAGTCAAACATGACTTGACATGTCATCTTACTAGTCACTCACAGATATATTGCAAAGAAAATTGGAGACGCAGCCTTTGTTAACTATGCACCAAAGTTATGGAATACAATTCCAAAAGACATCAGGGAAGCCACTTCACTGAGTATATTTAAAAGTACATTTCAAACATTTTTATTTTTATAAATTTATAATTAATTTATAATTAATAAAAATATTTTCAGCCTTTGAAGGAAGATAAAGAATCGAGTCACAATTCTCTCACCCCTGTCTTTATATTCTTTATATTGCCTCTATTAAAATTGTAAAATGTGTGTACAATCATTCATTCATTCATTATCTGAACCCGCTTTATCCACACTTGGGTCACTGGGGGCCTAATCCAGCTACAATGGGCGAAGGCGGGGTACACCCTGTATGAGACGCCAGTTCATCACAGGGCTGAACATATATAGACAAACAATCACTCTCACATTCACACAATTTTTAGATTAACCAATTAACCTATCAGTGCATGTGTTTGGATGGTGGGAGGAAACCGGAGTGCCCGGCGAAAACCCACGCGGACACGGGGAGGACATGCAAACTCCACACAGAAAGGTCTGGTGTGGGATTCGAACCAGGGTTCTTGCTGTGAGGCACGAGTGCTAACCACTGCACCACCGTGCCACCCTGTGTACAATCACTTTATTCTTAATTATTCACATTGTATAATATATGTATAATGGCTTCATCTTGTACTTTTGCCATTTTATCTGTCATTTTATTTCTTATTTATTGATCTATTTCTCATTTATAATCACTTTATTTTGTAACCCTGTCTTAAAATTGTACTTGAATTTGTAATCAATGTCAAGCACTTTATTGAAATTTCACATGGTTTATTTTTCACCCTGTCTTCTTTCATTTTTAATCAAAGTCCAGCACTTTAGGCTACAGTGTTTGTATGAAAGGTGCTAGACAAATAAAGATTACTGTTATTATTATGATTATTATCTTAGCTGTAAAATCCACCTGCCGCCCAGTTCACAAAAGGCATGTGATAATTGTAATGATGAAAAAAAAACCCAACTACAACAGCTGTAGGCGGAGGGCGCATTCCCATTGTCAGGTATTGCCCTCACTCATCACTCAATGAGTGGTGCAGGATTGAACCCGCGACCTTCTGGTCATGAGGCACCATGACACCCGCTAACCCACCCCGTCCGCCGGAAATAGAACGCCCAAATGTTCCACTTATCTTTAGAAAACACACGTCACCTATGACGTCCTCTATTAGCCATAATCTACTGCTGCAAGTTACCAGCGAGCTAGCTAAAGAGCTAGCTAAAAACATATACAAAATATGGCTTTTTATTGGTACAAAACGGCTGTAAAATGGTGGCTGGACATTATTATACACAACTATTAACCTCAATTCACCTAAAACAAATACTCACCGTACATAAAACCATCGTAATTGAGTAGAATAAATCGCGGGCGGAAAGCTAGTCCACTGCTATGCTATTACAGGCTAAGCAACTGCTATGCAAATTGACATGGGAAATTATCTTTATTGGAACTCTGATGTGACTCGGTGTCTTTCCAGGTTTCACCAGTAAAAACATTATGGTTTGGCTGTTTTACTCTCGCTCCAAACTTCCAGAACATGCACAATGCGATGCGCCCATCTGCTCCCATGCCCCAGACATTTACCACCATCCGTCCTGCCATGACCACCAACACCCAGGTCCCAGCATGATGACCTCCCAGTGCATGCGGAAGTTCTCCAGTTACATAACGAAATTAAAAAGTGTCCACATCAGTGCACGTTGGCAATACAATAAAGTTAAGAAAAAAATGCATTATAAAATGTCGTATTGTGGTGTCATAATCACGGCCGGACCTGGCCTGATTTGCACCCTGGGCGAGACATGTCTTCGGTGCCCCCCCCCTTCCTTCAAAGACAGATTATACGACAAACACCAATGTATATATCAATGCTTATTTTTAATTACAATTTAAAAAATACAAAGTAAAAATTGTGATAAAAGTAAATAAATAAAATTGAGAAATTTGTAAATATAAATATTCTAAAATTGCACACAAATGTAAACATAATAACATTGCAAATTGCACAAACCTTTTCAAAAAGCAAAACCAATGTTAACTATAATTAAGTAATAATAAAATGAGTGCAAATGACTTCTCTTTTCCTTTTGGTTTTTCCCTTAGGGTTCACCACAACAAACAAAAAAAAACTAGCAGTAAAAGTAAAGGTGCAGCAGCAGCAGCTGTAAAGATACCATCTATAACTGGGCCTTTCTTACCTTCTTTGATGCAAAATCCTCAATTACATCCCTGTAATAAATATGTCAGTAAATATATATGAAGGAATATGGAGATTTAAAAAAGTCAACACATTTAACAGCACACGTCGCATTTATTTATTTATTTTTTTAGTTAATCACTTTATAAACTTTCTTAAACCATGGACTCACTGTCTCATTTCCTTAACCTATATGTGGACTCACCAACTGACCAAAGATAGCACCAAATCCCCATATGGGCCCGTTATGATCAATTAATTTGGGTTTATTAGCAATCGTGTGAAACACAGAAGTATCCCTACAGCCCACTAACCAGCAATGGAAAAATGCATAAAAGATGGGGGAAAAAATCCTTAAATGGTAATAGTGGTTTTATTTAAATTATTAATGTGGCACAGGGGAGGCTAGATAATCATGTGTAACGTTAGGCCTAATGATCCCTTAATTTGCGACAACTAGTCTAGACTAGTCTAATGTGTAACAGTGTAACGTTGTATTAATAAAGCATTTGGTGGTTAGCAGGTCAATAGGTTATTAAAATACCCCAGTTGTGTCTAGAGCACGTTTGCTTAGGATTTGGGCTTGTTTTTGCCTTTTGTTGACCTTATTAGCTTCAGGGTCATTATCACATTCACACTCGACTCTTGCCATGTTTACAAAGTAACTTTGTGTAATTTAGGCCTACCTGCATCTATTGCTCTCCTCTCTGCCTCCTCTTCTCTCCTTTTTCTGAACTGAAAGCCGGATGGCTTTTTTCTCTCCATCTTGGTTCGACGTGTCTGAGCGTTTATTAATGCTATCACTGACATTCACCAATAATATGGATGTGACGTAAGCAAACTAAGAGAACTGGCAGGTACATTTTTTTCCTATAGCCAGTGTTTATTAACATATACATTAACAATATACATATCAAAATTAGAATATATATTTTTATGATATAGTGTGGTTGTAAAAACATTTTTAAACAGAAATGCCATGTTAGGATGATTGCCCAGGCCCCCCTCATGACTTGTCTCATTTCATTGGCTGCTGTGCCCCCCCCCCTCCCACACACACACGCGCCTTTCTCATCCCCTGACAACATACAATGTCGACACAGAACAAAGAAAAACAAACACTTGTCATTTATTGATCTATACTTTCTGTTATCATCTTCATTGTTTGGATTCAGACACAAAACTTAAACAAACAAGTTGTGCCAGACACAACAACCCTGCCTCTTGCAAATGTTTTAACTGATTTGCCCTATCGCTTGTCATTGCAAAAAACATATTACCATTAAACAATACCCATCTCCCCCTTCAGGGCACAGGGCAATAATAATGTCAATAGTTGAAGTTTTTGTGGCGGTGATAGTGATGGAGGCAGCTACAAGTGCAACAATTGGTTAAGTTTAATATTTATAATAATATATTTGTACTTCCTTGTTATCAGATTGAATTTAAATGAATTCATTTGAATGAATATAGTTATGGGGGGGTGGACCCAAGCACATATTGGTTAAATCTTTCAAAAACTGTCAGGCTAATGTAAAGACTGACCAAAAATGGATTCATGAGGTTTCTACCTGATATCTGACAGAGATGATAATGATGAATTGTATTGTGTATGTATTGTGTGTTCTGCCAGAGCACAGTGAATAATCTATTTGTTACTGTCTATTCCTTCCACAGAAGAAGGATCCAGACACAGACCTCCTCCCCGTAGAGATCTGACCATTGTAAGCACCTGTTCAATCAGACACATGTGGCTGTTGTGGTTTTAGTTTCCAGTGCTTTTATTTCCCGCTTCTCTATATGACCAGTTGGTTTCTGTCTTACCTCCTGCAGCCACGTGGAAGGAGCCTCCCCAAACCACCAGTTCCTCCTCAAGTCAAAGAGGACTTCTACACCATAGCAGATTTCCAGACCACCATCCCAGACGGTATCAGTTTCCAGGCCGGAGTCAAAGTGGAGGTGAGACACATACTTTCCATAGTTGGATTAAACAGTTATTTCACTGCAAAAGTTGAAATCTTACCAAGGATAGGTAGATAGATTTTATTGTTATTATACAAACAAATGTACAATGACTGAAAACCACTTCTCTACGCTCCTTTTGGAATCTGATGGGTCACCCCGACTTATCGACACATGCTGGCGTTGACAGTGGTTTGTCACCTCCACTGGCTGCATACCGCATTCACAGAAAACAACAAGAGGAACGAGGGACCCAGAAAAAGACCGTCCGTCTGACGACAGAGGGATTTTAGCGTTACCCACATGGGGTTAAGCCCGTCCCAGGCAGCGAATTTGAAGTAGCATTAGCATTAGCATGTACAAGAGAAGACGGCGCCACAGAAGCTGCTGCACAAACTGGATGAAAAATGGCGGATCAAACTGGTTCATGTGCTCTGTGGAAATAAAGCCTTGTTTTTTTCTCTGCACGTTTTCAGATCAAACAACGGCATGAAACCTCGCTGGATGCTGCTTGGGTAAAGCTAAATACATACAGATCGAGAAGAGAGGGGGGAGTGTTCCTTCACACATTCTGAGCCAATCAGAGATGCCTTGTGACCGCGAATGAGGAAGTACTGGTAAATTCTGTTGTTTGACCTCAAGTCATTTTTGTAGCGTGCAAAAACAAAGCAATCTGGATGTTTTTTTTACATAGAACCAACGCACAATGTATTCAATAACAATGGAGAACACAGTAATATTAATGAAATAACCATGGAATGATACCTTTAAGCATCTCCAGTGCACATATTTAAAAGGCAAAATGAGAGCATGAAAATGAGAAGATAAAAATAAATGCTCCACATGTCTGGAACAGACTCACAGAAATCCTCGGATCAGCTGAAACACTAAGTTTATTTAAATCCAGGTTAAAGACCCACCTGTTCTCAGCTGAATAACCTTTATTCATCAGTTCAGATCTGCACTCTCTTTAAACCTTTGTCTTAATTTATGTTTTATTTCTATTTTATCTACTTGCTTTTTGTTTTTTTTTTTATATTTTTTTGAATCTTTTTTATGCCTATACTTTTATTGCTCCCTGTTGTAATGCTTTTAAAGTTTTCTGTAAAGCACTTTGAATTGTCTTGTAAATGAAACGTGTTCCAGGAATAAACCTGCTTTACCTTACTATTATTAATTAAAACTAATGTCATTTCCTGTTCCTGTGGGTGATTGAGAAGAATGCGAGCGGTTGGTGGTACATCCAGATCAATGACAAAGAGGGCTGGGCTCCTCCCACCTTTATCGACAAGTATAAGAAGACCAGTAACGCCCTGCGACCCAACTTCCTCGCCCTGTTGACCAATGAGATGGAGCGACTGACGATGGAGGACAGAGGTCTTTCAAACGCAAAAGCTGATGACAACTGGTCCAAACATTTACCAGATGAGCCCACCGCAACCTCAGTCCTTCACTGGGCTAACCCGAAAAACTGGAAGTCAAATGCTACCAAAGGGGGCTTCTTTGGACCCCTACCTCCATTCCCACTCTGAATAACGGCAAGAGCTGCGAGGAACCAAAGCTCCACACAAGACACGTCAACGGTCACCGCCAGAAGAGCTCCTCCCCACCGGCAAAACCAACAGTCCCGCCTCACAAGGAAGTCCCTCAGAGACCACCTGCCATGACTCCAAGAAGACCCCCCACCACCCCGAAGACCGACCCCTCTAGCCCGACTGATCTCAAACCTCCACCTGTTCTGAAAGATGCCCAGGACCCTCCTAAGGTCAGACCAGCCCAGCTCAGCAGACCCCCCCACCACCTAAATCCAAAGGCTTCATTCCTCCAAACAAAGAGAAGGACGAGCCCAAGGTCAATAAAGTCCCCATTCCTCCAAAGCCCCAAGTGAAAAGTGAAAAGCCGGGACCCTCCCCAAAGACAAGCTGCTGTATTGACTCCAGTACTCACACACAGCTCACTCGCACTTGTCCATCTGGGCCTGGATAACATGAATGAATAACATGGGTCTTATTTTGAGTGTTTCAGGAAAGACCATAGTGATGCAGATCTTCTGTGGAGGAAGACGCCTGTCTGATGGAGCCGTTCATCCATCACTGGTCCTTTTTCATCAGATCCACAGGTCAGTACAATTCTACTTCCTGTGTCCTTGGGACAGACATTTACAGAACCACACTTTAAATTTTTTTTTTAATTTATGTTGAATAGTGAATGCCATGTTTCCCTCAGTTCATTCTTGACCCACTGGACTACCAGGTTTTACCCTCCCTCCACCAGGCTAAGCGTAGCCAGTTATTTGATTTATTTTCAAGAAACATACATATTAGACGATATGGTCACCCTACAAAGCATCCTGCTAAACTGCCCAAATGTGTATAGTTAGCAGTGTTGTACCTGAACGAGTTCATTGAATGGATCGAGAAGAGAGGCGGGAGTGTTCCTTCACACATTCTGAGCCAATCAGAGATGCCTCGTGACCATGTATGAGGAAGTACTGGTAAACTCTGTTGTTTGACCTCAAGTCATTTTTGTAGCGTGCAAAAACAGTTTGAAACAAAGCAATCTGGACGTTTTTTTTTACATAGAACCAATGCACAATGTATTCAATAACAATGGAGAACACAGTAATATTAATGAAATAAAAAATATTAATTTCTTCGATGTCCTCCACTTATAGGATATTATTTATGTCGAGTCAAAAGAAAAGATTAAGAATTTAGATTTAATTACTTCACACACGGCAGTGCCATGGCAAGTCAGTGTCCGGCTGGATACTTTGTCTTAATAAAAGTAAATTGAATGCTGTTCTTGAACCATTTAGAGTACATCCATGGATGGGGCTGGTCTCTTTTTAAAGCTGACAGCCAGTTTTTTTTCTCCAGTACAGTCAGAATCACTCTCACTGTTACAGACACTGAGTATTTTAGGTTGGAACACAGTGAAATAAAATCAATTTGTATCTCGCCTGAATTTTTTCCTCAGTTGAATACTTCAGTGAACAGTTAAAAATGTGGCCTCTATGTAAAACATCCTATGCCAAACCCAGATTCACTATGATACTTACTGACACTGAGTTACTGCTGCATAAACATGTAATAACACATTTTGGCATATATATGGCATATAAAAGACTCAAAAGATGACGCAACAGCCACTTTTACTTCAGTAAATGAGTTGAATCAGTACTTCTACCTTTACCAGAGTATCTTTCCACATAAGTAGATGTACTGCAGAACAGAAGGTGAGTACTTTGACCACCTCTGCTCATAGCATACTTGAATAAACTAATTTTTGCTCAGGGATGACAGATGCCATGGGCCCAGGGGTCAAATTATGTCCCCACCAATGTCAACATCATTATTGTGCCTTTACTTGCCAGCAATTATGACAACTACTAATATTATCTATACAAAGCAATGTGCATTTGCTATAGAAAAGCCACAGTGAGGGGAACAAATCTGAGGTTAAAACCCTTTTATGAGGGGGTGGGGGGCATATTACAAGTTAAACATTTAAGTAGGATTAATGTAATATGTAACACTCCTTATAACACCTCAGTGACATTAAATAATGGAACAGTTTTGTAATTAACATCTCCACCGTTAGTATTTTAAGCACAAGTCTAGGTTGTGGTATAAAAGACTTGTGCCCCATCTTCCATTTATTGAGAAGTGCATTTGCCTCTGGGAAACTACTACTTTTAACAATGGTAAAATAGCTGAATGCTAGCAATTAAATCCAATTTTAACATCCAATATTTGACCATCCTTTATGATTTTACTACATTTGTATATATATATATATATATATATATATATATATATATATATATATATATATATATATATATATATACAAATATATATATTTGTATATATATACAAATATATATATTTGTATATATATATTTGATATAACTGATTTATATCTCATATAAATCAGTTCTGATGAGACGATAAAAGGAGTCACACTCAAATCAAACAGGCATTAAAACAAGAACACATCTTTTTTGAGTTGAACTCAAGTGATACATTTGCAGTATTTGAATATCAGTGTAAATTTACTGCATCATTTCCATAAACTGACTCATTATGCATGTGTAACTAATGTACAAACTGAACAAAAGCATTTCACACAAATCATTCCTGCAAGGTGGAGAGTCTTTTATTTTACATAAAAAAGGGTGCAAACTGGAGTTTCCCTTTAGGTGTAGAGGGAATAAAAGGTGATTTTATAACGTTCATGTGTGACACTGTATTATATGAACCTAGGGAGGAAACAAAACAGACATCTCAGATAAAAAGGACCTTTACCTTTCTGCAACTTAAAAATATGAAACCAGTAAAAGAGGAAATATGGGTCCTTCATTCTTGAAGCCCTTGACTAACTCATTCAAATACATTTTTGAAGTGACATTCATATTTCAACACAATAATATTTATATACAGTTTAAGATTTCTCTTAACCATAGCTCTGGAAAACAAAACAAAGAAAACAATGCTGAGGGGAGGATAAACTCTTGGAGCTGTACAAACTGATTTTTTCCACACTTGAGGGAAAAAGAAAATCAAAGATAACATCTTGTATATGAATGAATCCCAACAGAAAGAACAAAAACTACAATTGTGAACTTTGTACAATTTACAATTTTCAAATAATCATCACAATATTGCAGTAATATCACTCTAAACCTCTTCCCCCAAAGAAAAATATACAGTAAATCCAAGACAATTCTACAGTACAGCAACAAGGAAAAGTGCCAGAGAACCCAAAAAGACCTAAAGCCATTAACTCACACTTTAACCGTCCTTTGCTTTGTTTACACAGCTTTGACACAGGAATGACTCTCACACAATCCAACAGTCGAGATGAAAAAGGCAAAGTCTGACAAGAACTCGGTCAGGAATAATGCAAACCCAAGTGGAATGTGCGGTGAAGAGATGTGGAAAACTTTGTTTGACATGAGAACCGGAAGCCAGAACTTCTCTCCGACCTGAATGGGATGAGAAAATTCACTGGAGACGTGTGCGTGGTCTCCACAGAAGCCATGCAGATACAAAACCTACAGAGCACTCGTATGCAGCTCTGAACACGAGGCCTGGACAGGAAAAAAAAAACTAAATAAAAATGAAGGAAATATGTCGTAGTAATATATCTATTATCACTTGTTCAGCTATGAGCTTAAAAATCAGGCAACCCACAGTTTAAGGAAGAAGCAAAGCAGACTGCCCACACCTGTTGTTGGTTCTGAAAAAAAAAAAAAAAAAAACACTTTTTCCGACACTGGGACATCTCTAACACTTCCTGGTACTGAATTGAGCCACGCTGCTCTTTGTGTTTGGTTTATAAATGATGACGTTTTATGTCAAGGACACAAGGTGGAATGGTTGAAACATTCATGTTCTCATCTTCCTGGCACAGGTAAAGGCATGGGCTAGTAGTCTTAGGAATGGCACAGAGGGAGGGGCTTCAGAGGGGGCGTCCAAGGCTATATAGTCTTGATATCCATCTCACTACATTACACAATACTTTGACTTCTTTTAGGTAGTAATGGTCTTAGGTGCTGCCGATGCTTTGTGGAGAGATTCAAAAGGTAGATGTTTCAGCTTTATAGTGTCTGAAGCAATTCTTATTTAAATGTTTTACCTCCAATTCAACACACCCGACTGCGTCAGGTCCTTTAAACCAGGCCGGCACATGTGACCAACACACAAACCTCACAATGAAGAGGCACTGAAATGAACATCTGTCATTCGAATAGCCTTTAGTCCCATTAGCTCCCTCCAATCCTATGTGTGACTACGATCATGACTGAAGTATTTAAAAACAACAAAACAAAAACAAAACAAAAAAGGTCCCATAGAGTTTCATATTCAAGTACTTTAAATAACACAATAACTTAGACCCCGGAGTAACTGGCATGAGTAATGAGGACTAAGAAAACCAAAACTTTTACAGTGTAAATACACGCAACAAGCAGGTTAAACATACGGATTCACTGAGAAAAGTCGGCAACATTTACAACACGGTACTGAGACGAACAATGGAGCAAGTCCACAAAACACTGAATCGCAATGTGTCTCCAATCAGATGCTTCTGTGTTCACACTGTCCATTAACACACAAGTACCAGGATGTTGCACTCCAAAAAGTCAACAAGACATTTCATTTCACAATGAAGACTTGTTGAAATTGTGAAAATGGAAGCAGAGGAAACTAGGTCACTGTAAACTGGCCGAAGTAATACTAAGTTACTGAACCCACACGTGCTTAGTGTTAGGTCACAGAGTACTTAAAACATACAGTTGTGTTTGGTAACTGTCAATTTTGCTAACATCTGAAGACTAACGAGCACATGGATCATAATGATGTTAGTACGAGCTATGCAACACTGATTTAGAATTTACAATCTTTGAAGAACATCTGCAATAAAAGCCTTTGAAACTATTTAAGAGTCCTTAGTCAGGGTAAAACAGTGGTCATCATTTTGATAACATAAAGAACAGAGGCCACAAAAGGAATCAGAGTTGTTGCAGGAAAATCATTATAATGGAAATGTCAAATGTAAATGACAGATTAAAATGTGAAAGACCGTCATAATAAACATCTCCAGGGCTGTGTTGATTTGAAATAACATATTTGTTGCTCTTCAGGTAAAATGGTTTCTGCCGTAGACATACTGGCCTGGAAATAGATCAACATTAATGGGAAGTTTTTCCTACATGTAAAGGAAAACACAAACTTGTGAACATGAACAGTTTTATTGTATTTTATTTAGGTTTTATTTACATTTTATCTGCAATATATTCTGTATTTTATCTGTATATTTTATCAGTTTTTCCCCCACCTATACTGCATGTTCTGTGTTTCTCCTGGTCCTGTGTTAATGTCGTTAAATATTGCTTCCATTAATTCTTGTTTGTAATTCTTTGTTTAATGTTATCACAGGGGGACTACCAATGAAAATTAGCCTTTTGGCTACAATTAGGTACATTTACAGAAATGTTTATTAATGTACACATTGTCCCTGTATACCAAATAAAATGAAATAAAAATGTAATTAATGACGTTTACATTTGTTAAATAAAGGTCAGTGATTTTCTAATCATCATCTGTGTGATAAAAAAGTTGCCCGTTTTGTTTCTGAAATGTTTTTACCTCCCAGTTCTGTTCTGTGAATGCAGTAAAACTGCAGCCCTCATTTATTATCATTATTATTTAGACCAATTCAATATGACAGGTGCAACATCTGTGTGTATGTACATCTAACTTCCCTTTTTTTTTTTTTTTTTTTTAACTTCACTTTGATCGGCAGATGTCCTTCAGATATTCTAAAGTCCTGGCCAAAAGGTTGGGCAGTGATACATTCATTTTTACAAGTTTGCCTCTGTTTCTTTACGGTGTGTTTCTGAGGTGTATCAATGAAAAATAATCAGCATTTTTCTAACATTCAAAGGCTATTATTGTTAAATCACATTTATGCCAAGTCAATTGTGTCATTGCTAAACCCTCTGTTCTTAAGCGCAGAGGGTGGCAACTGTATCCAAAATGTTGAGATTGTCAATTCCATCAGTTACACAAAGGTCATGTTTGATTTGATACAACACGACCCTGTTGAAATTCACACAGTGTAAAGTGGTCAGTGTCAAGGTACAAACCTAACAACCTGATTGGAGACACAGTACGAGTCGATTTTGCCAGACTTACAAGTGTCTATGTATATGTACAGAGAACACAGGAAGAAGCATGTCATGGCACAAAAGAAAATAAAATTAAGAAAAATGGGCTGCGGTAAAAGTCAATTATTCCCTGCACCCTATAGGGAAGGCCTAGAACATGAGGCAGCTACAATAAAGTAAGTAAGAGAAGCACGTTTAAGTACAGTATCAAGAAGGCAGGGTCTCGTCAGGGAAAGCCGGGGTTAACAAATGTAGTGCAGTCATGGTCTTGAGCTTTTTTGTTACCCTCTCTTTCCCCATAAAACCATGGCTATTTGGAATGGAACACAAACGATTGCATTCAAAAATTCACATTAGCAAGATTTAAAATAAAAAAATAAAACACCTATATGTAATTCACTCTGTAAGGAGGATAGGCAAGGTGACCAGGATATTGTTTCAAGGCAGTCCTCCATGACACAAAGTTAAAATTAAAAATAAAAACAAAAAAAAAAAGAGAAGAGAGAAAAAAAAAAATGGTATGGACATGTTCATGTATCACCCTCGTGCTAACGTCACTTTCAACAACATTGAATACTGCGGTGCAGCACGGGGTCGTTACAGGGGCAGGGTTTAACGTTCAACACCTTTATAGATTGTTACACCAAACCCAACATTTGGCATCTCTTTCTCGGGAATACATCTTCAGTGTTATGGTTGTATTTATATTTATACTAATAGGTAACAACTTTGGGCTTTATTATTTACACATGTGACCCCAAAGCTGCGTTGCAAATCTCTCAACCATCATGGTTCCACTTTGTGACTGGTAATGTGACGTGGAGGACAGCTGGATTATTTGGGGTTAAGGCATTGGACAGTAGCAACAAGAGGCTGTGATTCAATCTCCGAAGCATCATCACTTCCAGTTTCTCTCTTGTTGCTCCACAGCAACATCCCCCAAAGTCCATGATTTACCGTCACATTATTAGAACATATTCAAACACCCCACCCCCACCCCCAAATCTGCTCTGATTTGGTCTCTCGTTTCTTTTAAAACATTGGTGTTGCTTTAACTTCAATTTCCTTCCTGTGACAGAGAATATAAATGCTCCAAAGTCATTTAATTTTCTGTCCATACATTCAGTGTGTATGTTTTAGTAAGAAAACTGGTGACAACAAAAGAGATAAATAGCATAAATAGCATTTTTTTCCTTTTTTTTTTTTTTTTTAAAACCCCACTTAACATGTGTCAAGTTGCTGCTCATCACAAAGCCAAAAAACTGCACGGGCAAAGAAGTACTGTAGTGTATTTTGACACCAGTGTGGGTAAAGTTAAGGTGGAGTGCTTTGACTGAGCGGTCTGAGCAGAAATGATCATCTGAGATCACACAGTGTAGGAGGTGTCTCTGGTTGTCTGCTCTGTCTCACTCCTACTGGAATTGACCTCTTTGGGAGGAAAAAGTGCAGAGCTTTGCTCTTCATGTTACACTCTGGGCTCCTCGTGTGTTCAGGTTTACATTCAGTTCGGAGTCAGGAATAACCAGAAGGGCTTTGTTGTCGAGATGAATTAACAACCTCACAAGGGGAAAAAAAAAACGCTCGTCACATGGGACTTGACAAATGGAGAAACAAAAATATGATTCTGCATCCAACAAACAGCTGAAGAAATTGTCAACATGTGACGTTGAGGCTGTGAGTTTCCACAGGAGAATGTCTCTTCCTTAGCACAGAAGAGAGAAAAAACAAAAACAAAACATAAAACAGCCAAAAATCAAGGAAATATGAACAGAGGGCAAATGTGTACTGGGGGAAAAAAATCGTCTTTTGAAAAATTCAAACTAAATGGTTCCCCGTTGGGCCTACTGGCCTGAAAAACATTCCCACACATGTTGAGAGAGACAAAAAAAACTAATTTAAAAAGGACTCCCATTAAAAGACATGAGCGTCTTGTACATTGTAACGACCTTTCTC
Source organism: Siphamia tubifer (assembly GCA_020466265.1). Lineage (NCBI taxonomy): Eukaryota > Metazoa > Chordata > Actinopteri > Kurtiformes > Apogonidae > Siphamia > Siphamia tubifer. The sequence goes on from CM035785.1 coordinate 32,576,211, forward strand.
ACTGGCCCCTCCAGAAAACTATTTAATCAAGATCTTTCAGTTGTCTCCGTCCTTTACTCTGAATGGGACCTTATTGATTTCTGAAATCACTATTGACTGAGCCGGATCATTTCAGGCTGTTAAGATGATCATTTGTGCCGCGGTGTGTTCTTCTTCCGTTTTCGCTTGAAGAAGCAGCAGCACCTGCAGATAGAGAAGAACAGAAACCCATGAGCAGGTAGAAAAACAAAAACAGACCAATTCATTACATTAGTGTTGACCATCACAAATGCCCGGCGTGAATCTTACAAATAATGTATTCTTAAAGGGATAGTTCACTATTTTTCACATGAATTTGTAGGTCATCAGTGTCTTTACTTTGGTGCACCCACAGGACAGTGTCCTGTGACTCGAGTTCTGGTCCGGTTTTGGTCAAAGCGAAAGTAGTCCCGGTAGGTTTCCTGGGGTCAACAAAATACAACATGTTTCTTCTCAAAACAATGTGTTTAAATGAGTGATTTATTTGCATTAAAAAAACATCACGGAACAAAAACTTACACTTCGTAATTGCTTGGAGCTACTTTCTCTCAATAGCGATCAATGCACGTTGTCACTGCTAACAGCTGTGTGCCTGATGAAAGTAGTTTTCTAAGGCGCACAGCTGTTAGCACTGAAAATGCGCATTGATCGCTATTGAGAGAAAGTAAATGGTCTGCACTTATATAGCACTTTTCCACCTTCATGGTGCTCAATGCACTTTACATGAGCTTCACATTCACTCATACACCAGTAGGTTCCTAAGGTTCTGTCAGTCCTACTGGGGGCATAAGTCAGGGTTCAGTGTCTTGCTGACACACTTTGACATGTGGACGAACCGCCAACCTCTTGGTCATTGGGCGACCCACTCTACCAACTGAGCCACAGCTGCTCTTAAAGTAGCTCCAAGCAATTACGAGGTGTGAATTTTTGTTCTGTGGTGGTTTTGTTATTCAAATAAATCACTCATTCAAACACATAGAGAAGAAGCATGTTTTATTTTGTTGACCCCAGGAAACCTGCCGGGACTATTTTTGAACCAGAACTCAACTCACAGGACACTGTCAGTGGTAAGTCACTGTGGGTGCACCAGAGTAAAGACGGTGATTCAATACTAATTCATGTGAAAAATAGTGAACTATCCCTTTAAGAATTACAGTTAGTTGAACTTTAGAACCAAGATAATATCAAGTACAAGATGGATGTTCTGTAGTCTATCTAGTCTATTTTTTTTTAATGTCACCTTCGTTATAACAAAATGACGGAGGTCAGTTACAATGAGTAAAATCAATACTTGTCTATGTGAAAAATTAAGCATGAGGAGCACAAGACACAGTGAGCCTGAATGGTCAGTAAAAACAGACAAAGATGAGAAAAACAGCCAGTGGACACAGGACAACAACTGGAAATGCTTAGATTAACTGAGTATTAACAGATAACAGTTCACCAGTATGTAATCAGTATTTAAAGAATCCAAAGCCAAATGGTTCTCCAAAAAATAAGCATTTGGTCAAATGTGACTCAGGTTTTATATATGTGCTGTGTCGAGTGCACACAGCCTTTTTTATTTTCCTAAATACTGCTCCTGTTCAACCCAACACCATGACAACCAGACTCTCTAAACTTCACTTCTCACCAGTTTATTACAGACTGTTACCAACATATTACGGTGACGATTGCGAGTGTGCAACTATTACCAATAAATTCTCGCTTTTGGCATTTCGTCATAACCAAAAGCAACCATATTTGGAGAAGAGAGTGGAGCTGAGGAAAACAGGTTAACATCACCAACTGAAAGCACCTACTGTACCACATTAATATAGAATTTTATGTGTCAAATAACTTCAGATATTTGTTAAATAGTGATGCTTAAAGGTTGATAACTATACCACAGGAAAAGAAATCAGGGTCAGGAAATGGAATCAAAACTAAATTATGTTATTCAATAAACTGTGTGCTGTCATTTAAAGCCTTCCATTAGCTCATATTTTGCTGAAGAACCTCAAGTGTCCTCACTAGAGCAGGAGTCAACAACTCTGGTCCTAGAGAGCTGCTGCTGTCCTGCATGTATCAGATGTTTCCCTCTTCCAGCACACCTGACAGTCGTTCTCAGTCTTCTGCAGAGCTGGATGATAGGCTGATCATTTGAATCAGGTGTGTTGGAAGAAGGAAATATCTAAAACATGCAGGACAGTGGCAGCTCTCTAGGACTGGAGTTGTAGACTCCTGCATTACAGGTTCTGAGAAAAACAAGTGACTCTTGGAAAGAATATTATTTCTAATAAGTAAGTAGGAGCCGATATCCAAGTTGTTAGTGGTCTTACATTTTAGTATAATTCTGCATTGGATTTAGCTTTAAGCAGTTGTCATTGCATTTTAATGTTAAACCTTATCATTGTGCGAACCAGTTTCAGATACTTTGTACACTGTAGCCCTGAGTAGAGGTTGACAATAGATAATATAACAGTTTGGAGCAAGAAAAAAAAACATTAATCCACCAATACCCTCTTTATATAACTATATTAAATAATAAACATTATGAGCTTTATAATTCATCAATAAATGTGGAATTGAACAAATTATGCAAAAAAATATTGGCAGGAGGGAGGTTTTACATATTCTCTTTTTTTAAATGTTGATTTAATTCCCAGTTTACAATATTCATCATCAGATAGCATCAGAATCAGATAGAAAGTTCATAAAATGTGTCTTTAATCGGCCAAACTAAACTAATTGATTAGTCATATGATATTGCATTATATGATGGACCTGCCAAATAGATGCAGCATATTTCCTTTGACACTGAATGTAATACCAGTGTTAGGCAAAATAAACTAGAATCACATTCTGTTACATTCCACTAGTGAATATAAATAAATTATCATCCTGGAAGGTTGATGGCTAAAGGAAATGCTAATTTGCTTACAATGTTTTTTTCTTTACTGCCAATACAACAGTCATACATAGATCTGTATCAGACGGACAGGGATTAAAGTTGTGGTCAGTAGGGTTTGTCTTCTGAATATGAACATAGTGTTTATGTCGAATGTGGCAGACTGTGCACACAGCGGCACAATGAGCAGTTACGCATTCAGGTTAAAATCATTCTGTAATCATAACCACATCTGTTATAGGGATAAAGGGATTGTATAGAATCACCATCTTTACTCTGGTGCACCCACAATGACTTACCCCCAACAGTGTCCGGTGAGTCGAGTTCTGGTCCGGTTTTGGTCAAAGCAGAAGTAGTCCTGGCAGGTTTCCTGGGGTCAACAAAATAAAACCTGTTTCTTCTCACAACAGTATGTGTTTGAATGAGTGATTTATTTGCATAACAAAACTGTCACAGAACAAAAAGACACACCTCATAATTGCTTGGAGCTACTTTCGATGCGCATTGCCGATAACAGTTGTGTGCCTGCACGTAGCTGCTGCAAACACTGCCGAACAACTGATGAAAGTAGTTTCCTAAGGTGCACAGCTGTTAGCAGTGTCAACACGCATTGATCACTATTGAGAGAAAGTAGCTCCAAGTAATTACGAGGTGTGAGTTTTGTCCTGTGATGGTTTTGTTATGCAAATAAATCACACATTCAAACATTGTTTTGAGAAGAAACAGGTTTTTATTTTTTTTGACTCCAGGAAACCTGCTGGGACTACTTTCGTTTTGACCAAAACAGGACCAGAACTCGACTCACAGGACACTGTTGGGGTAAAGTCCCTGTGGGTGCACCAGAGTAAAGACCATGATTCTATCCAAATTCATGTGAAAAATAGTGAACTATCCTTTTAATAAAGGTCAGTATCTACTGATGAGTGACAGAATCAGTGAATGTTGTACAGGTCTGATATGAATGAATGATTTAAATGCAGTCTTACAGTAGTACAGGCCTGTTTCAATCGTAGCAGGTTTCATTCATGAATCAACACTTGACATCTGTTATTTTTCCACACTGAGTGGCGGTAGAGAGACTTGGCCAGAGACCAGAGACTCGATGGTAAAACTTGAGCAGCTCAGTTTCTTCAGAGGTATAAGGTATTGTATATTGTACCAATGAGAGTCTAGTAAACTGTTAGCTAACTGTACAACTATGCCAACTCCACTGGCTCCAGCCTAGGCCGGTCCACTCCCTGTTCCATGAGTCTGAGGTGGACTAGCAGAGAGGGACTCACCACAGGTTGAGCATTTTCACGCAGCTACAGAAAAAGAGGGGAAGAGTGTAAAGAGAAAAGAAAGATAGATTAATATAGCAAGACTAACATGATGGGACTGTTGGCGACATGCCACACAAACATGCATACAAACACACACGACAACAGGAAACAGGTGGACACACATGGGGGGAGGGGGATTACACACATCTCTGTTCAGAACTTCTGGATTTTGCCACTTCTTGAAAAAAAAAAGGTTTAGCGACTTGATTCATAAATGTCCACTTTTGTAGTGCTGGTTTTCCATTTTCAGATGATGATACCTTACCTTATATTAGTACAAGTAAAAGAAAAAAGACAAGAAATTAAGTAAAGATATTTTAAAATGTGTAAAAGATGCTTCAAAATAAACAAACCCAAAAACAACATTTTGTATGGACATTTTGAAGGAAAAATAAACCCTTAAGTAACGGTTAGAAACAACAGAGAAGAGAGGCAAAAATACTCTTAAGATTCCAAGTATATAAGTTATAATTTACTACTAAGGCATCACAGAGTGGCAGAAATTCTTCAAAATCAGGCAATTATTATTTTTATTGTTTGTCAGTCACATGCTTATTTTGCTCCATGAATACAAATAGAAAGATTTAAGGGTCAACTCACAAAAAATACCAGTGAAATCTGATGTTCCCTCAAAGGTAAAACATGAATTAAATAGCACGGGGGACATGATTTGCATCAATTACTGAGGATCTCCTATCAAATATCAACCTGATAGATGGGCCATTAAGAGCCTGCCAAAAGATCATCATATCAAACAATAGCGTGAATAGAAGTCAGGAGATCAGTCTGTTATTTGGCCAGAAACAGAAATGTATTCATGTGAATGAAACCCAGGGCCATTCAGAGACAACCACAGGCACAGATTCTCTTTTGTTAAACTTTGATTTTAGTGGAAAATATAGTACAGCACAGCAATTTACATCACAATCAGAAGAAGAGGTTTGACCTGCAGCTGAAGTCATGAATACATATCTTCTGTTATGAAACATAAGATCTCCTAGACAGTGCAAAGCAATGAACAACTAGACTACAACCATGAACAGTAGTTTCATTCTACTAGAAGATTGAAATATTTTGTTGTGACTTCATTTAAGGGAAGTTGCTGACAAACGATCTGAAATATTTAAAAAAAAAACTCCAATGTTGGTGTTGAAGGTGCCAATGGGTAGGTTTCAGTCACGTGACTATGATGATGTCGCGCCTTCAGCTCAAGGGCAGGAAGTAACCATGTACCATGTCGCCATGGAAGAAACCATTGAAGACAGTGTTTATTGTATGGATTTAGATCCAGTGTGGAAACCGATACATACAGTTAGTTAAAAATGTATAGGACATGACCCGTATCTAACGAAAATTAGAACCCAAAGATTTTCCAACATTCTCTGCTGTGGATATTACTAACTACCTGCTCCTGCAGACATCCTACTACACCAGCAGCAGATGAAAGACTACAACAGTTTGGAGGCATAGAACTTTTTTGTCAGTGGGTGGGTTCACAACCTCGGTACCAAAAGACTCAGTAATAATTATCGTTTGATCTTCGCCAGGGTGAGTGTTTTATTTGTAAAGGTGCGACGTCAAGATGCATTGCATGCAAACATGCAACGCAACTGGATGTGTCTAGGTAAACCATATTACAACAGTGTAAATGAGCATTTAGCCACAACCTAATGATATATAGCACATCCACAAAAATATTAGTTTTGAAACATACATCTCACGAAGTGGTCGCTGTAGACACGGGCATTAGCATTAGCATTAGCAGACTCTGCTCCTCCAAACTGCAAACAAATTTAAAATCCACTTTTTACAGCGTTTTTCTGTGAACTTTTTCCATTTCTCACCTTTGTGAATGGTAATCTTTGGTACTCTAAAAAAAAAAAAATCACATTTCCTTCTCTCAGAATGATTGTTCCAGCCGTAAACTACACAAAACAGACATTTTCCCAGTGGAAAAGTAACTCGGCTTCACTTCCTCGCACGCTGACTATAAAGCAATGTGACGTCACTTGAAATCAACCTCTTTGCATTTTAATTATTAGTTTTGTTTTTTGTATATGATGAAGACTATACTGATGAGTTCCTTGTGTTATCGAGTTCCTTCCTAATTGCACCACTGACTGGATGCAGTTAATCATGTATGCTTCACTGAAGTGTTGCTTTACTACAGTAAATATGATTTTGCACATGACTTGAGACAAAAATGCTATTTTACATAATGTTATTCCACATCCTTACATTCAAAATGTTCATGATCTGTCCTAAGGTATTTGTGGTCTTTGAGCGCTGTCTCATAGTTCTTTGCAGTCAGCTGAACATGTGATATTGAGTCAGCAGTGCAGTATTCCTCTAGTGGGTGGTCAGCCATGCAGCATGGCATTGTTCCAGCTTCGGTGCTGAAGACTAGCTGACTATGATCACTGCTGCTAAAAGCTCTGACATAAACTGAGAACAACCAGCGCCAATGACATCAGCTTCACAGATTGTTCTCCAGGTTCGTCAGCGGGGGAGGAGGCAGGTGGGGTGAAATCATCATGTACAATGACATGCACAGGATGACGGATAAACCTGTGACGCTGTGGTGGAAATTGACCACAATACAAAAATAACTGACAGTCTGCCATTTATTGATTATTAGTGCACAGTGAAACAAATTAGGTTCTGTTTGAGGCCAATCAAAATTCAACTGACATGTTTGGCTTTCAGTATAGCATAGTTAATTTTACTCCTGGGACACTGTGTGTGGCTTGTGTGTGTGTTCACACCAGCTGTACAATACTACTGCAGCACTGCTACTGCCAGCCATACTCTTACAGACTTTCATATTGACAATTGTCATACTGCCAATGTAAGTTCATTATACCATTAATTTAAATAGTAAGAGTCGACTTCAAGCCATCAAATAATTGTAATTTAACCTTCGAGCAGCGCAAAGAGATGAAAGGAAGCATGCCAATAGATTAAATAAAACATGGTCTAGACACTGAAATAATATACATTTAAATGTTACAAGACATTTACTGTGCATCGTAGTGGTGAGTTGCTTGGCTTAGGAGTGAAAAATAAGAATATCTGCCATTTTATACATGATTTTTCATTGAGCGACACCTGACATGTCTTTCATTCAGATGGTGTGGCCACTCTACTCTGTCAACATGGATGTTGACGTCATGGTCTTTGTGGTAGTCAGCTGAAGTTATGAGACTTTAATAACTCAGAGGAAAGCATGGAGACAGGCAGCCATCCAGATAAAGAACTCACAATATATGTTCTTCTGTTGTCTAGTCATTCTGGAAATGCCTTTCATACTAGTTTATAAATACAATTTATTATGTAATTGTGTACTTTGGCAATTTTAGTAAATGTAGAAATAAAAAAATCAGGAACAATAAAGTTACAATTTTGTTCCATATTTCTTTCCTTAACAAAATGTATTTTAGATTTCTAAATGTAAAAAAACACTGTTCATATATAAGTGTATAGCAAAGTGTCACGTCGAACATATAAAACCACGTCATAAAATATGCAGAAACCTAAGTAATTTACCATAGATGTATTAGATATATTATAGGATCTGATGGTTATTGTCACAGTAAATGACATTAGGCTATGCTTTATGCTACTAAAAATGAAGTCTTCTCAGTGTAACCAAGATAGGGTTATTGGTAGTTATGAAAACTCATTTACATCTACTTAAAAAATAAAACACAATAAAGAGACAGACAGCAGTCAATAGCCACTTTTCCACCGCAGGAACTTTAAAAACTTTCCACTGATATTACATGGGTTAAAACACACAAAACAACAAAAACTTTCTTTTAACCTCAAATTTTAGCTGAAAACGTCCTGCATAATGGGGTGAGACTTTCCCCAGAATTTTTGGCACTGGGGGTCCATGCTGAAGATCACCGATAGATGGAACACACTTGCACTGTTCGACCCACTTCAGCCAGTGGATGACTGGAAATGTGTTTAGTTAATTTGTCCACAAAAGAAGAGTTGTGAAAATGCAGCTGGACATCCAGGTCCATTTACCGAATGCACGCTTTTCAGTATTTAAAGTAAATTTGAGGATATCTGATTCAAGCCAAGTGCACCTGCCTTGTTCCTATAAATCTATGCTATGAATCTGTCCACCTAAATAGGTCCTGAATTACAAGTCTGGACCTATCCGATGTATTTGTTCAAGACAATTTTCCCTTCATTTTTCAAATGAATACACTGAGCCTATGAGGCTGGAACCAAGCCCAGCCCAGCGTATTCATCCCACTCCTCCGAGTGCATTATAACCATCTGTTTGTTCATTTGAGTATGCTAAAGAGTGTATTCAGCAAATGGGCTCAAAACAGCTTTGACCTCATGGAATTCTCAAATGCTCAAATGACTTAACTTGAAAAAGACTGAGCCTCATTTAAAAAAACAAACAAAAAAGCAATTTTGAGATGCTGTGGAAACAAAAAAAGCTTTTACCAAGGTAGATAAGATCCCAGAAATAAAAGTTCCAGGGAATGTGGTGGAAAAGGGGCTCATATAAAAGAGGTACACAATCAGACAGAAGAGGGCAGGAAGAGGATGCCAAGCTGTCACACTTCCATAGCATAGCAAAAAGGTGATAGAGAGCAGGAAAGGAGATAAAGCCACAGATGCACATGAAGGGAGAGATAGAACGGGTATATGGCACGTACTTGGCCTCGTCGACCACTTCCACCTCTGCCTGAGCTGTAATGGGAGCGTTGGAATGAGCTGCCAGGGGGTCATCTGCGTTCAGCTCCCCGTTGGTTGAGCTGACCACCTGTGGCACAGACGGATGTTATTCACAGACACTTTGATGATTACATTCAGCCGTTTCATGTGAGCATGTCACCCCAAATCAGTGTGAAAAACGGGTTTTGCTGTGACAGAATGTTGTCTTGGGTTAAAAGCAACTGTACTTATAGGGTCCATAGGAGGAATTGGTGGAATCAGTTTAGAGATGTTAACTTAAAGCCTTGTGTGATTTTTATAACAGCACTGTATTCATCACAAACACCAAGTGAAGAAGCTCAATTTCTACATGCCTTAGACCAGGGGTCATGAACAATGGTCCTGAAGGTATACAATCCTGCATATTAGATGTATATTAAAGCACATCTGACAGCCATTATTGGGCTTCTGCAGAGATTGATGATCGGCTTATCATTTGAATCAGGCGTGTTGAAGAGGGTTCCATTTAAAAGAAGCAGGATAGTAGATCTCAGGGACCAGGGTTGGTGACCCCCTGCCTTAGGGATGTCCATACTGTCAACAGGTATAACTCAAAATGTTCTTCACACAGAATTATTCCAACAGTGGTGAATGATCAGACCCTCCAGGATTTTGCAATGTTGCGATTTGCAACTTCAACGCAAATTCAGCCAACTCCCTAGAAATCAGCGCGATGTTGCAATTTTAACCAATCACTGCGACTTTCCCGCAATATGTGGCCAATCACTTGTGACGTTTTGAGCTGCTCCTTACAACTTTTCTTGTTTATCTTAGGGTACAAAGCAACATGTGCGTGGCCAGCAGTTCACATTTGATGACTAAAATGATGCACTAGTACCAACAGGTGCATTTGTACTTTTTTTTTTTTTGCTGCATTTTTGTCATCCAGGTAATATTTTATTTGTCATATTTGAAAGGTTGTCTTAATATCTCAGTGTCTTTGTTCTATTTTTGTCAGAAGAAACTGCCTCTACTACACAGTACACAGTACTAGTAATAATGTGTTTTGACTAGCTGAGACATTTATATTATGTTTTATAACTTCATGTAGTGTTGTGAGGTCATATGAATTTTAACCTTTGAACCAACAGGTGCATTTGGAAAAAAAAAAACACATTTTGTTGCATTTTTGTAATCCTAATAATCATTTATTTGCCATCTCGGTAAAAGGTAGTTTTGAGGACCATATCACAATGACTGAATTAATTTTCCAATAAGTAAATATTTGAAATCTGACTTAATTTTGATTACAAAAAGGTAAAATCTCAACTATTTATTGCAACTTTCACCGCAACAAAAGTCTAAAAAGCACTGCAACTTTCATTGCGATTTTTTGGAAAATCTCATGCAACGTCAGACATTTTAGGATGAAACTATCTCAAAAAAGGCCTGTGAAATCCTGGAGGGCCTGAACGATATCACAGAGATCGTTTTCAGAGTGAACTAATGAATTTGCCCCCCACCACAAATATATCCATATATCTGAACTTCATGGATGTCACAATAGCATTACATATTCTTAACACAGAAGATTCTGTGCATTTTGAAATCCATGTGAGGAGAATTCTTTTAAGTAACCAGCAACATTTTCTGTTGAAACAGTGTCTACAACATGTTTATTATTGTGTGGCACAGAGTAAAGGGCCAACCCCTTTGTTTTTGGATTTTCCACAGTGTGAACTTTACAAATAACAAATACAGAGAAATGCTGATTCAAAGCTTGCCCCTGCAATTAGTTTGTATCCAACATCAAGATTTCTTGTGTTTAAAGTGACAGCATTTATGCAGAGCTAATGTTAATCAATCTGCACAGATGCTACCAACATTAACATTATTGCATAGTTACAGTCCTATCTTTTGGTGTGGACAGCCTTCAATAGTCAAATGCTGTGCTTTCTTTGCACATACTACAGGTCCAATGGGACAGAGACATACGTTTAAAGGGTATTAACAGAAGTCTGTGTTGGTCTGTTGATTTCCTGTCTCCACACATAACTGCAATATATTCCATACTTCCTGCAGTGAACTTTGGAACAAGTGATGCTTCAGAGGGTTTAACAATAACATCTATGAAATTTGTGTTTCATCTTATAAAACACTCAAAAGTCAGAAGACCTTAAGGAACGTCTTGCATCACCTTTCAAGGCTTCATTTACTTCTTCTGCTACAGAAAAGCTATAAAGTATTGAGTCACTGTTTAATCTCTATGTTAATGTCTTTTTAAATTCTGGAATTTTACCATTTTAGTACATTTAGTACATATTTCCACTTACTTTGTTCTATATCCAGCTATTCACTACATTGAGGTGCTTACATTAGGGTTATGAAACTCATTTTCTTTCAGGGCCACATTCAGCCTGATTTGACATCCAGTGGGCCGGGCCAGTGAATCAATAGCTTGTTTTTGTTCAAGTACAAAAACACATGAAATTATGAAAATAATTCCTTTTATAAATTATCCAAACAAAAAAGATAAACCTGAAAAATTTAAAGAAAAATAAGTGCAGTTTTAACAAGTAGTGTGGAGCACAACAAACCCCGCCCCCTCACAAACATATGACATGATTTGCTCTATGTCTTATTATTGCTTTGACCTATATTTACCAAAATGCAATGGAATCAGTTCTGGACCATCTCACACCTTTCCTGAAAATTTCATGGAAACTGGTCTGGTAGTTTTTGCATAAAGTACTTACTTACTCTGCTAATTTTGATCCCGTAAACATGCGCACCAACTCACCAAATTTGGCATGCATGCCAGGTCTGGCGAGAAATTTGATGAAATGTAAAAATGAACCCCTTGCATCCCATAATGTGCTCTCTAGCACCCCACAGAAACATAAAAATGGCTCTCAGGTCCCTCATTTTGAGAAACTATCCTGAACAGTAAGTTCACAATCTGCCTTTCAAACTAAAATGCTCCAAAACCAACATCCAGAAGGGTTAGGGCCACAAAACCAACGCCAAAAGATTTGTCATATCAAGCCCGAAAAATCATACCCTACTGGTCATAGCATTTTTTTGACAGGAAGTTTGCAGTTTGCCTTTGAATGGAAAACATAAAAAATGATCTCGTCTCAGGCTGTTTCTCGCAGAGACTTGTAAATGGCATCAAAAGATAGAGTAAAGGGAGAACAAAAAAGTTGTATTTATAACGCTTTTAGTTTTTATTTTATGAGCCATCACATTTGTGAGGTCTGATACTCACAATTCAGTTTGTATTTTTTCCCCACATATGACATGTCCTGACGTTCACAAGTCTCAGCAGAAGTCACTTGTCCAAAAATGTTTGTGATCGGATGTACAGTTTTAGAGATGGAGCAATTTACATTTCTGAGTCCTGCTGAGTCAGGGAACTGGAAGGTAGACAATTTTCTGTTGTCTACCTTTGTATGTGTGGCAGATGCACATGCATGTGGACAAAAGCTGACAGCTGATTGGCTGAAATGCTCCCACTATATACACAGATTGGGCAGGCAGATTCTGTCAGAAATCAATAAACAATTCTTCATAAAAGTCACATTTCGGTGTCAAAATGTAGGAAAAACTTTTCTTTCAAAAAAACCCTGTAATTTTAAAATGTTTAGTTTTCCATTTGCAGGCCTCAAAACGCAACCAGTGGTGGTTTTGTCCTCATTCAGTGGTTCAGTTAAAGGTGGGCTGGAAGATCATCCCCCTTTTACTTTGGTTTTGGTGCCGGTTGTTGTCTTCTCTACCATAGTTGTTTATTGTAACATGCAGAAGGGGGAGGGAGGGGGTGGACTGATATTTGATGGACCTATCAGCAAATCAATCATTGTAAAGATGATCAGTACAATGATTGGCCAGAATTTTCCTCTGGTCACACCCTCTAGACTGGACTAAAACATTTAGGTTTTTATTGCAAACATTCTATTTCAGTCCATGATATGGGATTGTGAAGAGGTTTACAAACAATATGGTAAAGGTCTCCCACCCCACCTTTAATCTGTTTTCTGCTTCAACACTCATTAGTCTGCCTTTCTGCGTGTGTATCTTCAGATAAAGATGCATGTGGACAAAAACTGACAGCTGATTGGCTGACATGTTCCCTTTACAGAAATATAATGAACTGTGTAATATAAGAACTGATTAAAAGACATTGTCTCCTTCAAAAACACATACACAGTAGGATTTTCGTAATAAAAGTATTAGTCAAAATCCCAAAACATATCTAGTATATAAAAGTGAAAAAAAAAAAAACAATACCAAAAATAGGTGGAAGGGGTTGTGACGTGGTGGCGTGGGAGGCACAACATGGCCAGGGTGTGAGGTCCCGACCAATGCTGCTGGGAGCTTTAATTTTATGTCAGATCATATTGGTCTGCCCTTTGAACTTTGGAAATTCATCTAATGAACTAGATTGGAACCTTTGGTGGCCCACAATATGGCCCATGGCCTGCATTAAATAAAAAAGAAAGCTTGGAGGTGATCTAAACCTTTGGGCAGTAAGTAGTGCATCAAACTTTCTAGAACTTAGTGTCTGTAACTGATGAAAGCTGAAGGCCAAGCAGTGAATACTTCTGGGGTAATACTGCAGCAGTTAACAGCCACAAAATCTAACTTCCCTTTGCCTGTATAAAAAGTTTTAACCTATATTTTTTACATGTGTAGGAGGTTGATTTTTACCATATACTGTATATAAAACATGGACAGACATGACAGTTGGCCACCAGAGGTTAGCTTGTTCCAAATATTATATACATATTCTGATTTCAATCTTTTTTTTAACTACATTAAAAATAGTGATTTCATCTTTCTGATAGCATTTTTCAAAATGTTATTTCATAATGTAACAAAGGGATTACAGCTACGATAATTTGGCTTGATATTTTCACAGCACATTATCCATCTTTATGGAAAGGTTACGATATTGACCCATTATTAGTCTCAAATCCATTTGGTTTTTAAGGTCACTTTGTCGATGATACACCTGAAAAAGAACACACACCACAAAACATCAGACCCAGATGAGTTATTAAACACTAAGTCTGGAAACAAACAAAACCACAGTCTGTTGACAAACAATTGAAATATATAAAGACCAGTTACTGACGAATGCCCGATGCACCTGCAGAAGAAATGACAATAATACACCTGTATAGTGGAAACACCTGAAAAAGAACACACTCCAAAAACATCAGACATAGACGAGTTATCAAACCGTCTGGAAACAAACAACCATAGTCTCTTGAAATACAATTATAATATATAAAGAGCAGATACTGATGGATGTCCAATGCACCTGCAGAAGATATGACAACTTTGTGTGCATGGGGAAGTGTACATTTTGAGCCTCATGTAAACCTCTTTCTCTACTAATAATGCTCAATCTCTTTGAAGAAAATAATTTAAAAAAAGAATACATGTGGTTAAAATTACTTTTGCTATGCAACCCATTCAAGTTTGCAAAAACATCACGTCTCTTTTGCTTTGGAAAATTTATTTCCTAGCACCAGCTGTACTGCCTCTCATGTGGTCCTCATTAATTCTTCTCATTACCATCATAGACATGTTTTGGTCTACAGAAAACAAAACTGGGATCTAATGTACAATATAAAACCAATGGCAGTAAATGGTATTCACTCAAATCAACCATGAGCTTAAATGATACACACCCACGCAAACAAAGAGACTAAGATAATACTAGGTGAAAACTGGAGTATGAATCACACCAGAATGTTCCCTCCATGACTCAAAACCACATGCACTGAGCCTGATAAACCAGGTCACCCCGCCATGCAAGAAAGAGACTTCTTCACCTTGCAAGAAATGCCAGAGCATTGTGAAGAGTACAATCTGGGATTGAAAATGCCATAACACTATTAAAGTTCCTCAAGCAAAACCACATATTCACCATCTGGGGTGGGTGGCACCAGATGACATGCATATGGTAGTGCAGAAAAATAACATTTCCCAGCCAGGGGTAAAGGGGGTGGGGGTGGGGGGTGGTTGTAGATCTGTCTCATACACAAATATAAACAAATCAAATGTAACACTCAACATTAAATTAGCATCATCCATGTTACTGGAGTCATTAAACATGTTTCTATAAAACATCAAGTGAATCTGATGTGAATGAAGGCAGCTGAGGCGTCAGAAGGTGGCAGTAAAGGGTACATTACACATGGCTGGAATGACCAATAGAAGAAAGTGTTCTGTTGCGGTTGTACTTTTAAAAAATTGGATTGTTTTCCCCCCATGGATGAAATTGGACAATAATTTTGTTTCCTCATTGCTGTTGTAGTCACAGCAAGCGACTCACTAGTGAAAACCGTTAAATATTCACTCATTTCAAAAAAGGTGATTCCATCTCTCAGCAAATTAAACAAGATTCACTGTACAAGATTTACTTGTGCCTGCACAACATTTGTGTTAGCACATACTATACACATACTATATCATGGTTCTGGATTACATTATGAAATACAGTCACTTAAAATTGTATGATATTGTAAAAAAGTAAGGCTCAATTTAATTTTATGGAGGATTTCAAGACGAAACACAATGGAGAAGCACATTCACAATTATTGTTAAAATAAGTGATTTACTTATTTAGTAACAAAGATTAGGTTTAATTTTTGTGATTTAGGCATTTTTCATGATTTTCAAAGAGCACAAACAGCAAACAACAACATGGAGCGTAGCTAAAAAGAACCAAGGACAAAAAGGCAGAACATATATGCTCACTTTTCTTCATTGGATCCTTCACTCACTGTCTTAAAAATGTATGCTTTCACACAAACATTGCAAATATTTGACTCAAGTTATACCCCTATTGTAGACATAATTTGCAATGGTTTATGTAGACATTTTTATATTGTTAATATATATTTTTTACTTTTATTCTTTTTGTGGTCATACTTTCAGCTGGTTCTGAAATAAAGGACAGGTTGTCATTTTCTGACATGTCCGTTTCACTTTGTTTCTCTCCCGTCATCTGAACCTGCTGAACCTGTGGGGGCTTAATCCAGCTACAATGGGTGAAGGTGGGGTATGCGCTGTATGAGTCACCAGTTCATCACAGGGCTGAACATATATAGACAATCACTCTCATATTCACACCTATGGGCACTTTCGATTAACCAATTAACCTATCACTGCATGTCTTTTGATGGTGGGAGGAAACCAAGTACCCGAAGAAAACCCACAGACACGGGGAGAACACGCAAACTCCACCTAGAAAGGTCTGGTGCTGGAATTTAACTAGGGCCCTTCTTGCTGTGAGGCACAAGTACTTTTTTTTTTTTTTAAATCTCCTATTTAAATGAACACCGAATTGAAGAAAATAATTGATAGGTCACTCAATAACAAAGATGATTGATCGCTCTAGCTATAAGTACAATACAGACTCCCATATTAATGTCAGATAAGCATAGGAGTATGTACATAATGTGACAGAGAATTTTAAAGTCCCACAGAAGACACCTCAAATGAAATCTGCTTTGAAATTTGTGCAGAAAGACTTCCGCTTAAAGCCGTTTAATGCAATTCTTGTTGTTTTGTTGTCATTTGCAGGACATTTGGTGACCGGAGTGTTATGAGACAGATCTGAGCCCATACAAACTCTGTGGGGAGACTGATCAGGTGAGGGGTGTATACCTGCACTGAGCCCCCGTGCCTGTCCGCTGCCAGGTGGGAGGTCAGATAGGAGGAGTTTGCTTGGCGAGTAGGCTGCACCTCCCATGCTCCTCGTCGATCAGAGGCCGCTGTCTGCTTAGGAGTCGGGGGAGGGGCACGTCGGTGACGGTGGAATTGGGGGGGTGCAATGGAAAGGGGAGGGGGTGGAGGGTGATGGAATATTTGTGTTAGGAAAGATGGTGTGCGAGGCCAGGTACCATGCAAAGCAGCATGAGAAATAAAGAAAGAAAAAGGTAATAAAATAAAAAAGTAAATCAAAATTAAAGCAAGGCTTCAGCCAGAAAACTGAATCAAAAAGTAATGAGCCTGAAGCCAAATGAAAGTAAGCTCAAACACATCAAACTTTGGCCTCAATCTCACTTAAATATGTATATCAATAGTCCTTATGTAAGACTGACTTTCACTTTTTTGTTACCAAACAGCAGTCTTCTTTAGTACACTGCTCTGTAACAGAAATCCACAACATGGCCCGGCTAAAGTGTTGGAACAAACAATTTAGACTGAAGTCAGTGTGAACTCTGGAGGGTTGGGTTGTTCCACAGCTTTGAAAACAAAAAGGACTTACCACATAGTTTGGCCACATTTTGGACTCATTTGATTTGTTCTATTAAAAATAGAGATGTAATGTTTTCTTGGACAACTCCGTTGTTAACAGTAGAGCTGCAACAAGTACTTTAGTAATTTGAAAACAAAAAATCCATCAATATTTTTTTTGCCTTAAGTATTCATTTAATTATTTTCATAATTGCGTTCCACCTTGGGGATCATGCTTTACAGGAACTGTAAACAGTGACGTGTCAAAAAAAAAAAAAAAATGGCGCTATAGAAGACGAGTGCGTGTGTGTAAACTTCAACTGTCCTACCACAACACTACTTCATTGACGTTTCAATATCTGAAGAGAAGCATCTGTTTATGATCCAGACCAGCTCATTATCTGAAGGCAGTGCAAGGCAAATACTAGTCTTCCACTTAACAGTAGCCTAAAATTAGCCTTTTATGGTGATTGCTAACGAAGAAACACAGCAGCGCTGCTTAGAACATGGGTTTTATTGTAGTCCATACTGAGTCTTGATGACAGCTCGATGCAAAAAAAATTACAATAAAAATCTGCTTACTTAATCACTGAAACACCTGGCAGAATACTAGACTCCAACAAGAATCGATAGCTACAGCTTTAGTTCCAAGTCTGATCGAGTGCCTCCGATTTTTGTTACAAACGTATTTTCAGATAAGTCATTGATATAGACTTTTGTAACTATTCTTCAATGCAAAACTATCATTCAACAATAAAACTACAAAAGGTTATAAGATGTTCTCAGAGTCTCTCTCAAACTAATCTGAAAATCAAGCGTTCCCATTCAATGGACAGATCCATTTTTGTACAAATGAAATGAACCAGTTTCCATATTATTACCTCCTCCAAGGAGGACAGAGGTAATGTCATCACTTAATTTTGGAAATCAGTTCTCAGCAGGATTTCATTGGAATTACTGCATTTCATTTTATAGGATAGTGTATATCATGTACTGATGATCATTGGGTAAATTTCTAGATCCAATAATTAAAAAAAATGTGTAGCAGTAGCTGATGAGTGATTACTCACTCACTCCATGTGTAACTGCCTGGCTCCACTATTGAAAACTGTCCTTTTTTTTCTTTGTGTGAAAGTCTTCCATGATGAAGACAACAGGTTCGCATCTGAGTTTGTTGTGACATTACAGTCAAAACTCATGACATGAACCATCACAAGGTTCATGAATGTAAATTTGACCAGCTATAGAATTTTAGCACACATCTGACAGTCATCAAACTGAAAAATGGATGATCCCAGCAACATGAGGGGTACATCTTCAATGAAAAATATTATATAACACTGCAAGTTTTCAGTTTCTGACCAAGCATTACCTCATGATGTGTGGATTCTGTGTGACATTAACTCGACTTCAGATTAATGGTGGGATTTTGACAACTCAAAAATACTGGGTTATTCTTGTCCCTCTAAGAGACTTTGCCATTACGTATAGGAATGGCTCATCTGTGTGAAGTTGGCCCCCAAACCCATTGAAAATCTTTAGATAAATGGTCTCATTTGTTTGTGCTGGTTTGTGTGGTTAAATTATCATTGGTGCTATTATGGTTTTTGAATTATTAACAATTCTTTTATAGGTCACCTTGGGGTCAGCCAGCCCCCACTTCGTCCAAATTTAACCCAAGTGGAGGCGTTTGTGCTATTAAAATTATTGTTTGTGCTGTTATGGTTTTATAGATATTACTAGATTTATTTTCAGCCAATGATGTCACTCAGCCCCCCACTTCCTCAAAATTGAGTGGAAATGGTTATTCAAGGATAAGAACTCAAAAATCGTAATGGCACAAATGATCATTTTAACGTTACAAACAGTGCAATCGAAGCACAAACAAATGAATTTATGTATCCAAAGATTTTCAACGGGTGGGGGCCCAACTTCATGCCGGTGGGTGGGTCATATAAATTTACGGCTCTTATATAGATGTACATTTAGTTTAAACACATTAGTTTCATCAGGTTAATTAAAATAAATGGTGACACACTGAATTGACATTAAAGCTTAATCATACCTGATTTCTTATGGGTGCATGCTGTGAAGGCCGGTCTCTGTGGGCATGGCTTTCCCGTGTGACTGCAGATGCTCCAGAGTCTATATGGACTGACCCCACTGGTGTGGGCTGTGGACAACAACAACCAATTTAATGTTAAGCTGTCCCTTAATAATGCATGCATTTACAGTTTGCGTTACTTACTATCTGCCTGCCAACCCAGTCATAGGTGTAGTCGAAGGTGTATCCTTTTCTTTCGAATAGTTCCGTGAACAGAGTCCTCAGATATTCATAGTCTGGTTTCTCAAAGAAGTCCAGTCGTCTCACATATCGCAGGTAGGTTGCCATCTCCTCTGAATTAGGCAAAAAATTGTTTCAATTCATTACAAAAAATTGACGGTGATAAAATAATTATTTTTAATTCAGGTATAAATTATCACTGAGATTGAAAATATGTGAATTGATTTGATATTTAACAAGTTTTTACAGCAATAGTCCAAAGGAAAAAAAAAAGTCTAAACAATGGGAATTGTTCGTTTTATAGAGAACAAAACAAAGAAAAAACAAGCCATCTATTCTCATGGACAAATGCAAGTTTGCAAGTATATAGCAGGGGTCGGCAATTAAGTTTGCCCTCAGGCCAAATTTTTTCCAACCCAGTACATGACGGGCCACAACCAAAACAATGGCTCATTTATTTAATTAATAGGGGAGGATGAAAATGATTGGCGCTCGTGAAATGACACGACAGACAGAGGTTGAAGCTGGCTGATGTAAGTTACATTTTCTGGCTAACCATTAGAGACACCATTAATTATCTGCACGTTGGTTAAAAAACAACCACCCCACGCACACATTTCTATGTGTTGCTATTTGTTGAAGTGACCGAGCTGATGATTGACGCACAAAACAAATAAACTGACCAAAACCTCCAGACCTGCCTGAAGATTAAAGTGATGTCTCTTTCACCAGATATCCATAAAAATAGTGACCAGCCGGAAATGTCACTTTTCACACTAGGTGAGAAGTTATGTCTGAAATCTGAACTGTATTTTTAATGAATGTTGCTGGACATAAATCAGTTCTACTGTAAACATCTCTGCTCTGTCATTTCCAGGCCGAACCCGGCAGCCCATGGTCGAGTGGATTCAGTGTTTTTGCTACAATTTGCTTCCTACAGTGCAATGCATTGTTATTGGTTAGAGCCCTGCACTCCTGTGGCACCCAACACAAGGCAGTGTGGTGCGGGACAAATTTTGAAAGCTCGCTATGGGAACGGTGATAAGCTGCAGTCCCGCAAACTAAAAACATGTTTAAAATAAAAGCTATAAATTATTCATTTTGACTATCATATATACTTGAGGGGGGGGTCCTGTGAGAGGATCCTCCCAGCACCGAGCTGTCGACTCTGAGCTGGCCAAGGTGAATCTCCTGGGAGGACCCCACCAACCCAACCTGTTTACCTCTCAACGGTTTCATGCCCTCTTGAATTCCCTATTCAAAGAGATGGACTTTACCACCCGCTTTGGGCTGCCACATTTCAACTCACTTCTGAATCCTGCACGACTTGTGGGCAGGAGTGGGACTGGAAATTGTGTCCCGCGCAGCCCTCTGTTATTGGTTTATATTTGTTGTGTCTCACAGTCATATAAAGGTCTAAATAACACACACGTAATGTTTGAAACTTGTGCTACTCACATTTCTGTTCCTATGATGTCTGGCCTGTTTGAAAGAAGTATTTTAATTTTCACAATAATATGACACCTATGTCCGTTGTTTGAGTGACTGCGTGTTTTACAACTATTGGAATTTCAGCACCAGGTGCTGTCTGCTGTTATTTGTTTTTGCATGTTGAGCGTCCACTCTGCACCATGCTGATGGGCTTTTTCACCCTCATATCCAGATATAACAAATCAGAATTTAGATCCATTGAAATGTTTCTGTTCTGAAAAATGAAGTTTCCAAATGAAGAGCTTTGTGAGACTGTCCAATTTTTTAAAAAGTATAATTTTTTTAATTTTCGTTCTCTAGTTCAAACAATCTCACAGGCCAGATGTTTTGGCTCACAATTAGTGGCTCACAGGCCACTAATTGCTGACCGATGGTATATAATATACATTCCCCTATGGAGTTGCAGAGTACTTTTTCTTTAAATGTAATTTGTTTTCCCTGTATTTAAATGCACCATTGCTGATGATCTACTTTGGCAAAGGTACTATTAATCGAGCAATGTAAACAGCTACTTCAATATACCTGGGAAGTTCTCACAGAGGACCTCAATAGGAGTGTTTCGCTTCGTGTCTCCGATCTTTTGGTATCGTTCTTTCAGGGTGTCAGCCTGCCGAAAAAAAATACATACTTTATATAGGAACACTTCATGGGGATGTTGCAAACATCTTCAAATGTCTTAAAACAGTATTGACAAAGATAGGCAAAACCCAGTTATCACATTCCATCAAACAAACAATCAATCTACCAAATTTAATTTATGTAGTGCCAAATCATAATAAAAGTTATCTCATGACACTTTGCATGTAGAGCTTGTTGAAACCACTCGAAATTACCATCATGAGTTACAAGTGGTGAAAATTAACACAAATTTCTTAATTCCAGCTCTTCACTGAAATCCTTGCCTTTTATATCATCTGACACTGGTTTTCTGTACATTCTAAAATAGCTAATGAGAGTTAATAGTGCAACAAAACAAATTGACTTTGTATGGGTATCCGACTTTGCACATACATCACATACTATCTGTATTTATTGGTGTTTAGTGTGACTCGCAGCTCAGTGTGTTTACATACTTTTAGTCCCTGCCAAGGCAGACTCCCACGAAGAAAGTACATGAACATGTGCCCTAAAGCCTCCAGGTCATCTCGCCGGCTTTGCTCTACAACAATAGATTTGCAAGTATTTCACTCGTGTTCCCAATCACCTCATGTAAAGAGGAGCATTTCAGAACAACCACACAACACAGGCTGTGATGAGGTTTAAAGTTACTGTACCTTTGCCCAAGTGTGTGTTGATGGACATGTATCGGGCAGTGCCAGTCAAGCTCTTATGCTCCCGGTATGGAATGTGTTTTTTGGTCTCTGGGTCGATGTATTCTTTGGCCAGGCCAAAGTCAATGATGTGAATAATATGTTCCTTTTTATTCCCTTGCCGTCCGATAAGAAAATTTTCAGGCTTTACATCCCTATAGATGAGGTTTTTAGAGTGCACATACTCCATTCGAGAAATCTGTAAAGAGAGAGCAGAGTCAGCAGAGAACAGCAAATTACAAATTACTTAGAAGACCAATACCTCAGTAAATGAAACACCAAGAAAACACAACTGCATTTTAGGTTTATATTTGTAGTGCAGAATCTTGACTGCTTTAATGGTACTTAATAGTCTTTTCAAATCAGTGATGGCAAAGTTACACAGACATAAATCATGCTATAATATTTCTGCAATAGCGCACAACCAGGTCTCCAACTACTTTTCCCCTCTTAAAAAAATTTATTGGATGTCCTATACACATATAAAACATCGGTTTTGTCACACAAACACCAAAGCACTATAGATCCTTATGTATACTAGAGGTTTTTCTAGAAAGTTCCAATGAGGGAGCACCACATGGTGAAGGAGTGATGTGACCAAGTGCGAATGGTGCGATAGGGGGGGCTATGCCCACCCCTTGTGTAGTGTGCACCCTTAGAAAAACTTAAGGTCCAGTGAGGGATTCTGAGGATATCTGAGGAGAAAATGTGGTCATCCTGAAACCTAAGAAATAAAGTCAATCAAATGTAAGCTACATCAAATCGTGCAAGAAGCAAATAACAGCGCCTTGTGGAAAACACCAATTTGAGTCGTTTTGCTCTGTCCGAGAGTGTATTTACTATAATTAGAATTTTTTTGGAGCAATGATGTTTTTGATGATGTTACTTAAGGTTCAATCGGCTAATTTGCAAGAGGGCACTCGCTGATTACATGAGGGCACGGCACACTTATTTCCCGTTTCAGAAAAAATGGTCCTTAGAGGGATAGATTAAAAAATGTCTACTTCCTATGAATGTACATTACAATAATTTTTTACAAGTATTAAGCAGGAGTCATTTTGGTCTGATTCACTTATTCTAAAATAAGTGTACTGGTCTTTCATAAATTACTTTATCAAAAGTAAGATTTTAAGACTAATAGAAGCTATAGATTTTTTTCTGCTGATGGTATCAACTGGTCTCACTTTTAACTGTCAAAACTTGCTTAGCTTTGTGAGGGCAGGGACCACCAGTCCACCTTTTGTCAAAGTCTCAAGTGAGCAAAAGTTTTAATAGAAATTTTAATTTCTGAAACTACTGTTTACAGTTTGTTTATATTCAACCAACTCCGTAAAGGCCTGAGACAACCTTGTTGCGAATTGAAGCTCTACAAATAAAACTTAATTTAATTATTTTTTTAATTGAATTGGAATTACATTCATCCTCGTCTCTCTCATACTTGCAGTCATGAACATGCCACTAGTTTATCTACATAGATGCAGACTTTTAGAGATTTTGTTTATTTACCCTTCACAAATAACTATTGTAGTTGTCACACCAGCAAGGCTGTCCAAGGATTTTGTTGCACAAATGTTTCAATAGAAAGGTCTGGTGTCTTGGTTTAGTGCAATTTAGGAAGGTCTGTTTGGAGAAATGGAACATAATATTCATAACCTGGTTTGATTAGCATATAATCACCTGAAAATGTTACCTTAGAATGAGCTGATTATATCTACAGAGGGTCTGGATGCAGACCAACATGTTTCTACATTCGCTCAGAATGTTCTTTTGTTTTTTTTGCATTTTATAGCATGAGGCAGCCGACGTTAAGGTGTACTGTCATCTCCTACTATAAGCTCAGAATATAGAAAGAAACACACTGCACCATGATTTTTGTTGCCACAAGAGTTAATTATGGGAGAGGGCGATATTCATGATCACCAAATATCACCTTTGAGTTTAGTGTTTGCTCACCCCCTCACCCATCTGTTCATCTGATTCTAATGTGACGGAAACATGAAGGCTCTTATTGGTGTTAAAAAGATAATTATTATGTTATACTCAACTTATACTACACCAGATCCTCATAAATCCTGTTGATCTTACATAGTGGGACAGGATAACACCTAGAATTATCTCCATCTACAGGGCCTGGAATACCATCAGTAAAAGTGGAAGTCATGTGGGATATTGCTACAGTATGGGAACAATACATGATCTTATCTAGTTGCACTGGTATGACTTTCAGATCAGTCTCTCTTGTTCTTGTTTGGTCTGAACTAGAGATGTGCGGATGACGTATATTTTCATCTGCAATCGCTTCTTAAAATCTCTATCCGCCCATTATCCATTCGCATGAACGATTTTCCCCAAATTTTCATAATGTTTAGGTCTAATGAAGATGCCTCGGCAATTGGGACTATGCCTATTGTCTTTTTCAAACAGTGTAGTTCAGTAGTAGCCTATATCTTGCCAGTAAACTGGAGCCTTTCTTGGAATTTTTAAAAAAAATCTTGAACAGCAATTCCAAAATTATCTCCACCCACCACACAACGTGAACATGAGCGGGTATAACCTTATCTGTTAAAATGTTTTTAATGTTCTGGATACTGGCATATTATATCTGGCCCAGAGACAACAGTTGGAAAAATAGCTTTTTTATGCTAATACTGACACTTTTACAGACATGTTGATTAATGTTCATTGCTGTGACAGCAGCCAGCCAATGATGAGATCAATAGGCCATTGGCTGATTAAAAAGTATTTTAGTGTCGTTTTCATTCATTTGTTTACCTTTGGAAAAATATGCAAAATGTTTTTTTCTTTAATTTGAGTGCTTCAGTCACAACCCACCAGAATTTAATTAAAATATTATTTTTCATCGAGTTGAGTTGATCCGCACCACCTGCCGGTGCGTGGTTCAAACCGCGCATCTCTAGTCTGAACTGAGCTTGTTCTGTATGACTGCTGAGCTGATTTCCAACTCACCAACTGAATGGCAATCATTAAGACAGTCTTCAGTGAAAAGGTCCTGTCGCAAAGGTCAAAAAGGTCTTCTAGGCTTGGTCCGAGCAGCTCCAGAACCATGGCATTGTACTTTCCGCAAGGGCCAAAGTAGAACACCTGGGGCACTCCTTCTGCTAGAAATACAAAGAGTGACAAAAAAACAATCCATAATAAGCCACACAAATCACTGAAACATCACAGCTTCATATTTAATTCTTATTCCAACCTGGTTAAAAACATGTCTCAAAGGAACACAACTTAAGTGAAAACCATATGATTGGGTTTTCTATGTGAGCAGGGAGGCAAAAGTGTTTATTATTCTTTAAATCTCTGATTAATAATATTTTTAGTTGGGGTCCAAGGTGAACCATTAGAGTTTTTGCTGTGGTAGAAAAGGGGGGGGGGGGTACCACAAGGTTACAGTGGGACAGAGCTGAGAAGGCAACTCGGTAAAAATTTACCTAGAGGTGACAAAAAAAGTGCCTGCACAGGCAGCTATGTCACTCTGGTGGAGAATAATCCTTTCACTGACTCAAATCACAACCTCCCAACTGTACAACATCACTCATGCTTCACTCTCTCCAATTTCAACCAAATCCCTTCCATCTGTTACCTTGGCTTTTATTTCATGTCTTGACATAGAACTCAGTTTTGTGAAATCTTCAAACACTTATAATGGAAGGACTGCAGTTCTGAACATTCTACATTTTAACGTGTTCTGGTCATGAGCTTTTGGTTTAAGCTCATTTTATTGTCAATATATGCATGTGTGAGTCTAACATTTAAATTGTAATGTAAATTATGGACAATATTTATGGATTCGTCTGGGCTAAAACGGATTACTGGAAATCAAGGAAACCAATAAGTCATATTTTGAAGTTATGGAAATCAGGTCAGATTGTTAATGCCTTTGGCTGAGCACGATTCATAGTTTGCATTCATAGTCATACTCTTATTAAAAAGGTCTCTTCAAGTAACTTCAAAGAAATGCTGAAGCTTCAATCATACAGACCTTCCTCGATCAGAGTTGTGTTCTATTCATGGGAATACAGAAAAGTTAAAAACAGTTGGTCTGATTGTTTTTTTCTGTCCTCATATTGACAATCTGCTGCTAAAGACATTGTGGGTACATGCATTTAGACGTGGTTGTTTGAATAGGCAGTTTAATTAGTATGCAGTATCAAAACTGAATATACTGTCTTTATGAAGCTGCATGGCAGGACATAAAGTGTCAAAATAAAGCAATGAATATAGTTTACTTTGTTGATTTATGCTTTGTGTGTCATGAAGGACATATGTCTAAGGAATTAAGCTCTACAATACATGGTTATAAAAGCATTTGTCTTTCCGCTTGCTGTAAGTAAATATGGCACAGATCTAAGAACATGAAAGTAAATTGTAACCCTTTAAACCACCCAGGGTCTACATATAGGCTGGAAGTAGTCACTCAAAAATGTTAAGCAAACCACCCAAACCTGTCCCAAATGTTAAATGACCTAATGTAGTTTGACAATAGAGATTCTCACACATCAGAAGATATAAATCACTTTCCAATAAAAATAACCACAGCAGGTACAATCACTCATTCGTTCAAAATACAAATGGCAAACAGCTGATCTGAACCTTTATGTCTCATAATTAGTCACAGAGGAACCATATTCTAACAAACACATCCAAAACAAACAAAAAAAATGTCCAAATGTAGTCCAAAGCGCATCAAAACATCAATATCCACAAATGACTATTGCATTATTTAACAGGACCCGCCTCCAATGTCCAAGTTTTCATGTTAATATTTTCATTTATAATATAAGCAAACACCAAATGCATGGTATCAAAATGGTTCAAGAACAGTACTCAATTGACTTTATTAAGAAATTTAGGCGAAATTGAGTGGAAGTTTAAAGGGTTAATATCCCTCCTCATCCACCACTTAGGCACATTTACTGCAAATATGTTCCTGAGGACTTTTGACTTGCCAGATGGGTATGGGAAAGACACTGCAGCTTGAAAGGTGGCATGAATGCTGTCAGCTAGCATATTGGCATGTAGGAGTCACGCTGAGCTCCATCCTGTGTTTCTGGACACCATTATCCAGTTCTGTTGGTTGCTAATCGTACCATAGGAATGAGTGCCTTAAAACCCCGGGAGTCTGTGGGTGGCCTAAAAATGTGTCAGATTAGAGATATAACATTTTTCAATTTAAAACATGGCTAACCCTAACCCTTTTACTAGCAGAGGCTACATGGGTGGCAAATCATTATTTTCAGCAAAATGGTACTCTTGACTTATTAAATCTTTTAGAGCTATACAGAAAGCAATCATTTAATTGCATAGCAACAGTGTGAATTCAGTTGAAGCTAGTCATTTTCAAGGTACAGGTTTTTTTTGGTTTATCTGGTCCATTTGTTTGTAAAAACAAATCCGTGCAATGCTGGCAAGTCCTCCTCACTGATTTTTTTTTTTCTTACAAAACAGAGGCATTAGGAAAGAAATCTACCTCAACCAGGCTTATGCTCATAATTAACCCTTTGATGCATACTGGTCACTCCAGTGGACAGTTATTCTACAGTTGTTCTCTTGTATATTCATGGGTTTAATTGTTTTCGTTTCATACCAGTTAGTTCATATCGTTACTGTAACTTGGCTGTTCTTAATGCCTGATCTGCACTAACATGTTTGTGTGAATCAATTACTTCTTATTAGACTGTAATTAACAGCCATCTTAAACAAAAATTGCATTAAAATGTTTTTTATTTCATAGTGTTCTGATTTAAATACATATTTCTTTGAGTCAAAGCTTAAACACATGTTGTCCAGCTGAGTGGATATTTTTGTAGCTCCATAAGAATTTGGCTCAATAAAAAGATTTCAATCACATTGCATTTTTCAAGCCTAAAGAGAAAAACACACACAAACAAATTTGACTAAGGTTGTCATTATTCATGAGGTTAATCATCCAAAGGGTTAATTCTCTTCTTTTCTTCATGTTGCAAATAAAGGGAAATGTTGAATAGCTTATTATTTATCATCTATATTTTGCATATTATCAGTATAAATTAGATATTTTCCTATATTTAATTTACATGTTCATTAAAATGCTCCCAAAACCTCAGATCAAAATTGAGAGTAATCATATCTAAAACTTAAGAAAGAGTGACTTTTTCAGTAAAACCTCATTAGCTGAACCCATGTACCCATGAACTCATGCATGTGTCCATGCACCGTCATTTATCCAATGCCATGGGTTTAAAAGTGTAAAACCAAACCAAAATATGCAAGCCTCATGGATGAGAAACAGGCTTTCTGTGCCAGTATACTGTATAAAATCTGCATTGTGTGCACATATCGCACACTTACAAAAATCAGCAGAATGCCTTCTACTCATCTCCAACCTGTAGTAGGATCAGTCTCTCAATAGAACCCCCCGACTCTTTGGAATATTTTTTCCCCCCATGTTTACTCCACTTTTCCCTGTTCATTGGGTTTGTTTCTCTCCCTGACGGACACTCTCTGATAAGTCTAGCGCTGCTGTGCATGAGTGAGCGCAGTCATGGGTGCGGTAACCATCCAAAAGGAGAGTAGATGGATCTCTGAAAACAACAAACTATGTGGTTCGCTTTGTTGTTGAGAACAGTGGGGAGGTTTAGAAGTGCCTCATACAGGCAGAAAAATAAACGCAAATAAGCAACTGTACTTTGGAAAGGAAGATTTTTTCCAAGTGACTTCACAGAAAAATAAGGCCAAAAGTCACTTATAACAAAGAGAATTGGCAACTACGGGGTCAACCCTGATCCTCGAGAGCTACTATCCTGCATATTTTAGATGCATCCCTCTTCCAACACACCTGATTCAAATGATAAGCCTATTATCAAGCTCTGTAGAAGCCCGATAACAACTGCCAGATGTGCTGGAAGAGGGAAACATGTAAAACATGCAGGAAATTAGCTCTCATGGATTAGGGTTGGTGACCTCTGCCTTAATCCAACATGCATCCTTTTTGGCTGAACTCGAAAAGTATTCTTATGCCAGAAGGCGCATAAATCTAATTGTATGCATTCTGCAGGAGAGTCGCGTAAACCTTGTAGAACAGGGGTGACCAAACTTTTTCCACCAAGTGCCATACACAAAAAAATATAGGAAGGGCTGCGCCACTTACTAGAGGTGAGATATATGGCTTCATCTTTAGCGTATTCAAAAAATTAATTACAAGTTGGTCAAATACACTACATCTATAATTCAGGAAATCCCTGTCTGTAGGGTGTCCCGTTTGTCTGTGGAACACCTAACACCTGCACCCCCTGTCATTCTCGCGATACAGTTTGGTACTGAAAGTCGGTATAGGTACGGAACCGGGGAAAACCCAACTAATTATTATTATAGTCTTTCTTCCTGCTCTTTTTAACTCATTTCACCCACTTCCACAACACATTATGAAGTAAACAATCTCACATTTTCTACACGCTCTGCACTAGTATATTAGATTACAGTAATGCAAAGGGAGAAGTATTGTTTTGTGCCTCCACACTGGCAAAACTGTGATTTATAACCTGACAGAACTGATGTGAAGCCAATTGTAGTTAAGATTTTTATACCAATGTGTAGTTTTTAGGGGTGGCCATGGCTCAGTTGGTAGAGTGGATCGTCCAGTAACCAAAGGGTTGGTGGTTCAAATCCTACTCTGTCCTAGTCAGTCCATTGTGCCCTTGGGACAACTGGTCCTGGGGTCCAGTATCTGCACAGTAGATGGTCTGAACATTTATCTCTTGGCTCCGTCATTTCCAAGTGTGCTATTAGCAGTGCTAGTCTGGTGCTATTAGCACAGTGCGCGGCTATGTAGGTCTCCAGCCTTCACATGTAAATGTATTTCACACCTGTAGTATATGGAAGAATGTGAAACTTCCTGTGAACCTTTGCCTTTGACATGTTGTCTGCAGCACTGCCATGTGTGCTGGCTTCCGTTTAACAGTAGAGAGAGGGTGTAATTAAACAACAACTACATGTGTGGTACCGAAATTCCCAACTGGATTTCGGTCTGTTTACTACCATTAATGTTTGCCCTGGTTCCATACCTATACTGATTTTCAGTACCCAACTGTCTCGCTCGCTTTCTGTGTGCGAGCGAGAATGACAGAATCATGTTTGGTGGTGGTGGTGGTGGGGGGTGGGGCTTCCTTCTTTCATTCTGTGGTGCTGCGCCACAAGTTACTCTATATATGGGAAACCT
Source organism: Siphamia tubifer (assembly GCA_020466265.1). Taxonomy (NCBI): domain Eukaryota; kingdom Metazoa; phylum Chordata; class Actinopteri; order Kurtiformes; family Apogonidae; genus Siphamia; species Siphamia tubifer. The sequence continues at coordinate 32,606,674 of CM035785.1, forward strand.
GGCACAGCTGTAACCAAATCAAGGTTTGGTTACAGTTACCAAAGTTAGAAAGAGCAATGAAATTAGTTTAATATCTTTGATGTTGTATGTCGTAACGATGTGAAAATTTGCACTGCAATCCACCATAGGACTGGAAAGTCACCCTCCAAATTTCAGATAATTTGGTGAAGTAGTGCAGGTGTTAGGTATTCCACAGCCAAACAGGACACACTACAGACAAGAGATTTGTTGAATTATAGATAGATGTGCCGGCTGCACTCCTTTGCAACAGAAGGGACTCGAGATGAATATGTGATGAATAACTGCTGTATTACAGACTGAAAAACATACTCCTAAAGCTCTATATACTAATTATTTAACTGTCAACCCTTTAATCACAATCCCTATATCTTAATGGAATGATAAGGCTAATTTGGTCATCTGAGGACTCTGTTTTGCAATTGATCAACATAAAGTCAAGTCAGTCATTCACATCTTAATCTCCTACATTTGATTTATTTTGCACCATTTTCTTTCTCAGATATACTATATTCTGTAGTACAGTGTGCTTAATGAATTTAATGTTAGTTGAAGATAAAAAAAAAATTGTGCTTTCTGTATAATTTCCATTTTTTTCTACGATAAATAACAATGAGATATTACTGTGTGGACTTTAAATGTTTTCTTCATGACCATGTGGGTTTCCTCCCACTGTCAAAACACAGTCTCAATTGGCAGAAAGTGTGAGTGTGAATTTGTTTTTCTTATATATATATATATATATATATATATATATATATATATATATATATATATATATATATATATATATATATATATATATATAGTAGAGTGTACGCCACTGTGCAGTCAATTTCCCCAAAAGCCTTTAAGGGACATGCGATTCATAGAATGGATTGTTAGATGGATTTCTACAATTACTCTTCAGTGTGCTTTATGTTTCTTATGTTGTTGTCCAAGTGAAGTTTGTGGACTCTGGCCATCTATTTTGATTGGCTGATCAGTTCAGATTTCAGGCAGACATATTCACGGTCTCAATTCATTTCAGTGGCTAATCACATAGCCTATCTTGAGGAAACCAAGATGGATATCAAATTATTGCCATTTCTGTTCTTGGAAAATTTTCATGTAATGCGTTTCATAAATAAATTCATAAATATATGTCTGTCAAATTAATAAATTATAACATTTTACAAATACTTTTATTGTAAAACTACACATCAGAACTGTCAGACATTTGCACAAAGCAGATATGTTTTCTATGTTTAATATGCTCAATGTTACACAATGCATAAAATTACGCAATAATGTTTTACAAAATGTGTAAACTTTGTACTCATTACAGTAAGCACATCAAGGATGTATTCTTTGTTTTCTTGAATTCCATATACACTAAATCAGGGGTGTCCAAACTATGGCCCGCAGGCCAACTGTGGGCCGCTGTCCATTTTTAATTGGCCCGCAAGACCTTTTTACCTGACAACTTTTGCACTTCTTAGTTTTAACACCAGGGGGAGCTACTGTTGAATAAGGCAGTTGCTCCACCAAAAAAGGATAGTCAAAGAAGAAGTTTACCTCATGTTGCTAAACATGGTAGAAAGTGAGTGGAGAAAGTTTCAGACATGGTGGGGGAAGTGAATAACCCAAATCCAAAGCAAAGCATCACAGCTCCCAGTGAGTGCAATGCCATTCCCACTTTAGACTACTTTTAAAAAATGTGGGTCGAGGAGCGGATCGGGTTGGTCCTTTTCAAATATATTTCTTGTGGTCCGGGTTGTGGGCAGGCTAGTTAAAAAAGCGGTCAGTTGCAGAGCATCGGTGGCAGGTACACATGCGACTAATAATAATACACTTCAGTTCATTCAAGGAAAGTGTTGAATCGTGTGCAAGAGATGCAGCCATGCTGTTAAAAACAGAATAAATAAAAGACATTTAAAAACCAGATTTCATACGTCTACTCATTAGGGATTCTACTCCTCCAGTTGTTCCATGGAGCACTTTGCTTAAGTGATCAACTTTTTTTTCTTCCTGCATTTTCACACTAAATCATTTTCATTTTTCAATGTGCCCCTCCGCTGAGATGACATCTACGGGCTCAAACATTTTCCACCTTTTTTCCTGTAATATCAGTCATGACTTCATGCCAGTTACTGAATCACCTGAAAGACACATACAATATCATACAAACACCTTTATAGCCTCAATTGACATCAATGGAAAAGTACTAACATTAAATAATCCAATCACTATGTTAACTCTAAAACATTATACTCCAAATTTGATCAGAGGTGATCTTCATGTCTTTTTTTTTATTTCTTTAAAGTAAAACAAGTTTTTATTATTCCAAAAACTTGTGAAAATTTCATGTTTTTCCCCTTATCTTGTAAGTCTGTGCTTGACCACTTCCAAATATTTACTTAGTGAACAGAGGAGCTGAGATTGATACTGTAAAAATAAGTTGAAGATCTATCCAATAAAAGATAGTGCTAATATCCCTGTGTTCATCCAGACCTCACAGTTGTGATGTCTTGCTATCAATAAAAAGGGAGTAATTCAATAGATCATGAAATCAATTATTCACTGTGTTTTTATCAACCTTGAACAGTCAGAATGGCATATGCCCCCAAAGCACTTCTGGGGTAGGATCTGACTGAACAAACATAGGTATTACTGTGGTTAAAGCTGTTAAATGCTATGCAGGAGGTTGTTGGTGGAAACTAATATTGGGCCAATTATTTTCTTTGATCTTGATTGAAACTGAACTCAGTGAATCAATCGGAAATGCAATCCATTGAGAACTGAGGGAAGAGTAGTGATTATAGTGAGCAACTGGAAAAAATAAAAAAGTTGTCAACAAATGTTTACAAAGGCACATTTTGACAAACAAAGTGATACATTTTGTGCCCAGTGCTTAGATCTATCTAATGAATCAATGAGAATTGAAATCCATTAAGAAATGAGGGAGGGGAAGCACTTTCCGTGAATTGTGGATGACGAAGGACGGACGACGCACAACGGCAATAGCTCATCCCCGGATGAGCTAATAAAAAATAAAAAAAAACAACAACAACAAAAAAAAAGAATTAGCTTGCATAGCACTTCCTGTATGCAGCCCTGTGTCTAGAATCTATGGGTGTAAATATCCTTGGTTTCTCTTAGGCTTGACTGAATACAATTGATCTGTGCTTTATGAAGTGACATCAGATTAATTTATTCCATTCCATTCCATTCCAGACATCTAGGACATAACGTTCAATCTTGGCTGAATAAGTTTGTAAAATCTAGAGCGTTAGGTCACAATGAGACATGTTTACTCCATGGGAGTGTAATGATTGCAGCACTGGTGTAGAGTTTCATGATGAGGTCTGTCTGCAAATACCTATAACGGCTCAATAGTGTCCACCCACCCTTGAACAAAATCTCTTGATCCTCAGAACTGTTTTGTCCATGGCAAAGTAACGCTTCACAGTCTGCAGAGCTAAAACAGCAATGCAACCGTTATTGACTGAAGTGACAAGAAATGTCACTAAATGTCTGCAAGGAGATGTCCAATTCATATTGGAAAAACTGCCGCCAATCTTCACTGACAGCTGTTTATGCCTAGATAACCACACCTGATTAGGCAACAGAGTTAAACCACATTAATGCATAAAGAGCCCATCAGACAGACACTATGACAACATTGACTGAGAGGAATGTGGCACAGCACACAGCCAAGAAAAAATGAGGTCACATTATCCCATCTGGAGGAGAGGACATAGGCAGGTTAGTACTAAGAGAGGCAGACCCACTCTCTAAATATTTAATGAGTTTCCGCACAGTTGGCCTTTTCCAGCCCTTGCTTTGCAAAACAGTGGCCATTACACTTTGCGCACAGAGCTCCAAAAGGAACATCAAAGATGAACATATCACATATTTTATTTCCAAGGCCAAAGCATGACTGACAATGAGACAACTCCCATCATAATATCATAAGGTTACTCATCAGCTCCCATTTAGGTGTATCCATCAGACTACTACAAGGTGGAGTAATGCCCTATTCGCACAGGATTAGTATTATCTGTGGAACACTGGTAATTCGCATTTACCCCCGTGCCTCTGTGTTATTGTGTGGCGCATTCGGACGGGATAAACTAAAGTCTGTCATTCACGCAAATTACAGACATGATCGGATATGTCTTCAGTTCACAACATCCAGTTTGGTCTCAATACATTAATAAGGTACTATGAAAACAAGGTATGCATAAGAATAAAGGGGGAAAATGCCATTGATAGGGCTGCAGTCTGTAAATTTGCTCCAGGCTTTCAAAATAAGACTGGGGTCAGTGCAGATGAAAACATTCTCCAGATTATAATGGAAGTGAATGGGCAGTTCTTAGCAGAGACTTTCCCTCTGGCAAACGGCCGACTGAATCTGTAGAGACAACTTCAGAAATTTATAAATATTAGTGGACATGTGGGTTCGCATGACCCTATCTTCCTTTTACCACATGCTGCCACACAATTTCAGCTGCTTCCTCCATTATTCACTCCAGAAAAAGACAAGAGGCATGCAATTGAAATCACAAACACACACATTCACACGGGACTTGAATTGACGTCTGTTTTTCACCCAAACACAGTAGGTAATTTGTGGTGGAATCATTACTGAGCAAATCAGTGACATGGCGCATTCGCAGACTAAGACCTCAGACATTCGCTGTAATTATTCAGAATTACCAATGGTTCATTAGTAATACTTGCGTGGGAATAGGGCATAACACCTGCTGCTTTTAAAAGTCTGATTGTGGAATGAATGTGGGCCAATAAAATTGTGTCCATCTATAATCTATAATAAAAAATCTAAATCTGGACAATGAATGTTTGTTTCAACTTTTGTTCAAAGTTTAGACCCTAATGTGAATAAAAGTACATCTAAAGTGTATTTTAGTGGTAAATTTAATGTTCAAACATGGTCTTTAATCTTTGTGGGGTGAAATATACACTTTTTTAAAATCCCTGATTTGAGCAATTAATTTATGCATATTGTCAATCCAGCCATAATCCAGCCAAGTTTGTAATCCTTTGAAAGAGACTGAATCCCTACTGAATCCATTGACACTCAACAGTCAAAGAACTACATTACCCACAAGGTGTGAAAGATCTGCGTAAAAGGTCACTCAAGGGTGAGGAGAGCAGCACAAAGCAGTGTCTACAGGTAGCGTGTGTTCATTTTGGAAATATTTATTCATTTTGTTCTTAGTTTTAGGTCATTTTAGAAACTTTTAGTGAGTAGCAGTGAGTGACAGTGTATTTTGGTGAACATTATTAAGTATAAGGTAGGTTTAGTAAAGTGCTATTAGTGTTAGTGTTTAGACATGCAGGTGTGTAAACAACAACACATAACAGCAATTAGCCGAAATTCAGAAAGGATCCGATGTGGGTTAGAGACTGGCATACGTACAATGATAGTTTATAGCAGGAAAGCCAGTCCAATGGCAGATATTTCCTTTTTGGGAATGAGCTATTTTTCACTTAGACAGAAACTAGATGACTGCTCCATTTAAGTTAAAGTAATAAATACTTAAATCAATAAATCTATACAGTAAAATTGGGGTTAGATATCAAATGAACCGTCAAGTATAAGCAAGTCATTTCATTTTTTAGCTATAATTTTCCTTCAAAGTTAGTAATTTCTTTCAAGAAGCCTGAGATTTGCCATTGATCACTCTTGTGGGATTGTCCTAACAATCCTATTCACACCTATTAATTAGCGAAACCGTGGTCTCTCTCTATTCCAAATACAGCTCTGTGTGTTTACAAATTAAATGTTTTCTGCTCAAGAAAATGTGTTGGGTATGGCCAAACCACATAGTGTATTTTCTTAAAAACAGGAATTATTTGATGTTGAGTTGTTTTACTATGTACATAGAAAAAATGTTTCTCCCAGACAGTGAATGAGGTCTGCAACAACTCCTGCACACTTTCTTGACAACAACTGGAATGTGTTCAGTGGTGCAGAAAAGGGATAAGCCGCTTCATCTGGTTTGTATGTTTATAAGATGAATTATATCAACCGTTTTCATCACATTAAACAGAACCCTTGTAAGTCTATTTTCAAGCAAGGTCACCATTTGATAAGCTCTCTGTGCACATAAGCGTTCAAGCACACAAATCCCAAGAGATTAAAATAAGGTGCTGACCCAGCTTAATATCAATACGTAACCTGAATTAAATAATCACTTGTTTGGGAAATGATGTAATCTTTCGCACTAAACTACCAAAACAGTTGAATCATTGTCATGCAGTCACACAAACACAGCAAACTGAGCAGTGGACTGATCTCTATCCTTACCTGTGGTTCCCAGTGTTTTGTAGAACCGGTACTCTAAATGCAGTTGTGGAGCCCTTGATTTCACTGGTTCCTACAAAGATACATTTAAATCGGTTAATGACAGAATAAATTACCCATGAGGAAAAACACCTCAAACTGAAGAGTGAAAGAACTCAAGAAGTGATTTTTGGTTTCAAGTCTTTTATTCACTGTGACCTTGTGAACTTTAAATTTTGTGAAGCGATAAGTTTTACCAAACTGGGGGGGGGGGGGGGACAGCAGCAGCACTGAATTGATTGGAACTTTGTTAGGTGTCAGTTTCAACCATTATCAACAGTAGCTTTTTATATTACTGAAAAACTATCAGAAAATCTATATTTGGTTATTATGAATTGAAGAGGTCATCTTTGTCCTCTAATTGTTATACATAAGTAGACATAACGGAATCTTATGTTGAGGAATTGATATTGTTTTTGTTCCTTCTGAAATGTTATTAATTTTCATAATTGCTTGGAGCTACTTTCTCTGAATAGCGGTCAATGCACATCGTAACTGCTAATAGCTGTGCGCTAGCACGTAGCAGCCACAAACACTGCCTAACAACTGATGAAAGTAGTTTGCACAGTTGTTAGCAGTGGCGCCCTGCATTGATTGCTATTGAGAGAAAGTAGCTCCAAGCAATTATGAGGTATGAGTTTTTGGAACATGACGGTTTTGTTATGCAAATAAATCACTCATTCGAACATATATTGTTTTGAGAAGCAACACGTTTTATTTTCGTGACCCCAGGAAACCTGCTTTTGCTTTGACCAAAACTCGACTCACAGGACACTGTCGGGGGTAAGTCACTGTGGGTGCACCAGAGTAAAGGCGCTGATTCTATACAAATTCATGTTAAAAATAGTGAACTATCCCTTTAATATTTCTCATTGTCAAATTGAGTTAATTACCACCGCCAAAGAGGTTACGTTTTTGCTGGCCTCGGTTGGTTGGTTTGTGTACAAGGTAACTCAAAAACTTATGGATGGATTTTGATGAAATTTTCAGGGTAGGTTGGTAATGGGGAGATCTGGAAATGATTAGATTTTGGTGGTGATCCGGGGTCCAACTTTGCAGAGGTCTGTGTTCTCAGAGTGCTTTTTTAGTTTCTTAGTGCAGCATTAACTTTGCCTGCTTCAGAGGCTGCTGGTTCTTCGTTAGGTTTGGTTGGATGCTTTGTGCCCAGGCATAAACATGTTTGTGTTTTGTAAAATGGACTTTGCATTCGAAAATTCTTAGTGTCTTTGTTATAGTTTTCACCACAATATTTTCATGTCATTGTAAGACCATGATGAAGCAAAATGGACAATGGTGGTGTCCCACAGACTATGATAAATTGGAAACACTGAGTAACATAATCCAGGTTGTAATGTTTATTTCAACAAGTGACAGGGCCTTTCTTAAGAGCAGAAATGCAAAAACAAACTGTACTTTTGTAAAATCCAGCTTGTAATGTCCCGTGTCTTCATATGAATTTGGGTTTTGTTCTGTCATTGTGACAGGTTGAAGGTACTCACGGAGACACTGCTATGCAAAAATGAGGATGTTTATATCACATGCTGTTGAAGTCTGATTTAAAAACAAACAAAAAAAAGAACTGTGTTAATAGGGGAGAGTTAAGATTTACCCGTTTGTAGACTGTATTAACTGAAGGAAAAGTAAAGATGCAGTACTACAAAAAACAGAGTGTGACCATGCATCAGGAAACCACATATTTGCCATTATAGTGAATAAATCTGTGGATTTCTCAGAAGCCATTGGTTAATAATATACATAATTAATAGCTCCCAAAGTATTTCAATGTGGAAAATTCAGTGTCTGAAAACCATTCAGTAAGAAAAGTGGCTTGTCTGGTGAGCTAAATACTCTTAATACTGTGGCTATTCTCTCTAGTGAGCAATAAAAGTCTTTAGTCATGAATGATGAGTTGTTGTCCAGTAGCTGCTGGAAAGGGACACAGAATCAAATGACTACATCATATTTGCACTATTTTTAAATACCTGAAGAACCCGATATAGCTAGAAAAGCACTCTGAGAACGCACACTCCGCCAAGGTAGATCAGGTGTCTTTCATTGTTTAGTTGACTTTCACTGAAATTAGATGATACTGTGTTAGCGCAAAATATCAGAGATGAGTCTCCTTAGTTCCTTTGAACAGCCCAGTAAATGTAATGCACTGAAAAATGCAGTAAAATCAGAGGGACTGATGTGGTGGAAGATGACGATTATCATCTATCAGGAACTACAGTTAAACAGCTACACTCAGAAGGGACATCCATGCCGATTGGCTCACAGATTCATGTAACTACAGTCCACAATTCCACACCGTTTATATACATGTACAGTTGAATACAGTTTATATACAGGCATATGGTACAGCTGGGAGTCAGACAGTGAAAGTAAAAATTCTCCCCAAGGACTTGATTTAAACAAAAACCCCTTTCCTCTATGCTGTTTGGTACAGTACAGTTCAGAATGGTATGCTTATTTTAGTGTTTCCATTAGGACGAAAGCGTACTGGTCCCATGGTAGCGGTTACTATGGCCCTGTCCCATTTCTCCCCCTAACCCTAAAATTTCCCCTAACCCTCGATTTTGCGCGTTCATGTGTAGGGGTAGGGTGTCCCATTACCTAGGGGAGCAAGTGGGAGTGCGATTTTGCCCTTAAAATCAACCCTCAAAATGTAGTGAGGTTGGTTGCGGACTTCGTTTTGAGTGGAAGATGAAATTACCCATGATGCACTGCGAGCTCAGCGAGCCGACTGATTTCTGACGACAAAAACGGCGGCCGCAGCTGGAGGAACTGGACCGGTAATGTTACCTTGTCAAGCTAGCGGTAATGCTAACGTTAATGTTATAAATCGCCAACTATTGAAGAAAAAAATACATCAAAAAATTTAAATAAATCAACATACCCGAGACAAGACCGAAAGGCAAAGTAGACGGCGAATGCGTCTTCTGTTTGCCGCATTTCTTCTCTGCGCATCCCGAAGGTAAATAAACAGAGCCAACACAACAGACAACACAGCTGGGACCGGCATTTGTCCTCCGTGTAAATAGTAGTCAGCTGCTGTCAGTCTCGCGGAGGGGTGGTTTCATATTTGGCGGGGAAGACTTGTCAGCGTGTGACGTGAGCACGTTTGTTACGTTCACTTCGCGAGTGGTGTCCCATTTTCAGGGGGAATTATTTCCCCTTAATGAGTGGAATTTACTTTTTAGGGCACTTAAAACCAAGTGGAAGTTTTAAGGGGGAGAAATGGGACGGGGCCTAAGTCTATTATCTTGGTATCAAAATATATTGATTGTATTGGAGATAAATTTGAGTAATTTTACAGGCATCTTTTTTTTCTTTTGAGTTTCTATCAGATTTCATCCAACGTATGAAAACATGCACTTACCAGTTTAATAGCTACATACTCATTGGTGTATAGATTTTTACCTGGAAAAAAACAAAAGAAAAACAGAATCAAAAACAGCAAGTGTTGAAATATATTAAATACTTTAAATGAATTCCAGCATGCAGAGTTTTAATATAATGAATCCATCTGCAGCACAGAATGACTGAACCTCTGGTAACACATTTGGAGCAATTTGTCCAGTAGAGTTAGCATCATACGTACAAATGGTCAATTGATGCAGTAGTGACTGACAGTTCACCCAACCCATAAAGATGGAAGAAAAACAAGAGCACACTCGGCAGGAAGGAGTTCCTTATTCACCAAAACACTTTCATCTTAAAATACCACATTAACACAAAGCATTCTGCTAACGCTAAGTCAAACACGTCGCCCACCTTGGACAAACACATTCAGTGTAGATGCATTCAAAATTCTTTCTCGAGTCTGTCTGTTCATTCAAAATGAAATATGATTAATTTAAACAAAATGTAATCATTTACTGCCTGAAAATGTTACGCGTTACACGGAGTCTTTAAACAGTTAAGACAAAAATTAGACTCTACTCACCAAGCTTCAATTCACCAAAGTTCCCACAGCCGATTTTCTTGCCCACACGAAAATTAGGCCCAACCATGAGAACCCCAGAGGAGCTAGAGGAGCCCGACGGTCGGGACGGGTGTCCGCTGCGGCTCCCCTGGGAAACCTTAGTGCTCCTGGCTGGTCGGTCCCCGTATTTATCCCTCTGTTGATCCATGGTGTGAGCAGTGCAGGTCAGTGGGGTGTTCTGAAAGGCCTCCTGGGCCAGTCCCACCACAGCCCTGGTCACTGGGAGCGCCTGGACGGCACAGTCACGGAGCTCATGGGACAGAGGCTGCTACTGCTGATGGGTAGCACTTGGTGTTGTCAATCTGGCAGTTCTAACACAATTCGGACAGGCTGATCTGTGGCCCCAACATCTGTCCCAAGAAGGAAGGTGTAAAACCTAAACAAAAAAACAAACAGAATACAGAGATAAGACATTCACTCCATGCAGTGCTTCAAAGTTTGTCCACCAGTTCAATCTTTAATTACTTTCAATACAAAGTAAAACTTTCCCTGGGCGAAGCATGGGCTGCATGGCGGTGCAGTGGTTAGCATTCGTGCCTCACAGCAAAAAGGTCCCTGGAGTTTACATGTTCTCCGCGTCTGCGTGGGCTTTCTCTGGGTACTCCCTGTTTCCTCCCACCATCCAAAGACATGCACGGATAGGTTAATTGGTTAATCTAATTTGCCCATAGGTGTGAATGTGAGAGTGAACTTCTATATGTGTTCAGCCCTGCAATTAACTGGCGACTCATACAGGGTGTACCCCACCTTCGCCCATTGTAGCTGGACTAGGCCCCCAGCCACCCCCATGACAATAAAGCTGATTCAGACAACAAGACTTGATGAAGGAACATTTTTTATCAGTTCTTTATTCACTTGCAGTTCTTTCTAGAGCAAAGGTGAATATTACTATTATTTATTAATAAAATTTGATAATAGTAAAAACAGTGCTGATTTGTCTGGGACTGGTTTCCTGTCGGTACAGAGCACTGCTGAGTTTACCGATACTGATCACATCGCTGTGTTCACAAAACACAGCAACAGTTTAAGCATCAACATTAACCTCATGTCACAGTCTATGATCATGAAGGCATCTTTGAGGACTTTTCACCACCAACAGCTAAAGCCTCCCTGACAATGTCAGCAGGGAATATTATGTAAACAATTATATAAAGCTACATCTGCTCCCAAGGACAACAAAGCTTAACCTAATGGACATGGGGTATTGTCCATTAGGTTTTGAAAATCGTTCAACTGATATTTACACTGAAGTTCATCTTTCCATTTCTGCTTTAATGCAAATATTAAACTGTGATAATCTCACATCTTGTCTGGTATGGGATTAGGCAACCACTCATACTGTACAAGACATGATCTTTATCAGCTGCAGGCCTGGCACCTGGGGCTTCCAATATCAACTAGTTGGGTGTAAATTTGGCATAATATCCATTCTTCTGAAGGGAAATTTTTTCATGAATATACAAAATATGCCCAATGTGTAATTCTTTAAAAAATAACTATTTGAGGCTTCAATAAAACAACTATAAGACCTAATCATTTTACTTAAGAGATCATGACAATGCTGTAATTCCCGAGCAGGGAAAAGCTGCTGCTGAAAAATATTTGTGTGGGCTTCCGGATGACTCATGCTCAGTGTTGCCTGCACAGATCTCAGCATCAAAGGCAGCGAGTTTGCTCTCAAGGGCAACTGTGTAGTGTTGCTATTACATAAAATGAGGAGCAGAACAGGATGGTCATAAAACGGGTTTACAGTAAAGACTCAAGTTGAGCCATCACCGTTTCATTTGTAGGCCACTTTAATCCAGTGTACCACATTGTAAAGATGCGCTCCCCAAGCTTTGTCTTCAACTTCCTCACAAACACTAAACACAGGTTAATTTAAACCGTGTTCATCCGTGTTGGGCACAGCCATATCAGACTGCTATCAATGACTATTCCCTGGTGGTCTCTGTTTACATATGAGCACAGACCGGAACTGTAGTTTTATACACACCATGAATAAACAACACACAACCCTGTAATATTGTTAAACAGAGCCGTCACTCTGAGATTCATTAAATGCTTTTGTTGCAAAAAAACTAAAGTCCAGATAAAGCTGTTTATGGGTATGATTCTGTTCAAACTATGCATCAAATACATGTGGCCAGCAAACACTGTACAAAGGATTCAAATGTTATTCAGTGTTATTTGACAATCAAGTTAATTTAATATTATAATGGTATGTCTATTACACATGTCCATGCTTCTACTATCTGAGATCCATAAGACATTGCTTATAAATGTACTATCAATTTAATTCATATCAAGTGTTTTAGGTTCTACATAGTTTATTTTCCTAGTTTGAGTGTCTAGGTCTTTCCACTATTGCAACCACACAATAACATCCACACTGTGTTTGTGACATGTTCAGACATGCCCAACATAAGGAGAGCCAGGACTGAAATAATACTAAGGAACAACCACTTCATAAATATAAAACCTAAAAGGTATACATTCACAATAACAAGGCGTTGCCTACCACGGACACACATTTTCCTACTATATAATTTCTGAAATTATAGATATGTTGTTCACATTAGGGTGGACAATCTGACTATCTTAAGCCATGTTTCCACTATGGAGCACGGTATGGGTCAGGTCTGGTCGGGTACAGTACAGGTCTCTTCTGGACAGCTTGCGTTTCCATTGTCTAGGAAGACCTTCAGAAGGAGGCGTGCTGTTTTGTGGAAGTGTCATCGCATCGGAAATATAGACAGACTGGCGAAGTAGAGGAATAACACAGAGTCATTTCCAGTGCTTTCTTTTTGACCACTCCCACTGTTATGATCCTTCACCCGCCGATAATCACTGCACAGTTTTCAGCTTAATCCGGCACTGGGCCGCTGATTGAATGAAGCCCCTCTCTGACATTTTAGCCAAAACCAGCTGGAACACTTTTTCATTGTGAACAGCCTCGTCCAACTCCCGCTGCACTGCCTCCTCACCAATAACGCACAATAAAACATGGACCTCATGACTACTCCAAACTCCAGTACCAGACATCTTCTCTTCTTTTCCCGACCCAGATGGAATTTAAAAATGGTGCAGTTTGTTCTTCTTACAATTCTGCTGCGCCGTGCAATGACACTTTTCCTCAACCAATCACCGCCTAGCAGTACTTGGTTCCTCCCAAATGGGAGTGGTACGGTACGCTTGGGACCCCAACATTTTTCATCCAGTAAATCCTGCATACAGTCTCATTTTGTTGTCCTTTTCTTTCCAAAATTTTCTACTGACTAGAGCTCTGTGGCTTAATACACATGTCTTCCCTTATGTGATGCACATGTAAACAATGTAAAGTGAGCAGCAGTGTGGGGGATGAAGACCTGCTGCAAAACAGCCACTGAGTGGAACTGAAGCAGACAAAGAAAAGACCGAATAAACAGGAGGGAAGTGACTGGAGTGGTCACGTTTTATTTAAAGCTGCCTACAACTTTCCTCACCAATTTTTTGTCAAAGCCTAAGTATCAGCAATTCATAAGTCATTCCCTGATTGTGCACTTGAATCTCTTTGCTCACGGTGAAGAATGTCAAAGTGTACTTCACCATAAACACTGTATGTGTTTATGTGTACAGACCTGGTACGTCAGTCAAGCATTTTTGGAAATGTGTCACGACAAGCATTGTGGGAAGCAAATCTCCACACACCCACTTTCGCTTGGTCAACATGTTTGTTGTTGATACTGCCGTGGCTGCAGGGTATACAGTATCCTCTGTACAAAATAAAAGAACTCCATTACATTAAAGTGCTTTTAATTATATTGATGCATCATAATTATTAGACTCCAAGTTGTCCACATGATAAAAATGGAAAAGAACAAATGTACTACTGTTGTTATTGAACAGAAGGTGATCTGTGGTTTATACACTCAGCTCTGTGGGATTTGAAGTGGGGGGGAATCCCTAGTCTCAACCTTTGCAAAGGTACCATGTCAACACAGAAATTATGTTTAAAGGACACATGTTTTGGCACACTTTGAAAATTATCTAAAACGATATATTTAAATCCAACTGATTACTGATTGACATTTTTGTAAGACTTGAATAGGTTAATTTCAAGTGATGTCACATTGGTATATAGTCAGCGTGTGGGTTTCAGATGGAGAGCAGGAAGTGAAAATGGGTGAGTTTTCCATTGGGAAAATGTCTATGTTTTGTGTAGTTTATGGCTGAAACAATCATTCTAAGAGAAGGAAAAATGTTTTTTTAGAGTACCAAACATTGCCATTCACAAAGGTGAAAAATGGAAAAAGTTCACAGAAAAATGCTATAAAAAGTGGATTTTAAATCTGCGTTTGTGGTCAAGAGGAACAGAGTCTGCTAATGCTAATGCCCGTGTCTGTAGTGACCACTTGGTCAGAGGTATGTTCCAAAGCTAACTTTTGTGTGGATGTGCTATATATTATTAGGTTGTGATTAAATGTTCATTTACACTGTTGTAATATGGTTTACCTAGACACATCAAGATGTGTTGCATGTTTGTTGACATTAGTTGCTACTACTAGCGGCTAGCAGCGACTAATGTCAACAAACATACAATACATCTTGGCTTAGCATCTTTACAAATAAAACACTTATCCTGGTGATGACCAAATCATAATTATCACTGAGCTGTTTGGTATTGAGGTTGTGGACCCACCCACTGACAAAAAAAGTTCTGTCTCCAAACTTTTCTACACTTTCATCAGCTGCTGGTGTAGTAGGATGTCTGCAGGACCAGGTAGTTAAAAATATCCACAGCAGAGATTGCTGGAAAACCTTTGGGTTCTGTTGAAAACTAAATTTTCATCAGATACAGGTCACGTCCAATACATTTTTTAACTGGCATCTGTGTTTGGACACTGGATCTAAATCTGTACAATAAGCATAATCTCTTCGATGGTTTCTTCCATGATTACTTCCTGCCCTCCAGCTGAAATCGCAACGTCATCATAGACACACGACTGAAACCTACCTATTGCAAGTAATGACAGGAAATATTTTCAAGCTCAAAGCATTTCAAGGTTCTGTTAAACTACTGCATTTTGCATCATGCAAATTGGTAAAAAAGTGTACAACAGGTCAAACTGAATTAAAGCCACCGAGGTCAACGTACAGCTATAATTGCACTGAATTTTCATTTAAAAACCCAACAGCTGCAACAGCATCAAGAAAAACAGATTTGTTTGCAATTGACCAAAGTCTCATCCTAGAACCACTACTGATCAATCATACATTGGCAACAGGAACTAAGAGGGGAGAGCCTGTCAAGCATTCACTTCCAGAGCAAAATTCTCAAGTAATACCCATATGAGACATGCAAGTCCAATGAAAGATGTCCAGAATCTTTGGGTGATGTATTTTTTTTTTGCCTTCCCAAAGCCAAAAACAGAACTGGAGAAAAAGCTTTGACCATTGCCCAAAAATCATATTTGAATTTTATTTGGAAATTAATGTAGGTTTTCAAATAATATTTGAATATTTATTAATTATATAACTCTGAAAATACCTCACTAATGTCAGCATCAAACTTCATTATATTTAGTCCACCAGAGGGTAGTATTTAGTCAAATATTCTGGTGCGTTTACAACCATTATTGATTAAACATGCAGTGTGGGAGTAATTAGCATTATTAGCGGTTGACGCTTTTAACATTACATAATCCACAAACACTCTTTTGTCCGTTGCCTTGTTCAGGGCTCTACACTAACTTTTTTTTCCAGGAGCACACGTGCCCCTAAGTTAAAAAATTTAGGAGCACACAAAAAAAAAATAGGGGCACAAGTAGGTTTTAGTTTTAAATGTTTATTTATTTACAGTGCAGTACTTGCGCACAGATACCAACATTCTTGAATGACTGCTGTCATTTGTTAATTAATTTAGAGCAGACCATAACAAAACTTTGTATTATGGGATGCTTTGTCCTTTGATACATTTTAGAACGTTGTATTGGCTGCCTTGTTATTAGATACATTTTAGAATGATTAACCCTTTAACTCCTGAGACTGAGACACAGTAAAAAATAAAATAAGCAACACAATGAACAAAAAACCGCCAAAGTGATCATATAGCACGCGTTATGGAATGTTCTAGCACGCGTTATGGAACGCGTTATGGAACGCGTTATGGAACGCGTGCTAGAATGCGTGCCATTGCGTGCACCAGAACGCGTCCTAGCGCGCGTGCTAGAACGCGTTCTGTAACGCGTGATATAATAAAGACAACGCGTGGCTATGTGAACACTTTGGCTTGCCATAATTAGCTCCTCAGGTTTGTGTGCCTTATTGTATGCTGCAAGAAGCACTCGCACATGTGTGACTGTTTTGTTTTCCTTGTTCGCACACTGAAATATTTGCACGCAAATGCGAGTGAAATGGGCGCACTGTAGAGCCCTGGCCTTGTTATGTGTGAAACACTGTTCCTTGGTTTTCCTGGTTGCCTGTACTGATGAAAGCCTCTAAACTATTAGCTAAACAGTTAGCCTCATTGACAATCAAAAAGGAATGTTTATAAAATGAGCAGGTACAAAAACGGACATGTAAAATGGTCACAGATTAGTTTTACGTGCTCACTTTGTTAACTTATGACACATACATTTTCCGGAGTATGTATCTCTGACGTGCCTACCTCGGCTACCGTTTATGAATGCGCAGGACTGACCAGTGAACACTCTGCTGTTGGTTACGTGTCAGCTGGAC
The DNA here is from genome assembly GCA_020466265.1 of Siphamia tubifer. Classification (NCBI taxonomy): domain Eukaryota; kingdom Metazoa; phylum Chordata; class Actinopteri; order Kurtiformes; family Apogonidae; genus Siphamia; species Siphamia tubifer. Next base: position 32,623,746 of record CM035785.1, read on the forward strand.
GTTTACAGGTGCCCAGATAAATCCAAAGATAATGACCTTCACGTTTGTGATTCACATATTTACCTAGACATTAAAAAAAAAAAAAACGCGACCTGAACTGAAAACATCTACAGCCACATTCACAAAAGTAAAAGAAATATGTAATGATACCATATATAGGTTCAAATATGAAGAACTGCCTAATATTCATTCAAATGTCTCTTTTCTTAATAACATTCAAAGTCAAAGCCTGAACTGGAGAACTGTTAAATATGGATTAAACCAGGGGTCTCCATCCTATTCCACAAAGGGCCGGTGTGGCTGCAGGTTTTTGTTGAAACCAAGCAGCAACACACCAGACTTCAGTCAATGAATCAACTGATCTCATTCTGCAGAGAGTCAATTGGTCAAACTGTGAACTCTTGGTTGGTTGGAACAAAAACCTGCAGCCACACCGGCCCTTTGTGGAATAGGTTGGAGACCCCTGGATTAAACAGTATTGAAGGCCTCACTCACAGCCACTGTGTTCAATATGTGTTCTAAGGTAAGATGCTAATGCTACAGGGGTGACAACTCTGGTCCTTGAGAGCTCTCTTCCAGCACACCTGACAGTCTTTATCAGGCTTCTGCAGAGCTGGATAATAGGCTTATCATTTGAACCAGGTGTGTTGGAAGAGGGATACATTTAAAACATGCAGGACAGTAGCTCTCCAGGATCAGGGTTGATTACTATTGCTGTAGTAGACTAGGACTGATCTCAAATGATGCAAGAATTTATTCATTAATATTCATGAACTCAGACAAACACATTACAGCAGGGGTCTCCAACTTCGGTCCTAGAGAGCTACTGTCCTGCATGTTTTAGATGTTTCCCACTTCCAGCACACCTGACAGTCATTCTCAGTCTTCTGCAGAGAGTGATGAGAGGCTGATCATTTGAATCAGGTGTGCTGGAAGAGGGAAACGTCTAAAACATGCAGGACTGTAGCTCTCTAGGACCGGAGTTGGTGACCCCTGCATTACAGCATGTATAATATTTGGGATATATATATATATATATATACACACACACACACACACACAGTCATACCCCAAATTATGAAAGACCGCTAAACGAATAGTCAAAGTAACAAAAAACCTCTGTCAATTTTTTGCCTCTGAATACGAAAGAAAATTCAATTTACGACTATATTACATTGTGACTATATTAGCATGGCTAATTATACCCTAACAGAGAAATAGCTAACCAGACACTACAACATGAAATGACAAAATACACACCTCAATCTAAACGTATACATTATTATATTACCACACTAGAATGTGACCAACCACAATTACTAAATTATAAACATAAAGAATGTTTCATAATGCTTGAAATGGCTCTCAATTATCCATTATCCTATCTGTGATTAGCATGGTACTGCATTAAGCACTGTTAGCACAATTTCAGCAAACTATGTGGACATTCTTCATATCTAACATTCAACAGGTCACATAGAAACAACACATATTGAGAACTTACAGTATCTGAACACACAAGAACATCCAACATCACAAATAGCCCTCGAACATAAGGAGTACCCACCCATTAGATTTTGAGCAATGAAGGTCTAAGGTCAAGGTCACACTAAAGGTCAACAGCTAAAGCACAAAAGTGGTAATATCTCAGGATTCAGACAAGATAGGATCTCACGTTTTTTTGCATTTATATAATCTCATCTGTGGACATCAAATGGGTCAACACCTATGGCTCGATTATGTCATGTGTGAATGAAAAATTAAGACTTGACGGAAGTCTGCCGTCTCTGACTGCCTTGTTTAACGCTGTTCTGCATTCTAACTGTTGTGTACCAAATGTGTTGTTAAAAGGGAAAAAATACAATAAATAAATAATAAAATAAATACGAGTAAAAGTCCTTGTTTTATTCATGACAGTAGTCAACAATGACTAGTTGACCACTGAAATAGTCATTGCTTACAGCCCTAATATGTAAGTGACTGATAAGACTGAATCAGGCACCAGCCAAAGATGTATGAGTCACTGTGTCTAAAAGTCTGTCCATCTACATAACAGCACAACCCCAGGATGAAAACAGACTATGCACTTTTTCAGAAACTCTGTTTTGGAGGTGTAGATGTAAATATAGAAAATGTTATGAGTTTAAAACAAAAACACTAAACGAGGATGAAATGCAAGGGTGGAAGGAACAATACATTCAAAAAATGTGAATGATAGATGACTGTTTTTCCATTTCATTCATTAAGATCCCCTTTAACAAGTGAAACATCAGTTACTATTCTTCCTGGGGTCTCCAATTATTTTTTTTATCTTTAAATCTGCCGTCTCACTGTGTAAAGGGCCATATGGAAAATCCATTGGGTAAATGAGTCCATATTTGTTTGTCAGTGCATACTGTGTGCATATCAGAGTAGATTTAAAGCATGTCTTTCTGCCTGTTTTATAGAAGTACACATTTATAAACACTCAGCCTGATACTGCTATGGTGCTTCTTTCAATAGTGACTGTGGCATTTGATTTAATTGTACCTTGATGTGTAAAAGTGTTCCAGGAATACTCAAGTCATTGTCTGAGTGCAGAGTATTCACCATTTAATACAAGAAAACAAATATTTTGTCTCTGTCCTCAATGTGTACCAATCTTAAAAAAACAAAACAAAACTGTAGTATTCTACCTTAATGATATCCATCACTATCACACACTGCATCAACAGGAAATGTGTCAGTTTCAATAAACTCTAAAAACAGAAACGTTTTGATTTCGGACATTTCTGACTGCCTGTGACACCAATACTCTTGTCAGCTCTAAATATGCGTCAAACAGATACTTGATTTCCAAACAGAACTGGACAAGATGAATCAGGAAACCATTACAATAATTTTACTTCCACAATGCAGAACAAGAGACCTGGCACTGTTATAGGCTACTATTAGAACAAATATGCTGTGATAGCAGCCATATATAGCAGCCAGTGTTTGTGTTTGTATATGTATATATATATATATATATATATATATATATATATATATATATATATATATATATATCTCAGGAACACTAAAACTGTGGAAAATCTACTTATCTATGATGACTTCCATGTCATGCTAAAGCAGTCATGTAAACAGGTTAAGAGACAACATGCACTATTTAATGGCATACATTTGTTTGCTAAAATACCCATCTTAAGTTCATTAGTCTCTCTCTCTCTCTTTTTTTTAGGACTGTTGACAAGTTTTCATTTTAACAGAAACAAAGGCTCTGAGTGGAGTGATTAACCTTCAGTGGAAAGATCAGCCTGAAGGGGAGTCTGCCAATATTGCAGACTCCTACAGTGGCAGCTGCTGGTTGCCTTCTTAAAGCCATCTCTTATCAACTGCAACTAGTTAAAATTCTGATTATTCCAATAATTCAGTCAACACCGAAATATTTTGTTTTAAACAAAATATGCCTCATTGATTGAAGCAATCACAATTTACATTCCAATTAAAGGTAATATAAATCAGTCTATTAGATTTTCCTCTGGATTTGGGTCAGGAAGCAGCAGCTGTAGTAGAGAAGGCCACACCTCTCTGTTCACCTCCTCCAGCCGACAGAACTAACAACATGCCCAAAACCCATCATTCAGGAGGCATCCTCACTAGACTAACCACTTAACTGGCTTGTGTCTTTGTGGAGGAGCACTAAATGTACTCTGAGTTCCTCATCTTATCTCTATGGGAGAGTCCAGTCACCCTTCAAAGGAAACTAATTTCTGTTCTTTTGATGAATACAAGTCGTCTGTTCAACCCTTTTCACTACTACAGACTGATACAAAGTCTATATCACCAATTCACCTGTCAACTTCCCCCCTATCCTTCCCTACTGATAAGAAAGAACTTGACACCATATCACCTATGATCCTACATTTGATCACCACTAATTCAAAATCCACTGGATGCCTATGGCCCCTCCTGTTCTAATGGGCCTGTTTGACCTCTTTGCACTAAGACAGAACACAAGGGTGAAGGCCTGTCTACAAAGTGCTTGCTGATGAATTCTTCTCAAATATCACAGCTCATAAGGTCATTAAGGTGCTCAGCACCTCCCAACATAAAGGTGGCAACTCAAGGAAGTGATCTAGATTATACTGCACTTATTTATAACAGATCCATAAAAGTCAGGCAAGCAATAAATAACAGCTGAGTCACTGATCTCCTGTAAGAGACTTTCATTGATCAAAATACTTTTATTATATCATTTAAAATTTTTATTTTAACTTTGGATTTCTTTAATTGCTCTTTATCATCCTTTAAAATCAACTTCTCCATTACAGCCTTTATTTTAAAAGTGGAATTTACAATTTCGGTTCTATTCATTTCTTTCTGCAGCTTCTTAACATGGGGTTTGAGAAATGTTGTATGTACAGATTGTTATTAATGTCGTTGGTTCTACAAACATTGTCTACTTGAAAGTACAATACTGCTAAACGAAGTCCAAATTAAGAGTAATTCCCTCTCATGGGGTCAAGTAAAAATAAATTATCTATCGCTTCAGAAAACATGCACTATCATCCAAGTGAGAGGAAGGATATTCCCACTGAGATACTAAGTATGTGTATGTTACCTGTGAGCAGAAAATCTGTTCACTTGCAGTTTCAATTGGACTTGACTGCTCATCTAAACTGGGCGAAATTTAACGAGCTTCCACTCGACCAGACTACGGATGTGTCTTGGAGTAAATTGCGTGCGGTCCTGCTAAGAAGTAGCGACTGCCCGGTAATAACTAACATATGCCAAAATGTGTTATGAAGGGACAGCTGAGGGCAACTTAAAGATGCTGTTTTCTAAAAACAGGCCTCCGGTTGCATCAAAACAGGAACGCAAACTGGCAGTTGTACGAAACCATCTCATGGACAAAGCCAGCATTGGCAGTCTGCACTAGTGATGGTCACATCGATTAGTGAGCCAACTATAACCATTAGCCAAGTTACCATTGCAGCTTGCCAGCATAAAACCTGACTGACCAGCCACAAGGCTAACGCTAGCCAAACAGTCCTTAGCCTTGGTGGCTGGTTAGCTTTACAATGAATCCTGTGAAAAATCGCGATACTGACATTTCATGATTAAAACCTAACACAGAGTAAGTTTAAAGAGGAAAAACAAAGAAAGCAACTACAGTGGCTGATGTTAACGCCTCAGCTAGCGCCTACTGATGGTTAGGTGACAGCCGGAGCGAACGCAACAAGGAAATTAGCTATGTTAGCAAGGAAAATATTAGCTAACAACCAAGCCTAGTACTAGGAGCTGGATTGCTAGCTCATCTCAAACAAACACAACAGGCTCACCTCCGCCACGAATAAACCAAGCGACCACGGCACCGTTTGTGTAGTCGTCACACCGAATGGACACGAATAGCTGAGGCACGTTTGGAGTCTTTTTTCCCCAATGTTTCTTGCTTGTTGTTACTGGTGTTTCACGCTAACGGCAGAGTTGCAGTTCTGTCCATTCTTCGCTGCTCTCCTGCCTTTGCTGCTGCTCCTGAAAGGTTCGAATACACCGGATGTAGAAACACGGCACCGCCCGCTCCTCAACGCACACTTCCAGGTCAGACCAGACAGGATAATTAACTATTAGAGCAGGGATCTAAACTTTAACAGCTCAAACCTTGGAGAAAGATCTGTCATATCTCCCAGATTCGGCCATGCAAAATGAAAATAATGAAAGAACATAGAAAGCATATTCCCCAAATAGCATCTGGGATGACCTGACAGGAACATTTATTATGATCTTAAATGGAATAAGTATCCACGTGTTTCAGTAAAATAGCAATTTCAGAGCTTCCCCATTTCAAGAATCCTGAAATTGTGTTAAAGAATTTTAAAGCATCAAAATAGTCATTATATAGAATTGCTGTTAAAAGTCTTACATTGTAGAATATCCTTATAACTTATATTTATCAGTAACATATACATATGTGTGGATAGATAGATAGATAGATAGATAGATAGATAGATAGATAGATAGATAGATAGATAGATAGATAGATAGATAGATAGATAGATAGATAGATAGATAGATAGATAGATAGATAGATAGATAGATAGATAGATAGATAGATAGATAGATAGATAGATAGATAGAAAGGAATTAAATCTTTGCCAACATGGAGTCAGTTCTAAATCATTTTAATAACTTAATGTTATTGCTATTATCTGTCAATATTGATTACATCAGGTCACTACTCTTTTAACTATAAGTCACACTGATATTGAGCTTAGCTTCCTCTTAGTAAGAGTGAAAATACTATTTTAACCAGTCACAGCTTGAAGCCGCTGTTCACCTGCAAAATGTCAACAAAAGAGGAACAAAACAATTGCAAGTGACAGTTATTTCCACAGTAGGCTGACTTGCTGCATAATCCCATGAAAATATTTTAATAAACTCAGAGGCAGGATTGTCATAGCAGCTCAGTACAGACAATGCAGAACAATAAACAAAAGCCATTTAAAATAAGGTTCCAGTCAAAACAATATCCAGAATACAGTCACAAAGTTTAACCAATCATATTTATTTTGTACATCTACCTGTATAGCACTTCTAGGGAAATATGTGTGCCAATGCAAAGTGGTTACAAAAATAAAGCACATTCTTACGGAAATATGACATGACAGAAAACTACTTTTACAAATGTCGAATAAGAAAAATAAGGGGCAGTATTACTTGCATGTCTGACCTTTTTGTCATGACTAAACTGAAATGACAAACTTGGATGATTACCAATAATACTTAACAGTAATTGCATGGTTCAGTTCAAGTACTGTACATGTGTACATACAAGTTAAGAGTCATTTACATGGACAGTAAACAATCTGCAGCACTTCCAAAGGAATTCCTCCTGGTCTTAATATGAGAGATTAAGTCATGGCTGATAGCATCTGTCTCAAATATAAAAAGTACTTAAGACTGTTACAAAAGAAATAGATCGTTATTATCATAAAGAGGTTTATAACAAGTAAGTTGTCATAGAAAATACTCGTGAGTGCATTGTTAGTTTGCTCTCACTGTAACCTCATCTTTTTTTGTAAGTTCTGTCACCTTGAATACTTTTTGTTTTAGTAAGACGTATATAGTATGAACTGTTTAGTATATTGTAACAATGTGCTAATACTTCTGGTAAATGACCTCAGCCATCAATAGTGGTACTTTATTTAAAAACCTGCTTCGTCAACTGTACAATGCATTTTAGTGCATGAAATGTATCCTACATGAATCCATCAACAGAAGCCGTTAGAGTTTGGAATGACTTACATACTTCTAATGTAAACTATAGACAATGTTAATCTAGAGCAGTACCTCAGTGTTAACACTTTATTATACTAGTTTAAGCAAAGCAACATAAATATATCTCCCACTAACAGACAGCAGGGTTTACAAATACTACAGTCAGGTTAATCTCTGCCAGATTCCTGTTTTATAACATCTTCAAGTCACATAAACAAGGAATTTTGCCAAAGACATAAAGCTGAAATAGGGCAGCTCATTATATCAAAGAGCAAAATACAAGATAAAAGAATACACTATGATTAAAAAGACTGAAGCAAAAATGGATGGAAGTTTGTTGTGTGTTTCAAAATTGTCCTCTCAGTTCCAGGTCAAGAGGTAAAGTGTTCAAAAAGGCAGTTCAGGTCTTAAAACAAAGTCACCCTCTTCATTAAGCTATTGCCTTTGCCTCAGGTAGGAATGCCTCCCAAAACTTTATAAGCTGCAATGAGAAAATTAAGAAGCATGTTAGAAAGAACTACCTTTTCATCATCTCAATAATTAATTATACCCAATATTCACATATTTTTGAAGGTCAATGGGGGAAAATTAGAAGAAAAGCAATATCAGCAGTCTTAGTAAAACCTTGGATCAACACAAGCTAGGTTCAGAAAGGTGTTTTAAAACAATACTGTGAGAAAACATACATATATATATATATATATATATAGTAAATAGTATGTTTTGTGTAGTCATCTTCACCTTTTAACTCTTCAATTCTTCAAAATATGCATACATTGAAAATAGAAATCAGCATAAGCATGCACAACCAACTTAATACATAACAAAAGTAAATGAGTTTAAAATTCAAATGTCAAGCATATCATGTGTTGTTTATACAAAATCCATGCAAAAATAAGTCAGCTCTTGGATTTAGCAAAGGAAACGGGTTAGTAGCTTCCACTCCAAGATTTAGTTCAGTCCGACAAAAAATATCTAAAAAAAAAAAAAAAAAGAAATAAAACTACTGATAGACCTGGACCTTTATTTTGCTGCCATTTAGAATTTAGACATATACCTGAAGACTGAACATGAGTTACCCCTGGTTTTTCATTATTTTTCACATGAATTTGTATGGGATCAGCGTCTTTACTCTGGTGCACCCACAGTGACTTACCCCCCGACAGTGTCCTGTGAGTCAAGTTCTGGTCCGGTTTTGGTCAAACTGGAAGTAGTCCCAGCAGGTTTCCTGGGGTCATAAAATTAAAATGCATTTCTTCTTAAAACAGTATGTGTTTGAATGAGTGATTTATTTGCATAACAAAACCCTCACGTTCCAAAAACTCACACGTCATAATTGCATGGAGCTACTTTCTCTCAATAGCGATCAATGCGCGTTGTCACTGCTAACAGCTGTGCACCTTAGAAAACTACTTTCATAAGTTGTTCGGCAGTGTTTACAGACTACAGACCTGCAACACCAACGAACTAGTTCGATCTAGAGCGAGAAGTTCATCAGCTTCTACAAAAATATATGCTTATTTGTAAAAATGGTGCGTACTTGCGATTATCTAGGCTGTAGAAACAAAGATGTGAGTGAGTCTCCTCACACATTCCATCGCTTCCATTGGACATAGCTCTGTGGCTCCAGCTTCAACTTCCACCTCTCTGCCCACCCTCTCTCTCTCTGCCTGTTCTACTTCCATCTGATGAATTTCATTATCCGTATATTCGGGTTCATAAAGATAACCCCTTGGTTGTGTGCTGAAAGCAATGCTTTTGTCATCGCTGTAGTCAGACTTGGCGCTATTCACTTCCCAGGCAGTAAAGTAAGTGAATGAAACTCTCTTTGCAGCTGCTACGTGGAGGTGCACAGCTGTTAGCAGTGACAAAGTGCATTGATCGCTATTGAGAAAAAGAAGCTCCAAGCAATTATGAGGTGTGACTTTTTGTTCAATGACGGTTTTGTTATGCAAATAAATCGCTCATACAAACACATTGTTTTGAGAAGAAACACGTTTTAATTTTGTGACCCCAGGAAACCTGCCAGGACTACTTTCGCTTTGATGAAAACCGGACCAAAACAGAGCTCACAAGACACTGTTGGGGGTAAGTCACTGGGTGCACCAGAGTAAGGACGCTGATGATATACAGATTCAGGTGAAAAATAGTGAACTATCGCATTAAGTCACCCATCTGGAATATAATACACCCTTTGCCAAGTCTCAAGAGAAAAACCTGAAATTCCTGAATAAAGCACATAAACATATGCCTTCGAATGTGAATAAATCATTACCCGTTGTTCAGACTGTAGCATCGACTCCAAATATTTGATAATCTGGCTCTTGAAGTCCTTGGCTTTTTCTTTCTGAAAAGTCAAAAGTGTTGTCGCATCTCAAGATCTTTGCTGAAGATTAACTGAAACAAACCACAAGACCAAATCCATGTCCATACCATACCTCAAACCTGAGAACCTCCTTGCGCACAGTCATGCCAATCCTATCGAAGTCTCTCTCATACTGGGTGACTCTGGCCTCCCACTGAGAGAACATGAAGAAAACAACACAATCAGGATTTTTTTTATCAAAAGGAAATCATTTTGTCTGCAATCACAATAAAACACCCGAAGAAAAATAAACATGCAACTGTTTGAACACAGGTCAAGTATGATCAGAGGAAGAACCAGAACCATAGACTGGTACAACTTCACCAACATTTTTAAACTGGTCAGGATGTGTGTGCTGTATTTACCAGACCCTCCAGGATTTCGTGATGTTGCAATTTGCAACTTCAACACAAATTCAGTCAATCCCTGTGAATTCAGTGCAATGTTGCAATTTTAACCAATCACAGCGACTTTCCAGCAAAATGTGACCAATCTTGAGCTGCTCCTTCCACCTGTTTCCTGTTTACCTTACAGTACAAAGCAACACATGCGCGGCCAGCAGTTCACATTTCACAACTAAAATGATGCACTAGTACCAACAGGTGCGTTTGGAAGAGTACTTTTTTTGCTGCATTTTTATCATCCAGGTAATATTTTATTTTCCATATTTGAACGGTTGTCTTAATATCTCAGTGTCTTTGTTCTATTTTTGTCAGAAACTGCCTCTACTACACAGTACTAATAATAATGGGGTTTTTTTTTGACTGGCTGAGACATTTATATTATATGTTTTATAACTTCATGTAGTGTTGTGAGGTCATATGAACTTTAACCTTTGAACCAACAGGTGCATTTGGAAAAAAATCTATATTTAGTTGCATTTTTGTAATCCTCATAATCGTTTATTTGCCATCTCGTTAAAAGGCATTTTTGAGGACCATATCACAATAACTTTGAATTAATTTTCTGAAATATTTGAAATATTACTTAATTTTAATTACAAAAAGGGAAAATCGCAACTATTTATCGTAACTTTCACTTCCTCCCACGACAAAAGCACTGAAACTTTCATTGCAATTTTTCAAAAAAGCTCATGCAACATCAGACATTTTAGGATGAAACAATCTCAAAAAAGGCCCGACAAATCCTGGAGGGACTGATTTAAGGCTATGGTGTTGGATTTCCTTACCTCTGTAATCTCCTCTTTGGCTTGCTGAAGTTTGTCGGGCTTGTTGGCCCACAGCAACTTGGCTTCGGCCTCTCTCTTCTTCTGCAGTGTACTCTGAGCCTCCTGCCACCGCTGCCACGCCCTCATGCGCTGGTCAAAGCAGCCCTGTAGACGTCCCATCTCACATTAAACAAGTCTTCTCAGGTTGAAGAGCCGCAACACAATACTTCACAAACGTGACCTAGCACTAGGACGGCTGAGCTACTGTTACTAAGATTCCTGTTCTCAATCACAATTTCAGTTAGTTCACTCATGTACAGCAGCATCATGGGTATGATGGGCTAGGATTCAAAATTATCTATCAACAAGTTTGATCACCATTAGGTAGAGCTAAAAGGATTCATCAACTCAAGTCAATTTAAAAAATAATTCAATTGCAATTTTCCTGATTCAAAGCTTCATTTCCTTAATTTTGCTGCCATTAAACACTGGTTGCTCTGTGATGTTTCATAAATCTCTTATTGTGATGCATAATGCCTGGATCAACACAAACAACATGGAGCATAGCTCAGAGGAGTAATGACAGAAAAAAAAACCCACATAATAGCTGCATTTCCATTACCCTTGGAAATTCACAAAATGTAAATAGCGCTACGAAAAACTGGGAATGCAAACACCTGAATTAACAAAAAAACAAAACACTCAAATATCGATAATTTTTTATGCTTTTATGAGGTGGTTTTTCAGACATTTCAATATTCTAATACATCATAGAAGCACAATGGAATTTTTTTTCCCACGATTATATGTCACAGGATGTGACATACATGGTCACATGATCATTTCTCTAGGAGTGAAAATGGCATGTTCAGTCGCTGTAACAATAACAACCATAGACATAGTATATGTGGGAGCTATTTAGTATTTCAGTATTTTCTTTCTAATCAATTTAATACATTTATTATTTGTCTCTGTTTTCCTTGAGTTAAGTTGCAGCTATGTGCTTTTATTTTGAAAGGTGACAGGCACTGTGGGTGCACAGCTGAGTTTACTTACCTGATGAGCACACTCAGGTGGAGGAGCACCAGGCAGGGCATATGGTTTTTCACCAGTAGGTCAGGGAGATAGGAAAATGACATTTTTTGTAATACTAAGATCTGTCTAATAAAAATCAGTAAATGAAGCTGCCTGACGGGACATTGGCCTTTTTTCCCTGATCTCTGCGTAGGATCTGCTTACCTGGTGCCGTTTAGTGGCCTTTGAAATTAAGTTTTATTGTTTGTGTAAATTAGCCACTACATAAAGTGAAAAACCTGGCCCTCCTTTTTTGAAGCGGATATTTTGATTAATGTATTTGGATTTTTGCACTGTTTTGGACGTTTGGAGTTGGAGTCGACGCACTGTTGCACTTGCACTTTCAAACAAACCAGTCAAGGAAGCTTCCAGCCACACCGGCCTACTTGCACAGCACACTGCCACTTTGAAGTTTGGATCAGCTGTTAAAGAAAAGGAGAAAGGAGGACCAAGTGGCCCAAATGGTCAACACACTTGAACAAAGCTCTACGCAACGACACTTGGTATGTGGAAAATAATCTGTCGGCTTTATTGGAAAAAGGTAAACTCATTGGAGTGACTGCATTATTGTCCCGTTACATGTCAATGCATATTGGGAGTTATTGGATGTGTGAGCCATACGTTTAAATCTTCTTCATTCACACTAATAAAATGGATTCAGCTGAAAAAAGTGATACAGTGACTGTGGGTGAATCAAATGTGGCAACTAAGGAGAGTGTTGCTCAGTCAGAGTCAGAGCCCTTGACAAAAAGAGGCATGAAGTTCACAGCAAAGGGGTTGGCATTCTTTATGCAAACATGCCAGAAAAAAAGATCTGCCAAGTTCAAACAGGCCATGAAATACATTGATTCAATGCGTGAGTTGATGGAGTCTACTGAAAATGTGAAATCTGTTCAAGGTCATTTGTGTGACTTTATTAAATGCTATGAGGAGGCTATGGAAATCCATAATTCTTTCATAAATATGAATTTGCCTGAAGAGGAGGTTGAAAGGCAAAACACATATGTCAATGCAAAAATGATGACATTGTATGGTTTCACTCAGGAGGTTAAGGGTTGGTTGTCTGCTGCTGGACACCCTCATGTGATATCAAATGAAAATGATGTTGAAACAAATGAAAATGGGTTTGAGATGAATGAAAATGTTGATAATGATGTCCTTGCCACTCAAACTGAACAAAGTGGTATTATTGATGATATCAATCCAGAGGACAGTGCCTCAAACATCTCAGGTCAAAGGGAAAAGTCACATAAAACACACTCAAATGTCTCTAAGACCTCCTCTACGGCATCCACCAGGCTGAAAGTGGAGGCTGATAAAGCAGCACTCATCGAGCGACTTGATGCATTAAAAAGGAGACATGAGTTGGAGGAAAAGGAGGAAGAATTAAGGAAGGAAAGAGAGAAAATAAGAAAGGAGAAGGAACAGCTGGCTCTGGAGAGTGAGCTCGCTGCAACTAATGCCAAACTCAATGTACTGGAAATCAACTCAAAATGCAGTTCAAAAAGATCTAATGCAAAGAACTCTTACCTGGAAAGAAACAAGGCTCAGAATCAAATGACAAGTCAACTCAACCCGGGAGCAAATCATTTTGTCCCACAGGGAAATAACAATGGCATGCAAAATGAATATCACTCTGAGGCTGTCGCTGTAAGGCCAAAGACAACATGTCAGACCATCAGGTTTACAGAAACAACACAAAGGGCAGCCATACAGACCAACCTCAGACCAACAACCAATAACACTCAAGCAACAGTAACACAAATGATTCATGATGTTCCAAGAGGAAGAGGTGCACCGACCTTGAACATGGCACCTAACAGCAGCACTCAAAATGACTTTGTGAATATCATGCAACGGCAAACTGAAATTACTAATATGTTGGTACAGCAAAATTTAGCCTCTTCCCTACCTGTAAGAAACATACCCATTTTTGATGGTGATCCCCTTGAATATCACTCATTTATACGATCTTTTGAAAGCTGTGTGGAGGCTAAAACTAACAACACAAGTGATTGTTTGCATTTTTTGGAACAGTACACCAGAGGGCAGCCAAAAAATTTGGTGAAAAGTTGTCAGCACCTACCCCCTGTCCAAGGTTATCAAAGAGCAAAAGCCTTGTTGTCTGAACACTTTGGAAATGAATATAAAATCGCTTCTGCTTATATGGACAAGATTCATGATTGGCCCATAATTAAGACAGAAGATGTAAAATTATTGCAATCATTTTCTCTTTTCTTGAGGGAATGTTCGAATTTAACACAACAGATCATGCACATGAATGAACTGAACATGCCATCAAACCTCAGGAATGTGGTCATGAAACTTCCTTATAAATTGAGAGAGAAATGGAGAAATGTTGCATGTGACTTACAGGAGCAACGTGGTTGCAGAGCATTGTTTATTGATCTTGTCAATTTTGTTGAAAAACAAGTGAGAATTGTTTCTGACCCACTGTTTGGAAATATTCAAGATCCAAAACACAACAGTTACAACAAGCCATCTCCCACTGTCAGTCAGCCAAGGCATAGGAAGCAGGGCACCTTTGCCACCAGTGTCACTGCAGTGAAAGAAGAAACCAAAAGCCACCTGGAGGATAATGTCAAGCCCGTCCCTACCCAAAGTCTCACTAAATCATGTTTATACTGCCAACAAATCAGTCATTCACTGGATAACTGCCCACAGTTTAAAATCAAGACACAAAAGGATAAAATAAATTTCATAAAGGAACATGGTGTTTGTTTTGGATGCCTGAAAGTTGGACACACAAGCAAATTTTGTAAGCATCGTTTGGACTGCTCTGTGTGTCAGAAAAGGCATCCATCAATCCTTCATATTGAGTATAAGGAAGCTCAAAATCCTGTGAGGGATAAATCTGGTCAGTCTCAAACATGTGGCCATATAGGGGCCGGTGACCAGGACACTGCTGTGTTTTCCATTGTGGCAGTTCAAGTGAAAAACAAAAGGAGTAACAGAGTTGTGCAGACTTATGCATTTTTGGATCCGGGGAGTTCTGGTACATTTTGTACTAATAATCTGTCAAAAAGATTGGGGCTAAGTGGCAAGCCAGCCAGCATACTGCTAAGGACAATGGGGCAAAAGAAAATTGTGAATACCAATGTATTATCTCACTTGGAAGTGGCAGGTATGGACATGAATGATTTTATAGAACTGCCAAATGTCTTGACACAAAATGCCATGCCAGTGTCACGTGAAAACATTCCTCGACAGGAAGATGTGAACAAATGGCACTATTTGAGAAACATCAAGCTGTATGACCTGGATGCAGATGTTGACCTGCTCATTGGTACTGATGCTGCAAAGGTGATAGAGCCATGGGAGCTCATTAATAGCCAAAATGAAGGACCATACGCAGTGAGAACAAGAATTGGCTGGGCCATAAATGGACCTCTGAGGAGTGGAAACAACAGCAGAATTAAGACTGGATGCTCTGTTGTTACAGCAAACCACATATCAGTTGAACATCTGGAGGAGATGCTCATTAAACAATACAACCATGATTTTAATGAAAAAACGTCAGAGGGGCAATTGGAAATGTCCAGAGAGGACATTAAATTCATGGAGATAATGAGAAACACAGCTGAATTGAAAAATGGACATTACAATATTGACTTACCTTTCAGAGAAGAGAATCCAGTCCTACCAAATAACCGCTGTGTTGCAGAGCAGCGACTACAAGGCCTGAAGAGAAAGTTTGAAAAGAACATCAAGTTTAAAGAAGAGTACACCTCATTCATTAATGATATGCTGGCTCAAGGTTATGCTGAAGTTGTACCCACTGAACAGCTGGAACAAGAGGAGGGAAAGGTCTGGTACATTCCCCACCATGGAGTACATCACCCCACTAAAAGAAAGCTGAGAGTTGTATATGACTGCGGTGCTTCATATAAAGGAACATCTCTGAAACATATCACCATTCCTCGATTGGAGCTCACAGCAGCAGTCCTCGCTGTCAGAATGAATAGAATGCTTCAAAAGGAATTACAGTGGCAAATCGAGAAGTCTGTGTTTTGGACTGACAGCACAACTGTCCTCAAATACATCTCCAACGAAACCAGGCGATTTCATACATTTGTTGCCAACAGAGTCACTGTAATCAGAGAAGCTACAGATGTGGACCAGTGGAGATATGTGGGCTCCAAGGTGAATCCTGCGGACGAAGCATCACGTGGTATGAGAGCTGAGGAATTTCTCAAACATGGAAAGTGGATTAAAGGCCCAGATTTCCTCTATATGCCCGAGAATGAGTGGCCTATACTGGAAGTGGATGACATGATACCCACTGATGACCCCGAGGTTAAAAGAGAAGCAGCAGTGAATGTCATTGTAAAGGACCCCGAGAGCCCAACACACCAGCTCATCAACTACTTCTCGTCCTGGAGGAAGCTTAAAGTGTCTGTGGCCTGGTTCCTTAAGCTGAAAAACACTCTGTTGCTTCTACGACAAAAAAGACATGAACTAAAAGCTGATGAAAAGGACAAAGATGCTGGAGTCAGAAGTACTTTGGAGCAAAACCTTAAGAGCTTTAAAGCCACACTTGGTGGAAAACACCTGGTTCCAGCTGATTTTGAGGAAGCGGAGAAGGCGATCATTCGTTTTGTTCAGAAACACAATTTCAAAAGTGAAATTGCCTCTCTCAAACAAGGCTCAAAGATGGTCTCCAAGGACAGCCCGTTATACAAACTAGACCCCATACTAGAGGAGGAAGTTCTCAGAGTTGGAGGTCGTCTGCATAAATCTGCTCTACCATCAGAAACCAAGCACCCTGTCATTCTTTCCAAGGACATGCATGTCTCCCAGCTCATTTTGCGTCATGTCCATCAACAACTCGGACACGCTGGGAGGAATTACATGTTGCACAGGCTTCGACAAAGATATTGGATAATTAATGCCAATACAGCAGCAAGAAGGACAATTACAGAGTGTATGGTGTGTAGACGGCACAGAGGAAAACTTGGAGAGCAGAAGATGTCAGACCTACCTGAAGAGAGAGTTGTGCCAGATATTGCTCCGTTTACTAATGTGGGAGTTGATTATTTTGGCCCCATAGAAGTGAAGAGAGGAAGAAGCCTCCTAAAAAGATACGGAGTGATTTTCACTTGTCTGACCAGCCGTGCAATACATCTGGAGGTGGCACATTCCCTTGATACAGACTCTTGCATTAATGCCTTGAGGAGATTTATATGCAGACGAGGCCCTGTGTCAAATTTGAGATCAGACAATGGCACAAATTTCATTGGTGCAAACAAGGAGTTGAAACGAAGCCTTGCCGCTCTGAATAATGCAAAGATCCAGAATGCGTTGATTCAGGATGGAATTAAGTGGAGCTTTAATACACCTACTGCCTCACACCATGGCGGTGTTTGGGAGCGTCTCATTCGCTCAGTAAGGAGTGTACTGACCTCTGTTCTGGGACAACAGGTTTTGGATGATGAAGGCCTGCAGACACTGTTCTGTGAAGTAGAGGCAGTACTAAATGGCAGACCCCTCACAAAAGTGTCCGACGACCCTAATGACCTTGAGGCTCTCACCCCAAACCACATTCTGTTACTGAAAGGAAAACCCATCTTTCCCCCAGGACTCTTTGAAAAGAGCGATCTGTACATCAAAAGGAAATGGAAACAAGTACAGTATATTGCCGAGCTGTTCTGGAAAAGGTGGACATCTGAATACTTACTTGTGATGCAAGAGAGGCAGAGATGGGCGGCTCCAAGAAGAAACTTCTCCCCAGGAGATATTGCCATTATTGCTGACCCTTCAGCTCCAAGAGGATCTTGGAAAATGGGGCGAATATTGAGCACCAAGTCCGACTCAAAAGGATTGGTCCGCTCTGTGAGCATCCAAACTCAAACCAGCGTGTTGGAGAGACCTGTGACGAAGATCTGCTTGCTGCTGGAGGCCACAGAATAAGACAATGGACATTTTTTATCTATTTCACTTTTCTATCCTGTCTTCTCTCTACAGAACATACACGGAAGACACGTCTGGATAGAAAAATAGCTCCCTACATGTTTAAAATGTATAATTGTGGTTCTCACAATTAGGGGCCGGAATGTGGGAGCTATTTAGTATTTCAGTATTTTCTTTCTAATCAATTTAATACATTTATTATTTGTCTCTGTTTTCCTTGAGTTAAGTTGCAGCTATGTGCTTTTATTTTGAAAGGTGACAGGCACTGTGGGTGCACAGCTGAGTTTACTTACCTGATGAGCACACTCAGGTGGAGGAGCACCAGGCAGGGCATATGGTTTTTCACCAGTAGGTCAGGGAGATAGGAAAATGACATTTTTTGTAATACTAAGATCTGTCTAATAAAAATCAGTAAATGAAGCTGCCTGACGGGACATTGGCCTTTTTTCCCTGATCTCTGCGTAGGATCTGCTTACCTGGTGCCGTTTAGTGGCCTTTGAAATTAAGTTTTATTGTTTGTGTAAATTAGCCACTACAGTATACTTAGACCCAGCATTGGTTTCTTGGACGCGAGAACTATGGCCGCTATCTTGGAGTGATGATTAGGGTGATTCCAACACTAGACACAGTGAAGGTTTCATTTTATTATCTGTTAGTTTGGGAATGTTTAAGTTTTGTTTTTGTTTTTTTACAGAGAAATATATTCTGTGCTCTGTAAAGTGTCGAGTGCAGCACTGTGTAAAAAGCACTACATACATATAAGTTGCTGTTGTTAAGTGCTGAGCATATTTACACTTAATATTTCGACCTCATATACAGAGCCTTACAATGTGAGCCAGCTTGTTTGTTTTACATGTTAGTGTCTTTAAAGAGTTCACCAGGGACTTTTACTGATGAGAGAATTAGCCGATTCATTCACTCTAATGATCAGGGTGATGGCCAATCTGAAGCTCCGAAGGTGACAGCAATGAAATGTCGTTGGATAATATTTCACAAGAGTTACGATGCTCCTGCCTAGAACAACCGTCAATGGAAACAAGTTCAAAGCGTAAATATACTTTGTTGAAATTTTAGGAATATCGCCATTGTTTTGTGAAAAACTGTGATGGAAACAGCTAATGCCTATATGCTCACATTTCTATATTGAATCCATCACTGACTCCTTTAAAATTTTAGGCTTTCACATAAACATTAAAAATATTTGTATTTTTTCAGTTGTTGTTTTTTCAGTCTCAACTTGTTAGTAACTTGGATCCAATCACATTGAAGACCGCAGTGCAGATATTGTTTGTACATGTCATTTGACTTGTCTATCTATAGATATTTTTATATATACCTTCATACTTATGATTGTTATTTCTGTATATATATATATATATATATATATATATATATATATACATATATATATATAATTTTTTTTAATACTATACAATTTTTTTTGGTTGTTGTTTCAGCTGGTTCTCAAATACAGGACAAGCTATTTGCCATTTACAGACATGTCTGTATTAGATAAAAAAAAATTGTCTATTGAAATGAAATCAAAGAAAAATAATCTATAAATTGTTCAATCAACTCGTTAGCTGCAGCTCGACAATTAGGGCCACAATGATGACAAAAACTAATGTAAAAAACACATTACTACCATAATAATGAAGGAATTTTATAGGCATCAGAGTCATGTCAGAATCTCCTTAGAAACGTCCTGATACTCTGACATAATTTGGACCTACTGTACTTTTCCAGGCTTCTGCAGATTTTTCTTTACATTACAGTTTCCTCTCCTATTGCTAGCTCTCTATTGCTGTGAGCTTACCCGCACAGCGCCTAGCATCCGAATGTAATCAGCCAGCAGCTCTGCAAAGATGAAGAAGTCACTGGCCGCCTGCTCCTGGTGCAGCTGCTCCATCTTGTCCTCCACCTCAGCCAGCTGGGACAGGGCCCGTGACAGAGCTGTGTTATCCTCCGAGTTGCCCAGCATCGCCATACTTTTGGCAAATACTGCTGTGTTCATACAAAGCTCTGGTGTTGAGGAGAGGAAAAACAGGGGAGAAGAGATTATGTGAGTTTGTTTGGGTTTGAAAAGGCAGCTGGACTCAGGCAGACATTACATTAGAGGTAGCTCACCTTTCCTGTGATTGACCAGGGAGTCCACCACAGCATGGAGCTTCCTAAGCTGCTGTTCCTCATTCTCCACCTCCTGGAACTTGTCCTCAAACCACTGAGAGATGCAGAAAAAACAAGAAAACATCAAGACAATATACAACCACACAACACCATTATGTCTCGATGTAAAAGTTCAGTGCATTCACAGCTAATGAAAAATGCTTTACAGGCTTTATGTAACAAAAAAATTAAGATTTTGAATGTCTTTTTTGTTTTTTATTTGTCAATTATTATATTTAAGTTCTATTTATCATTAATATTGCAGTCACATTTTTTTCTTTTTGCTTCATTTATTTTATTCTCTATTCATTGCCATGATGATGCTATGTTTATTATTTTCTGTTGTTTAGGTCTCTCTCTTTGTTCAGTGTTTCCTGCAGAATTTTTTTCTGCAGCGGGGGCAGGTGCACCTGGGAGTTGTGGCAGCGTAAACAAATGACAGTTCACGGCAGATTTTATTTCTAGAACTGATTTATTTATTATTATTATTATTTTCAATAACCAAATGGTATAATGAAAACAAACAAAAAATAATTCAAACTAAATTTTTATCACAACAACAATACTAATACAAATGGAAATAAATATCTCAGTGGCAAAGTTTGCACCCAGCTTGAAAGCACCGGATCTTTCTAGGCTTTTTGTAGAAAAGTTCAAATGCTCTTTGGTCAAATTCTGCCAGGATTGGCCCATTGATACTGAGCAGCATACAGAACCTTCCTATAGGGACAGAGTAACATTGAATTAATTTTATTTAAAAGAAATATTGGCATGTAGCTATATTATGTAAAGTAATAAGGGAAAAAGTTTAACATTCACCATTGTATATATGGTAGAGCCATGAATGAAATCTGCTGTTTTTATTCACTCATTTAGGGTCCTCTTCTGCTCCTTCACCTTCACCTCCTGCTCCTTCACCTTCCTCTCCTTCACTTTCTTCCACTGCTCCTCCCTGATTAACGTTACTTGTCTTATACGATTACATAAAACATTAACGTTAGATAATTTACACTCGCATTTAATTACAAATGTTTACATAACCTATGACAATCTATGATTTAGTAAAAGGCTAATGATACCTGTGTAGGATCATCCTCGTCAGATGCTTTTCTCTATTTTGAGAAATACTTCCATAAACTCATCTGAAAATGGAGTCAGCAGTATCTCATGTAGATATTTGCTTAATGCTATGTTATAAATTAGCTTAGTTGGCACCGTGCAAAATTAAGTTAAGCTGTTATGTTACATAATGTTAGCTGGCTGTCAATATTTGGCGAATATCTATTTAACTTCTAAAAATGATGCATTATCTAACTCTACCGTAATAAGTCTAGTGTCAGTGTGTCTGTACATATTCTCAGGGACAACTTGTTTTGATGGAATATAAACATATGGGAAAGGGAGCTATGGTATAGAAAAGAAAAATACATTGCATAAAATAATAGTAACATTGTAATTGTGCATCAGAGATTAGGGATTTTGGTACTAGGATTACCATCAGAGATTCCTATGATTGTTTTGTGGGGGTTTATATATGAGTGAAAGTGAAAGTTACTCATTCCTCTACATCTCCCGCTGTTGTGAAGCATCAGACTATTTTAATGCAGTTTGACTTGTGAGTGTGTTTACTGCATCAATTCTCAAGTTAACCCTCCTGAACCTTCTATGACAGTCTGAACTGCTGGAGAAGAATGACCTTCCTGTACAAAACCTAGGTAGTCAGATTGTTGTGAATGAGTTGTACTTTGAAGGCATGTAGACAGTAGCAAATGCAAACTGTTTGGAAATTGAGCCTGCATCGAAAAATATATTTAAGGTCTGAATTTCTCTGCTTGTTCCTTCTCTGACATTTACACCTGTGGAATGTTGGATGCAGTATTTTTGTAACATTGCTTTAGTTCTGTACAGGGGGCACATATTAGCATATCATTGGTTCCGCTCTTAATCTACTGTATTTTATGACATGGATTTTGCCAGCCTTGGAAATTAATTGATCATCACACCATTACGACCTCATTGTGCATCACTACATTTTACACTTGATCGTCTCCCCATGCACTGCACATCAACAGCGGTCTACAGATAACTGTACATGAAATGTGGAGGTTCCTTACAGTGTCCGACTCGTTCATCTTGATGGTCATCTTGTTCACGGCGTCTGAAGCCTTGTTGATCATTTTAAGGAACCCGGCTCCACTCAGGGCCTGAGTATTCACTGCTCTGGGAAGCTGCACACATGCATAAAAAGTTACAACCTTTAGATAACATGTGTATTTCCAAACAAATATCACTCTGATCAGAGTATTTTTTCATGAAACTGAAGTGAGAATTTGCTCAAAGGGACTTTTTTCAGTTTGAGCATGTGGATTGGTTTTCCATAGTGCATTGCCTATAGCAAGTGGTTATTAATATGTTTCCTGTTATGTGAAGTAGAGATGCTTGTTGTCAAAATGAGGGTGGTAGCTTTAAATCAATCATTTCCATGTTATGAGCCATAAAATATGGTCCATAAGTAAAGGCAAATTTTTTATATTTCAAAAATGTGTAAAAAATGAAAATATTTCAAAACTGTGAACAAACTTTGTATATGTCCCAAGGAAGCTACATATAAAATGTGAAAAGAATATGAACAGTAGTTTTGTCAGATGTTTCAACAAATTGCTAATGAAATGATAAATGGACTATAGCACATTTTTATACATGTTCATGGTGCCAAAAGTGCTTTACAATTCCTCATATTCACCCATTCCCTCTCACACACGCACACGCATGCACGCATGGATAGGCAGCAACTGCCAAGCAAGGTGCTACATGTGGAGAGTCAAAACCAGATTTGAACCGCTGACCCTTTGGTAATTGGACAACCTGCTCTATGTACCAAATTTCCCATTGTAACCAAATGAAGTGTCAAAGTCATTTAATTCCTTCAGAGTTATTCCAACAATGGACAGAGTCAAATTTAACAAGATAACTTCCAGTGTTGGTGAAAATAATTAGTTAACAGTAGTTTTACACTGGCCGTATCATATATTCAGTGTTAAAGTAAACTGATTCTCAGAGTTAAATCAACACTAATAAGACC
The DNA here is from genome assembly GCA_020466265.1 of Siphamia tubifer. Classification (NCBI taxonomy): domain Eukaryota; kingdom Metazoa; phylum Chordata; class Actinopteri; order Kurtiformes; family Apogonidae; genus Siphamia; species Siphamia tubifer. The sequence goes on from CM035785.1 coordinate 32,646,792, forward strand.
AAGATACATTTCAGTGTTAAAAGATAATGACTCTGCCCACCAACCTCTGTGCTCAACTGACTGAGAATTTGGACATTGAAAAACTGCAGTAAGTTTTTCTAAATAAATTGTTGCTTTAAAAACCTCATACAAACAATTACTAAGTTAGCTTACTGTCACCTCAAGAATATTTCTAGAGTTGAAGGATTGATGTCACAGCAGGACCTTGAAAAACTTGCCCATACATTTATCTTTACTCGAGTTGACGACTGTAACAGTATTTTCTCTGGTCTGCCTAAAAAGTCAATCAGACAACTGCAGCTTATCCAGAATGCTGCTCGAGTACTCACTAAGAACCAAAAACTGGACCACATCACTCCAATTCTGAGGTCTCTACACTGGCTCCCTGCCTCTCAGAGTATAGATTTTAAAATCCTCCTCTTAGTATATAAAGCACTGAGTGGTTTTGGCCCAAAACACTAAACTCTTCGATGTTGAACGTGAATAACATTATGGGTGTTACTTCTCACATAGTGTAAAATTTGATTGACACTAATTAGTGGAGTGTAAACTATTAACTAAAGTTGGCTCTGGAATTTCCAGAGCCAACTTTAGTTAATAGTTAAATTTAAATTTAGTTAAATTTACTTTGAACCTAGTTATATTTCCAGACTGGAAATATAACTAGGTTCAAAGTAAATTTCACACCGTGCAGATATGGACCATATGTTCACTGAGTTGGTATTAAAATTAACTCTTGAAGTGCTATATTAACACTGGTGATTTTACTGTGTACCAACTGAGCCGCCACCACCACTCTAATGAAGAAAATGATGAAGCTGTCGCCACCAGAGATGATGCCAATCACAACGCCTCCAGAAGCTCATGGTGTAAAATGTAAAGTCATTCTTTTGGTCTAGAAAATGGAATTATATCATACACTTACATCCTCTCTCTCCAAGAACTCACGGACATCGGGATCTTGTAGTAGTGATGGATGAGACACCACCCTTTTAAGATACCTGAAAAACACAGACAGCAATAACATATAACAAGCAGCAAATCGGAAATCCGGTTTTCTGAAACATCTGCAGAAAGTGTGACGTGAATATATATGACAGTGAATGTATATTATGTATTATATTAATCAGAAACCGTATACAGATGTTCACCTCTCCAGAGCTGCTCTTCTTCTTTCCACAAATTCTACTGAGGACGGGTCATCCATCCCTACCTTCACTTTGGTCATTCCTGTTGGTTAAAACAATAAGTAAGCAAAGGAATGTACAAACTAACCAAATATACAGACATAAATAAAAGATGGGCAAACCCACCTACAACACTTTTCTCTGGTGGTGGAGGCACGATGCAGCCATGCAGTGACTGTTTGACCGACAGCTTCTCATAGAGACCCAGGAAGTCACTGAAACGCCTCCTCACAAAGAAAGTTTTACTCCTGAACATGTTCAAGGATGTCTAATGGGTTAGACATGAACAGTGTGAGTAACTGAAATCAATGAGTGCTTTAAACAGATACATTAATACATAAGTCATGTCATCTCAACCAGGATTCATAACTTCCCAGTTTACGTCAGGAATTTTTTTTCAGTCTGGGATTTTCTTGATATTTATCAGTGTTCATTGCAAAAACCGACAATGTCTCACATTTGTAATGTGGTGAACAAAGAAAAATACGACAATTCAGAAATAACAGATCCTGGAGCAGAACTTTAGAGTACTTCAGAAATGTTTTTACATTACATTTTGAGGAAATTCCATGACATGAACTGGGATGTTGCAGATGAGTTGGGATGAGATATGACTGTTAAGTCAAAGTAATTGGTTTGACCACAGACCCTGGTAGACACTTTGTAGGCCACGTATGCATTCATCCCATCACCTAAGACACAAAAATGAGAGACACACAAACAGGAGAATGTTTCAGTTAAATCCTTATTTTTAAATTTGCTCTGATTACAATTTTTTTGGGCCAATCCCAATTTCCGATTTACAAGGTGCTTGGATGGATGATACAAATCTGCAGAGAAAATTCGGTAAACCACACACCCATCATGAAAATAATGTAAATATCAAATAATTTATTAAAGAAATTACTAAATACTTCACTGATTATTATGTTGTGTGTTATAAACAAAATGTAGGTGAGACTGACCAATTTTTTCAGGGCTGGTGACAGAGACATCCACATCAAAACTGTCCTTGGCCTCTTCCTCCTCCAGCTGTTGGAAACACAGTAATATATAAATGCACATTTTAACTCCAATGGTGGAAGAATAAATATCCTTTATCTAAGCTCTGTGAGCATAAATAAACTTGAAATATGAAAACTCAAATAATTCATTGTGCAGTAATGGTTGAGGTCAGTATTTTAATATCACATCTGATTTCACGATAAATTGTAGCTGCATTCATGTGTATGTTACAGTTTACTGTTAGTTATGTTTAAGGTTGTCATTATCTAAACTACTTACTCTACTGTTGATTGTTTAATTTACAGAAACGCATATCACATTCTGTAAAATCATCACATCCATAGTATTCTTTCCCATAAGAATGTTTTTTCTAAAAAAGGTCAACTCTTAATGAGCTCGCAAAAACTGGCTTGTTAACAGCTTTGTGACAATGTATTTTATAGTGCATTCAAGAGTGTTTGGAACAGTCTACTCAAGTTAAGAAATACGTTTTCCTTTAGGTAATTACAAACAATAAAATATCATGTGGCTGTGTGTTTTGCACTGGATAGAAAGATAATCAAACACTAATCTAAAAAATGCACTGTAATAAAGAGTATAATTTCTTATAAACCTCATACATGAAATTAGAGGTCTGCACTCCTGCAGGAATCCTACAAGACTCTCAGGCATGGCGCAAATGTATGCGGTGTGGGACAAGTTATGAACTCTCCCAGCAGTTGCTGGCAGGAGTGAAGTAACACTGTCATTTTCCCCATAGTAACACCTTGGACAACTTCCTGTTACAGATGACTAGATAATTACAGTCTAAACATTTCAGACCCTGTCTTCAATGGATGGGAGTAATCATGATGTTGACATTGGTGAGGACATAATTCGACGATTTTCTTACGAGAGACAGCAACAATAAATGCATAAATTACTAAATACATGGCTAAAAGAATTAAAATAACATCTCATTTTGCTTTTGTCAACAAAAAGCCACATTTTGTCTGGTTTTTATTAGTCATCTATAACTGCATTATATACTTAATTATAGTTATCGTGACAAGACCCACATTTATGTCTAGTTTGGACTTGTTTTTGTCACATGATAAAGGTTCGTTGATGACAATATTTAGTCACTGTCAATGAGTGGTTTATTTTTTAGATTCTTCATATATAAGGTGCACTGGATTATAAACTTATATATAGCGCATTAAGTGAAGTCAATATTATTACATTAAAAAAAAATAGATAAAAAATGAAAATTATGAGGGAAAAAAAGTCAAAATTCCCAGTCACTGAACACAACCAGAATTAATACATATATCAGGTGCACTGTGGTTTTTGGAGGAAATTAAAGTCTTTGAAGTGTCACCTTATAGTCCAGAAAATACAGTATCCTTTTATTTCCCAAATGTCATGTGATTTTCAATTAAAATATTGGTATGGACATTTTAGAAACATCCAAATATTGGTATGGACACGTCCATAGCGTCTATGTGTAATGTTTCAATGGATTCAGGTCAGGGTCATGTTCTGTACCTGCTCCAAGGAAGTGGGCTGGAGGGCTGCAGGGCTTTGGGTGAAAGAGGTGGTGGGATGAGGACCAGATGAGGATGGGTCTTTCTGGGCCGAGCTTCCAGACTCATCTGTACAGAGCTCCACATGTGCCTCTAAGGAAAAGACAATAATCAGCAAATACCTCTATCAATCTGAACATGAGTAAAAATGCAAATACATAAATAAAGAAGAATAAATTACACGAGTTTCAACAGTGCACCATGAAGTCTTGTTTCATAAAGTCTATAGTGAAGTTGTGTAGACACATTATAAACACAGTCTGTAATTTTATTGTATGACTGAAGCACAGAATAGCCATCTCTGCCTTCTTCATTTCCAAACTGTTGCCAAAATATCTATCTATTTTGAGACTTCATTTACCTTTCCTGCCCCCCCACCCCACCCCCAAACATTTCATGTGGTAACTGCAGAGAAATCGTTACATTATTCTTTTATGAAAATACACATTTGTTTCTATTCCAAACCAACGCTGATATGACATTATCACAATTATTTTCCACACACTTGACAAGACTCCTTAGGGCCATACAAACACTATACTAATTATACAGACGTGGCTGTGCTTCCAGTGACTAACGGACCAAGTAGAATGTTAGAAATCTGGGGGTAATAATGGACTCCGACCTAAACTTTAACAGCCATATTAAATCAATAACACTATCAACCTTTTACCATCTCAAAACCAGTGCCAGAATCAAAGGTTAAATGTTTAAACCAGACTTAAAGAGGCTTATCCATGCATTTATCTCTAGCAGGTTAGACTACTGTAACAGCCTTCTGACTGGACTTTCTAAATAAGCTGTTAAGGCAGTTGCAGTACATCCAGAATGCTGCTGATTGGATCCCGACTAGAACCAGGAAGTATCATCATATCAGTCCTGTTCTCAGTTCTGTGCACTGGCTTCCTGTCACTCAGAGAATAGACTTTAAAACAGCTCCGCGTGTCGGGAAGTATGTCCATGTCTAGCACCAAAGTACATGAGTGACATGTTAGTGCTATATGAATGATTTCAGACCCTGAAAACCTCAGGGACCAGCCTTTTGCTGGTGCCCACCGTCAGGACTAAACATGGTGAAGCTGTTTTTCAGTTCCATGCAGCTAAACTCTGGAACAGTCTTTCTGATAACATTAGACAGGCTTCAACTGTGACAATGTTTAGATCCAAGCTGTAAACAGCTCTGTTCAACCATCCACATAACTGAAAGGCTTCCATCTGCACTATTCTTTTTTATTTTCTTTTAATCAATTGGAATTCATGTTTTATTGATTGTGTTTTAACTGTAAGTCTGTGTTTGTGACTTGTCTCTTCTTCCATTTTTGTAAAGCACTGTGAATTGCGCTATACAAATAAATATCACTTGCCTGCTAGAATGTGGAAAATTATAGGAATGCTGTATTTAAATCAGCATTAAATGCATCATGTGTGACTTGGTCTTGAAGCAAACTATCTTGTAAAGCACTGAATCTCAGAAAAGCCAATCTGAGTGCAATAGATCAGTTTAAAGTGCCGACTATTATTCAATCTGCAGTATCTCACCTGCAAACAGGTCATTCTCGTCATCTGAGTGAACTCCATTGGACTTGGCAGTGGTGCTCAGGGTGGGAGCTGTGCTAATGGCCTCCTCTTCACTGAACAGGTCTGGGGGCTGTTCACTGACCTGGTCAGGCTGAGAAACCCCTCGGCTCACGGCCGCAGGGGTACTCTGCACAAAGGAAGGACAAAACTGACATGATCTTTAAAACACCTCCTGTGAAATGCACTTGTTGCAGTAGCACAAAAATGCAAGTGAATGTAAAATGAACAACAAAAGTCCAATCAGATGTTTCTGATATCCTTCCATCATAAATTGTAAGTGACAGATTTTTTGTTTTAGCCACCTTGACCATTGATATTTGGCCAACGCAATCTTTTCAGTTCAGTCATGAATTCCAGAATGCATGTATATCACATTTTGCTAAGCTCTCCTGCGCTACCAGTGCAAACATAATGGGAATCAACCACTGATTGGGCAGCATACAATAAATAAATTATTACAGAATATGGCATACTTTTTTCATGAAGTATTTACCGAATATTTAGCTTTTATTCTTATAAACCCTATTGAAAGAGAAATTCAGATTCTCAGGAAGATCACCGCCCATCAATTCATTGTTAATCAACCAATAAGGTCAACCAAGTAAGGACTAATAAATTTGTCAATAATTTGCATCTCTACTTTGTACTATAAACAGAGGTGGGAATCGCTATATGATACAGTAGTACCTCAACTTATGAAATTAATTCATTCTGGAAGTGGTTTCATACTGTGAATTTTTCATAAATAGAGGCACATTTTACATGTAAAAGGCCTGATTCATTCCAAGGCCCCCAATACTACCCTTCAAACCCATTAAAAATATATAAAAGTATACATATTTTGTATGAAATATGTCTTAAAAGTAAAAGAAAAAGTAGATTTCATTTATTGGTCTCAGTGGGTAAATGTGTCTTCACTGACTAAACATTAAACATTAAACCATTAAAATGAACCAGACATGCAAATCATTTCCATACCATTGTGATTGTTTTAATTGTCACTTTCACCTTCAACAATGTTTGTTGACGGTGAAATATCGATCCAAAGACGATTGCCTTTGATGACTTTTCATAATCTTCCAAAAATGTACAAGGCATAAAGCATCAAAGTGGGCGATAGCACAACTCGTGAAAATGTTTTCGGGATGTTTTTTTCCATGAATTCGGAAAGTTGACAAAATGTGTCCAGCATGTCTTTAATTCATGCTGATGGAATGATGGCTGCCTCCTCTTGTTTTTAAAACCTCCTGTTTCACTTCTATTGATAACACAGCCCACTTCTTCTTTTCATTCGCACCAAGAATCACTTTCTTTGAGCTCATGATCAATAACGAATACGTACTGTAATAAACTGGGAAAAAACTCAACAGTAACTGCCTTTTACGCCTGTTACAACTCTGTGATGAATGAGGGTCAAAGGCTCACAAAAAGCGTCATGGAAAGCTCCCTCATAGCCAATGGGATGCTACGTACAGTGCTTTTTTATGTACAGTACTGTAGTTACAGCTCAGGGGTTTTGGTTTTGTTTCGTAAATTTAATTTTCTTTCGTATTCAGAAATGAAAATCTTACGTAAAGATTTTTCATTAGTTAGATTATTTGTTAACTAAGTCTTTCGTAAGTTGAGGTATGACTGTACTATCACAGCATGTTGCTATTGATTAGAATAGTATCCTAGTGCAGTGATTCTGGGATATTTTAAACATTATTAGATAGACATCACCACTCCATGGTGATGTCTGTGTAACTTCAGAAGAAAAACCATCACTGAAATGCAAAAAGCAGGAATTATTTATTTAAATCACTGTACTGTACGTTGGTGACACAAAATACACAGTGCCTCTTTGATACAGTACATCATTCATTCTAAAAAGTAGTGAATAGGGTGAGTCATGTGATATTTCCTTTCCACAAGACAATCAGTTATTCATCAGAATTAAATACCATCTATACCCAACTGAAATTACTGCACTTACAGTTGGTAAAAAAAAAGTACTTATAATGCAGAGGAGTGAAACCATATGATCAAATATGACAGTGTGATCATTACGTAGCTGTGGTGACATGAGAAGTGAAGATGGAGGCAGAGACAACCAATTTTGGCATTGACCTCAGTTAGCTGCAGATGAACACGTCAAAGAGCAGACTGTATCTCATTAGTTTCACTGAAAATATTATGTCCATGAAGAGGAGACCTGCTGACAGCAAACCCACTTCAAACTCGCAACCTGGAATATACTTCTTGTTTCTGGACACAGTTTTGTGCCATTGATGCTAAGGCTTAAGCGGAATAAATGAAAACATGAGCTGAACCCGGGCGGTTGTTCATAAGCTGACAGTTATAACTGTTTACAGACTGAGATAAGCACGAAAAGGGAGGCGGTCGGGTGGGGTCATGAGCCCTGACAATACAAAGTGATTAGAATAATCTGCATTTGCCGAAATGTAACTCATTCAACCAGACATCTAAATATATTAAACACAATCAAAATGAAAAAAAAAACTTAGCCAGAACTGATTAAAACAGCCCAGTTTACGCCCTGTTCAATACATTTCATTTATTTAACGAAGTCACGTCGTTGTTTTAAAACTAAAACTGACAACACGTCGCCCTCCAGTCAATGGTTTTAGTCATTTTGGATGCCATGAATGCAGGTCACCTCAGATAAAGGGGCTAGCTCCCTTTCTGGTTCGCGAGAACAAACAACAAGCTAGTAAGTTATTAATAAAATAAAGGGTCGTTACGTACGTTGTTGACAAAGATATCCTCTCCTTCATCGCTGTCTCCATCTGCCATGTCACAAAGACCGGTTTCTGGTTCCTCTGAAGTGGGGAAAGGAGGGGGATTCCGATCCGAGCTGGCCGCCATATTGCGTGTTGTGAGGGAGCAGTGACGTAGGCGGAAGTGAAGGAGCATCTGGGGGAGGAGGAAAGAAAATGGCGCTAGCGTCCCCTTCTGGTCAAAGACCGGAATAACTATAGTAGGAATAGATTTAAACTTTAGTATTTAATCCAGGAAACAGTAACTGTACAGGTTTAGACTTTCAGTTTGCGTTTGTCTATTTTAACAGAAAGTGCATTACTGTTGAGATTCAGTAGAAGCACACGATGAAACAAAGTTATTAAAACCATGACATGGATGGATTAGTTTATTATTCTTACAATATCCAGCAAGAGTGCTGTTCTTACATGTAGAACTAAACAGGACAAACACCTGAAATTGTGTGTTTTTAGACTGTCTAATAATAGTCTTGAAGTTTGCAAAAAGATAAAAGACTTAAGTAATTGTATTACAGATGATATGAATGACGATGACATATACAGACAGGCAAACACTATGGGGAGTTTAAGTCTCTGCCCCTTCCGGGAGGCTCATGGGGCCTGAGATTGGAAAATTAATTTAGATTACATCATTATATCGTATCAGTTGCTATGGGAACATCACTAACAAACAAACGCCAACGCAAAGCTGTAGGAGCAGCAGAGGAGGAACTCACAAGGCTAGACATGGACTAGGGATGACAAAATGTATTACAAAATCTTGACCGGTCACTGAGCCTCATTAACTGGTTAAAGTCGGTCACCAAGAAAAGAAAATGCTTGCTTTGTCAGCTCACACACACAGCCATACGCACCGCGGCACTTCAGTCGCTTTTTAAACACACTGCGAGGTTGAGTGATGTTATGTTAAATGCTCATTTTAAACCATTACCCAGAGAAAATATTTGATATTCCAGTACATTCTGCTGCTAATTATGGTGTAAAAAACCTTAACGATGTCCACCAGCCTGCAGTATAAACTAATTTTGCCGTAGACCCCCCCCCCCCTCAGATGGATGACACAATTCATCCACTGTGCTGTGGGGTTTCATGGTGACAACTTACTGTCCCAGTCTGTTGCTGTTATAGAAACTGTAGTTTTGTGTTTTCTTTAAGTTTTGAGCAAACGTTCTAAACACACCACATAAGATTAACTGAACTCTGTCTGTGCGAGCTCTGTGTTTGCTATTAATACATGTAGCCTTGTATTGCTAATGCTCAAAATCATTTTTAAAGTTACTATGGAGAGATCACAAAGCTCTTTATAGTTTTGGACAACCAATTGGCACAACTTCTGCCCAGCGGCCCAATCGGGCCGCTCAGAGTACCTCCTCCCGTACAGGTACTCCTTTAGTTCCTGTTAATGTTTCAATAGGGCCGCTTATGGGAACGTCCCAGTGAGTGGAAACGGGCCTGTAAAATGGCCCAGTTCCGATAGTGGATACACACCTAATAACATCATCGAAAGGTTCCATTTCTGTATGGAGACACACGCCTGAAAGGACCGGGCTAATAACTCATGGCCCAGTCAAAAGTAGTTCCCCCAAAAATGTCCCGGAAGTTCCAATAGTGGAAACACACCTGTAATGCGGCACATTATTTCCCGAGTAAGAGTAATGGGAATACAGTTATGGATAAAGTAATGAAGTAATTACTCTGTTACTCGAAATTTGGCTGCTTTAGTAATGCCAATACACTCTTAATGCTGTTATTCCCAGCACTGCCAACAGCTGATTCATTTGTGAGTAAAACCCATTAATAATTTGGACTACACGCCTGCCGAGCATCACCACAGACTCCACACCACAGCTGAGTGGAGTGTAACATCACATTGTAGTCTCTTACTAAGCCCACAGAAAACCCAACGTCATATTTTCTTCCCATCAAAAACAGGTGGTGTGCCTATGCCACATCAAATATGTCTCATTAACCACTATCATATGTGAATTTCAGAGCGCTTGTCAAACAGAATCAGAATTTAGCTTGACTCGCTCCATTCAATTTTTTTTTTTTTTGCAAGCTAAGCACCCATGGACCGGAAGTAGAAGGACATGACTTAGCCTCTCCATACAGGTATGCAAAATATATATTGTATTAACGTAGGTGTATTGGTGATTACATGGAGGGTTTACATGAACTTTTGCCTGTGCTCCATTAATGGTGTTTGAATATGTCTCTCTGTATTTTTTTTCTTTCTCTGGGCGAAGCATGGGCTTAGCACTCGTGCCTCACTCAAGGACCTCAAGAAGGACCCTGGTTCAGAACCCACATCAGACTTTTCTGTGTGGAGTTTACATGTTCTCCCCGTGTCCATGTGAGTTTTTGCTGGGCACTCCAGTTTCCTCCCACCATCCAAAGACATGCACTGATAGGTTAACTGGTTAATCTAAATCACCCATAGGTGTGAATGTGAGAGTGATTGTTTGTCTATATATGTTCAGCCCTGAGATGAACTGGAGACTCATACAGGATGTACCCAGCTTTCACCCATTGTAGCTGGATTAGGCCCCCAGTGACCCCCGCGAAAGTGGGTTCAGGTGGCGAGTGATTTACCAAACACATTACAAATCCAACAAATGGAAAAAAAAAATCCATAGCATCCATTTCTCCTACCTTCACTCATGTCTCATCTGAAAATGTCTGGAAAAATGCGTCTTCTGTCTCCTCTCAATCCACAGCTGTACCTATGTGAGATTGATGCAATTGTATCATCACATGCTGTATTATATTAATTATTTTGTGTATTGTGCCATTTATCCATGTCATCCTATATTAATTAATGATGGCGCAATGACTCTGAATATCAACAATGGAATATATTTACTCAATATATTTTATGTCAGTCACAAGTAGTAAGAGGACACAGTTTTCAAAACCACTTAGTTTTCTTTAAGACAGTACCTTATTTTTGCATTATGACATTGACTGTCAGTCTTTATGTGGATTCATTTTTTATTAAACATTGACCTTTGGTTAGTCACACTTTTACACATGAGCTATTCAAGTTTAATTATTTATCTCAACTCATTCCAGCAACACAAATAGAAGTGAAGTGTATGTTTTGCTGTATTTTTAAGGTAACTTAAAAACATTTTTATTGGTTAAATGCCATCATTTTCTATAAGCATTATTATGATAAGTACTGGAGTGAAAATCTAATGAAGCACCCCCACACTAATCCTTATCTTTATGATCTAATGTTTGAATAACTATATTCTGTGGAGAAACACATTACAAAGAAGAAGGTACATTTGGGCTGAATGTGCTTCAGCTGAAAAAAGGGTTTGAATAATAAATAATATCTTCACTGAATATGTTATTTACACACACATAATATATTCATTAAACAAGAGTGAAAAGTCTTGAGAACTCTGTCTGAAAAATTCAAGTTTTATTCAATATTGTGAATACGGTAAATATTAAATGTAATCCTTATGAAGTCAACCTTTTAAAACTTGTTTAAAAGAATCAATTAGATTTGCTTAAGTGCATATTTTTTGTATTAATGTTAATTTCATGTAGTTTAAAATAACATCTACACCACTTTTTAATCAAAGTACAATTCAATGAATCTGAAAATGTTAAACTAGTGTAACTGCAAAAAAAATAAATAAATAAAAATAAATGTAAAAAATAAATAAATAAATAAAAAAAATATATATATAGAAATAATTTTACTATTTCACTCTCTTGGTGTAGTTTTGTATACTATTAAATAATTCTAATGTAAAAAACCCCCCCCTTCAAATCAGATATTTTAGTAGATCTTTTTGAGCAGGTTTCAATGACAGCAACAGATTTAATAGAACACCTCAAAGTAATTTTGTTTAAAGTTTATTTTAAAAATGTTTATCCTTATAAATGTAACTAATCCTTCATGACATAAAACTATCTTATCACTGAACCTGAAGTGAATAAATACTGTTTAATGTAAGAGAATACTGAAGAAAAATCCCAACAGTTTTTAGTTATATTGTTTGGATGTTAAAACACCCCAAAAGCTCACACAAGGTTATGTAGTAACGGATAAATAAGATTGAACTGAAGAATTTCTTCAAATATTTCCAAATTCCTTCTAGCAGTTTTATTTTTGTAACCATCATGTTTATACACCACCACTTGTTACGATTTAATAATTGAATCATAACAACTGACTGTCTTTCCTAAAACTCATTTCACTGCCCAAGACATATTAATGAACATACAGTATATGTCACTGTATGTTTTCAGAGGTGGAAAGTAACTCGGTAAAAGTACTTCATTACTGTATTTAAGTTGATTTTTGTTTTTGTTTGTTGAGTATTTATTTTTCTGGAAACTTTTTACTTTTACTCCCTACATTTGTTCATAAATATCTGCACTTTATACTCTTCACATTGTTAGAATAGACTCATTACTTTTTCCTAAGTAAACAGATGTGACAGTATGAAAAACTAGAAAAGCACTCTGATAGTGCAAACCCCTGCAAGAGTGTCATGTAATTTCCCATTCAAAATTGGTATGGACATTTTAGAAACATCCAAATATATTGGTATGGACACGTCCATAATGTCCATACGCAATTTTACGCAAATGCTTTGACCAGGGCCGGCATTAGGCACAGAGTCCTATAGAGTTACAATATTAAGATTGTATTTTCCACACTATAAGGCACACTTAAAAGACTTGAATTTTTTCACAATGCGCCTTAAAATCCAGAGCGCTTTATATATGGATTAATACCGGTTGTGCTTAGTGACTTGAAAGTTAGATTTTTTAATCTCATAATTTTGAATTTTTATCTCAATTTGGCCTTTTTATCTCATAATTTTGGCTCCAATCTCACAATTTAGAATTTTTACCTCATAATTCTGACTTTTTGCCAGATAATTTAGACTTTTTAATTGCATAATTTTGACTTTTTATCACAAGATTTTGGCTTTTTATCACATAACTGACTTTTTATCTCATAATTTGGCCTGTTTATCTAATAATTTTAGTTTTTAATCTCATAATTTTGACTTTTTGTTGGATAATTCTGTTTTTTGCTGTATAATTATGACTTCCTAATTGCATAATTTGGACTTTTTCTCACATAATTTGTCATTTTTATCATGTAATATTGACTTTTTAATCGCATAATTTAGACTTTTCACTTTTTATCACATCATTTTGACTTTTTAATCACATAATTTTGACTCATGGCCACATACAGTACAGTACTCGATCAGATGTAGGACACTATGTTTATGCTCATTTCTAATTCCACAACAAGAAAAGAGGGGTGCTCATCTAGGGAACCAAATTGACCAGAACCGGCCCTGGCTTTGATCACCACTGTATGTTTTAGTGATGGATAAATACCAGGTTTTGATAGATGAAAACTATTTATGTTCGATGAAAAGAAGACAAGCACAAACATTTACTTTGTTAGTATTCATAATAGTTTGTATACACAATGTATAGGAGCACCAATAAAAAAAACATTTTTTTTTTTTTTCCAAAACATTTTTCCAACATTTTTTAAAAAGCCACAGATTTTTTTTCTACAGAAAGCAAAGAAAGCTCTGTACATGAACAAGCAACAACAGAATTCCTCATCATGAGCTGCAAAGTCGAACACTCGACAGCTCATATTCATATCATCTCTGAAGCATAAAATAAACATAAAAACGAGACCAGCTGCCTGCCGCTTACCTAGGACACTACATTACACAAACAGCTTTTGATATTTAAAACACAAGATATGTAAGAAATGTACTTTTCAAAAAACTGTGAAAAAGTGCAATACAGGTTCAACTGTTTACAACTCAATAGATTATTTCTCAAATGGAGTCCGGTCCTTTTTCTCCCACTTTTTTTTTTGTTGTTGTTTCAATCATATTTTTCCCCCAAAAAAGTTGTTCCTTGTTTGTATCCATAGTTAAATCTCTTACAGTTATACTGACATTCATGACGATGTACATTTATGAGAAACATGATTTTCACAAAAGTAGAGCAAATTACTGTGATTGCAAATGACAAACTTCTTTGGGTAAGAGGGTATAATGAAAAACTAGTTTCTCAGATGAACATATTTTTTTCCTTTTTTCAACATCAGAAGTGTGTATAGTTTCTTTTTTCTTCATACAAAAAAAAAAAAAAATCACCATGTTTGAAAAAAAAAAACAAAACAAAAAAAAAAAACCAAAAAAAACCTGGGAGTCCCATTCAAAAGGCCAACATCTTTGCATTTTACTGGATTCATAGAAGAACCAAGATGTCACATTTAATGAAGCAGGAAAAAACAGGAAACACGCTCCACTGTGGTTCAGCAGCACAGATGCATGAAACCAAATATTGGTTTTTGGAAACAACACACACATTCGATCAAAGTATAAAAGATAACTGTCAAGTAACTGACTGGGTATTGTGTGTTTTTTTTCAAAGTCTTTTATGTGTTTTTGTTACTGACAGGATTGTGGGGGGTAGGATTGGGGGGGGGGGGTCAGAGCCCTGAGTCCTAGGTACCCCTGACCTGTGAGGATTTACTGCCAAAGTCCCACAGAAATGGTGGAGAAACTGCTGTGGCAAGTGACGGCGTGACTCCGAGCAGGAGCCGTAAGAGGGGCCGAGTTGTCTAAGACCATCCAACACACAAACATGTTGGTAAGGCTTTTAAAACGGAGCTCCCACAATAAACAACAGACTGAAAAAAGAACAGTTTAATGTACAAAGAGGCCAACACAATGCCAGAAAATCCAGTCAAAACATACTGTAGAAAGATCAGGCTTTTCTCCCCTGTTGAAATGAGTGAGATTCAGCACTCGTTTGTAATCTCACTTCATCCCAAATAACGAAACCGTGGGTAAAAGAATGAGGCAGTTAAAAAAACAAACAAAACATATGTACATGTTTATAAGGATATGTGTGTAAAAAAATAATACAATAACATAGAAAATAATAAAAAGTCATGGCACAATATATGACACAAGGGGTAAAAACGGAAAATGATGTATGAATAATGTAAGCTTGTAAAAGGGGGGGGGGGGGCTGATGTCCAATGTTCACTTCACTGAAACGGCCCAATAGATATACAAAAATGCACAAAGAAACACGAATCAAACAAACACTGTGTGTAGACTGCGCTGCAATGAGCACAAACATCAAAACCAGCATTTTTTGGACTTTCTCCTTTTGACTCCGACACCGAACAGACTCATCGAGTGAGCGGTCTTCTGTCACACGCCACAGGAAAAAAAAATATTTTTGCTGAGGAAAAAATTCACAATCTTTCAGTTTGAACGTGACCGATGTTCAAAAGTTCATTTGTCTCTGAGAATGGTTCTTCATAAAAAGACGAAACAAAGCATCTTGCTTGTTCTTCCCTCTCATGGCAATCTCCTTCCTGAGACTGAGCAAGGTAAGCCAAAAAAGTTCTTAAGGTATCAGTCCGGAGGGGGGGGGGGGTTCTCTGCAAAAGGGGGATGTGAGAGTTTCTTGGGCACAGGAAGTAATTTTGTGTCCACAAACTTCTGGCTCCCAAGTGTTTGAGTTTGGGTTGTTTTATTTTTGAGCTTTTTCTGGTTCTGCATGAATGTGTATTTTTTTTTTTTTTTCTACCTGTGTGGATGACAGAGACAGTGTGTCGGTAGGTGTGTGTGTGTGTGTGTGTGTGTGTGTGTGTGTGTGTGCATGCTCATGGTGCTGTGGTGATGGCATTCAGGTCCTTCATCAGGCCCTCGAGGTGGGCCATCTCCTCGGTCAGCTCGTCGGGCTCGTAGCTCTGGGGGAGAGGAACAGGGTTACTGCGGGGGGCGGGGGAGGGGCAGGGGGGGAGGGAGGCAAGCACCTGGAGGGAGGACGAGAAAGAAGAGGAAAGAAAGAGGAGGAAAGGAGGAGAGGGTCAGTCAGGGATCTTTTCGACAGGAGAACGGGGAGTCATATGGGTGGGGTGGGGTGGGGTGAGGAGAGCTCGAGGAAGGGGTAGGGGTTGATGGGTCAATGGGACTGAAGCATCAGGAAAAAAAATATGGAAGCAGACAGAAGCAAATGTCCAGAACGAAAGAGCCAACAACCAACCAAAGGATTAGGACATGGAGTGAATGATTCAATGGTAAAAAACAAAAAAAAAACGAAATTAAAAGTCATTCCAATTATGGGATTTTTGTTATTTGTTAAATTAAATATTAAGTGAATTGATCAAACGGCAGCCGACAAATGCCACAAAAAAATGGTCAGATTGAAGTTGGACAGAACAAAAAGAGAGAAAGAACAAAGAAAATGTGGTTACAACCAGCTGAAAACTAACTGTACAGTACAGTGACAAAACAGTGCCCAAAAAGAAAAAAATCTTAACATGGATTTGGAAGAATGTGTGGTTTTTGCCATATTTTAACACAGCATTTAATTAAAGCATCATATCATAGTATTGTTTGGAGCTGGGCCAGATTGTGAAAACAGCGCAGGTATCTTTACTCACGCTGTCTACATCCTCCAGCATCTTGCTGGTTTCTGGTACGTCAGGAGCGTTGGGGACATTGACAATCATTGGTGTTCGTGTCCGTCCTAGTGTCCCAATGGAGGCTGTTTTAACGACATGGGGGTGGGTTGGTGGTCCTGAGTTAGGAGGAAAAAACTGTTTGTGAAAAGAACTATTTCACAGTTTATCATTAGCAGTTTAATCACTGTAGTCTGTCAAATTCATCGAAAATATCTTTATATACATATTTAGTCGTGTTAACACACTATATAAGTAAAGTAAGTAAAAAAAGTTCTAAGTTGAGCAAAAAAGGATGTAGATTTGATTTTGACATGAAAGTAGTCCAAGACAGCACTCCTGGAAGTTGATGTTTTTTGCATTTGCAGTCATAATATCATACCATGTAGAGCTGATTGAACAAGAAAACAATCATAGTCAGAAAATAAATAATTGACATGTTTATAATGTATATGGGAATATCTAAAGGGAGTACAATAATGTTTATTCTCATGGCTAACATATTAATCATTATTTAATCCCAGCTGTGAATTTTCAGACTCTTCAGCTTCTCCTCCTCCTCCTCCTCCTCCTCCTCCCTTTCTACTATCTAACACCTGACACAAATATGATATGACATATGAACAGATATAATGATCATAGAGTTTGACACCTGAATAAATAGGCTTTTACTATCAATTAATACATGTAATCTATTCCACCAAAACATGGGCATCTAGAATCTGAGGTTTTATTGAGTGTTATTCGCCACACATGTTCTCTGTTTTTTAAACTGTTGTTCTCTATCAGAGAAAAACATGAAAATACTTTTTTTTTTTTACATACCTCATTTGGCACTAAATCCAGTGTTTTATTCAGTATCTGTATTGTTCATGCTCTGCAGTTCTATACCCTTTAAGTAACTCACACTTTGACTCCTAAAGAAGCTTCTTATATACGGTTTTCTTTTCTTTGACATCCTTCAAATTCTAATTAACACACACACACACACACACACACGCACACGCACACGCACACGCACACGCACACGCACACGCACACGCACACGCACACGCACACGCACACGCACACGCACACGCACACGCACACACAGATCTCCCAACCAATGTTGGGCGACATTAATTCAGAATAAAGGTTTGACTGATAAAAACCTCCTTTAAATAAAGGCCTGGTACCTTTTTCTGCTTACGGAAATAAAAGTTCAGACACTATTTGAGGAAATACAGTAATATCAGGTAGTAATATCAGTAATATCAGGTAGTAATATCAGTAATATCAGGTAGTAATATCAGTAATATCAGGTAGTAATATCAGTAATATCAGGTAGTAATATCAGTAATATCAGGTAGTAATATCAGTAATATCAGGTAGTAATATCAGTAATATCAGGTAGTAATATCAGGTAGTAATATCAGTAATATCAGGTAGTAATATAAGTAATATCAGGTAGTAATATCAGTAATATCAGGTAGTAATATCAGTAATATCAGGTAGTAATATCAGTAATATCAGGTAGTAATATCAGTAATATCAGGTAGTAATATCAGTAATATCAGGTAGTAATATCAGTAATATCAGGTAGTAATATCAGGTAGACACATTCTTAACTAAAATAGTGTATTTTTTGTGCTGACCGGTCTGAGCGAGCAGAGGAGTACTGGGCAGCGCAGATGACTCGTACGACGGATGGCTGGTGGCGGGAATGGCAGGTACAGCAAAGCTTTTGAGTGGGTGGGCGTGGGCGTGGGGATGTGTGGAGCGATGGGGGGGCAGGTTACTGCTGTAGCTGGGTTCCTCCTCTGTGGTAGTGGAGCCGTGGTAGCTGCCCTCAGGGTCGGCCAGGATCTCAGAGGGGCAAGAGGCCTGGGATGAGGCGGCGGCTGGAGGGAGGGGCTCAGAACTGGGGGTGTTCCTCACAGACTCTGCAGTAAAAGCAGAAAAATGAAAAAAATGAGCAGGTGGGTTTACAGACCAGGTAGAATTAAAAGGACGATTTTCAACCAGCTGTGTAATTTCCAAAGATATAGATGCAGTGAAAAACAGTTGGAGGACTGGGAAGAGTGAACGCTGAACTTTCTTAAAGCTGCACAAACTAAACACAGAAAAACTCATTCATTTTCAGTAAATTAGATAATTGTAATGGTGTCTAAAAAAAATCAGCCAGCTACAGCTGATCCAAAATGCTGCTGCCAGAGTCCTGACCAGTACCAGGAAACTGGACCACATCACACCGGTCCTCAAATCTTTACATTGTCTTCCTGTGGGTCAAAGGGTAGAGTTTAAAATCTTACTCCTGGTCTATAAAGAACTAAACGGCCTTGGACCCAAACACATCCTAGACCTGCTGGTTCCCTATGAAGCATCCATATTCATAGGGTTCCGAAAAGTTCAGAGTAAATTCAAAGGGTAATAGATTAAATTAGAAAAATACTGAAGAAAAAGTGAATCGGTGGAACCACATGTGAATTGGCCGATGCCGATACACTTAAAAAACATTGCGATATATCGGCCAGCTGATGTATTGGTCGACCCTTAATTAGGTTCTGGTTAAATATGGTTTACCTAGACACATCAAGATGTGTTGCATGTTTGTTGATATTAGTAGCCACTACTATCGGATAGCAGCGACTAATGTCAACAAACATGTAATACATCTTGACGTTGCATCTTTACAAATAATACACTCACACTGTCGAAGACCAAACGATAATTAGCGCTGAGCCTTTTGGTACCGAGGTTGTGGACCCACCCACTGACAAAAAAGTTCTATAGCTCCAAAATGTTGTAGGCTTTCATCTGCTGCTGGTGTAGAAGGATGTCTCCAGGACAAGGTAGTTAGTAATATCCACAGCAGAGATTGTTGGAAAATCTTTGGGTTCTGTTCAAAATTTTAACTTTAAAAAGATACAGGTCACATCCAATACATTTTTAACTAACTGTATGTATCTGTGTTTCCACACTGGATCTAAATCCGTACAATAAACAATCTCTTCTATGGTTTCTTCCTGCCCTCCAGCTAAAGCCGCGATGTCATCATAGTCACGTGACTGAAACCTACCCATTTAATACATTTATCAAAAGTGGATGAAAATGAAACATTTTAAGTCAGCAGATACCCTCAGTTGACGGTTGACATTTGGGTGTTTATAGGTTAATATTAAGGTGATTTAATGAGCATCAAAGGTCTTTGTAAAAGCAAAGGAAGGAGGGCAAAGAGGTTAGTATCACACAGGAAAAATAAAGTCTATGCCAACATGATGATGCACAAATGAATAAGTGAATGACATATGAGTGAACAGACATAATGGCCCCTCCTGTATCCAGCAGATGGCAGTGTCTCACCTGTAGAGTCCACCCTGTCTAGATGGGAGATGGGGGTGATGCAGGCATGTGGGTGTGAATGCCCACCGCCCTGGTGGTAGAGGTAGCTGCGTGTCGGAGATGCCAGGCTGCCCATGTGATAATGATGGTGATGGTTATCGAGGGAATGGATAGGATGAGCACTAATCACAGCTGCGGATGGAAATGGATATGGACAGACACACAAACAGAGATGGTGTTTAACCAACTGAAATAATGACGATGGATTCAAAGGTACACACATGCATGTCACTGTAAACACACTCTAATAACCTCTCCTTCACATATAAATACAAACAATACTAAAAGTGAACATTTTATGAGGAGGCATGATAATGAACTCATATTATTTGTGCTGCAGTTTTTTCCCTCCTCGAATTATCTTGCAGACTTTCCAGAATACACACACCACTCATAAACACACACTTACGCTGAGGTGGCTGAGCATCAAAAGGCATCATCATTTTAGGCCTCATCCCTCGTCGGCCTGCTAGTGTAGACATGCTGTCCTCTGATTCGTGGCCTAAAAGGTATGGTGGAGACCGGCCAATCAGAAAGAGCTGGTAGTTTTTATCCTTCTGTGTGAATGATCCACAGGAGTAGGAAGGCTAAACTCACACTACATATTGTCTGACATATTGCAATTCTACTTCTTATGTAAATATGTGCTCAACCCTGGTACTTAACCCTGGTACTATCCTGCATGTTTTAGATGTTTCACCCTTCCAACATACCTGATTCAAATGATAAACCTCTCATCAAGCTGTGCAGAAGCCAGATAATGACTGTCAGGTGTGTTGTAAGAAGGGTACATCTAAACAGGGGTGTCAAACTGCGCCGGTGTCCTGCATGTTTTAGATATTTCCTTCTTCCATCACACCTGGAAACCATTCCATCAGTATCAGTCTTCTGCAGAGATGATGATGATGAAGAGCTGATTATTAACTCTGACGCTTTAGTGCAGGTGTGTCCAAACTATTCCACAAAGGGCAAGTGTGGCTGCAGGTATTTGTTCCAACAGTAGCAAAACATCAGACTGGATTAAATTAATCAACTGATCTCAGTCTTCAGAGAGTTGATTGGTCAAACTGAACTATTGGTTGGTTGGAACAAAAACCTGCAGCCACACCAGCCCTTTGTGGAATAGTTTGGACATGCCTGGTTTAGTGTAAATATTCAGAAAAATTCTCCTTTCCAGTGTATTTACTGAGTTTTGTTGATGGAACAGGTGTCAAAAGGCAAGTAATTTAGAAAAAAGCTCAATTAAAACCGCTGGGACCAAATTTCAACACTAGTTAATTTTGTAAATATTTATTAATTTTTGTTTATGTTGTTGCTCATTGTTTATTTTTCCACAGTTTGCTTTTTCTTTTATGATTTTTTTTCTTTAATTTTGCTTCATTTGTGTCTTACTTTCTTTATGTTACTAATTATTTTGTCAGCCTATTGTTCATTTTTGTTCATTTTATTGATGACTTTGGCCATTTTTGTTGAAGTTGTTGCTTATTTTAATTGTTTTTACTGTGGAACTGCTAAAGTTTCAGGAGTTAAAGGATTAAACTGAAACATGTGGAAGAGAGAAACATCTAAAACATGCAGAACATCGACCCTCGAGGACCGGAGTTTGACACATATGATCTAAAACATGCAGGATAGTAGCTCTGGAGGACCAGGATTGAGCCGCCCTGCTATAGCATTTTATTACTACTATTACATTTGGATTGTTCGTTTGTTTTTTGCATTATTTTTATGCTGCCCATTGTCTTGTAATAATTTTTCCTGTTGCTGCCTTGATCAGCATTTTTCCCTGTTGTAGGATCAACAATGTTTCTCATCTAAACCAGCATTTAAACATCCCTAAAACTGAAGCTTATGGAAATGCTGCCCTATTATACATTGTAAAAATAAGGATAGAGACATTTGGAAGTGATGACGTAGACACCCCGATCAGCTGAATAGATCTCATCACTTAGTTTTTCACAAATTCAAGACTTCAGCCTTTAGTAGCAGCTGTTAATTCCCCATGGCTACATTATTTGTGATGTTGCCGCCTTTGTTGTCTCTCTCTTTTGTGCAATTCGTTCTGCATTTCATCATGACACTACTGATGGCAGATGAGTGGTTATCAAGTAATTTGAAAAAATTCCCAAGTTATTGTCTCCCTGAGTCAGAATGGAGATTATTTTAAAGGTTTTCATTTTAATAGAGCATGCTAAAATATCAATATTAGTGTGGTGATAGGCTCAGCTTTTGAATAAATAAGTCTGATTAAGAGCAATAATAAATAAAAAAGAGGATTTTTCATCTTCAGGTATCATCAATTTCAAATGATTTGGATGTACTTGTAAGGCTGTAGCAGCGATGGTAGGTGATTGCACTGTAACATGACAAGCAATGGGCATCATGTATGAGAAGCATGAAATGGAAATCAAATAGAAAACAAAAGCAAACACCAATTCTCCAATCATGACCATGGAGTCAAAATCAAGCTAAAACCTCCCACCTATTTTCTTTGTCATCTTTCAAAGTGTACTTTCCACTTCTCCAGGCTTACACTCATGTTAGTATGCATGTAAGCTGCGGCAGAAGGGACAGTTTCACTTTGATCCCATTCCCATAATGTCATTCTGATTCTTCCCTGTGGGCTGGACTGACCGCGGTAGGAGTTACGCCTCTGCTGCAGGTGTGGGTTGCTGTCTAGGGCACTGTCAGCTGGTGTGATGTCCTGGGATGTGCGGGGGATGGGTGTTTCAGTCATGACAGGGTTCGGTTCTGGAGACTTGTCCATTGGTTTGAGCTCCAGCCTCTCGTGATGGATCCACAGGTCAGGGGGCTTCAGGTCTTTGGAGTTTCCTTTGTATTTGTGGGAGCCGTTGGACGATTTCGAGGCTGCCCGTTTTCTTCAACAGAAACAAAACAAGGATAAAAATATAACAGACTTATTTTAGAGGGAAGGTGGGAGATGACAAAAGAAAAAAGCAAGAGGAAAAGCAGCACAGTAACATCAGAGACGACAGTATTAAAAGAACTCTTGTTTCTGAAAATTAAGGAAGCACATGTATTTTGGGAGATGGAGAACAAAGACCACATGAAGGCTGTTTCTTCATAGAAACAGTTTCTTTTTTATACGAGAATAAAATCAAAATGTCAAGAATTAAGTTGAAATGTAACGGGGAACAAAGGAAAAAAACATGTAATGAGTTGAGATATGATTGGCAGTAGGTTGGAAGGTCTACAATACACTTGAAATGTGATTTAAGTTGAAACACAATTGAGAATAAGGTGAAAATGTTCAGAATAAAGTTGAAAAGCGATGAAGAAAATAGTTGAAATGCAAAGAATGGAGTAAAAATATTGGGAATAAAGGTGAAATATCGAAGAACTTGCAAAGGATGATGACTTTAAATGTTGAGAATAAAGTGGAAATTTGGTGAATTAATTTGAAATGTTGAAAATAAAGTTGAACAACAAGTGAAAAAGTAAACAGACCTTACTAATCCCCCTGTCCAGTCGTACAACACTGTCCCTCCTGCTCACTGTCACCTGGCCTGTCCAAGAATTAATTCTGTCCTAACTTTCAATCTTATAAAAAAAGGCAAAAATTGAGAGAAAGCCCCATGTAAAGAACATATATGTGAAATTTGAAAATAATCAGATGAATAATGTCTAGAAATAGGCTTAACATATTGTCCAAATTGAAACTCTAAAAAACGTGTTTAAAAAAAAGTCCGAAATTGAAATTCAGCCATCAAACTGGGCACTGCACCTCTTGTAGTTGTAAAGAAGATGTGTGTGTGAAAGTTGAAAAGAATATGGGGAACAGTGTCCAGTAAATGGGATGCACAAAGTTATTGGACAGGAAGAACAGATTTAATTCCTGGTATATCTATATAAATATAACTGTTAATGAGGTAAAAATGCTGGTAAAAATCCATGTCTGCAGCGTCCACTTCGTCAGATGTATGTTCCAAAGCTAACTTTTTTTGTGGAAGTGCTATATATCATTAGGTTGTAGTTAAATGTTCATTTACACTGTTATAATATGGTTTATCTAGACACATCAAACTGTGCTGCATGTTTATTTACACCGGTCACTACTGTTAGCAGCTAGCAATGCCTAATGAAAACAAACATGTAATACATTTTGACGTTGCATCTTTACAAATAAAACACTCACCCTGGCAAAGAACAAACGACAACTATTTCTGAGCGTTTTTGGTACCGAGGTTGTGGACCCACCCGCTGACAAAAGAGTTCTATGCCTCGAAAACTCATTAATTTTCATAAGATACGGGTCAATACGGCCAATACATTTTTAACTAATTGTATTCTAAATCTGTCCAATAAGCACTCTCTTCAATAGTTTCCTCCCTAGCACATTCTCCATGGTTACTTTCAGAGGTGGGTAATCCCAGCTCCAAAGAGTAGAAGTCCTGCCATGTATTGGTTCTTCCTGTTCACTTCATACAAGTGATTCCACCTACCTAAATATCAATCTAAGTGGATAAGGAATTGTGCAGTTGGAACAAATATATGGCAGCAAATGTACTCTTTGGAGCTGGGATTACCAAACTTCGCCTGCCCTCCAGCGGAAATCGCAACATCATCATAGTCGCGTGACTGAAACCTACCTATTGACAATCAAATCCAAATGTGGTCAAGTTAGAATATTAAAAAAAAAATCTTATGCTTAATGCTTATTTAGTTTCTTCGATAACAGCTGATGTAATTTTACACAGAGAGTAAACCACTGCAGTTGTGTGCCACAGCCTCGTACTTCTTCTGATGGGATGATGTTCGCCTCGTGCACAGAAAGGCTCCAACTACGACCACGATGATGGTGAAAGCTCCGACTGAGATGATGACAATGACCAAGAGGTGACTCTCGTTACTTGGAACCCCTGCATTACAGAGAGAAAAGAGTTTATCAACTGTGACTTCACCATTAGAGAAAATAAAAGACATTTTTGTACTGTGAATATCTTACTGATGCTGTGACAAGTGAAGTTTGACAAGTGTCTTACCCATTGTACCGCCTGGTGTGTTTGGGTTGTTTACAGGACCCGCCTTCACCGGAGGATTTAACGCTGTTATTGAACACAGAGTATGAATTAAAACAAAGCGTCTCTTAAAATGATTTCATAGTTTCTTCTACATTTATGCCTCCATCAAATTAGTACTTAATTAGCTACAACAAAATCTGACAGAAACCTCCACAGGCAAGAACTCATTTTGCAAGTCATGCAGCCCGGAAGATCGAAATCTACAGAAAAAGAGAGAGATTCGCTGACAGCGTGCAGAGTCAGCAGTGAGAGGTAAAGTGTGGAGGGAAGTTTACCTTGGTCATTAGCCATTTTGTCAGAGGACTCAGCTTAACGGGCCAAAGGAGAGCACGTAGGGAGAGACAATAAAAGCAAAAAACTGGTTAGCTGAAAAGAGCAGGGAGGGAGACAGAAACAGAGCTGGGGATTGTTTGTGAGAATGAGGAAAAGGGGCAAAACTAGAAGAATGAGCAGTGAGAAAACCAAGAAATTACAACAAGAAACAGCCCGAGTGTAAAACAGAAACAGCCACACTGACAGTAAGAGCAAAGCATCATTCACATGTCATTTCTGTTAAACAAAGTAACCCTTAACATTTCATACAAAAGCCAACAGATATTTCAAGCTTCACACATATGCACACAGCATTTTCATGATCACAGTCATCCCCTATCAATTAACAAAGGCTTGGGAAACATTGTGGTCTTAGCTCTCTGGAAACTGTCTCACAACTTGATCAGGAGGATGTGCCTGATGTGTTCATTAGAAAACATATTTAAGTCAGGTCTGGAGCATTGAATTTGCTCAGTGTGACTGTTAGACATTAGAAATCCAAGCTATCGATTTGTGACTGGATCAAAATGTGATGGAACATGTGAATTATTTTGCCACTTTGATCATTATTCATGCATATTCAGCAGCTTCTTTGTGCTTTGGAAAATTAAATCTCACAGGTACATTGATTAACTCTTGGCAAGAAGAGTAAGTTGACAACAAATACACATCTCTGATATATAACACCATGTAAAGTTCCAATTACTGATGTTTTACCATGTAGCTGTCGACTGCCAGTACCTTGTAATTTCACTTGTAATCACTCATTTTGTTTCTGGTCTCCTAACACATAAACGTGACCTTGTGTCCTACACTGGTGGTTTTCAAATAATGAGGCAGGCCTCCCCTAGGGGGCACCAGAGGACTGCAGGGGACGTGTGGCATGAGAAAAAAATAAACCTGAATAATAAAAAAAAATGTGTAAACATGTAGTTAGCTAACTACAGTACATGTGAGCATAGACATAGTATAACTAGACCCAGCATTGGTTGCTGGGACACGAGAACTACGGCCGCCATCTTGGAGAGGTGATCAGGGTGATTCCTACACTACACACAGTGAAGGTTTCATTTTATTATCTGTTAGTTTTTTGAAAATTTAAGTTGTTTTTTTTTTTCTTTTACAGAGAAATATATTCTTTTTTCTGTAAAGTGCCAAATGTAAGCACTGTGTAAAAAGCACTAAATAAATAGAATGTGTTGTTGTTGTTAAGTGCTGAGCATATTTACACTTAATATTTTTACATTTTAATTTCGAGGACCACATGTACAGACCCTGAAAATGTCAGCCAGCTGTTTATTTGACATGTCACTGCCTTTAAAGAGTTCGCCAAAGACTTTTACTGATGAGAGAATTAGCTGATTCATTCATTCTAATCCTATCAGGGTGATGGCCAATCTGAAGCTCCGAAGGTGACAGCAGCCCTTTACATTGTCCAAAATAAAAAAAAGATATCTCCAGCCTCCTGATTCCATTATTTTGTTTTTTTCTTAGCAGTATTCAGATACAACATAATTTGTTTTTACTCTGTACAGTCAAACAGGTTGGTGGTTTAGATAGTGTTATCGTGTAATGTATTCATTATGTCGATATGAACTCGGACTTATCTTCTTTTCATATCAGAAAATTCTATAATGTTAAGCCAACTATGACAAATAAAAAAAGCCCAAACATATGTCCTTAATCATAGTTACATGTATGATATAACACACATGGAAATCTGTTATCAGTTTTAGCGGAGTATTGTTAGTAAAATGTGTTTGTCCTGTCAAATATATT
The DNA here is from genome assembly GCA_020466265.1 of Siphamia tubifer. Classification (NCBI taxonomy): domain Eukaryota; kingdom Metazoa; phylum Chordata; class Actinopteri; order Kurtiformes; family Apogonidae; genus Siphamia; species Siphamia tubifer. The sequence goes on from CM035785.1 coordinate 32,673,918, forward strand.
GCACTGAATGGGAGGTATCACCCCTCTAATATGGCGACTACACGGCTCATCATCGCCTATGGGTGGTTACGTTCAACGCTGGGTGTAGGCATAATATATCTATGCATGTGAGGGGCAAAAAAGAGATGTTAAAAAAACATACAGATGTGAAAATGTACTTAAAACTGTTAAAAACACAAACATTTTAAGATGTGTTCAAAGAGATGTGATTAAAAAAATGGTAAAAACACATTAAGATGTTCAACACATACACAGATGTAAAAATGTAATTCAAAAGATGTTAAAAACACAAACATGTTAAAATGTGCTATAATAGATGTTAAAAAACATACACAAATGTTAACATTTGTTCTAAAAGAAGAAGAAACTGAACACACAAAAATGTTAAACTATGTTTAAAAATATATATTTAAGCACATTTAGACATGAAGATAAAGATGTTTAAAATGTTTTTAAAAATTTAGATAAAGATGGGGGGGCACCACTGCTTTTCAATTCTTTTAGGGAAGGCCCACTATCCCACAATTTGAAAACCTTTGTCCTACACCAAATTTACTCCAATTTTACTGTTTTGTTAGAAGAAAAATCTGCCTTGTGAAATTTCTATGACTGACTCACTCATTCAAAATATAGACTCGGAAAAACAAGAGCGATTTGAGTGTCTTCTGTTTTTAACCTGATAATAGGGAGTATGTACAAAATCCTTGGTGAAGCTTACATTTTGGAGTGCGGAAATGTACAGCCTCAGACATGGGGCCCATGCCTTTTGAGTTTCGAGCCTGGATCTTGAAGTAGTAGGTGGTGTCCAGTGTCAGCTCCTGGATCTGGTGGGTCAGACGATTTCCCACCACTGGTTCAATGACCCAGTCGTGAACCTCTGCATTCACATCGGTGCTGTAGTAGATTATATAACCTATAGGGCAAGTGAAAAAAAAAAAAGGCAATATATTATGTATCTTTAATAAATACATGAAGTTCATTTCATTAGAACTACTTTACAGGTGGAGACTAATCAGCTGGAAATGATGGTGTTTCTGATCAGTTCTTCACTCTGTGTAAAAATGAATTACGAAACTGGTTAAAAAGTAAAGTGTTTTCATTTGAACTAAGACAAATCACCGCTTAAATGAGAATGTATTTTTGTCAAGTTGTTAGAAAAGGGGTTTAAATACAGAAATACCAGAGTGCTTTAAAACATTGCAGAGGTACAGCGATCGATTATTTCTGCAATTAATTAATGTATCAAATATTTTTCATAGATTTGTTTAAAGGATTATTCAACAGTTTATATGTGAAAAAAATTTAAAAATGGGAAAAAACAAAATGACAACTTTGTCCCTTATTCCAGAACCAGCTGAAATAACAATCACAAAAATCCAAAAGTAAAAGGATATATATAAAAAACATCTATATAGAAATACAGTACAAAAGAAATACAGTATAGAAGTCTATATAAATATGAATAGATATAAACAACAAACAAGTCAAATGACATGTACAACAATATGTGCACTGCAGCCTTAAACACATTTTATTCCAAGTTACTAACAACTTAAGATTGGGCTAACATACAACTGAAAAAATAAAGATAAATATTTGTAATGCTTCAGTGAAAACTGAAAGATTTAAAGTAGTCAGTGATGGTTCCAATAAAAAAAAAGTGTGTACAGACATTCTGTGCCCTTTAACAACTCTTCTGATCTACAATCCATGTTGCATGTGTTGTGTCATGTGTGTCACAGCATGTGTCTGTCAGTGGAACAAATGTTTAGGGGAAGCAAAATTAACCCATTGACTGTCAAAGACGTATATATACACGTCATTGGTGTTTTTTCATGGGGGCAGTGGATCAAAGTCTTGTACATCATATGTGTGAATTTCAGACTTGTGGACAATGTATTTCTGTCCCAGTCGGGCACAGAAGCTATATTTTCCAACAAAAGGCAACAGGAGATTTGTGCCTCGAAGACGACGGAGGTTGGCGAGTTGAGAGAGTGAGAGAAAAAATGCCGAAGCGGAAGATGAAGTCGAGTCAATCAAAAAAATACAAGCAGTTTCCACGGGCACAGAGTTTGTCTGAGAGAGTGAGAGTGTCACGACTGTGACTGGGTGAGGCGGCAGATTCATCCCCACATCTCTGGAAATCCAGCAGGTTATAACATGTTATAACACCATGTTGCTGTTCATGTGTGTGCATGTGTGCTGGTTTGGTACATACTAAAAGTTGTGAACACCCGCGAATGAGGCGATGCAAGGTGTTGGGACACCTATGTTTTTTATTTTGATAGTTCAGTGAAAATGTCCAAAAACTCTGACAGGATGGAGCCGTCTATTCTGAACATAGCTGGCAAGCAATGAGTTAAGGAAACAAAGCTTCAGAAAAATTGTAATTGAGTCATTTATTTTAATCGATTCCAATCAAGGTCTAAAACAGCTCTGAGGGTAAAACACTCACCTGTGATCTTGCCGTTGGCCTCAGACGGAGGCTGCCAGTTGACGATGATGGTACGAGGTTTGTTCTCTTTGCTCACCACAGTCACATCTTTAGGAGAGGAACTGGGAACTGAAGAGAATAACACAATACATGTTGTGTTTCTGATTATGTCAGACAAAAGAGTCCTGTCAAAAGTGACGATCAATAATTGGTCAGTTGATTATATGTATTTTAGGACATTGGTGGATCTCAGATCCTAAAACCAATTCCAGGTTGGACTCAACAGAAAACTGCCTCCGCTTTCTGTTTATTTTTGTTTTTAAAGTCAGGTTTACTGTATTTCCAGCTCAGCAATTACACCTTGAAATGAAGCATAATCACTGACACTTTCTCAATTGCCAATTTTAATATCTATTATGTTTCACAGCTCTGCAGGACTCCCACTTGGGATGACATAATCACAAAACAGAACTGCTGAAGGTTGTGAAAGGATTATATATTGCACTGATGACAGGAACGAATAGCAATTGTAACACAGACACAGTAAATTTACATGATTAGGTCCTCATTGACACAGATGAGAGAGATTGTGTACTGTAACCCCCCCCCCAGAGTTTATGGAAAGAGTAAGGTAACAAGCTGTGCCCATGCTGACTGAGCTGAGGAGTCAACAAAGGGATAATAACCAGAAATAGCCCAGGGTCTGCAAACTGAAACATGACACTAACACATCAATACAGAGTGAATGTGACCTTTATTTACCTCAGATGCACAAGGTAGCATGTTCTTATTGAATCCTAACTCCCTTCATTTAATAAGTGTATTAAGTTTCATTTTTGTACCAAGTCTTTTCCTGCACAGGACAGAACTTATTAATTGATTTCTTCATTTTAATTTCCTTTATCTCATTTCCTTCACTTTGTTTTTTTATTTTGTTTATTATCGCCCTTGTTTTGTATGGTTCATTATCTAAGTCTTTTCTTAACATTTACTTCAGTCAATCCTGATCTGTAATAACATTTGCCTGGTTCATGTGTGCACTGCTGTATTTATTTACTGTTTATCTAGTTTTACTATTATTAGTGTTTCTTTTGTGATGGTGATGAGACCTTCCCAGGGAACTAAAAGTTGGCCAACCTGCTAAAATGGCATGATAACAGAAATGTTAATCTACAGTTGAACTCTACTGCAGGACCATTTCAGAGGTGACTTTTAGTTGACTATTCATTTTTATGTGATGAATCCCTGCACATTATTGATACTGTTATTTTCTTAGGTCTTTTGTGTCCTGAAGTCTGGGTTGCACAAAATAAAATGTTCCTCCCAGTCCTCCCATTTGTCCACTGCAGCCATACTGGTTTTATGGCCTCATGATTATTACATTTTGTGAGCTTGTCTGGTTGTACATGGTGTGTGTGTGTGTCCTTGTATTCCTATCTTTATGGGGACATTGATATGTTTACACAGTCACACCATGGGGACCTCTGACACTATGTGGACCAAAATTCAGGTCCCTACGAGGGTTAAATATAAATAAAAGGTCCCCACTAATAAAATAGAAAGAATGTGGCCCTATAAATACCTTTTTTTTTTTTTTTTTCGGAAGTCCCCATATAGCATGAGGGGAAAAGGTGTATAGCGAAAAATGTATTTTTCAAAGGTTTGAAGATATGTTTACTTTTATTTTAAAATGCATTTATTTTTATGTATTATTCATTCATGTTTTTATTTTTTCATTTATTTATAATTGTTTAAAATTGTTACAATTTATTCTATTTATTTTTGTATTCATTCTTTTTTTTTTTCCTTTCTCAATGTAATTTAATTTTCAATTTCTTTTTTGTCTTTCCATTCACTATCCAATGGCTACTTGAGTATAAACTTGGTTTTCATGAGACACGCAGACAAACCATTGTGTGTGTGTGTGTATGTGTGTGTGTGTGTGTGTGTGTGTGCTCCTACTGGTTTCAAAGGTGGTGCCCTGTGCGGTCATACTCCATGTGCTGGTGCGGCGGCCTTTGGTCACCATGACGGAGAACTCATATAGCGTGTTGGGCTTCAGTCCGGTCACCATGTGGCTCAGGCTGGTGGTGTTGGCCATCTGGAAAAACACAAACAATGTTTGATTAGATCCTCACAAGGTGACATTAAACACACATTCATATCCACACAACTGAACCACCAGGGAACATACAGGCTTCTATGAATACATATTACAGTTATAAAGTCTTCAGGTTGAGTGACAATGGATCTTAAATTATCATAATATATTTTTTAAAGAACATGTGATCTTTTATTTCTTTTTTTTTATCCTGGATTATTTCTGTTTTTAAATTGCTTTTTAACATTAGACCAGGGACGACACATCCACGAATCCTGTTGTTTATATCTGGCTAATTTTCCAATTTTTTTATGTTTCTGTTGATTAAAGCTGAAGGAGTCGAAACAAGATGTACAAATAATGCACACTGTCTTTGTGGTTCCTCTCCTGTTCATCCAAATAAAGACTCTATTTAAATTTAAATAACCCTAATGAACCTGTGTCATGCCTCAGCTGCAACACTTCATAATTACAGCTGTCAGTCAGGTATTCAACGCCGACCTTGTGAAAACACCTGTGATGAGGCAAACCAGATTTTTTATTTTTTATTTTTTACAAGCAAAGAGTCATCGTAGAAGTGTCACGTCCTTGAAAGCAATGAAATGACATTAGGGAGTTGTTGCTCAGTGATGCTAAAAAAACCAACTATTTAACATTGCAGGTATAATGAGCCGTGTCCCTATGAAATAAACCAATAAATGAATAAGGCACACAGTTGATCAATCAGCCAATATCATCCTTAACATTCCAAAACATTTGTGTGCAATTGCACACGTATATGCCTGAATGACTGCATTAAGCTGCTGTCATTGACAGTATGATGTATGACATCTGAATAAGTCGATGTTGCTTATATTGTATATCATATTTTTGACTCCATGAACTGCAATTGGAGACTTAAACAGAATTTCCCAATAAATAAAACCATCTATCCATCTTTAAGAAATTAAAATGTTTCACTTCAGAAATTGAATAACAGCTGGAATGAATGTCTCAGCTGAAGTAAAGGATATTTTAGTAAATACATACATACATATATATATATATATATATACACATAACACTTTTTCTTCCTACTCACTAATACCCTGCCTACTCTGAGGATTAATTTTGAGTCTTACCTTTCAACCTTAAAAAAAAGTCTGAGAAATCAATTGGACAGTTGGAGGCTGTAATGTTAAAATGATAAAAAGAAATTTAACAAAGTACTCACATTTTTTGCTATAAATGTAATAATACTTATTTAAGCAGGAAAAAGCAGAACAATTTCAAAAATATCCAAAAATAAATCCTTTAAAACCCAGTTACTCTGTAGATGATGCGTTTTATTGGGTCATGGAAAAATTTAAAATTCATAAATAGGAGATAAAAAAAAATCATAATTATTAGATTAAAAAATCACAATTCTGAGATAAAAAGTCATAATTCTGATATAGTAAGTCACAATTTATGATTTACAACTTATTTTTCATAGTGTCACATTTGTCTAGTTTGAAAAAGTAATGAGTCTATTCTGAGAATGTAAAGAGTATAAAGTACAGATATTTATATAAAAATGTAGGAAGTAAAACTAAAAAGTTGCTGTAAAAATAAATACATAAAGTACAGATACCTAAAAACTGTACAGTAAAGGAAGTAATTTTTCTCAGTTACTTCCACCTCTTAAACTGAGTCATTAAACTGTCTGTCAAATCTGAAAAGAATTGGGTGTATAGTCTTTGCGAAATTGGTTTAGACACAAATCTTGGATGATAGGAATTCCTGTATATCTAATATCGACACATTATTATTATTATTATTATTATTATTATTATTATTATTATTATTATTATTATTATTATTATTATTATTATTATTATTATTATTATTATTATTATTATATACTTTTATAAAAACATAAAACATATTTGACTATTTTCAGTTCCCTGCTCATATTGGTAGTTGGTAAAACATCTTATCAGTGCTGGTTTAAAGTATTTAGATCTAATTTTTGGTTGCCAGAACACATTTTAATTTTAAAACACTCTTTAAACCACACTGAACAAGTGTGGTTTTGAATCTGAATGTTCTGTAGAGTTTAGAAATCTGAAATATAAATGACCAGAGCCTTTAACAATGTTATATATTCTGTTATGTGTGTTTTATTTTGCAATAGTGTTCATAATCTTTCTAGAGTGTACAAAACCTCCTGATAAGTCATGGCTGGAGCCGACTGGAGCCACAAAGACACAGCTCTAACTCTCTGAGGTCACAGCAGCAGTGAGTCAGGTTAGCAGCTCTCTAACTGTCCTATCTATAACGTTGCGTGACGCGACAAAAGTGCATTTCTCCTACTGGGGCTGTCAAACAGAGGGCAGTGGGATAGGAAAAGAAAACACTCAGTTCTTCCGAAACATGCAGTCAGTTTAGAGAGCAGTCATCTCTTCAATAATGTACAACCTTGTCTGGCTAAACTCACTCTTAGATTGAGGGAAAAAAAAAAAAAAGGATATAAAAGAGAACAGCTTTAAGGTGAACATTTCACTGCTGCTTAAACTGATCTGTAACACAGCTCTTATATGTTTAACATGTTTTCTCAGCAGAATACCCACATTACAATAATAAAAAAAGACCTCTCTAATAGACTTGTTAATATATTGGACTGAGTTAATGGAACAGAAACATAATGAGCCCATGGAGCTCTTTAATTACTGTCACAGTGTGAGAAGCAAACTAATTTGAGCATCTACTCACAGCAGCTGATCTGTAAACCATGTAGTTGTGGTGCTGTTTCAGTTAAATAATTTAGCAATGAACAAACGCCTGTTTATGGGTTCTTCTCACTGATTCACTACAGAAAGTGAATCGAATCATTATCAAATCTCACAAATGAAATCAATATGTACTGATGCGGTCCTTCTTTTTACATGGCAAGATATAAGTTACATACTTAAATGTATATTTTAACATGTCACTATGACATATAATGTGCTACAGTAGTAGTCTAGTTTTGTTCAATTCAACTTTTGTCTAGATTTGCCTGAAACTGGCCGACCAATCACAGTGAAGTATAGTATAGTAGTCAGAGGGCGGGAGTAACAAAGTGATGCAATAACAATTTGGAGACAAACAAGAGGAAGTAACCATAGAAGAAGAACCACAACGGGTGGTAATTTCCATTTATCAAAGATGAGTGAAGAATCTGAGAAAACATCAGCAATCTTTAAACTCTTTTTACAGAAGTGACAACAGTCATTAAGCTGCATAATCCACCATTTTGTTTAGTCATTTCTCCGGACTCCTCTGTGTACGTTCCGGCGCCTAACTACGTCATCATAAAGATTACACTGTAATAGTAATGTCCTATTGCATTCAGAGGATTTGAAAGACAACCTTTAAGCCCCGCCTCCTCTGACTATGAAGCGTTCCTATCCATGTAATGAATAGAGGTAGTGTGACTAGGCTAATATTTTAATGCTTGGAGCTAGAATTACTACAATTGTAAAGCAGTTTGACTGACCTAGAGAAAACAAGACTGTTTAGTTGAAGTAAGAATGTCCACCTTCTAGTATTGTATATTTTTCCATTTCCTTACACAGTAAAAAAAGTCTAGTGGAAATCATAGTTTTGTCTTAAATCACAGCACAACAGCCATGTATTCATACTGGGCAACTACAGTAAAACAGAGATGCACCGATAAAAAATTCACTAAATGTTTTCTTTGTGTATTTACAAATGTACTTATTTTTTTTTTATCTGGTGCATTATTTTATGATATCTGTGGGTTCTATGAAAGGTCGTATTTTTTACCTTAGTTTTTTTTTTTTTTTGGAGATTTCCAAGTTCTGCTTGCTGATTTGAAGTCACATTTCCACCTATTTATTGCTTCTTTTCTTATTTTTGAAGCTGTGTTTTTACACTAGAATTGCATGCAGCCGTGTGCACAGACACACACAGACACACACACACACACACAGTTGTAATCCGGCTTTTGGAGGCAAAATATGATTAGAGCTTGACTGCAGGTTTGGCTCTGCAGCTTTTCTGGCTCTGTTAAACACATTATACTGATGCACATGACATAATGCATCGATATCTGCATCACTAATCACAGAAACTACAAGTTAAATACCAGTGTTGAACTTAATCCTTACACCGCCTTAGCTTCAGCCCTCCAAAAGATTTAACAAAGTTCACTTTAATGAATCCTTGACAGTTTAATTAAACCACTAAATCCAGTCAGACATAGAAAAAGCGCACATCTTGAATTGTAACACTCGACTGTGAGGAGAAAAGCAAAGGGAAACTGTCTTACTGACTTGATTACTACGCTTCTTTTTCTTATGCTCTGTAATATGAGTGAAATCTGATCATTCTGTTTTATAAAAACTAAACCTAAGCTGTCACCACTAGGGACTTGCTGTGGGAAATGTGTATTATACAACTGTCATGTGACAATAGTTGCATTTTCAGAGCATCGATAAATCTCAGCCGAGAGCACAGAGATGAACAGAGCTCACTGCAGCATAAATACACAAAGACGATCGTGTACTGAAGATACATCACCAAACTGTGATAAGGTTGACGTGATTTGAGCAGCACTTAACTGAATTACACCAAGTTGTAAACAAGTTACGTGATCTTAAAAGTGCTGGGCTTAACAGAAAGAGGTTCAACAATAACTTTAAAAGTGAAACTGAAACTTATTTTCTCAGATAAATTGTCTTCAATTGAATTAACAGAAAATATTTCAGAACACGAAAAAGACCCGTCCAACCAGTTTACACTTCATCAACGGAACAAATTCACATAAATGAGGCCTTGTCTTACCTTCACTTTGGTGTTGGCGGGGATGTTGGTCTTCCAGCGCACCGTGTAGTAACGGTTGTCTGTGATCTTCTGGTTCTTGGGCAACGAATTGTCTGCCCAGGTCACCTTGATGGTGTCATGACTCAGTACAGAAGCCTGAACGCCCACAGGTGGCATCATGGGGGAAGGATCTGGTACTGGGGTGTATGGAGCATGATAGAGTTCGTATAGGTCAACATCAGGGTCTACGGAGTCTGCACATTAAGGCAGAAAACCCGCATGCATGAACACAAAATTAAAATGACCAAAATTAAGTGTGACGTGGAGAACCAGACAGCGGTGTTGGAATAAGATGCAGGGAATGACAAAGAGGAAGAAATCATGTTAATGAGTTAAAATGAAGGATGACAACAAGGGGATGATGAAAGTAACAAACGTGCAAACAGGAGTGGAAGCGGGAAGGGTGAAGAGAAAAAAAAAGAGAGATTCTATTAGAAAACATAGACACTGACCTCTACCAGAAGAAGTTACAGACTGATTGCTGAATAGAAACTAAGTAAAAAAAAAAGTGTGCGGTTTTCTATCGACAGCTATTGAGAGAGAAACATTCTCTATTCATAAGAAAAGAGAAACAGTTAATGGAAAACTAGAGTGAAAGCACATTTCTACAACTCACAAAGCATCAACCCACTTTAGAGATGTTTACAATATGGAATTTTTCAAAAAACATTTTAATGCAAAGTGGATAAACAGAAGGACAGTAAATACACGCCGCTGTTTCTCTCTTGAACATTGATGAGGGGAATTATGGCCTTGAAAACTGTAGGAAGCTTTAAGTAATGCGGCCTCCAGGCAGAGATGAGAGGAGAGGAGGGTCACAGACAAGTGGAAGCTGTTGGATATTTATGTGTCAACTGCCAAGTGCTGCTTATGTTCTGTGGCAGCGCTCAGCTTAGCCATTTTTGAGTGTATCCAAAGTCACTGTAAAGTTACTGAAATGCATTATTCCAACTGAGAAGGGAGGCATAATAATCTGGCTTCATGAAAGTGATTTATAACCACTGTTTTCTCTATTATCTTCCACCTCGTAATGGATAATGAAAATCCAGCTGCTCCATTTTGCAAAATAAACCTACACAGGGTTGATTTACTATGCAATAATGAAATGTCATTGGTCTATTTTCTATAGTTGTATAGTAAGTATAGCATAGCAATGAACAATGAGAGTCCAATATTCAAAAAATCCATGCAAAAAACTAAAAAATATCAATAACTTCCTGAGAAATAGAAACCTATTTTTCATTGTACAATTAGGCAGTAAAAGCTATAAACATTTGCTTTAGTTAAGGAACCATGATGATGGGATAATCCTCTAAACTGAACCATGATACTGTACCTCTGACTAAATGTAAGAAATATTAACCACATAACAATGTGGATATGGATGGTAGAGTAGAGGTATTAAAACAATAGCTTTTACAGTAGGCATGTTACACAGTCTCTAACAACTTCTTAACTTATGTTTTTCTCTGAATTGCACCACTTACACTTTAAAGGAGTCATTCCATGGTTATTTCATTAATATTGCTGTATTCTACATTGTTATTGAATGTATTGTGTGTTGGTTCTATTTAAAAGCTGTTTTTGGAGGGTAGAAAAATGACTTGAGGTTGAACAACAGAGTTTATCGGTACCCACCTCCCCTCTCACTGTGTGTGTGTTTACCATCCCTGAGTAACATCCAGCTAGGTTTTGTGCCGTTGCTTGTTTGTAAAATGTGCAGGAAAAAAACAAGACTTTATTTCCACAGTGAGCACATGAACCAGTTTGATCCGCCATTTTCTTCAAGCTTCTGCAGCAGCTACTGTGGCACCGTCTTCTCTTGTAGATGCTAATGCTAATGCTACTTCAGATTTGCTACAATGGGGGACAGGTTTAGCCCCACATGGGTGACGGCAATGTCCACATGACGTAGTATGGACAGGATTTTTCTGAGTGGCTCGTTTCTGTTGTTTTCAATGAATGGTAAATACAGCCAGCACGTGTTAGTAACTCGGGGTGACCCATCAGATTCCAAAAGGAGCGTGGAAAAGTGGTTTTCAGTGGAATGACACCTTTACATAAAACCAATTTAACTTGGAAATTTGGTCACATTCCCCATTAAAAAAAAGCCTAAAACATCTGTTTTACTTCTGAGATTACACCAATCAGTAATAAACACCTTTAAAACACACAATATTCAGTTTTTTTTTTACTCTAATTGTGAAAAAGAGTCTTGTATGAAGGTGTTTACAAGACTAATGTACATTAATCTTCCATTAATATTACAATTTACATGCAGCCATGCATATTTTAGTGCAAATTGTCCCCATAATGTACATCCTACAGCTCTGCCCTTTACATATTCACTCCCATTTCATTAATTCAGCCACATTCTTGAAAAGGTCAGCGCTCCCACATTCACACCTCTCCAAATACCTGTTGATGTCCAGTCACTCAAGATGTTTAGAATGAGATGTGCTTGTCCTTCTGTTCAAAAAGATTAACTTTTGTTTTTGGCTGTGTATCCAAATGTACCTCCACTTGAAATATTTCCAATGGAGATCCAAATTTCTGTCTAAACAATGCTCCTAAAACACCCCCCAAAAAACCCCATGTGAAACAGGGCCAGGTGGTTACATTACCTGAGTCTGATTCGTAATAATAGTGGGGTATGACTGTGTCTATAATGTCTGTGTGTCCTGAAATACACCTCTACAACATATCACTGAAGAAAAACTAGAAAAGCACTCAGACAGCACAGGCTCTGCCAAAGATCAGCTCCCCTTGCTAAAAGACATGTGTGCCCCCCCCTGACTGATCACCACCAAACTTTTATCACTTGTGCCGATATAGACATGTCCTGAAAATTTCAATCAAATTCATTCAGAACTATTTGAGTTATCTTGCTAACTAACAAACAAACAAACCTAGATGCTTACATTATTCTGTGATTCCTTGGCAGAGTAATAAGTGCATGAGATGAACAAAAAGTAAATTTTCAGAGGTTTGAGTTCTTTAAGGCCCCCATTAATTTGTGCACTTCAGCACTTTATGCAGAAACAGTCCTGTGTGTGTGTATGGGAAGGAAAGAGGGGTTCAAACAAAGAGCACACCGAAAAATAAATGCTTCAAGATGGATTCTTGGCCAATGGTTTCATTTTCTGGTTCTGTACTCAGTTTAGTTAGGCTGGAAGGAAAAAAATCTTTGGTCAATCATCCAGACTGGATCACTTATTGGTCTTCTCCTCTACACCTTGCTCCATTTGACACCTCTTTGTACAGCCCTCATTATATTTCCCAGACTGAAACAATGTGTGTCAGTGATGCACGGATTGATGTATAAACGACCCGTTTTTTTTAACTAGCTTCCTCGCATTTCGGGCCGCAAGAAATACATTTGAAATGGACGGACCCAACCCCCTTCTAGACCCGCATTTTTTAAAAAAGTAGTCAACGATCTTTATGAACTTTAAATGACCTTACTAACATACCTGCATATATTTCTGTGTTAAAATTTGATGTCAGTGTTTGTAAGTTAATATGTTGATAAAATATTCATCATTCAAAAGTTATCAACACGCAGCATCTAAACGAGGGTTCAACAACCTGCAACACCCAAAGAGACTTTTGAACCTGGTTTCCACGGAAAAGAAAAGACTAGGAGCCGCTCATCATCTTTAAAAATCTCTAAAAATCAATGTGTCCCAAACCGTACTATTTTGTTTGTATGTTTCTGTAGCTTCCACTCTCCCAACTTTATTTTCTCTCTTCTCATGTATGTCACCTTCACGGAAATTCAGTTAATAAAGTTAATAATTTACCAGGTTATTTTAATGTTTATCTCAAACGACCCAACTGTACACAACCTGAATATCATTAAAAATATTTTTCAATGACGCACAACTTTGGGTGATTCTGGTTGACCACGGGCACCCGCTCACTTTGGGTCAGCCCGCGCATCACTGGTGTGTATATATTTACATTTATGTGTGTGTGTGTGTGTCAATGTACAGTAAAGATCCAAGCATTTACATGGAAAGCAGTTTTCTCATGACACTTAAGCAACATTTCTATACTCAGCCTGGAAGAATATAGCCTCCACTTTTTCTAAGCTGAATGTGCTGCAGCAGAAAGGCTGACTTACCTTACACATTTTATAGATGGGCTGAAATCCCTTGTTTTCAATTTCCAAACTATTTCCAAACTATTATAACACATTCAACCCAGCACTTTCTCAACCCGAGTTCACCAAGTTTCTCCTCAGTTTTTTTTTTTTTTTTTTTAAAGTAATATGTAGGTCAGCTCATCTTTTTAATCCTGACTTGAACAAACTGGCAGGAAGGGAATGCACCCCTGAGGATTCAGCAGTAGACGATGGTGGTGGGCTTTGGTTCTGCTTTGAGAGGAAACGTTTGGATCTGACGAAGGGTTGCCAAAGCCACCACAGGGGGTCTGCGAGTGTGTGCAGCAGCATTCGTGTGCGAGTATGTGAGAAAGAATGAGCTTCACAGGAAGAAGTGTACAGTATAACATACGCGGGGGTGTGCGCACGCCAAGCCTGCCACCCCCCCTCGAAGCGTGTTGACGTGATTCATGTCATCCTACACCCCACCCCTCTCAAGTCAGGCTGCACAATAAGAGTTACAGCGGAGACAAACTGGAGTGATCAAGGCTGAGCGGGGCGACGGGGGGGTTGGATGGAGGCGGGGGGGCATATATTCTGGGCCTCACCAGGGAGCAGGGGCTGACTGTCTGACACTGTCACAAACTGCACCAACTCTGCTCACACGCTGGCTTCACACTTTAAGATGACTTGTCAGGCACACTGCATGGGCACTTAAGTTTGACTTTTAATTGTTAACAACGTAATTGATCTGAGGAATAAAGAGCTATAGATCAACTGACTGCCTACCAGAGTGGATAGGCAACAAAGAAACAGAACAAATATATCTGAATCATATGCAACAGATCAAAATATTCAGCTGTAATATTTTGGGTGATAACTGGAGGTAAAAAAGAGATGGGATTCAGCGTCTGATTAAAAAGAAACTAATGTGCACTGGAGGCCATGGCGATGAGAGTTAATGAGAGCAGAGAGACATCCTGATGACCCGTTATGTCCTTGGTAATTTGGAGTCCAGACGTGCTCTGTCTGGTAATGAACGCAGGTTACAGAGATCAAAGATAAATGTCAGCTGAGATATTTATCTAAGTAACTAGTGCTATATAGTCAGAGGAGTGTCCATTATTACATGATATTCAGATTCTGAGTTTGAAACCTGCACTTCTCTGCCACATGACTGACACGGAATAAAAGCTGCAGCAATTTCAGTTTACTTTCAGTGACTACATTTACATGCACATTTCCCACTGTTACTCCAAATATGACAATAGTCTGACTTTGATTTATGTCAACACAGTGCGCTGGGTTTGGATGTTCTACAATATTCTAAATTAGATCAGTACGATAAAAAAACAACACAGACAATATGTAATAATCTCATGATCAAGTTTCAGTTCTAAGATAACGTATTGATCAGCAACATGTAGACTGTCCACTACGGCATCATAGTGAGTCTCGTGCATTAATAGCCATTATAGGGCATTAAAGTTCAGAAGTAACACTCTATCTAATCTATCTACTGGAGTCACCCAGTTAAAATTGTATGTATGTATTTTTCAGTATTCTAATAAAATCTTGCGATGTTTACTTACCATTGATGTGCAGACATATACTGATTGTAGCATCATTTTGGACATGTTGTGAGACTCAGGAAATCAAACATTTTTTACATAAAATATTTGGTTTGATGCCCTGGTGTTGAGCTGGTGCTTGGGGGTTCTGGAGAAAGAGGGTGTGTGTGTGGGTTTGTCTTTTTATGTATGTATGGGTGGGTGCATGTGTCTGTGTGGACGTGTAGGTGTGTCCTTATGGGTGTGTGTGTGTATGTGTATCCTCATGGGTGTGTGTATGCGTGTCCTTATGGGTGTGTGTGTGTGTCCTTATGGGGGTGTGTGTATGTGTGTCCTTATGGGTGTGTGTGTGTGTCCTTATGGGGGTGTGTGTGTGTATGTGTGTCCTTATGGGTGTGTGTGTATGTGTGTCCTTATGGGGGTGTGTGTGTCCTTATGGGGGTGTGTGTGTGTATGTGTGTCGGTGTGTCCTTATTGGTGTGCATCTTCCAATGTGTGTGCGCTGGTTTGTCTTTCAGTGTCTGTATTTGTGTGGGCACTGGGCATGTTGGTGTGTATTTGTATACTCATCGGTGTGTGTGGGAGGACTGAGGGAGCAGGTGCATGAGTGAGGAGGGCTGTGGTGCACATGCACTTTGACAATATTGAGAAATTTGGTCCATGCTATTTGGTGTCTCTGTGTTCTTGCCTTCCTCATCTCACAGAACTCCAACGGGTAAATGGCCAAGTGACGTAACAGTTCCTCAACCTTTTTTGAACCACACCCCACTAAAAGCATCATGAGCAGTTTGTGGGATGGGGTGGGGGTGGTGGTATGTAACTCTACAAGTAATCTGACAAACCTGTATGTGGGTTATATAGCTCTGTAGATAAACCTGGGAGAAAATGAAAGTGAGCTCCTCTCACCTGATCATTGACCAGATGTTCCTACAGAGTGAAATTGTGAGGTATGTATGGACCAGGGGTGTGAATAATTCATGAGCGCAGGGGTATGTGTGTGTTGTCTATGGCAGACAATATGCCACGCAAAAACAAATTTAGGGGGGGGGGGGGCAGTGATTAATAATGTTGTGACGTACAACAGTAGCCACTGACATACTTGGATGCACACACAAACACACACACACACAATTGTGTCAGTCAGACCCCCAACATCCTGGTATATAGTTTGAATATCCCTTGGCTACCTGGTTGAGAACCACTGCATTAAAGGTGGGGTGGGAGATCTTTTTTTGGAAAATTTTTTTACTATATTGCTTGAAAACCTTTTCACGATCCCATATCACACACTGACATAGAATGTTTGCAAAAAAACTGAAATGTTTTAGTCAAGTCTAGAGGGTGGAACCAGAGGAAAACTCCAGCCAATCATTGTACTGATTATCTTTACAATGATTGACTTGCTGATACGTCCATCAAATATCCGTCAAGTGAAGTTGTGAAACTCGTATCCTATACAGAGGACACAAATACATCGCTGAATGTCCAGTTAAATTAGAGCATCATTATATGAAGTGGAATATTAATGGGGTTTTACTAGACTAGTAAAGAGCTTTGTATGAATACTGTCTGTTTTGGAATAAAAGTTGTATTTGTAAATGCAGTCTGTAAATACTAAATTTCGACAGTACAGTGCAGAATGAGAAGCTTCGTACCTGATTGTGGTCTGGTGATGGCGCTCTCGTACACAGGAATCCCCTCTCCTACGTTATTGAAGGCTTTCAGTGTGATCACATAATGAGAGCTGGGGTCTGGAAAGAGACACAGTAGAAAGTTAACACAGAATGAGGTGGTTAAAGTGGGAAGGGTGAGATAAAGTGATGGAGCCATGTAATCAAGGTAGCGGTCTCAAGACTCCTGACATATAATTGCAACATTAGCCAGAGAGTATATATGAATACAGTCATCCTCTGACTAAGATTTAATTAAGTCTTTAATTATGTAAAGATTTTTCTGAAACACAGTCTACAAAAACCTGTACTTTCTAAGATCATTATCAACACATGACTTACCTCTAGACCTCTTCCTCAAGATGTAGTGAGTGTGATATTGTCAATATTGATTCATTATGCCAATAAGAAATACACTATGACCAACGTACTAACCAAACTCTGCAACTGAAAATGACTGCTTATACATACATACAATTTTGGTTTACAAATCTCGAGTTAAATATCCTATACTACTATTTTTGTCACAGCTTCAAAACGTCTTTCCAAATCACCATTTATTACAATATTTTCCTCTACGTTTTGCATTTTTCAGTGAAAATCAGGTTTCCCCATATTTAATACAACTGACATGTACATGTTCATTAAAGCTCAGAATAAATTTAAAGGTTATTAAATCAAATCAGACAAAAATGATGAAAACGGAAAGTAAAAGTACAGTTATGTGTTTCGTAAAATGGTTATCATTATTCTAGTATCTAATGACAGAATTCCTACAAATTTCAGATACATTTACAGTCATTTTGAGAATTTATTTGCACATCAAATAACTAAACACATTACTTTCAGTCCCCAAATAAGGAAAAGTGAGATATTCAAGTTGATTTAAAAAAAATAAAAATAAATAACAGCACAAATATTTTAACGTTAGTGTAATTTAGAACTCAGTGTTGACTGGAATAAGCCTTATTTTCAGGCAGCCCATTCATGCATCCTCTGAGTCTTTCAAAATGCTTTTTGGCTCATATTTTTGCCAAAAAATACGAGCAGTTGGATTACATTTCCTTCTTGATCATCTTCGAGATGTTTTCAATGGTAGTTAAAGGAAGGAGGTGTAGAGTGGGCTCTATTTTTTCCACAGCTGTACATCTTTGCCTTAGTTTCTAACAAACTAAATGGAGAAATAATTTGAATGCAAAGTAGGCTTGAATAAATTATTTTGTATGTGGAGGGCTTCATGTTTTCTCCACTTTAATGACAGCAAGCAGTACAACACCCCCCATAAAAAGTTTGCTGTTATGTAAATATTTGTCCTTTAATTAAAGTTTGCTCATTAGGCCAATCTTTATAATTAGTGTCTAATTCTCTGGTGGAAAATATCACATTCATTCTCAGAACAGATGGATGCTTCACTGAGTGTAGGTTTACTGAAGTTATTCACATTTCTTTTGTTTTTCTTTAAATAATAGTTTTAATTTAATAATAGTTTCAGTTAGTTTTTGCAGGAGACTCATCTGAGATGAAAGGACCACCATAGCCTTCAATCCCTCTGGATAGGGCAGATATATCAATGACATTTTAACTGTAAAGCCAGGAGGCTTGCTATTATATGTAAAAAAAACAAACCAAAAAACTGGCATTATCTATTAACATAAGTATGGCAGATATATAATTGCAGGTACATTAATACAAAGAAAAGTGGTGTTATTTAATGTTTATGGAGCTAATTTTAATGCAGTCAATTTTTCTAATACATTACTGAGCAATATACCTTATTTAAATACTCACTTATTGATCTTTGGAGGTGATCTGAATTGTGTCACAAGGAACAAATGATTACATTTTGGTGGTGATCCGGAAGAGATCCTAGATTCTGGATCATTTTGAAATTTTACATTGCGTTAAATGGAGAATAAATTTCAAAGTGATCCAGAATCCAGGATCTCTTGGATCACCACTAAAATGTAATCATTTGTTCCTTGTGACACTCCCAACACATCCTGAAATTTTTTATCAAAATCTGTTCAGAAATTTTTGCGTAATCCTGCTGACAGACAGACAGACGCGGATTTAACACCTCCTTGGTGGACCTCTATTCATTCAAAGGGGGGGTGGGGTCTGTCTTGGCGGAGGTTTGTGCTCTCAGAGTGCTTGTCTAGTTCTGAATTTATGATACAAAATGGTATGATTGATCCTTAGAGGTCCTGTAACCCCCTAACAGAGACATTTTCTTTCCTCTCCCCAGTCCACATGTCATATTCAAGAATCAATTTTTTTTTTTTTTGAAGGCCATCTCACGTCTTATACCTCAAATCAATGACAACTTGTTACTACTCCTGTAACAATTAAAAATGTATTTACATATTTCTACTCCACTTTATATAGATGTCAATTTCCCACTGATATAACTGAAATGAACACATTTTTTTTGGCTGATCGCCATTCATTCTGGCTTGTCATATTACATACAACTATTCAGATAAATCATGCCACACCAGAGTAAACGGATTGTGGCTGAATGAGAAATATAAACAACACCCAATTAGTTTGTACATGATCCAATGCATCTGACATTTTGAACCAATCCAATTCTTATATTCAACATTAGTACATATATGTCTCTTTAACACGTTTGCATTGGACTAAACTGCATTCATTTTCACAGGGCATATATGCAGCTGAAATGGGTAGCCTCGTGCATCCCAAATGTTTGAATATAACATCTTAATATAACATTGTATAGTTATTATAGCCTGTAGAAAAACTTTTTTAAGGAGATAGGCCTAAGTGGTGTGGGCTAAATTTCTTCCATTCACTTTTATATTTTAAGTAGTTACATAGTGCCTCTGTCGTTAGTATTATTATGCATTTTGTGACACTAGAACCTCTTGACTTGGCTCAACTGCTTAAGTACGATAGACGTCACAAGCTCATATAACTCTACTTCTCATTTTCAGTAGACTCATTCTATGTCTGGTCGTGGTCTTACCGAGGTTCTCGATGGTAAAGTACCGCTGCTTGTAGTCCATTTTGATGGTCTGAGCGTGTGGACTGCCAATGCCGTAGCCGATGGTGTATCCACGCACCACAATGTCCTGGTTCTCTGGTGGAGTCCAGCTCACGACAATGCTGTTGACTAGTGGCCGCACATGGAGGGAACTAGGCATGTCTGGCACACGGGATTCTGGGAAATAGATGCAGGACACAACTTAATTACATAGGTTTGGCCTTGTTTTTAACTGTTATGCAAAGAGGAACTGGATATTGGAATCAGGGTAGTGGTTTTATTGTGTAAAAAGTTTTTCTCTGTTGCTCTACATGTCTAATTTTATTTATCTTTACACATTTCCAGACAGTAACTCCTGGGTCAGACGTGCCTGTAGAAACTGCCCAGAAAGCTGTCACTGAGAAATAAAATAAACTCAACACTTAAAAACGTCTGTTTGTTCTTTGTTTCATATGATTAATTTCATGACTAATGTAGTTTCTAATAGAGCACAGCTGATTAATCAGGCCAATTATAGGATGTCACCAATTAATCAATATACCAATATCGCTTTTTTTTGCTATTGCGTTTCTATCAGGTGACTGATGATAGAACTGATGTTGTATCAATTATCTTTGTGAGATAAACAAAGATTTATACAAATGTTCCCCCATATGTCCACAATTATCTAATATAAGATTATTATATCCAGTGTAGATAAATGTTCTTATTTCATTTATCGGCCAATATATCGGATATCTGCTTTTTCCCCTCTGATATTGGTATTGGCATCAGCCCCCCAAAATATCAGTCGGGCTGTAGTTTCTAAATACATTTTTTATTCCACTGTAGGTGCAGACTAATTTTACAAAATGTCTTCACTGTACATTTGTGGGCTGCAACAGATTATCAAGATGGATTCTATTTTTTTTTTTTACTTCCAAGTTGAATATTTTGTTTAATTTAGTTTTTTTTCTTGTTTTGGTTAATTTATTCATTTTAACCTGCTTTTATTATTCAAATTTTTTTACTACCTAAATGAATTACTTTCTACATTTTAACCTTATTTTTCTTCTTTCAGTTTCTTGAATTAATTTTTAGGGTTTAACTGAATGTAGAGTGCACTTATAACTTTGGTGTTTAAAGGCTGAAATAAAAAAGAAAATTTTAAAAAGTATAATGTATAGAGTTGAGGCCCAGTGGATAGAGTAGAGCTGCTTTATATACCATCCAGGTCGCTCTCAAATGTTTCAGCTGTGGTCCACTCAGTGGCTGGTCCTGTTCCATTCACTGTGATGGCTGACACCCGAAACGAGTACTCTGTTCCACGCTCCAGACCTGGACCAGCAAACAAATGGGTCACAATTAGTAGCTCTCACACACACACACACACACACACACACACACACACACACACACACACACACACACACACACACACACACTTGTTTCCATGGCTTATGAGGACCACATTTGTAATCAAGTAGCCATTGAGTAGTGAGTGGAAACACATATTTTTTTTCTCAATAAAATAAACTAAAATAAAAATAATGATAAAATTTTTTAAATTAACTAAAAAAAAATACCTTCATAAAACTCAATAAAAAATATAATAATACAAAAATAATAATAATAAATAAACAAATAAAATAAATATTTTTAAAAGAAATAAATAATGAAAAAATAAATACATCAATGTTTTTAAAAAATACATAAAATTAATCCTTTTTTAAACACATCTTCAAAACTTTGAAAAATACACATTTTGATTTGCACCTGTTTCCCTCATGTTTTATGGGGACTTCTGGAAAAAAACTCATTTATGTATTTATAGGGTCACATCATTTCTATTTTACCAGTGGGAACCTTTATTTATATTTAACCCTTGTGGGGACCTGAATTTTGGTCCCAATAGTGTCAGAGGTCCCCATGGTGAGACTGTGTAAACATATCATTGTCCTCATAAATATAGGAATACACGAATACACACACACACACACACACACACACACACACACACACACACACACACACACACACACACACACACACACACACACACACACTATAATTTCTTGCAGAGTCCTGCACGGGTTCGGGTACCCGTGGGTGACCCGTGGGTGAACCGCAGATTTTCACGAAACGGGTGAAAAATGTTGTGCTGTGTCGGATACGGGTTCGGTTCGGGTCGGACGTGGGTGATCGTGGGTCTAATTTGTGGTTCATAGGCTAAAAACTGTTCTTTAGTTTGGACTTGTATAGCTGCCTCCTATCGGCTTCCTTCTTGATGCGTTTTTCAAGCGCGCATGTGTGTGTGTGTGTGTGTGCGCACGCGTGCGAGCTCACGTATAAAAATAGTTTTTGAATTTATTATTTGTCTGCTCCTGTTTAACAACATTTTTATTTGGCTCTGCCTTGGCTATGTCACTGTTCAGTATATTCGTGGCAATACATTTTGTATTTAAGTTTGACATTTTCTTCCGGGTTCGGGTCGGATATCGGGTTCATTTATAGCGGGTCGGTTTGTGTGCGGATTTGTATTTTTTTTTTCGTCGGAAAACGGGTCGGATACGGGTTTGAACATGACGGGTACGGGTGGTTGCGGTTTGTCAAAATCAGAACCGTGCAGGACTCTGATTTCTTGTCCAACCATTAAATGATGAGTTTGGCTAAAGTTAAGATGTTTAAGAATCTGTAACCATCACACATGTAGACAGACTGGGTTCTAATAATGATTACATCCCAGAATAACCCTACAGTCACTGTGTTTGTGCTTGGTTTTCAAATGAGCTGCCCTGAATCTTCATTACCCTCTCTCTCTTTCTCGGGGCTGACTTTTATTTTGTAATTTACTGGATCTGCACACTTGGCTGGTCATTTGGAGTTTCAAGTTGCAGACACAATAAATATTTTGAAGGCATAAATATTTGAAACAGACGCCTAATAGCTCTCTGAAGAATTTAAGGAGAAAAATCTATAAATTGTTTGGAGAATAATCAAGCTGAGGTTTCTGATGTGCATTTAACTTTCTTTTCCATTCAACATTATGAAGGTGATGGAGATTTCTTTTTTACTACTGATTTATGTTTCAGTGGAGAAAAATGTACTTGCTGATGAGAAGCATTACAGAGAAAAGTGTTTTATAGCACTTGTGGGCTGAAAAGCATAAAATATATATGTATAATTTTTAAAGGGAAAGGAAGGGGGGAGGGGGGGGTTCTGGAGTTGGGGTTTGTTCATATTTTAAAGCTATGTCTCCTTCAGAGAGCCATTTCACCACTGGGTGCCAGCTTTGGTATTCAGAATAGAAGGGGAATGCCTGCTGACAAATGATGTGGTGCTGTATTAATTTGCTGTAAAATTTTTCATCATCGTCGTATTGTCCCATTTGCACACTTCACACTAATCCTATAGGCTGCTCTCTCTATACCCACTGTTCTGGGCTGCCCTTGGGGGCTTCTGAAGACTGCCTAACATTCCATGCCTCCAAGGCTACAACATCATCTTCTAAACGCTTTTGAACCAACAAACACCCCTCTGTTTCACCCCCCAGAATGTTCTCAAAAATCAACTTTTAAGTGTATATTCTCTTTGATGCAGTTCACAGCATGACGCCGGGCCACTTGAAAGTTGCTGAGACAACATCTAATATTAATCACCATTGCTGCGTCTCGCTAGTGATATTGTGCATATTTTTTTTATTTTATTTTTTTTTTTGGTAGCGATGGGTAATGTAGAGGTACAGTACGACCCACAACTCAATTTCACAGTATTTTGATGGAGTCCTACGTTGACTAAATAAATAGACCACGAACAGTGCTGATGGCAAACATGAGGCTCAAACATGTTTTCCATCTAAGATCAAGGTTTTAAATATTGTAACGTTTCAGAGTTGACAGTTTCTATGATGCATCCAGCTGAGATAAAATGGAGTTTGATAGCTTCAAAGGAAGAATCTAAAACCTATCAAAAGAGTACACATCAGGTTTTCAAAATTTATAACGGTATAAAAATGACATTTTTGTCATACAGTCCTCACTGAACATTAAAGTTTGACACTCCTGCAGATAGAAAACAGCCAAAAAGGAAATGGGGACGAGTTATAAAGAACATATTGGAGCAAGAAGGTGTCATTTACGTAAGCTAGTTGGATGATCTCACAGCACTGCCGCTCTTTGGATGCCTCTGTTCACACTTTATATCAAAACAGTTACAGTCACACATAAGAGTTACCTATCATTTCATTTATTTATTCAATCTAATCTACATGATTGGAAAGGAGCAGGATGAAGAAAACGTATAATTTTCTTACAACATCCGCTACATCAGACAATCACCTGTCGAAGAAATTACAATAGACCCAGACATATAAATGTTAAAGTAATGTTATACCATTTTTTAATGTTTATATTGTCTTCATTTTTCATTCTGTGGGAGTGTCACAGTGGAGCTGCAGCAGAGGGTCAATTAGAATATAGAGATGACTCAACTGAACAAACACATGGTAGAAAAGCAAGAACACATAGGGTGAAGTTAAACAAACCATTGTATAAACTTGAAGTGAACCACCATTGTTTTAATTATTAACTTTTAAATTGTGTTTTAGTTTGTTTTTCACAAAATGGTCTTTTGTTTTTCTTCTGACATTCCAAGTCTCTGTATTTTTACACAGACAGGGATGTGGAATTTTCCGGCATCTAAGGACAACAGGCTACTCATTGGATATTGAAGGAAGCAAGTCTTTAGTGTCATGTGACCTCTCAGACTTATGACCAAAGGACAAAACTAAACTTTTAAGAAATTATTTTAAAGATTTTGATTGTAACCTTTATGTAAACTTTGAACAAAGTGATTGTTTTTGTAACTCTAATTGTGAAACCATTTTCCTGATATTAAAATACAAAGACAATCGGAAAGACTCAAGAGTAAGATTATTTCGACTAAATTGCTGGTGTCATAAAATATAACTAATAACTAGATTTTTTCCATGACACCATTACAGCAAAAAGCAAAAACACTTTACATATCAGGCAACGAATAAATAAATTCAACATAAGCAAAACTACTTCATTCCATATTTGATATAATTTGTCCACTCTCTCCTTATACTTCCTCTTAAACTGAAACATATTCATACAGCTGTTCTTTCATTGCCAAACAATTCCAGAAATACATATTTGATTTCCAACACACATTCATAAGAGGGCAGGGATGTATGTTTAACTGTTAGACTGTAATGTGTAAAAACACTTGAACTAGGCACTGAAAAATTACATTGTCATCTAAGCAGCAGTATGCTGCAAGTACAGTTATTTTATTCTGTTTATCAATTTCCATCTATTTTCAAATCTTTTTTGTAGTGCAGTGGAACAGTTCTTCCCTAAAAGTAAGGAAAATACAATGTTCTCCATTTACACACCAAGGTCAAAGTTCAAATTAACATACTTACACATCTAGTCTTTGCTAAGACTTGCAAGAGAATCAGTAAAATTAATGGAATGGTAAAAGTCAAGTATTGATTAAATCAAATTATCTTCTCATTGTAAGAATGGCAGTTACAATGATGGAAAACAAACCATACAACCAGCCATAATATGTATATACCACAGGTGGTAAAAGTACTCCTATTCTGTACTCAAGTAGAAGTACAGCTACTTGTATGAGAAAATACTCTGGTACTGATTCAACTCCTTTACTGAAGTAAAAGTAAAAAAGTACAACTTCTCTATTTTAATTAAGTAAAATAGCAAAGCTGTGTTATTTTTATTTTTATTTTTTTTTATCTTGTATGAAATACTTATTTAATCAGGAAAGATCAGAAACTGTGTAGAAAATGTGTTTGATCGGGTCACAGTGCTCAGTTTGGTGGGTATGGACAGGACATTTAGGAAAAATGGGGGGAAAAAAAGTCAAAATTGTGATAAAAAGTACGAGACTTAAAAAGTCCTAAATATGAGATAAAAATGCATAATTATGCCAAAAAGTCAAAATTTTGAGATAAAAAAAATTATGAGATAGTCATAAATATGTGTTAAGAAATACATCATTATGAAAAAAAGAGCTGAAATCATGAGATAAAATGGCAAAATTGATATAAGAAGTCACAATTTTGCTCTTATTTTCCCTCTGAAGTGTTAGTGTTTTAGCATTTTAGCATTCTGTCTAGTTTGAAAAAGTAAAGAGAATATTCTGAGAATGTAAGGAGTATAAAGTACAGATATTTATGTAAAAATATAGGGAGTAAAAGTAAAAATTTGTCAGAAAAATAAATAATCAACAAAGGTAGAGATACCTAAAAAAAACCCCCACTTAAGTACAGTAATGAAGTACTTTTATTTACTTACTTTCCACCTCTAGCAGGAACAGAACTTTCTTTCAGCAGTGATAAGTAGGGTTCACTCTCTCCAGTTTATACATTATAAATGAAATGATCTTGTTTTCTTTTTAATCACTAATGTGGACTAGGACAGACAGGAAGACAGGAAACTATTATTTCATTAAGCATTCACTCATCTAATTAGTTTTGATACATTTGTGCAAAGAAAAATTTCACAGCCGGTCAACATACGGTATACTACATCCACAAAACTTCACTGAGCTACACTTCTACAGCCTTGTACTAACATGAGCCTGACCTCCTGCTGCACTGGAACACTTCCTTACAATGAATTTTTCAAACGCAGCTTCATTTCTACAGCAGCAGAAAAAAAAAAACATACATAACATAAAACTACTGGTGCTATTTCTACCGCTATAAGGCTTAACTGCAACACCCCAGAACATATAACATCTGTTCCAGATCTAATAATAGTAGTTGTTCCCAAGTGGGCGCCTTTAGTAAGGTTTCTTTTTAAGCTTTTTGGGTGTTTATATATTATCTCCTCTTTGTCCATTGTTTTGTACATATCGTTTAATAATAATGGTCTTTACTGATGTAACATTGTGCATTTTTCATCGAGAACATTGGATTTTCTCGTTCCCATGAGCTTAACTCTTCTACATACCTAAGGAAAACATTACAATAAATTAAGATCATGTGAAAATAAATGCATAGTTTCTTCTCAGAAACACAATAGCACCTAAATTCTGCAAAGACAGCTGAAAAACCCTGCATCTGTCAACACTGCTTACACTAATCACAGCCTACGACATCCATGTTATTGTTCTACTGAGCTAGATCTTCAGTTCTCGACACAATGAATCTATTCATAAAGTCAGTCTAACATCTGATGGTGTGGTGTGTGTCTCATCTTATGTGATGATACATAAACACATAACACAACCACTCTCAGCCTCTTGTTAGCATTTATAAAGCTGATATAAACTTAGCAGCAGGTATAACTCAGTAGGTGCTTTCCCACAGAGTACTTCTAAGAACTTAGTTCTAGCAACTAAATAGTTCTCAGAATTATATAGTTCCTATTGGGAACCTTCAGGTTTGCATTCTGACAGAACAGTAGGGAGCATGAGAGGGGCCAATGTGACGCTAACATCCAACACAGTGATGTATTCTTTAAGCAATAATTCAACAATCACACAAGGAAGTAGAAGACAGTTATACTATAAACTCCAATATAGAATGAGGAGGTCACAGTGTTTATGTTCTGTATCACAGGAATGTTAATTATGGTCAAATACAGCATCTAATGTCAAGAATGGAGGAGTTTACAGAGAGCAGCAGGTGATACTACTGAAACATTAACCCAAAAACACAACCACGTCATCGGCCCGTTTATTTATTACTTTCTCCGTATTTTTTTCCAACACACAGCTGATGCTACACAGATGGTTTTAAGATAGTGGTAGTGCAAGATGAGGAAATGTGGAAATAGACATGGTCTGGGCTCTAAAAAAACACTAAACACTTACATCATATATTTCCTGGAGAACTAAAAAAGACCCTGCCTCCCAGGAGGAACTAAAAAGGTTCTAGGAACCACAAAAGGTTCCTACGGTAGGAAAGCACCTAGTGTTAGACAATATAAACTCAGAGTGTCAGAAGTGACAATACAGAAAGGACACAGGAGGCCATGAAGTAAATATGATCAGAGGTCAGTGAGCATTACCGTCTATCAGTTTGCTGAGCTGTGTGCCTGCAGTCATCTCAGCTGCTTCGCTCCTTCGGGATCCTTTTCGATACCGGATCTTATAGTTAATGATCTCCCCATTCTGGGCGTTAAGGGGTGGGGGCTGCCATCTCACCATGATGCTCTGTGGGGGAAAAAGTAATTGCACATGAAACACACACACTTTTAGCACATGTTAGACAGTGTGTTTTCAGGCCTGCAGCTGTAAAGGTGACCTGGAAATTTAGCGGGTCACACTGCACCATCTCACACAACCTGGCATCAGCATTTGTGTTAAAATAACTCTGTAGGTGTTGTGTTGTCTTTGGCACAAACATTGTCTCACCTGCCCCTCCCTTTTTCCTGGCAGCCTTGCCAAATCTCCTCAAACACCCCTCCAAGCTGAGGAGATGCAGTGGAGATTGATGCATTAGAGAGAAATGAACAGTCGAATACGACGTGGGGGTGTCCTGATGAACGTGTACATATGGAATTTACATGTCCATAGGTGTCCATATGTGTTCAGCACTGAGGCAGGGACATATTATTAATGCACTACTTTGTCTTGTGGGTCCATGCTGCAGTGTTGTGGGATTACATCCTCTGAGTTTTTGTGTGCTTTGTGTGTGTTTAAAGGGATAGGTAGGGGGTGGCTCAGCGTGGGAGAAGAGTTAATTAACGCTTCCCCACTGTCACACTGATGCACAAAAGCCTCAATACATGCACAGGCCACACATGCAGCACTCCCCAGCTGAGTCAAGGGAATTGCACAAATTAAATTTGTGTTAAGTGCGTTCAATTATTTCCATTTTTCTTATTACACTATCGGCCTCAACTCATTATGCATGTTGCGTTTTCCCCCCCGTTCTTCTACCTAATCATGAAAACTTATTTAATTGACTTTCAGAAAAATTCACAGGGGGAAGGTGAGAAAGCCGATGCCAAAAGTGAGAAAACGAGTGATAAACACAATCACAAATAAGTGATTTTCGGGTTGGCTTGCAGGTAGAAGATGTGTGGTTCTGCTTGACAACACCCGAAGAGTAGAGCAAATATGAAATCCATGTTAATTAGCTTATTATTCCTCCAGTTTTCATTTGCCTGGGTGTATCAAGCAGCTAATTGCATAAATGCTTTGTCTCTAACACTTGTACCGAGATTACTGACTTAATAGCTGTTTACATTCAAAATTAAACACAACGACAACAACAAAAAAATAGATTAATTAATAATTTAATAGTGTTCAGTCATGGTGGGTGTCAGCTGTTGGTTTTTACGGTTTTTACATTGGTTTATTTGAGTCTAATTGGGAAGGACCAGCTGAGTATTAGCCATTAGTTACAAAACAATTCTTCACATTCCTGTCATTTTATTTTACTCTTAACATTAGCATTAGTGCTTTCTTGGCACAAGTCTCAGCTGAGTGTCCCTCGGCATGGGTGGCCAGTTCTCACTCAAGCTGGGAGTATGTGATAGGATTGTCTATTCTTTTTTTCCCCTTAGTCTGTGTTGAACAGTTCTTTCTCATTTAGACATTGTATCGACCCATGGAGTGGTTGAAATACTAACTTCTATTTTTGTAGTAAATGCACATACCCAGAGGTTTTCTGTGTTGTCTCCACTTTGTAGCTCTCTTTTCACACTCACGTGTCATGAGAAAGAAACATCTTTTGTAAAAAAATTCATCCATTAGTCCAATAGAAGTGCATATTAACCAGGCCTACAGCTTTGCGTTTGAAGATCAAATGGCTAAAGAGACAGGCAGCCCAGGCCAGTTTCCTGTTTTAATCAGGAGCCTGTTGGGAAGCCTGCAGCCACCTAAGCAGCCTTATCTAATAAAGAGCATCACACAAGGAGCTACAGTACATTTAACGGTCAGAAATCTGATTTAACAACTAAACTTAAGACGAGAGTGAGACATCAAGAGCTGTCACCTGGACTGTGAGAAATTTGATTCAGCCCTCTTTAATCTAAAGAAAAATCCCATTTAGAGACAAGAGTGGGTTTTTGTTCACCTACAGAAACCACAAATTTTCCGTCGGTAATGTACTTTTACATTAATTATGGCGGCTTTTGCTGACTGTATTTATATACTCATTCAAGGTGAAGAGCAGTTGTAGATATTTGGGATAAAAAAAATAAAAATGTCTGAAAATGATTTAATGCACAGTGGCAATATTTGGGGACAGTATTCATGCCTGTGTCTACAGACGACACTATCAATACACATATAGAAGTAGTCCAACATTCATTACAATTGTGTACTCGGGGAAAATGTTTATTACTGGCAATTGTGATCCAAAATGGTCAATAGGAATGTAACATCTTTACATGTATCTGTGAAAAACAGGGGTTGAAATAAGTAGTAGGCATAGGAAAAAGAATTACCAAACCTAAATTCAGGGTAAAATATTTTCTTTGTGCTTCAAAAACCACCTGTCCATATATGTCTTACACAAACAGACTCAGATTCTAGTTATTCTTGTTTGTGTAACCTTCTGCTCTGTCTATATGTTTGTTTGATTAAGCTAATACTATAATTAAACAATTAAAAGCAATGTTGCACAAAATTAGACTTTTACAGTTTAGTAAGTAAGTGCTAACATATAGTAATTTATATTACTATACACATAAACAAACAGAAGACACTGGTCATAGTGATCACATGATATGTGTGGATTCTTATTATAAACTAATGTTTCATTTGTCAGTCATCTTTAAATCGAAAATTCAGCTAAATATTTTGGTACCTATATATTATTGTATGAAAAATACCTGATTTATCCACCTCACAGTACCAAGGGAGGTATTTTTTCCCTGATTCGAATGGTACAGTGAGGTTCAAAGGACATGATGTGAACACAGTATTAGGGTGGTGATCTCTACAGCCTCCCTGTGCAGTTCTAGTTTGAAAACAAACTGACCTATAGTCTTGTCAAACTTTTCTTCACACAGACTTGTTGCATCTTTCCACCGCACAGGTATGTCACATGGCTGCAAAAATACTGATCCCCTATACAAGAATGCCTTTCCATATTTCAGACAACTTTCATGAAAAGAACATTTCTAAAATAAATAAATAAATATAGAAATACATACAAATTATAAAAATAAAAAAATATACATAAATGCTGCATAAATATTTTTATACAGAATTTGTGTGACTGTTTCTGGCACAAAAGCAATGACTGGTGTAATATGTACATTCTGTACAGTATCTTACATATACATATATATATATATATATATATATATATATATATATATATATATATATATATATATATATATATATATATAATATTCTAGTTCTTTCTCTGATCTTTATAAAAATAGTGTTTGGTTAATTTTTAAATAATTATATTAAGCATCATGAAATAACATGAAAAACTATGGTGTAAGATAATATATTTGTGTCCATTGTATAATATATTACTGTCGATTGGATACCCTTGCATATTTGTCAAAAATGACAAGTACGACTTCAAACTTTACAGCTAGCCTTTCTTTGGTATGAATATGACTCCCCACAAGTGACATAGCTGTCCAAATACACAATCCACAGGCATTACTTGTTGAGAAAAGAAACATCGATCAGGCCATAAGGTGAAACTCTGCTTTCATTTCACCTCGCTCTGACATCTCCGAACTATGAAATATATCCATTAAAATTAAGAATGAGTACTCGTAGGTGTAGCCAAAACATTTCTCACCTTAAAATCATGTCAATTTTTCACATTGAGTGATTTCGTGGCAAATTATTTTGCTCACGGCGGAGTCAGAAAATGACGTCTCTGAACATCACATGATTGTTCTGGACCAATGAAGTTGCTGACTTTTTACAACAGACCAGGTGACAGTCTGTGTGATTAGTCCCATTAGTAGAAAATTTCTCCCAAACACCCTCCAAAGTGGACCAAATGACTTCTAAGTCCTAAATAGTGCTTTATATACCACTAAGACAATAACGTATATATATGGTATATTGAAGTGTTTATATTATTATTTTATCATTTTATCATTTTATCATTTTAAAGGATATATTTCGTAGTTCGGAGATGTCGGAGTGAGATTAAATTAAAACCGGGTCCTGATCGATGTTTCTTTTCTCAACAAGTAATGGCTGTGGATGCGGTGATGATGTATTTTGACAGTTATATCACTTGTATTCATACCAAAGAAAGGCTAGCTGTAAAGTTTGAAGTTGTATCCAATCACAGGAATCTAATCTGTGGACACTAATATATTGACAGCTACCTTACACAATAAAAAACACAATACGACTTATTGTCTGCTGTAATTTTATACATTGTTTCTACATCTCAATTGCTACTCTGTCTTTATGAACAATTAACAACATTAAAGTTAAAGGCACACTGCAAAAAAAACCCAAAAACAAAACACTATGGAAAACACTATGTCATGAATGAAAGGTGTATTTTTTTTTTTTCATTTTTACCATTATTGTTCTTTAATGTCAAACCTAGTACTTAAAAAATATTCCAAAATATTTCAAGATCAAGATCAAGTTTCCACAAGACACAAGACATTCCAATCCCCGAATGTCCATCTGGATGTGTCTATCCACAGCCTCGTTCTTGTATGTGTATCCATTTTCATGTGATGCACAGATATTTTTGGCAGATACTGTGCAGATGGAGAGTGATACAGAGGATAAAACCTTCTGACAGGTAGTCTCCTGTCAATGGGAGGATCGATGAGGGTTCACACACCCTTTTAACCAGCAGAGGCTACAGGCATCAGAAGCAGCTAATCACACAGAGAAACAGCAGCATTCATTCCTGCAGGCTATGCACCACTTCGACTGTTTGTACACACAATGTTCACTAAATCCACAAACTGTTGAGCTAGAGGTGCTCTATTAGTTCCATGTATTTTGCATCTGCGGAAATGTGTGCAACAAAGATTTCAAAGCATTTAAGTCCATATAACGACAGAACAAATGCTGCTGCTTTTTGAGTGAAGATTTTCAAAAACGTGATATTTGAAAGGCAAGTCTTACCTTTGAGTTCTGGACCTCCAGGGTGAGGTTTTGAGGGGGAGCACTTGGCACTGTGAAGAAAAAAAGAGAATTTATTCAGTGTTAAATAGGGGGCCTCTATTGGCAAAAATCTAGTGACTTAATTTTGATTTTATTTTATTAGTTTTACTCTGAATTACACCAGAAATATACACGATACTAAACACCTATTGTATTTGATCAGAACAGGATCTAATGCTATATCGCTAAATTTTGCCTGTAAAAATTTAAAGCTTAAATTATTATTATACACTATTATACACTATTACAAGGCAATTTCCTAATTATGGGATCAATAAAGTACTTGTATTTTATGCTATAGATTAATATCTTGTTAAACTGTTCATTCTGTTCAACAATGATCATATTCTATCAGTTCATAACTAACATCCCAACATTATTTTTGTACAATCCCAACAAAGGACCTAACGTTTGCCTCTCTCAGAGAGTGTAAAGTACTTTTAGGATGTTTCAAATAATCATTATTTAATAGAAAAGCATGACATAATAATAAATAAAACAAAAAAACTCACATTTTCCCTATGGTGGTGGTAAACTACATACACTACCAGACAAAAGTTTGAGAACACCCCCATGTTTCCAGTTTTATATGGAAATTCAAGTAGCTCAGGTCAAATGGACAGATTTAAATGACACAAAGGTAAGCATGGAACTGCGAGAGCTTAAAGGGATAGTTCACTATTTTTCCACATGAATTTGTATGGCATTACCATCTTTACTCTGGTACACCCACAGTGACTTACCCCCGACAGTGTCCTGTGAGCCCAGTTCTGGTCCGGTTTTGGTCAAAGCGAAAGTGGTCCTGGCAGGTTGTTAGCAGTGACAACGCACATTTATCGCTATTGAGAGAAAGTAGCTCCAAGCAATTACGAGGTGTGAGTTTTTGTTCCGTGACAGTTATGTTATGCAAATAAATCACTCATTCAAACACATATTGTTTTGAGAAGTTTTACTTTGTTGCCCCTAGGAAACCTGCCGGGACTACTTTCGCTTTGACCAAAACTGGACCAGAACTCTGCTCACAGGACACTGTCGGTGAAGAATATTTGATTCTCATTGTAAAAACAATGCCACAAGTGTATTCAACTGTTACATCTGCCAAAGGAGGCTACTTCAATGAGTCAAAACTTAAAAAAAAAAAAATAAAATTTGGTTTCAAAATTAATTCCATTATTTCTTTTTCATCTTCAATTGTTTATTTGATCTGCTTCAACTTCACAGTACACTGAGATATTGAACGGCATCATTTTCACTACACTTTCAATGAAATTCTGGAAAAATTGGGGTGTTCTAAAACTTTTGACCAGGAGTGTATGTAGCCACAGGTGGCGTGGGGCAGAGTGACGGAAGCGTGGTTGTCATTTTGCGCCTATGGCCTCCTCTGACCACCATCAAATTTTCATGCGCATCCACACACCAGTGTAAATAACAGCACTAGAAGCACGGAGGGTGAAGTATCTTGTCCAAGGACACAATAGCACATGACTAGAACAAAGCAGGATTTGAACAGCCAGCTCTTTAGTTACTCTACCTCCGGAGTCATGACCGCACACATTACAAACCTGCATAAAGATGTGATTCCCCAAAATCCCCTTAGTTTCGTAGGTTTCCCGCAAATATTAACAGCTGTGTTTTCATGAAAAACATACCATCAGACAAAGTGCGGACTATGACATCCTCTGTAGAGACACCCGAGCCGTGTTTGTTATTGGCCACGACACGGAAACTGTAGGCCGTGTTCTTCTTCAGCCCAGTTATGGTGTAGGACTGACCGTCTATGTCAATGTCCTGGGAGACGGAGAAAGGAAAAACAATCCATTAGTGAGACAATCTTTTAAAGATATAAAAGAAACTTCTTTCCACCTAAATTAAATGACTGACCGGAAATAAGCAGAAGATTTATTTCAGCCATGTTTCTTTATGCTATAATTTTCTAAACCATTAGCTTCAAACAGTACTCAGTTGCTTAATAATGCACAATAATAGTACTGATTTACAAATTTTGCCAGTTATTTTTGACGCAGGCACAAAAAACACTGTAAATAAGACACTACCAATCAATGTTTGCCTCAATCTTTCTGTCAAACAGCAAAGCAACAACGGGTGACGCCTGCTTTCATTATTTCAACGCACTCACGTTTCAGTTAGTAATTCTGTGGAAAAATGTCATCTTCCACTGAGACACAAATTATGTCTTCTGTGATTACGACAGTTTGCTTTACAAATTGGGCTTGCTGGCTTACGCCCAACTGCTTCAAACCAATTTGCATTCAGCTCTTTCCATTTGACATTTTGACGAAAAAAGCCAGAGTCTTTACAGTGAATCGAACCTGGCTTCTTGTTCAGCTGGGCCTGTGACTACTTCACCCTTACAGATGAATCACCTATGTTTCCATCTGCACACACAATTAACATGTCTCTCACCCACGCACCTATGTATGTACATAGTATTTAAATTGTACAGTTTGTTAACCCTTTAACTCCTGAGACTAAAAGTTCAGGTCAAAAAATTATAAAATAAGTAACAAAATGAATGTATAATAAACCAACAAAAAAAATAAGTAACATGAATAAAATGACGCACAAATGGCACAAAATTGAAGAAAAAGTATAAAATACAATATTAAATGTGGAAATATAAAAACAAAATAAGGACAAAACAAAATCACAACATAAGAACTTAACTTAGTTAAAATGAACTAAAATGAAGTATAAATAAATAATTAAATAAATAACATTGTAATTTGGTTCCAGTAGTTGTAGTTTTGCCTTTTTCTTTTTTCTAAATGAGTTGCTTTTTGACACCTATTTATTTCCATATGTCAGATCCACGAACTAAACTCAGTAAAATCACAATAAAAAACAGAATTTTTTGCTGAATATCGAAACTAAACCATCCTTTCACAATGCGTCATCACTGACGCATGAGGGGTTAAAGGGTTAATATAACCTCAAACTGTATATTATGTCCATTATCCCCTTGTACTGTAAGATGTGTGCATCTGTATAATATGTTTGTATCATTCATATACCCATATATTATGTCTATTATATCATTTTATCTTAATTTCTAAATTATATTTATAGTAACTCAATAGTCATATCCTGTTTATTTATATATTTATTGTATATGTTGTACTTCCTGCTGATTGCCCTCATGGTTAGCTGTTTGTTACCTTCTACTTATACATGTGTAATGACAAAGTTCAATCTGTATGTGTTGTCCTTCTCGTCACTTTCCCTCTTTTTCGACTATG
Organism: Siphamia tubifer; assembly: GCA_020466265.1. Classification (NCBI taxonomy): domain Eukaryota; kingdom Metazoa; phylum Chordata; class Actinopteri; order Kurtiformes; family Apogonidae; genus Siphamia; species Siphamia tubifer. Next base: position 32,710,018 of record CM035785.1, read on the forward strand.
TTGTGTCCTTTCTGCTCTGACTTTCTAATTTCATCTCTAGTCTATCCCGTTCTTTCACCTATCCCCTCTTTCTTTTTCCACCTCATTTCTGACTCTGTTCTCCAGGGAGCTGAGGCACCATTACTCAGTGTGCTGGCTGATGTTTCATCCATTATCATATTAAAGGTTTTTAATGTCTTGCTGGCTTTCACAGAGCTATTGCTGAGGCTGACTCAGTATCTAACCAGATACATTCCACACTTGTGACAAAGTCAGACCTGCTGAGAAAAAAACAAACAAACAAACAAAAAAACAACGAGTGAATCATATCTCCTTTCCTTTTCCACACAATATAGTAGTCAGATTTTTATGCAAAATGGAAAATCAAGAGAGCAGCCAAAGCATGGCACAAAGAGTCTTTTTGGCCAGTGATTATGAACTCCTTTCCTCATCACGTTTAAACCAGGGTATGTGGTCCTATTCTTTTTCTCTAATGAACCCTGGGGACTCCAGCATCAGCAACAGAGTATGGCTGTTATTACAGCGCAAAGTAATCCAAGGACTCAACTCAACAATAGACTAGTCAGTCAACAAAAAGTACTAAGTAAAATTAACCAAGAATAATAAAGCAGGAAGTTTAATATATGTCTTATGACTCGAGGTGTAAAAATATAATACAGAATCAATCTAAAATATATGACATTCAGTCTATAGCAGTGATTCCCACACTAGTATGAAATATCTGAGGAAGTTGGAAAAAAATCATTATGAACTACAATACTGTATATATATTGCTGCTAAAGAACGTGTGTGTATATATATATAATATTTTTTGTATTTTCTACTGTATTTTAGAAGAGTTTTTATTTTATTTATTTTTTATTTTAGAACATGTTTTGGATATTTCATTGCTTTTTGTGTCACTTTTTGGTGAATTTTAGCATGTGTGGTATATTATTTTCTTCTGCATTTTTTTGTGGATTTTGTGGGAAATGTGAGTACAAAAAAACAAATAACCCAAACAAAACAAAACAAACAAAAAAAGCATCTTTAATGGTGTCACCCAGCTTGTAAAAACATTCCCTTCTTTCTTGTGTCTATTTACACAAAATGAAATGCAATTAATATAGATTAAGAATTCATATTTAGTCATGATGGATCCAAATGAATCCACAGCAACCCTGTGATTAACCTGATTAAATATTTTAATCATATGATGGCCCTAGTATTAAGCATTAATGAACAAATCATAATCATAAAACAAATAAACAGCATAGTCACTATAAATAAGAGTAAAGAAAATTGAGAAAAAATATTTAAATGATCAAATAAACATCAAATGCAAGCCTTTTTACTGTGGACCCTCCCCCACCCTCTGTTTTTTTGATGAATCACACCCTGATTATATGGATATTTTCCACAGACTCCATGTTTTCCAGTGAGTGACATCCTACCTGTTCGTTGCCCATGCTTTTGTCGGTGTAGTACAGTTTATAGGTCAGGATCTCTCCGTTGCCAGTGAGGGGTTTGTCCCAGCTCAGAGCGACCGACGTTGGGGTGTTGGAAACTGCCTGTAGGTTGGGGGCTGGACCCGGTACTTGCACTACGGAGTAAGTTAATATGGAAAATGTAGATTAGAAAACTGTCAAATTGTTTTGTTGTCTTTTCAAATCCCCTTCATTGTTGATGCATTTGTAATATGTGACCAGTTGCTGCCAAAAACACGTTGTTGGCTCCTTCAAAGCCACGTTTTCCCAACCCAAAGGAAGCCCAGTCAGTGCTGCTGTGTAGAGACAAGACTATCCCCTGTGGACGCCTCATGTCTGCCAAGCTGAAGGTGTTGCTCCGTAATACATCTACTTCCATTTTGCATTCCACCAACATTAGCCTCGAGCTTGTGTTCACTGTGTTGACAGTTTATTTTATTACACCTGGATGGTCAAGCTAAAGGTCAGGATTAGATAAGTCTGACTGACATTACAACTGGTCTTTTTCCTCTCGTGATTTACTTATTTTGACTCCTTATGTATCTTTTTATTTCATCTAGTCTCATCATCTGAACCTGCTTTATCCTCACTAGGGTCGTGGGGGTCTGTGGGGGGCTAATCTAGCTACAATGGGTGAAGGCGGGGTACACCCTGTATGAGTCTCCAGTTCATCTCAGGGCTGAACATATATAGACAAACAATCACTCTCACATTCACACCCATGGATAATTTAGATTAACCAATTAATCTATCAGTGCATGTGTTTGGATGGTGGGAGGAAACTGGAGTACCTGGAGAAAAGCCACGTAGATACGAGGAGAACATGCAAACTCCACACAGAAAGGTCTGGTGTGGGAATAGAACCAGGGTCCTTCTTGTTGTGAGGCACGAGTGCTAACCACTGCACCACTGTGTCGCCTTATGTATCTTTCAATAAAAAATACAACACAGAACATATTTTTATTTTTTCATAAAAACTGAAAATTATGTGACAAAAAGTCATCAGATTAAAAAGTCTAAGCACAACCAAAATTAATCCATATATAAGGCACACTATGTGGTTTTTGGAGAAAATTAAAGTCTTGCCTAACGCCGGCCCTGGGTAAGGGGTAGGGGTGAAATGAGATTCAGCCTAAGACAAATGTTAACTTTGGTTTCAACAGATGTTATGAGATATTCATGTTTTTGAAATGTGTTTTTGCTTGAAGCAGCAGTAAATGTGCCACATGGCTCTAATTTCCTTAGTATTCAGTTGGTGCAAATGTAAATATGCTTAAATTAAAGATGACAGTCAGCACTTCTTGGCAAATGTATAATTCATTATAAGTCATGGTGGTTCTGTAGTTAAAAAACAGCATTATAAAAATAATAATCTCATTGTGCTCAATTTTATTAAAAATATGGACAGTAATATGTCGTTTCGTTTCCTTACACTGGATTAAAAATAAAGAATGACAGTGAACGAGGATAAAGTTGATGGCAGTCGATGCACTGTATGTATTTATTTCACATTCTGCAAATGTTTCTGACAGAAAAGCTACCATCATGACCACAGTTGGTAAAAGGTGTGTGTGTTTGTATTTCTATCTTTATGGGGACCTCTGACACTATGGGGACCATAATTCAGGTCCCCACAAGGGTTAAATATAAAGGTCCCCACTAGTAAAACAGAAATGATGTGGCTCTATACGTACATTCATTTGTTTTTTCAGGACGTCCCCATAAAGCATGAGGAAAACGGTTGTAAAATGAAACATGTATTTTTCAAAGGTTTGAAGAGGTGTATATTTTAAAAACAAAAAATTAATAAAAATATATATATATATATATATATATATTATTTAAAAATATTATTATTAATTTATATGTATTTATTTTTAAATGATTGTTTCTGTATTAATTCATTATTTTTTGTTCCTTGTTAAAATTGGAATTATTTAAAATTTTATAATTATTATTTAATTTATTTTAATTTATTTTTTATTTTACTGTTTAAATTATTGTTATGGTATTTATTCATAAATTTTTTACTTTAACATTTTTTTTCATTTAGTTAAATTAATTTTATTTAATAAAATTAAAAACTCACTACCCAATCCTACTTGAGTACAAACTTGGTCCTCATAAGACATGGAAACAAGTGTGTGTGTGTGTGTGTGTGTGTGTGAAGACAGTCTCTGAGGAGGTGCTGATGTGGGGCAGTGTGGTGTGCACATACATACATAGAGGCAGGTCAACAGTTTAAGCTCCAATTCATAACATGTTCTCAGACTAAAAGTGTTCACACACGACAGAGACACACTACACAAGTACGGGCCGCCCTGGCTGCCATCCCAGTGGGAGACCAGGCTCCTGCTGGCAGGCATTAAGGTGTGTATTTGTGTGCGTGCACAGAGCTGTCCGTCCTCTAAACAAGGACACAGGTAAAGAAACGGCGGCTGACCTAGAAAGTGACAATGACTGAGCTGTAGCCGAGTTTGGGGGTGAGGGACGTCCACATCAACAGTGTGTTGGGAAATCCCTTTCCCTGCGCTTTAAAATATGGATAAAAACTGAGTGATTTGGAGCAGAAGAGCAGGGGTGTTTCCTGACATACTCTACATATCCTAACACAAAAGAAAAACATTAACAGGAGAACCACTTCTGAGGATAGAGGGTTTTCTTTTTCCCCCAACAGTCTTTATGTGTCCTTGACTCAGTGCATCCTAATGAGGTTCTCTAAATCATCTCTGTGAAAGGTAAGGAAGGAACATTTCAGAGGGAAAAATCGAGAGATTTTTTACCCAGGTAGGCAAAGCTTAATGCACCACACACAGTCAGCTTTAGCAGTGTAAACAACAAGTGGCTTCTGTGAGCGGCTGTTGGGTGGTCTGCTCTAATACACATTACTAAACTGCCTCCTGTGTGTGTATTCCTATCTTTATGGGGACATTCATATGTTTGCACAGTCACACAATGGGGCCCTCTGACACTATGGGGACTAAAATTCAGGTCCCCACATGAGTTAAATATAAATAAAGGTCCCCACTAAGTAAAATAGCAATGATGTCGCCCCGTAAATACATTAATTTGATTTTTTTTCTGGAAGTCCCCATGAAGCATGGGGGAAACAGGTTCAGAGTTTTGAAGATGTGTTTACTTAAAAAAGGGATTTGTTTTTGTGGTGTTTTTTTTTTTTAATCATTTAATTATTCAATTTATTTTTTTCCCATTTTTTATTTATTTCTAATTTTTAAAACAAAAAAATCATTTATTTTACTATTTGTTTATTTTTACTTATTAATTACATTTTTTTAAATGACTGTTATTTTTATACATTCATTCATTTATATTCATTTATTTTTAATTTAATTTTCACATTTTTATCATTAATAATTTATTGTATTCTATTAGGGTTAGGGGTAGAGGGGGCCCCATGAGGATTCTATAAAAATATTATTGAAATCTGTGTGAAGTATGAACATTTATACAAATGATGTCACTGATAAAACACATTAACTTGTTTTTTCTGGTAGTCTCCATAAAGCATGTGGGAAATGTGCAAAACAATCATGTATCTTTCAAAGGTTTGAAGAGGTTTACTTTTTTCCCAGTTTATAGAATTTTTCATTATTATTATTATTATTATTATTATTATTATTATTATTATTATTATTATTATTATTATTATTATTATTATTATTATTATTATTATTATTATTATTATTATTATTATTTTAATTCATTAAATGTTATAACTGTATTTCTGTATTTAAAAAAATCTATTGACTTTTTTTCCATTTCATTATTTTCAATATATTTTCAATATTTTTTTATGGTAAAAATGTATTTATTAAAAAAATATATGTGTTTACACTCACTACACAATAGCTACTTTATCTACAATTAATGATTATAAATTTAGTCCTCATAAGGCATGTAGACAAGTATGTGTGTGTGTGTGTGTGTGTGTTGGGGGGTCTCCTGTTTGAAGTGGGCACATGCTGTATGTGGGTGAATATTTGTGTGCGAGTGTTTATTTGTACATTGGTGTGTATCTTCTGAGCACATCCTGTGTGCCTGTGTGAGCATGTTTCCAACACACTGTATGTGTGTATGTGTGTGTGTGTGTGTGTGTGTGTGTGTGTGTGTGTGTGTCTTGTTTACTGAGTGCATATAAATGAGTGCAGGGGGTTTCTGTGCCTTTACCTTCGGCCTGGGTGGCCACTTTCAGAGCTGTAGAACTCTCGCCCGGGCCGTTGCTGTTGTGGGCCACAACCCTGAAGCGATATTTGGTGTCTGGCATGAGGTTCTGGATGGTGACCTGCATCTCCCCTGGACGGCTAGTATTCACTACTCGCTCCCTGAAGTAAACACATGAGAATAAAAACAATTTCATCAACCTTGTGTGCACAAGTCAGACATAAAAGTCAAGAAAATAAAATCTATATAAGATGTAAGTTTTTAGTACATAAACTGTTGCTACAAAGTACAGACACAGAAAAAACAAATAGCATTTATGCTACTGTATAGAACTAGGAATGGGCGGTATGAAAGGTATCGTACCTTATGAGTTTTTTTTTTTTTGTCCACGGTAGATTTTTGACATACCATTCTACCGCCCATCCTGTAGATGGCAGTAATGTAAAGTTTCAAACTACTTCTAAGAAGCAGCTCGCGCCACAGTCTTTCTACATCCTGTGTTAGCAGAAGCATTTCCTTTAAATAATCTACAAATATAAAATATATAGTTTATGTAGTGTTCTATTGGTTATAATGGTATGTGATGACAACATACTTTGATTCAGGACTCTACAATTTAATTTACAGGGTGTCTGAAAAGCGAGCTAACAAGCTAACAGCCACAGTCGTGACAGCCATAGAGTTTATGATGACAACAAAACAATTGTGCTAAATGTTAACACTGCCTTAAATTTAACACACTGTGCCAGGCTTAATAACTGTATGTTACTATATCCAGTTGAGTTACTATTAGTCATGGTATCTGGCTGGTGTTAGCAACTAAAATGACTGTTCAGAGTTACAAACAATTTCATTAGGGATTTTGCTAATGTTAGCATGCTAAGCGCTGCTACAGTGATTGCTCCCATTGTGTTGCGCTATGAAGAAAGTCTGCACGAATATGAAAGACTGCACTTGGAGCTATATGACCACTTAGAATCTTTTCTGGTGTCATTTATAGTTTATTTATTATTTATGTATAGTAGCCTACAAAAGTACTATACCGTGATATATGCAGTATACCACCAGAGGCTCAAATTATACTGGGATAAACATTTTTAGCCATACCACCCATTCCTATTTATAATTTTAGCTATAATGAAATAAATAACATCATTTAAAAAAGCGCTAAAAATTTAACAGAAATGTAAAATGCTGTATTTAAAATTTCCATTAATTACAGTAATCCCCTTATAACATGTAAACATCATGTATATCTATATTGCAAATATGTAAATAGTATGTGCATATGGACACAACAACTATTATAAATATTTATTTATATTTTGTGTTTTACTCTTAAATGGTTCTGCCTGTCTTTCTGCACTTTGTATTTTTACTGCTGTAAATACTGAAATCTCTCCAAGGTGAGATTAATTAAATCATATCCAATTCATTAAATCAAAGCTGTGTCTTGTGTTTTCACATCACTATATGCCGGTGTCTTTTTTCACTATGACAAACAGGTCATTTTGTAGGGAATTATTACACTCTGTACCAGTTTCCCCAGCTAAACTACCTGTGTGAACCCTTGCTAACATTTGAGGCCTATGATTTATGTTTGTAAATATAATACTCCTGTGATTAAATCAAAATATGATCTATCACATCGACTGCCTTAACAAATCTCATGACAGCAAAATTAGTGTTTTCATCGTTTTCAAATCAGTGTACTTATGAATGTTTATTTTCACTCATATTTTTGAAGATGTAAGTGTAACACCCAGGTAATTAACATAACTGTACACTTGTCAAATAGTTTTGTGGCTAAATTTATATTAGCTAATCCAGTTGCAGTGTTTGACTTATTAAACATTCTTTATGTACATTCTTTTTACATTTATGTACATGTGTAAAGTTTGTGTTCAATTGCGGTATTTGTTTTTGCTGTTTCACTGAGGATTTTGGGAATAAGTAAGCAATTTTCCAATTGTGGAATCAATAAACTACTTGTATTCTATTCTATTAAATTCTATTTTATTCTATTCAAACATTATATTTATAACACAATTCTGTCTCTGATACTCTTTCTTATACGTGGTACAGTAACACACTATTTCCTCTGGGATTAGCAAAGTATTTTGAATCTGAAATGGCATAATCTAAGACCAGTGAATAATGGAGTCTGCTTCCTGTGTCGACATCTTCATCAAAATGTAATAACACCATAGGTGTTTAGCCTTTAGTTAGTATAAAGTTTTACAAAGTAGTGAAAGAAGTAATGATATCATTAGTTAGATTAATTAGTTATTCAAATATTTATTTCTTCACAAAAAAAAAAAAAAAGATGTTAAATGAAACACAGAGGAAACCAACAGATGTTCCTTAACGGAGCCTGAACCTATTGCTGAGTATATTAACCCTGTTGTGCTGATTCCATCCTGGCAGGACTACGGTGTACTGTGTTTATTACCTGCTAGTACCCTCCTGGCTGTAGAAAACGGAGTATGTTAACTCATCTCCATGTGGTTCAGCCGGTGGGCGCCAGGTAAGCTTGATGAAGCGGGTGGAAACCAGGGAAGCCACAACGTCCCTGGGGGCAGATGGGGTGGGTCCTGCGGGGTTGGCTACACCTCCAGAGCCTGGCGTTACATGGTCAGTAGTGTTAGGAGTCAGTGAGGGGGAGGGGAGAGAGGGCAGGGCTACGTCTTTGGGTTGGGAGGGTAGGAAGGGAGAAGGAAGGAGGGAGGGAGGAATGGGTGCAGGGACATGGGGAAGGAGGAAGGAGGAAGGAGACGGTGGTAGCGAGGGAGAGTGGGAGAAAATTTGCACAGAGGTCGAAAGGAGTAGTTTGAGGAGAGGGGTTGAAATGGGAATGATAGTGAAACGATAGAAAGAAAAGGAAACAAAAAAAGAAGAAAAAACAAAATAACAACAACGTAACAAAAAAAGACTTTTGGCGTGACAACAAACCACAGAAATAAAACACTTCTACTACACTCACAAAGCTGACAAATAAAAGCACAATAAAAGGGGAGACTACACATGCAACTCTACACACAAGCTCTCTAATGTCAGGGCAGTGGCAGCAGAACACAGCATCAAACATTTCATTTACATAGACAGCCTTCCCATTTGCAATACACTTCTGCCAATCATTTTTGGATTAAAATGATTGGTTTTCATTTTCTGGTGACATTTATATAAAACTACTGGACAGCATTCAATGGCAGATGAAAAAGGTTTTGTAAGCCTCTTGAATGCACACAAGAAAGTGTCTATGTTTCAACACTCTTTATTCCAGAAACACTCACAACTAAAGATTAAACCAACCCCCAAAGTGTTGATTCTGAAGTTTCTCTCCACTAACAAACCAGATGATGTTTTTTAAACACATTTGCCGTCACATTCCACAGCCTAACCACAGAAATGTTTGTGATTTCATTTGGTGTTTCTTTTCCTCTTTTGGAGGAACAATGTGTGGTCAGACTCAGTGAGATCTGCTTTCCATTTGCTTGGCAAGTGGGTGAAACAAAACCATACGGAAAGAACGTCAGTCTGTATGACATTTCCATTTATTTGCAGGTCAGGAAAATAGACTGGAGGGCAAAGCTGAAATATATATATATATATATATATATATATATATATATATATATATATATATATATATATATATATATATATATATATATAAAATGTCAGGGGAAGTATTCATCGTGTATTATTCCTGCAGCGTCTGTGCTGAAATGTAAAGCTGGTGCTGTCATATTTCTTTGTCATTGCATGTGGAGACACTGCTAATTTGGCTTTCAACATTTGTTTACATTTCAAATTCCCTGAGTTCAGTGACTCCTGTGATTTGAGAAATATGAGGGATTTGCTAGTATTTTCTTCTTGAGAATTACATGGTGTACAGACACATCTCCATACAAAACAGTCAATTCAGTCTTATATACACAGAATAATCCTGTTTATCAAGATGTGACCTTTAAGATCTGTGCTTTATGAAGCAAATCTTTTGCAGTAGCTTCACATACTGACTGAATGTACATACACATATTATTCCATGACACATTTTCCTATGTCGGCTCAACATGTGAAACAGAGGGAGAATGGAGTCAAATGGAGAATGCAATGACTGTGAATCTAAGGCATGTGTGTTGCAGACAATGTAGCTACTTAACTGTGTCATTAGGTAAGGAGCGGTATATATATATATATATATATATATATATATATATATATATATATACATACATACATAGATTGTTTCCTCTATTTATGAAAGACCCAGCTAACGATGAATAATGCAAGTAACTAAAAACCTTTACCTAAATTTTTCATCTCTGCAAAATATGAAAGAAAATTCAATTTGCGAAACCCCCGAGGCATAAATACTATGTACATTACTGTACACACTGTACATAACTATGTAATGTAAGTCAATACGTCATGTGCGTACTGTACGGAGCATCCCATTGGTTATGAAGGGGGTACTCATGATGCCTTTCGTGAGCCTTTGACCCTCATTCATCAGACTTCTAACACACTTAAAGGACAGAGCGAGTCCCCCCGAGCGCGCCATCACTCCACCAGTACCACCCTTATTTTTCCCATGGTGTTTATTTCATGCTTCTAAACCTTTTGTTAGCTAAGCTTCATGTGACACAAACTGATAAATGTTGATTATTGTTTTGTTATTTAGGATGATAATTGACGTTGCATTCTTGTGAATGCTCTTGAACCTCCGTGATTGCTCCAGACAGCATGCGCGTTGATGTATTTTTGAAGGCGTGGTTTCAAGGGGTGGGCTAAAGAAGAGGTAAAATATAGCTTGCAGAAACGGTTTTCTAAGATCTCCTACCCCACCTTTAAGTCATACCTAAAGACATATCTACTTTCAACAAGCTTTTGTACTTTTGCTTCTATTGTTCTGTGTCTCTGGCTATACCGTTCTCCTTGTTCTTTTATTCTATTGTAAAGCTCTTTGTAACCTATGCTTCAAAAGGTGCTGCTTGAATAGAATTTAACTTGAAATTAGGGCCTAGTGATACAGCCATTGTGACAATTATTCTGAAATGATTTGATATCTTCTTACACTGCGACTTACCATGGAGATCACTGACTATAATTTCCACAAAGTAATTAATTCAATCATCATTTGCTTTGTGTTTATGATGTAACTTGTTTACACTATAATTTAAAAAATATTCTAGTTCTAGGTTTCAGAGATGTACTCACCATACAAAAGTTTAAAACTACAAATAACCATTTGTTGCTTTCTGCAGAAATCCTCTTTTTATATTCATTGTGATTTTTAATATACTGATATGCAGATATTAATCATGAAAACATTTTTGTCCTCATTTCTGAGCCTTACAATACATTAATGTTTGTTTGTAGAAGTAAACACACACTGGGCTTATATTTTTTGATCCTCCCTGGTGATGCTGTAGTTTCACATTGTCACACACCTTGTCACCTGTAGGTAATTGTCATGCTGGGCAGTTTTCAGTGTCCTTCTGACAATCTGTCTTGTACATGCAGGCCTTGGATTGTTACAGTAAGGAGGTGTCAGCCTCCTACTGCTGCTGCCAAGCTCTATTCATAGCTGATTAATTGTATCATTAGTCTCTGTGCCAGAGGTAATGAATGGCTGGCATTAAGGCTTAACGAGGAAGGTTACTCTAGATCTGCATAATGAATCTGCATAACCAAAACGCAAAATAGTCAAGACAAAGACATGCCTGGCAAAGAAGCATTTATCTTAATATGCAAGACGAGTGGGTGCTGTTTATGGAATTAAAATAGGTGGAGAAATGGTGAAGTTCTGATTAAAGCTTCAAAACTGACCAACTTTTATCTTGTGCTGCTAACTTCATAATCCTTTGCTCTTTTCCCCTGTGAGTGTAGCTGTAAAGTAACGGTAGCAGTTTTTCATCATCTAGTCTAAATGCACAGATAAGAGAGCCTTCCTCACTGGCTCAGACGATGCTCTTCCACCATGAGAACATAAATCTACTGAATGCAGATATCTGACAGAAACACCCGTAGCAGTGGAACCACTGAGAGCTTTTAAAGGCAGGGGAATTTGGCAGGCAATGCTTGGTTCTTGGAAAATGGATTTTCTTTGGTCTAGTTTCTAAATCTAATGTGTAATGATGGCTGCATAAGAGACAGATTCTGTACAATGCTAATGGTCCATTACAAGTCTCTACTTTGTTCCTGAAGAGAAGTACGAAAGAAAAATACATGAACAATATACCCCAAAAAGGATATAAAGGAATCTGCCAATTAAAGTGTCTTCTTCATTTTTCAGGGAAATGTGATATGGTTACACTAAAATATCTTAAAACCAGAGTATATTTCTGCACTTTGGTTAGAAGTTAAAGCCATCACAGAAATGATATGTTCCCTGTGCAGCAACACATCACTTTGGTTGGTCTTTCAGGTCCTAAGGTATATGTGGTGGAAGATTATTAGTCACTTGAAAATTGATGTCGACAACTGTGGATGCTTTTTTCTTTACAATCTTGTTCGCCTCGCTCTCTTTCAAGATAAGATTGGAGAGATGAGGAAGCTTGACAGCTTATGACATTTGAACAGATCCTTAATGTGCTGACAAAGGAAGCCGCAGTCAAAAAGAAAAGACAAATGCTCTGAGTTAAGACAAAGTGAAAGGTGAAGAAAGAAATGGGGGAGTGTGAGGGGTAAACAGGCAGACCCAGCATGGCTTTTTGTTCAGTTTGTTGAGTAAATCCATGACAGTGACCAAAATGCAATTCTGAAATCTTGCAAAATGCAGAGCAAGTGATACACATATAAATGAAAGAATAAAAGCCAATTACATAAACAATAAACCAGTGAAGACAATAATTAACAAAGAATAAAGATAGTGCCAATGTCCATGTGCACATCTGGACCTCACAGCTGTGATGTCTTGCTATCAACAAAAGGGAGTCATTCAATAGATCATTAAAATCAGAATTTAAATCAGTTGAGAAATGAGGGAGGACAAGCGATTTTAGTGACAGACTGGAAAAATAAACAAAGTTGTAAACAAATTGTTTACAGAGGCAAATTTTGACAAGTGATATGTTTGTGCCTCATGCTTAGATCTATCTAATGAATCAATCAGAATTGAAATCCATTAAGAATTGCAGAAAAAGTGATTTTAGTGCCAGACAGGATAAATATACAAAGTTGTAAACAAATTGTTTACAATTTAAAATTGCAGAATGCAGAAGGAAAAATAATTAAACCTCTACTCATTTCACCAGGGGGGCAGAGTATTAGGAATAGACCCTTTTCCAACACAGGAACTTGACTCGGCATTTTGGTGTAATTCAAGTAAAATATGTAGGGGGGGGGGCTCCCCTTAACCCCAAACTTTCTCTGATAAAAGCTTTACCACGTTGTACAAATTCTTGGAGGAGGGGCTATGTACTGAAGAATTCTGATTGGTGGAACACATTTGCAGTGTTCCACACTTTAGGTTCACCCACTAAAGCCAGTGTATGACTGCAAACTTGTTTATTTATTTTCTGTAATATTCTTATAATTTGTGTTCTAATTATTGGGAAATTGGATCGAAAGAAGAGAACCTAGAAGAAGCAGACAGATTATGAACTTATTCGAGTCCATCAAGTGGAGCGTATTTGTGTTGTTTCTATGAGAGCATTGCAATCATCCATCTGTCCATCTAAAGCATTCTATTCCACAAATATGCTCAAAAAAGTCTGGACCTTTGTTAACATGTGCTGAAAATGCCCAAAAACAAATTCAGCAGGACTTTGTACATTTGGCAACTTCAAACAACCAGGCCTTATTTGTAGTTTTCAGAAACTTTGAGGTATAGTAGATGCTCCAAACACACAGATAGACCAAGGTAAATAAATTCCTGGTAATCTGATGGAAATGGGGCCATTTGTATCTTTGTCTTAGGACCTTTTTTACTCACTGTATTGTCACTAAATGTATTATCAGTGTCCAAGAGGAAACCGACAGAGATAGAGTCTCAGATTGCTGAAGGGTGGAGTGTATCACAAACTGCACACATTCCCTCTCACTGGGATAATCACAAACAGGAAAGATTAAAATACAGCCAGGAGGCTTAAAATGACAAGATGTTTCAGCTCACTGACATGAGCCAAAGATAACTCTTTTTTTTTTTTGTCTTCAGCAGATCCCCAAAATTGTCACACAGCTTCTCCTCTACATGTACTGTTGAACGTGTTGACCACTACTGAACATCTGGCACATACCCCAGGAGAGATGTATGCTTGTTACTAATTAACAGTCATAAGATAAAAAACATGACAATCTAAAAGATTAATGGATTTTCTTCTAATTAAGACATGAATGGATTCAATATTTTCAGGGAAAAAACTTGAGGCAATAGTGGCACAAATGTTGAACTAGAGGGGACACATCAAAGTCTGAGGCATTAAAAACATCTGAGAGGTGAACACTTGATGATCTGAAATAGTAATTTAAAGCTTTTGATGTTACAGTGATAAAGTTCTCTTGCCACATGCTTGAAGAACATCAAAATGTGTGTGCCAACACTGCATGTAACATATTTATTCTGCAAAACTTTTCTTTCCATGGCTATCGAGTAGCAAGAAATGAAGCTGAAACCTAGAAAAGCACTCTGAGACCCCCCACCCCCACCCCCACCACCAAAATCTAATCATTTCCAGATTTCCCCCATTACCAACCTACCCTGAGGAGTTCACCAAGATCTGTCCATAAGTTTTTGAGTTATCTTGTACGCAAACAAACATCCAAACCAACCAACAAACGCCGGCAAAAACACGAAGGTAAAAATAAAGCCATTGCACAACTACTAAACCTTGCATTTCCTCAAAAGGACAGTTGAGGTTGGTGTCAAAAGTGAGTCAATACCTTAAACTTGTTTCCAGCCAATGTTCATGTTGAACACACCTACACTGTGGCTTCAAGTTTTTCAAAAGTCAAAACAAAGAGAAGGCCAAGGTCGACAGAAATAAATAAAAGCTCCTTTTCAAATCCAGGCCTAATAAATAATATATATAAACCTGTTATACCTGTCATGTAAAATGCTCCCAATTTAAACAATTTTCACTTGTGTCAAATTCAATTTAATGCATTTAACAGTATAATCTTTTATTCAGCACCTTATTGGCCTAGATCAGTGGTTTACAAATTGTTGGGATAGTGAGTTTCCCACAAAAGAACTAAAAAGTAGCTGTGCCCCCGTCTTTATCTAAGCTACAAGATTTCAATATGTCTTCTGAATTGTTTTGTTGCCAAATTAAATCATTCTTTCTGCAAAACAAATCTACCCATGGGTATAAATAAAGTAACATTGAACCTTGGTACTTTGCACAGCTGAGAAATAAACAAAGGTGTAGCGTACTAATTGAAGAAATATATATATAAATAAAAGTGTATTGATGAGGGTTTTGTCAATGTCGACTGTTAGTTTTGGTTGAGAGCTCACTGGATCTGGACAATCAAACTTTTAGAGCTCTTGTTTTTTTTTGTTGATAAAATGCATTTATATCTACTGTAGAGAAGGGTTAGGAACAAAAGTGTTAAATCCATATGACAGGCAACTGTTTGGGGCCCACGATATTAGGCCTTCCTGAGGGTTGACAACTTCACTCCAAGGTAATATCTGAAGGAGTGGTAACTGCAGCTGAATTGACTATTCATTTACATCTCCCTTGTGATGCTGTAGTTTCCCATCAAATACCTTCGTAGATGGAAGTTGACATGAAGGCAGTTTTCACTGCTATTTATGTTGCCACACTCATGTAATGGTGCAAAACTGGGAGGAAAAAGAACCCACCCACCCACATGACTCATTGATGCCATGCGGTGGTGAAAGGAGTGCTTTAATAAGAGAATGTTTATTTTGAAGAATTATTTGTTCTTGTCTGGTTTATCAATTAGGAACAATATCCCACTGAAACCCTGCAGCCATTATTACTTTTATCTTGCTTTTTAAATTAATCATCTGGAATCTGACTTTCTCTGTCTGCCAAGATAAACAACTAGATAGTATTTGTATGAACACATTTTGGAAAGCATTTGTACGTCTTTATTCATTGATATTTTGTGCAAATGTGTTTAACAATGCTATACATTCTGCTATGGTTGAAAAAAAAAAAAAACAGAAAATCCAGACACTTTAATATTTAAGGGAAAACTAACACCTCTGTTTGAATAAGACAACAGTAATTGAAAGGGCCTGGTTCATCAATTATTAATCATTCACAGTGTAAACATACAGTACAGCATCCATTCCCTATCAAACACAATGTACATTCTTGATCCCCGGGCCATTTGTAAGTTAATTTGGGTGCGATTGCTTTGTTCTCCTCAATGCCTTGTTTCAACACACATACTTGTAGAAACATGCACATTCTGGAGGCCAGCTTCTGTCTGCCAGTACTCCATATGCAAATGAAGATATGTCACGATGGTACACAATGTAAAAACCCACTCCTTTCCACTTTTCCTCCTTTCGACATAGTCATCACATGCTCTATATGTGGCTGAGAGATGAAATCAAGGCCTCTTGGGCGGTTCTCTCAGGCAGATCAAAGCAGCCAGTGATGCCGTACATCTCCAGAGCATTTTGGCACCGATGCTCAGGACTGGAAACATGTTCTTTCTCTGCTGCTTGCCTTTGTATCTTATTTCCTTGGAGGTATACAAAAACAATTCAACATTTACAGGAGAAAAGAGAAATCCTCGAATGAAACAATTGATTTCAGACAAAGCTGTGTGTATAAATGCCTTTCATATATAGGGTGACTGGAGCTGAACAACCTGGAAAAAGGACCAAAAAGGTCAACTATGATGTTTGCAGGAGTGGAAACAGCTGCATCCCCCTTTGGGAGTGATGCTAACAAACAACCAAGCCTATGAGGCTCCAACCAATAAAAGCAATCTCAGTGGATTAGACCCACTGAGAGGTAACAACTACACTACGTTAGCAGTCAGTGGGGTTCTACCGTGTTGCTACTTTTAGCTTATGGAAACTGGGCAGTGAAGTGGAGTGAGGGGGTAGATGTTAAAAGGAAAAATTAAAAAGTGCAGTGTTGGTGGCCCTGCTGCTTATAGGGGTCAGACAGATGGGAGGGGCATGGAAGGAGTGGTGTTTTTGTGCCAAATGTTAACTTCCAGTTAAGGCACCAAGAAGAGCATCTACATCCTAAACAGTGCGAGGTAGAATTTGAAACTTGTGTTGACAATTACTGACCTTTAAAGAACAAAGGACTGATGTAAACAATAAAGCCTATTTTAATATTTTTCCCTCTATGATGTCAAAATCCAATGAATAATTTCCAATCAGTCATCATTGAGGCTGGCAAAACACAGGGCAATTTAACAATGTCATTTTGGGGGTTATCTAAATTTGTCATTTGATTTGCATTTCAGGGAAATTTGTAAAAATGGTGGCACCAAATAAATAAAAGCCATGTCCAGACTTTTGTACTCCATTAATATTGTACAAGGACTGGGTGACAATATAATTTTTTTTTTCATCTATTGTCAAAATATTGCTATCTTTCCTACATTAACCCATCACATCACAGCCTAAGTGCTCCAGAAACCTTGGGGAAAATTGTTAATGTTCAGTTCCAACTTCACAAATTTACAATGTGGATTATAATTGTACCTCAAAAGATCATATGATGGTTTCCATAGAGTCTAGCAATGTTGAATAATGATCATGATTTTAAAAATCATTGCCACAGTGAAGGTAATCAAACAAAGCGATAATTGTTTCAAAGTAATAAATAATAATAATCATGTTGACATATTCACTGACTGAATAAACAAACTCCCCCAAGGCCTCCCTGAAATACTGGCTGAATACCAGAGATGAACTCAAAGACATAACATCTATATCTACTGTATAGCTATCATTTATGCTCAGGTATAACAAAGGCATATTGAGCTCCAGACGTCACATGACTTTTAGTTGTCAGGACGCCATTTTGGCAGTCAACATAACCGCAGCGCCACTGTACACATTATGGCAGTAAATATATTTGCACCATCAGAGTGCACATCTCATGCGGAAATTGGACACATTAAATAAAACAGACCCGTATAATGGCCCTGGGGTGCTTTTCAAAAGTATCTCATTCTCAGCTGAAGAGGTTGTCCCTGATTTACAGTATGCTAACATCTACAGCCAGCTCATTAGCTTCAATGGTTTACACAGGGAACTCTCTGAGAGTCTACAAGAGCCTGGAGGTTTACAAATGGCTTTGTTTCAAACATTTAGTTGTGGAATATTAAATCCAAAAACTGCAGCATCATCACTGGAAGGGTAAGTGTTAAATTACCCCAGTTTAATAGGAAGTGTCTCATTAACATGTTTGTTTATTAGCTGTGCTAGTTACATCTGACAGCAGTGCAGGCGACACCGCTTCACAACCTCGGATACCTGGAGTTTGTCTCCATGTAGGTGGTGAGATTGACTCTGTCAACAACAACACAACACCCATGAACCATTTTAACCAGCAACGAGTGGAATAATAACTGTGGTGCCTTTCGTATCAGCTGATCATTTGTCAGCTGTGACAAATGATTTGTAACTACTGTAACTACATATTCCCAAACTAAGTTGCAAGTTTGTATCTTTGTGATGTCTCTGCTGTCAGTGCCTGCCAATCTACCGACGCCATTACTGCCAAGATGGCTATGTCGACTTCTTTCCATTCACGTGACCAGCCTGTGACATCAGCTGCAGGAGCTCAGTTATGGGGTTCATGATATGAAGATGGAAAACAAGCTTGAAACTAATATTGATAACAATACTAACCTTCAAATCCCAATCCTGACAGAGACACTGATGTCTATTTTAATCACCTGACTCTTTTTTCCTCTTTAAAAAGAGAAAGCAAACTAGGCACCCATAACATTTTGTAGTTAGCACTTAGGCTATAGTGAATATATAAACATTTCACCATGGTTGAGTAAATACAGCCCTTAGAAAAGTTCAGCCCATGCTGTGAGAGTCTCAGCCTGTAAACACACATATATGTACACTCCCTGCTGTGCCACACACACAGTCAGCGTCATCCTCAAGGGACAAAGTCCCAACACAAACACTTACTTTGCTATCAGCGTCTGTACAAACAGCAATTTGGTAGAGGCTGATTTCAGCCCCTTGCAATCAATTTAGGCTACAATCCCTCTGATCAACCTACAGCCGGCAGAGGAGGAACATATTCACTAATCGCTATCACTACCATGAAACTGTGTGTGTGTGCGTGTGTAGTTCAGCTACTGTGTAGTTACTGTGGGCACCTTTTAGAACTCTATCTGCACATTTGAATTTTAACACATTTTGCTACAAGGCAGACTTAAGTGGAATATCACCATATTTACATATATTTGGAAATCACCATCAAAACCCCCCTGATTATTTTTTTTCTCCAGAGGGTTTTAATGATCACAAGCATTTTTGAATAAAACAATAATGCTCAAAATACAAGAACAATATTATCATGTTTGTTTAATCAACCATTTCTCACCAACAGAAACCCAGGCTCAACCCTGTGAACACAGATAAGGTGCTTATTAAAATGGCAGTTGGACTTTGAGGCTCTGTGGTGAATACAGGATTGAGTTGGTAATATAGGTGATTTAAGTGTTTACAGGTTCGGTTAGTTTTTCATTAAGAAGGTTTGGGATACATTTTGAAAGTAATTTATCTTGCCAGTGGCACTTTATTAGCCAGCACTCAGTGACAACAACAGCTTTCTCTGCTTATAGGGTTATTATTTTAGATATAATGAAAATGTAATCACAACTTTGTGTTGGAAATATGTCAATTTCCATGCAGAAAATAAACAGCATACTGCAATCACCTTGAAAAATAACCACAATATGTTAAAGTAGAAATTGGAGGTGGTAGGTTGCTAAAACATTTCACTGTCATTACATATTCAACTTTCAATCCAAGTGTGAAGTGTAGAACAGCTGAAAGACAAGATGCAAAAAACAAAAAGATCAGAGAAGCTATTAAGAGCTGATGATTGGATGTCTAAGAGAGGAAAAAAACTATCTGTGTGTTTATTTTTTATACATGTCCTTCTTGAATGTTTCTGTCTTCCTGCACTTTGTTTTTTTTAATATTTTGCTGCTGTAAATATTAACATTTCTGCACAGTGGATTCTTCTCTTCTCTATAAAAGTCAACTGGCCTCTGTGTGAGATAACACTGACAGGCTCGATGACGTCAATATGACATCAAGTGAATGGTATATTTGCTAAATTTATTACCTTTACCTTAAAGCAGGGTTATCGGCATATTTAGTTAAATCTGACAATATCTTGTGCTTCATATTTAACGTTAGATGTTAGAACGTGTGAAATTTGGTCGTTGTGTGACGTCGTCTAACGTCAGAGTGACGTCATACGTGGTCGAATATTGAAATGGCCAGATCACAAAAACGACACCGAGGATTTCTTTGAATTTTTCAAACCCTCTAAGGGATCGCTATTGACGGATAAATTAAATCATTAGTGAACACGGAACACTAGTTTACAAATGAGTTACGAACATCCAGATCCAAACCTTGGCAGACTTGCACTGTTTGCAGAGGTCTGTGCTTTTGGAGTGTTCTACTTTTTTATTTGTTATTATAATAATCTTAGTCCAGCTTCACCCTATTATTTTTATTATGTAAAGCTTTTAAATACACCATTGGTCCACCTCTCCAGTTTAATAATGTAAATAGTAATTCATTATCTATTAAATCTAAAAAAAATTACACGTTGACAAATGACATTGTAGCAGAAAACAAATAGTCACAGAGATGAATGAGAGCAGCATCTAATTATTTTGTTCCTGTTACTTCTTGAAGCTCTTATGAAGCTAATCACATTCAGTAGCTGCGTGTGTGTGTGTCTAGCACAGCTTGCTTGTAACTGTCACATTTTCATCCTCCTGCTGCTGTTGAGGCTACATTTACAATGCAGCCAGTGCCAACTGAAAACATGGTGCTGTACCGACACATTCACATGCTCACACCGTTACACATTCACTCCTGCTGGCCCGGCCGTGACCCTGCTAGCAGATGATGGAATGCAACATATTCCCTCAAGTGGGCCTGAGCTTTATCCAGCACTGGTGGAGTCTGGCTGGAGGGAAGGGTCTTTTAGCAGCCTATTCTCACTTCTTGATTTGAACAGGGAATAGGGTTGGCACAGCGATGAAGAAGAAGAAGCATCTCGACATCTGTGGTTTGTCTGCTACAAATGTGTTGGGGGATTTTTTTTTTTTTTTTTGGTAAACTGCTCTGTCAACTCAAACTCGCCTGAAAAGCAGCCTGTTTCTTTGCTGTTTAATCATGATCTAGTTACATTTTATATTTCATGGCCTTATAACAAATTGAATTTCTGTGCCATACCACATAACAGCAGCGTAGGGACAGCACAAGTCTACTTTTAAGTGTATCACTTTATCTTTTGCTTCAATCTCTAGCGAAAATTCAGTAGGTTTCATGATTTCCATTCCCTGCTTTCTGTTGTTCACAGTGTGAGGAGTGTTGCTTGTGGCTACCAGGTCTGCGCACAACAGATTTCCCTTCCATGTTGTGTCCAGTTTAGTCTCAGCAGGCAGCACAGGCTCTGGTCAATAAATGTGGACTTTTTCCATTTGTAGTGGTTGCTTCTGGCCTGTATACGACCCAGTTGAGGTGAAATAACAGGGACTGTTTACGATTGTTTACGATTGCGGCTAAAATCGACAAAATATTTTATCAGATGTACCTTTCGTTTACATGAGAACTGAGTTTTTATGGGTTGAAAACGTGAAAATCTGAACATACATTCCTGAGTTCCAAACTATCCGCTGTTGCATTTCCATCTCATGGTCGAAAGCACAAAAATATTTCTGTTACACATGTGCGTTGACAAGGCAGTGCTCTATCACAGCACCATTTAACAGCCTGGCATGCAGATCCAATCCAATTCCACACACTCTTGCGTCCCAGTATGCACAGAGATTTCTTAATGACAATGCTCATGTAAATGAGGATAAAAAGGTTAAGACGAGACGCCAGTTTCGCATCTTCTCTTCCGATCATCTCCGTATAAACGTAGCCATAGTCTCAATCCTTTAATCAGTACTCAGCGAGCTTTTGATTCACAATAAGAATGTGGATAATGTATTGATTTGCTTTTTGCCATTAGATAGAAGATTATGGTCATGGAACAATCTTCCGAAACACATTACAGCTTAATTATTTGATGTCCCTGGGTGAATTCAAAGCTCTGATAAAAAACGATGGTACTTAAAGAGTGCTGCTTTTCCTAGGATGGATTTTGGTGTATGCGTCTGTTGTTTCTTGACTTTAATGTATTTTTTTTTACAATTTTTGTAACTTTGTCAGGTCTCTAGAATGTTGCCAATTTGGTCGTACATGTGACCTAATTTCTTAAAAGTGCTACTAAAAAAATTTGAGGTTGCACCGGTGCGACTAGCCCTTGGGAAAAAAACCATTCTGCAACTCTCATACCTGCAAACTCATGAGGGTTAAAAAAGGTGACAAACTAATCGTTGCCCCGCCCCAACCCCCAACAAACCCCCCCCCCCCCCCCCCCCGCGGGTGCTACCAAACAAAAGACAATATTTCAGTTAATAAATCGTGCACTTTTTATTTTTGCAATTTTGAGAGAATTACTTTCATTACTCAAACTATGAACAAAACTGCACAGAAACTGGCCCCGTGGTGAACAGCTCTAATTAAATCATGAAAGGTATGTGTAATTTGTTTAAACCGGGACGTAGGTTTAATGTAGTCCGCCATGTTTTTTGGACCCCGCATCTCCCCCCGTTGCAGCCCGGGCGCACGGCGAAATCCTCCCCGTGTGCCCCGCACCGCCTGTGCATAAATCCGAATGAGGGGTTGGGGGCGACCGGTGGGGATAATCCTCAGGGGTGGCACTGGCTCAAGGTTGGGGTTATAGTGGTTGCGGACCCTGGCGTTGTGAAACCCCGGAGCCCTAAATGCACTGTCCGTCCACCGGAGAAAATCATCCCCACCGCGGCGTCCCGCTTCCCACTCCCCGGGCGCGAAGCGACCTGGCCGGCGTCCCCTGCAGACCACCGTCCAGCCCTCTCCGTCCGTAAAATTCTGCATTTTATTTTATATATGTATGTGTCTGTGTGTCCTGTGTTGTGTGTGTGTTCTGTAGTGTGTGTGAGTGTGCGTATTTTAATTTTAACAAAGAAAAGAGAGACAAAAAGAAAAGAAAAAGAAGCTAGCTAACACGGAAATCTCCGCCGAAGCCGGGCGGAAAACTCCCGTGAAAGTCAAATAAAAATAAAAAAGTGGACGACGTTTCGACCTAAATAGGTCTTCTTCAGGTCCAAATAAATAAAAACCAGAAAAAGGAAAGGGTTTTGTGGTGGTTTTCGACCAAAATAAAGCTTGAAAAAAAAATTCGGTCAGCGGATAGATTTGACGGAACAGAAATTTCATTTTTGACGGATTAAATAAATAAATAAATAAATAAAAAAATAAAATAAAAAGCTTTATGCGTATTTTTCAGTGATTAATCGTAGCAGCGTAGTTTGGTGTCAAAATGCGTAAAGGTCGGCAGATATGCAATCTATCGCACTCAGTTATGACATAAAACCAACAAAAATGTTTCTGGACTTACCTCAGCACACGTTGCAGTCAGCACAGCAAAAAAAAAAATCTTCACAGTGCAGTTGTTCAGGTACTCCAAATCCGAGGCCGCGACAGTGAATGTGACAGTTTCGTTTGTTTGGAATGTGAAAGTTTCATACTCGCGCGTTAACGTTACGAGATCTCGCACGCGACTAGGTTTTAACTTTGTAACTGGCAGTCATGGAATGACCATTGAGAGTGTATGATGTATGTACTGTAGGCTATCTGAGTGGGAACGACAGGCAGAGTGAGACAGACCAACATTATACAATATAGCTCTGTAGTCTGTCTCTGCCTGGCCTGGCCTGCCTGCCTACCCCCCCCCCCCAAAAAAAAAGACTCTTCGGATCTACACGATTCACGTAAGTGACCTATTTCAGGATCAAAACGGCGAATTTCGCCGAAAGGCGACTAGTTTGCAGGTATGAACTCTACAAGTGTCTGAGTGATCAACAACAAATGAGACTCACTATTTTCATGCCAGTTCATGCAGATGGCCGTGGTTTGGGTTGTACGTAGTCGTGCACGAGAGCCCAGAGTTGTGCATATCACCAAGTATGTTCTAATAACGTTGTAATTAGTTGTCAATACATACACTTGCATTGGTTAATCACCAATTATCCACTTGATGGTGTACTTAAACAGAAAACATGTGGGGACTTTCTGTGCAGATGAGCAGTGACCAACTGCGAGTACGTTCTAATTATGTTCTAATTAAGTTGTCAACACATATACTTGCATCGGCTATATGCTAACTGCTATATGCTAACGGCTATCTTCTGCAGCTGTCATTTGTGCATCACACACACTCATACTGAAAGACGTAAGTACGGTACATCTGAGGGTCATGT
This sequence comes from Siphamia tubifer, assembly GCA_020466265.1. Taxonomy (NCBI): domain Eukaryota; kingdom Metazoa; phylum Chordata; class Actinopteri; order Kurtiformes; family Apogonidae; genus Siphamia; species Siphamia tubifer. The sequence continues at coordinate 32,734,191 of CM035785.1, forward strand.
GATTGCAATGGAAGATAGTCCATAAGATATGGCACTGTTCAATTCCAGATAATGACATGTTCAGTTTCGAGCCTTAAGCATTTTTTATTTAGAATTTTAAAAAATATATATCTTAAGATGTTTTCAGTGTAAATTTTAGCTCAGTGAAGCACTTTAAGCAATAGCACTTTTCAGTCGGTTCTAATCTTTCGTGTAGAGCTGTGCTCCAAATAAAGAACTTTATGTTATCAAAATTGTTGATTAATCATTTACAAACCAAAATTGTCTGTATGAACAATGATTTAAAAAGAAAAAAAGGGAACATGTAAAACTGTGGTGTTAAATGCAATGCGGTTGAAAATTTGGAGTACACCTATCTTTTGTGTTGGTGCACATAAGTAAAAAAGTTGGGTGCACCAATGCATAAAGTTAGTTTAGAGCCCTGTTTGTAATGGTGTGCTGTCTTGGGCAGGTCTCTCTCAAAAAATATATTTAAAGGATTTTAAGGATTTTCCACTTTAAGGTTAAATAACAAAAATAAATAAAGAAAAATATCCTGACAAGTGTAATTAGCAAGACATCAAAAACCCTCAAGATATGTACAAGAGTGAAACCTTTTTTTTTTCTTACAATGAACTCATTATCCTAATGAACTGGTTAAAGTCAAAATGTCACATATTTTGCATACAGTACATTAGGCCATCCTAATGGATGCTATGTGCTAATGCTAATTGCTAATGTTATATACTGCATGTATATTATGGGAAAAATGTAGACACCAAATTTCTTTATGGGGATAAATCAGTCAGTCAGGGGGTCTCTAGTGATTTTCATAAACTACTGGTATCACATCAGTCACATCACATCAATATAAGTTTCATATGCTGTTAATCACACAATCATGATCACAATCATCAAAAACACTTTTAATAGTAAGTCTAAGGCCAGTGCAGTTTGATATAAACTGTGCTTTTCAATTCATTTTTATTCCAGTAGAAAGTAGAACTGGTGAAGACGTAGCAAGACCTAAAATTCAAATGGGACCTTAAACCACTCAGTTTTCTTAACATTTGATAAATTGCTCAGGCTCATTTTGTGGCTCCAGAAATCACCAGTTTTATTTAATGTTAAAGATCTCCATAGCCACATCCTTTGCTCTGCAACTTTATACCCTTTAACAAGCCTAACGTCTTTACACAGAAATATGTCAAGAGATTCATTTGTTCTCACTTGAAAATCTATGTTGCATGTGTAATTAATTATTCTTCAACACTTTAGAATGCTCCACAATGCTGTTAATTGGTTTGTCTCTCAGATAATTCATAGGCACAAGTAACTTCCACTTCAGTGGGTCTTATAGTACATGATGGAAGTAGCTGGAACCTAAATATAACTTGAGTGGATTTTCTTTAGTGTTGAAGGATCATTTTCAGTAGGTGCTCTGTGCCTTGGCCTAAACTCAAGTGATACATGTTCAGGGCTTTGGGCTGTAATCAGCAGTGCCAAGTCACATGCAAAAACGAGTCTGTCATTTCACAGGGAGGTCTGCTGCTGTGTCTGCTGTAATTAATGGATTTACTAATTAAGTTAAAAGTTTCTCCAACTCTCAAAATACCCTTTCACCATTCCCCTCACTGTGCCTGTCACTTTGTCGAGCCTCAGCTTTGGGGGCAGTGCACATTGCAGTCTGTCATGACAGCTCTCCTGACGCCTGTGCTCATAAATACACCGAGTGATGGAGTGAGAGGAAAACCCAGAGACACTGAGAGCAGTCAGCCAGTGATGAGGCATCTCTATCTCACAGTGGGAAACTGCTACATCTGATGAGAGACCGAGACAAGACTATTCTGTTTGCTGCCATAGGTCTATGAGCAGGGAGGAAAAAGTAATGGTGGGAAGGCTAGATAAAGGAAAACATGAAATGAGAGAGGAGGCAGAGAGGGATTTAGCAGCTGGAAGGGAAAAAAAATATGAAAGGCAGTGAGAACATAGCCGCTGCTGTCTGTTTAAGCACTGAATTAAAACTAGAATTAGTGTCTCAGTTATATTCCTTCTGCAGATAGTCAAGTCTCAGTGCATATTATATGTCCAAATTCCCTTATATATATATATATATATATATATATATATATATATATATACATATTACTCTGAAGGGACTAAAGTCATTAAGTTCTTAAAGGTGTCATTCTATGGTTATTTCATTAATATTGTTGTGTTCTCATTTGTGTGTTGGTTCTTAAAAAATGTCCAAAAAAACGTCCAAACCTACCTACTGTGTTTCAGTGAAAAACAAACGTCCGGTGATAAATTCAAGTCCAGTGTGAATAAGCGTGTCTGTGTTTGTGATTTCAATTGTGCCTCTTGTCTTTTTCTGGAGTGAATAATGGAGGAAACAAATGAAATTGTGTGGCAGCATGTGGTAAAAGGAAGATATGGTCATTCCAATTCACACACAACGATATTGTGTGAATTTACACACTTTTGTTTATCCCGTGTGCCACACAATAACACAGAGGTACTGGGGTAATTGCAAATTACCAGTGGTCCACAGATAATACTTATCCCGTGCAACTAGGGCATAAGACTTTTGAACAACAGTATAATATCATTCACCTACAAGTGTCATGTATGACATAGTTGGAAACATCTGAGGTTTTATAGTCAAACAGGCCTTCAGGCTTTTCACTGAAGTACTGAGGCTGAGCACTAGGACATGAAGACACAGAAACATTATTCATGTGACTGTGGGATTAGAGAAGACATGAGATAAGATACAGAGACACTCCACTCCACAAGCCTACACAACATATGGAAATATGGGCTGAGATGCAAATTAAAGTGCATGTATTGAAATTATGCATACAAAAAGAAGCAAACTAAAAACACCCAGTTAAAGGCAAACAGCAGAGTAAGTGCCTCCACTTCGCTTTTGTTTGATGGCAGAAATGCAGCCCAGCCTGTTTTATTCATATTAAGCTTTTTGGGTGCTCAAATCTTAAAGGGATAGTTCACTATTTTTCACATGAATTTGTATAGAATCATCATCTTTACCCTGGTGCACCCACAGTGACTTACCCCCGACAGTGTCCTGTGAGTTGAGCTCTGGTTCTGTTTTGGTCAAAGCAAAAGTAGTCCCGGCAGGTTTCCTGGGGTCACGTAAATAAAACGTGTGTCTTTTCAAAACAATATTGATTTATTTGCATAACAAAGCCGTCACAGAACAAAACCTCTCACCTCGTAATTGCTTGGAGCTACTTTCTCTCAATAGTGATCGATGCACTAGTATTAGCAAACTACTTTCATCAGTTGTTCGGCAGTGTTAACAGCTGCTACATGCAGGTGTACAACTGTTAGCAGTGACAACGCGCATAGGCCGCTATTGACGAGGTGTAACTGTTTGTTCCGTGAAGGTTTTGTTATGCAAATAAATCACTCGTTCAAACACATTGTTTTGAGAAGACACATGTTTTATTTACATGACTTTGCCGGGACTACTTTCACTTTGACCAAAACTAGACCAGAACTCTACTCACAGGACACTGTCGGGGGTAAGTCACTGTGGGTGCACCAGAGTAAAGACGGTGATTCTATATAAATTCATATGAAAAATAGTGAACTATCCTATAACTAACTATTTTTTTATTTTCATCCAGTGTGTGAAAGCCAAACACAGCTGTCCACTTTTAAAAGAAAAACATATTTCTTTCATGTTCAACCCGAGAATTTACAGAGCTAAACAAAAAGCAACCACAGAGTATCACCTTATCAAACTTCAAACAGAGCCTCAGTCTTTGTACTGTACATGGAAAGATGACAATCACATAAACGGGTGCTTTGTCTAGGCGTGTACGACTTCAAAGTTAGAAAAACATGACCCATTTCCTTTCCACTCTGTAATTGTCGCTTAGTATCATGCATAAACACTTCATATAATCATGTGCCTGGAAAAGGGTTGTAAATTGCTGCTGCACAGTGTCAACAGATGACATGTGATGATAAAGCCTTAAATAGCATATCACCTAATAATCTCACACACAATCATTTTGAAAATAACAACCCAGGTCTGCAGTTTATGGACTCACGACATCAGTGAGCTGCTGGGAAAAAGCTGATCCAAGCAGATACTGAGAATAGCCCTTGTTAGTGGTTATATTATCTACTAAAACTCATGTTAGTTGGTGTGTGTTGTGCTTAACCTTTCTGCTATTATTCTTACTGCTGCTAGTATATGTAAAAGAACCATATACTGTTCTTTACATTTATGGTATTGTAGTATAATTATTATTTCTATGTAAGTTGACAGTTAAGTGGACCCGTAGTAACACTGCCGTGAATGGACAGTGCACATTTATATAGACATATGTATGTGTGTATGAGTAGGTATATATGCATATATGTATATATGTATGTATGTATGTACAGGTACATGTATATGCATCAGAGTTGGTCAAAGTAGTCACATTCTGTACAGCTATCAGTGCCAAAAAAATAACTCTGGTAAAAGTAGAAGTACTGATGCAACTCCTTTACTTAAGTAAAAGTACAACTTCTCAATTATAATAAAGTAAAAAGTAAAACTAAGTAATACTTTTTTAAGACGGAACAACCAGAAAAAAAATTTAAATATCCAAAAATAAAGCCTTTAAAAATGAGTTATTGTGTAGACAATGTGTTTTATTGGGTAATGTTATGGGTATAGACAGGACATTTAGGCAAATGTAAGTCATAAGTAGGAGATTAAAAATAAATAAATAGATAAAAAAAATAAAAATAAAAAAAAAAAAAAAAAAAAAAAAATATATATATATATATATATATATATATATATATATATATATATATATAAATCTTGACAAAAAGTCAACATTATGAGACAAAAAGTAAAAATTATGAGATAGTCACAATTTCTGATTTACTTATTTTTCATACTATCACGTTTGTCTATTTTGAAAAACTAATGAGTCTATTCTGAGAATGTAAAGAGTATAAACTACAGATATTTATACAAAAATGTAGGGAGTAAAAGTAAAAAGTTGCCAGAAAAATAAATACTCAAGTAAAGTACAGATAAAAAACCCCCCACTAAAATCTACTTAAGTACAGTAAAGGAAGTACTTTTACTTAGTTACTTCCACCACTGATATGCGTGTACATGTATGTATTGTCTCCCCCTTTGACTAATTAACACATAAGTGGTGCAGTTATATAATGCAAAGACTGTTGAATGAGTTTGTATCATCTCTGTAGGTCTATTTGTGCATTGTTCTGTTTTGAAGTTTATAGATTGGGGAAATTTGAAATTTCATTATATGAAGTTGGTGGTGAGAACTCCGGGTGAGATTAAATGTTTTTCTTCTTCCCACTCCTTTTCAAACATGGACAAATGAATTACATGTATTGGATTTGCATGTATTCTGTTCAGAGTCTTTGTATTATCAGACAGTAATGTATGCAAGTTATTTGCTCAACATGAATGCAAATGTTTATTGTTATTAAAAAAACGGTTGAATTGTAAAATTTACAATTCCTAGGATTTCAGAAAAAACTCCAGATTTTCAACTGTTTAAAGTGCTTTATTTTCTATTGTTTGTTTATTGTAGTTTGCTTTTATTGTATTGTATGTAAAGTGTCTTAGTGCCATGAAAAGGGCTATATAAATAAACGTAATTATTATGACGATGATGATTATTATAACTACCACAATCAAAATGATTTCATACACTTTCAGAAATGAAGAAGTCTGGATGTGGCAGCTTTACAGGCGACATTAGGAGAAATGTACTTGGCCAGTGTTACAACATATAATTAGGTCCCCTTGAGGTCCACTTCTGGCATTTATGCCCCTGTTTACCCACATCTGTTTGCAACTAGTTGACCCATATTGCACATGTCTGTGGAATGTCAAGCAAAATTGTTTAAGACTGCAATCAGAGCTCCTATTTTTGACTTCACAATCCAAAAACTCTGAATGTCCCAAGGCTATAAGGTTTCTAAACCACAATAATGTCAGATAAGGATTCCTTTATTTCTGCAGAGTACACAGTTTATAGCACTGGTACATACTCCTATATGACACAAAAAAAATCCTATTTATGCAGATTTGAAAGTAGTATATGTGATGTGATCGCAGTACATTAAATATTGTTAAAATGACACATCTTTAACAATTTGCACCAATTAGTTTGCTAATAACTGAAATGAATCATCTAATAGAATATAATTATTGGTATGGTACGACTAATATGCTACAATATAATAAACAATCTGATGTATTGGTACTGTGGTGGCATATCATCCAGTGACATAGTAAGTACAAGCTTTTGGTTTTTACATTAAATAATAGCCTTAATTGAAAATGGCAAAATACAAGAGTTTTTCTTTTTTTTTTTTTTTTTTCATTATTAAGTAAAGCTGTGAAACTCCTGTACACTACAGAGCCCAAAATTCCATCACTGAGTCTCTGGAGGGTGTACAGAGTAATGCTCTGTCATGAATGGAAAAAAACAAAAACTCTCTAGGGGAAATCTTGGAAAAAAAAAAAAAAAAATATTACTTGTGTTACATCTTTACAACATATAATATTTTAACCATTTAAAGGGATAGTTCACCATTTGTCACATGAATGTGTATGGGATCACTGTCTTTACTCTGTTCTACCCACAGTGACTTACAGTTTGTGTTTGAATGAGTGATTTATTAGCATAACAAAACCGTCACGGAACAAAAAGCTACTTTCTCTCAATAGTGATCAATGCGCGCTGTCACTGCTAAATGGTACAGCCACACCAAATGCAAATTTTTACATTCATGCATCAAGATTACATACAAATGGAGTGGCATGCCTTCTATCTATCTATCTATCTATCTATACATCCATCTATACATCTATCTATCTATCTATCTATCTATCTATCTATCTATCTATCTATCTATCTATCTATCTATCTATCTATCTATCTATCCATCTATCTATCCATCTATCCATCTATCCATCTATCCATCTATCCATCTATCCATCTATCCATCTATCTATCTATTTATCTATCTATCTATCTATCTATCTATCTATCTATCTATCTATCCATCTATCCATCTATCCATCTATCTATCTATCTATCTATCTATCTATCTATCTATCTATCTATCTATCTATCTATCTATCTATCTATCTATCTATCTATCTATCTATCTAAAGCCCAACCTGCTAACATATTGTCATCTTGTGGAGTTCAAAGTCATGAGGATAGATAGAAAGCACAGATCACTATTAATAACCTCCAGGATACTGTACATATGCTGGTCCCTGACAGCTGACCTTTTTCCATTCCAAACATCCACTAGCAGGAATCATCAGCTGAGCTACATTTAACTGCAGCTGGCAGCGTCAAGATGCAAAGATTATGGTCACTAATGAATATTAGCCAACTCGCAGCCGCTGGGTGTTTAGATGCAGTTCACCCCCATTGATTTCCCTGCTGGGTGAAGACAACTTTATCCCCGTGGCAAGTCCCCGGCTTATCTCCCCTGACTGCAAGGCAGCCAACAGAATGGTGGCAGGGGCCGGGGGTGGTGGTGGGGTGGGGGTGTTCCTGGCCTGTTTTCAGTGTGATTCAAGGCTGGCAGGTGTGAGTGCAATACCTGACTGACAGCAGGGGAACGCAGAGGGGCAGCAAAGAGCAGGAGGAGGGGTCTATGGAAGGTCAGGAAGCAGACAAAGAGGACCTGCTGTGACTGGGGGAACTATGAATGGGGGAAGATTCAGAGCTGTACAATTAATACAAGGCTCAGTTTGCCGGATTATCACAGTGAGCAGGTGGTGGCAAAGAAAAATCAAAGAGAAAGAAAGAAAGAAAGAAAGAAAGAAAGAAAGAAAGAAAGAAAGAAAGAAAGAAAGAAAGAAAGAAAGAAAGAAAGAAAGAAAGAAAGAAAGAAAGAAAGAAAGAAAGAAAGAAATGTGGAGAAAAGTAGTGGTGGTAGGATTGTTTGTGTCCACACCCCAAAAACCAGGAGGGATGACAGAAGAATACATGAGAGAACATACTTTAAAGAGATATAATATTTAACAAGAACTTAAAGAGATTCATTAATTCCTCATATTAGAGCCATACGCACAAAAGAAAATGAGCTGATTTCAAACATGTTCTTATTGATTCACCGTTTACCATCATGAATTACACGTTTGAGAGTGGAAATGACTTTGATACAGCGAGGCAGGCATCTGTAGAGAGCGTAGCTGTGTAAGTGTCTATACAAGCAGTTTTCTTCCTCAACACTGTAGAGGTAAAAAAAAATAAAATAAAAAAAATCAGAGTGACTTTGGTTTTTAATCTTGCCCCAACATTGGTTAGGAGAGATTATTGTAATCAGTGTGTGTGTGTGTGTGTGTGTGTGTGTGTGTGTGTGTGTCTCAGGGACATATCATGCTATAACTCAATGAATACTTGAGATAGTACCATGAAATTACATGGGCATAACTCAAGAATGGAGGGTCACAGAACTTTCAGATTGGTACCAAATGATGCAGAATGAAGATTTCTACAATTATCATAATTGGTGTTATCATCTACGACCAATAGTTTGTTAGATCTCTGGAGGTCAAAGGTGACATGACGCAAAATGAACTTGTGTAACACTGTGTGTGTCAAACATAGACATATCACGCTATAACTTAATCAATACTGGATATATTATTATAATATTACACGTACTGACGCATATATAGATATAACGAAATTAACAATATTGCAAAAGGTCAAGGTCGCATTTAGCAGAAAGGTCAAAAATCACATTATTGTCTGAAATTCAAGAATGGGTTGTCATAGAAATTTAAGATCGACACATAATAGGGACAAGATTAGGCATTCTCTGAATACTTGTTTCCTATATCAATCATCTGAGACTTAGATGGATGATGACTGGATAATAAAGTGATACATACATGGGGAAGCTCTTCTCTGTTGAGCATGTTTGGTTTACTCCATCTAAGACAGATGTACACACTCAAAAAAAGTAAGAAAGAAAAAAGATTGTCTGTGATATTTATGGATTAAACAGAGATTAATTTCTTCAAAGCCTCGCTCAGGGCAGTCCCACATGTACGAGGCCAGCTGTCTTAGTAATTCACCACATTTATCTTCAACTGAAAAGAAAAAAAAAAAAAAAAAAGAGGACAACTTGGGGCCATGTAAAGTGTCAAAAGCCTCATCAATGGTGTCAAACAGAAACACACAATGAGCTGCAGGTCATCATTATTTTGGACTTAATGTCTTTCAATCTGAGGGGCCCGACACAGCTGGGGTGGGGGGATCATGGTCATTAACCACCTGCTTCTGCGTACGAGTTCACACTTGATTAAAACTGGCCAATATTTTTAACAAATTAACTTATTGCAAACCAGAATTATGTGAGTTACTGTTACGCTAACACTGAAACTAGCTGTGAAAAATTATTTTCTTCAATAGAGCCAGAAAAAACATGACAAATAAATCAAAACTACAATGTATCCAAACACAAACTAAAATAAAACTGAATAAGGACAAATCAATCTCTTTTTCCTGTAAATTGTCAATTAGAGCTGAAACTATTAATAGATTAAATGACTTGAATCAATAAAAAAAAATATCCAAGCTTCATTTCCTTCATTTTCACTGTAGCTAAACATTGGTTCCACTGTTGTGTTTTATGCACACGTCAAATTCACTTGTATGTGTCACTTGTGTGTGTCCCATTTTGTGAAAGAAAAAAAAAAAAAGTAATAAAAAAAAAAAAAAAAAAAAATCCCTTGTGGATACGAGCATCAAATCCATAGAATAAATACATGTTTCAGATTTTATTTGTTGCTCCTTTATATTCTGTACTTAAGTAAAAGTACAGCTACTTGTGGGAAAAAATACTCTGGTAAATGTCAAAGTACTGATTCAACTCCTTTACTTAGTAAGTAAAAGTAAAAAAATACAACTTCTCAATTCTAATAAAGTATAAAAGTAAAAAGTAGATCTTCATTTTTTTTTGCCATGGATGAAATAATACTTATTTAACCAGGAAAAAACAGGACATTTTCGAAAAATATAAAAAAATAAAGCCTTTAAAAGCAAGTTACTGTGTAGATGATGTGTTTTATTGGGTCATGGTACTGAGTTTAGTGGGTATGGACAGGATATTTAGGAAAAAATGAAAAGTCATAAATATGAGACTTTACAGTAAAAAAAAAAAAAAAACATAATTATGAGATTGAAAAATAATCTAAATGGTGAGATAAAAAGTCAAAATTATGAGATAGGAAATGGATAATTATGAGATAAAAAGTCAAAAGTATAATATAGTCACAATTTCTGATTTGTTTTCTGATGAGTTTGAAAAAGTAATGAGTGTATTGTGTAGAATGTACAGAGTATAAAGTACAGATATTTATACAAAAATGTAGGAAGTAAAACAAAATAGTTACTAAAAAAATAAACACTTAAGTAAAGTACAAACACCTAAAAAAACTATACTTAAATACAGTAAAGGAAGTACTTCTACTTAGTTAATTCCACCTGTGTTTAATAATGACCACAGGGAAAAAGTCAGGTCAATAAAAGCCTAAATATGTGCTGCTCTCATGAGCTTAATTTACAGTGTGAGCACGTCAGTAAAAGATGTGATGTTGAGCTGTGAGGTCCATAGCAACGGTTCTTTGGCGCTTTCCAGCTGATAGCAGTCGATGAAGCGGTCGCTATTTACTGAACATACAAGAACAATCAAAGCAGCCACAGAATCTTTGTTTACATCATAATCAAAGTCTAAAAAGCCTTTCACTAATGGCTGTATTGTAGAAGAGGTGATGACTGCAGTGGCCCTTATTATTCAGTGATGATAAACATAAGACAGTGATTGTGTCTGCTGTTGCTGCTGTGATTCTAATACTGTGGAAAGGACAGTGTGGGCACAGTTTATAGACATGGAGGAGCATGAAGAGGAGCAAATGCTTTTCAATCTAGTGTGAGGAGTGGAATTCAATAGCAAATCATCACATGAAAGAAGCATGAGTAGCTGTTGGCCATGTTGTTTTTGTTAAATCAACTGTCAGAGGAATACTGTACATGTTGTAGATCCTGCTCAGAGGTGGTCAAAGTACACACATTCTGTACTTAAGTAGAAGTACAGCTACTGGTGTAAAAAAAAAAAAATACTCTGGTAAAAGTAGAAGTACTGATTCAACTGCTTTACTGAAGTAAAAGTAAAAAAGTGCAACTTCTCAATTGTAATGAATTAAAAAGTGAAATTGCATTTTTGTCATGGATGAAATAATTTAACCAGGAAAGATCATAAAGTTTTTTAAAGTATCCAAAAAATAAAGCCTTTAAAAGTGAGTTAGTGTGTAATGTTTTTGATCAGGTCATGGGTATGGACAGGAAATTTAGGGTGAAAAAAAAAAAGAGATAAAGTCATATTTTAATCAGATTTTTTAAAAAGCAGATTTGTGAGATCAAAAGTCAAAAGTATAAAATAAAGTCAAAATTGTGAGAGAAAAAGACATAAATATGAGATAAGAAATTCATAATACTGAGATAAAAAGTAAAACATTATAAAATATAATTATGATATATAAAGTCATAAGATTTATCCTCCACTGATTTTCCCTCTTAAGTGATTTATTTTCCATCCTGTCTCATCTGTTTAGTTTTAAAAAATAATGTTTATTCTGAGAATGTAAGAAGCATAAAGTACAGATATTTATATAAAGGAAAGGAGTATAAAGTACAAATATTTATATAAATGTAAAGAGAATAAAGTACAGATATTTATGAACAAATGTAAAATTAAAAAGTTGCCAGAACAATAAATACTGAAGTAAAGTACAGATACTTAAAATCTGTACTTAAGTACAATAATGAAGTACTTTTACTTCATTACTTCCACCTCTGGCTCTGCTGGACAAGAACAATGATTGTGTTTTGTTTTGTTTCTTTGGTTGATTTACATCCTTCAATATATAGGACTGTTCTGTTTCAACTACTCATTTCTCTTTGCCTCTTTTTTTTTTTTTTTTTACTTGTCTCTTTTTCTATTGATGTAAAGCACTATGAATTCCCCTGTACTATACAAATAAATCTTGCTTGCTTTCATCTTTTATTCCTACTTATTTTGAAATAATGTCTAAATTTGACGACAGCAAAGTTTTTTTTTAAAGAAAGAATAAAAACTATAATTAGTCACTTCTTCAAAATAAACCTATGCATTATATATGGAACTAAAAGTAAAACCAAACTTTAACTTTAAAAAATAGGACTAGAAAACTATTGAAACATTCAATCATATATTAATGCTAGTGTAACTATAATGATGTGGGTACAACTCTAACAACACACACACATTGAGTTGTTTCATATTGCAGCTTTTTCCCTTCACTCCCATTGCTGCTGCACATTATTTTGTTGAATTAATATTGCTTTTCTGTGAAATTGGGTAAGTTTTATCTCACTGTTTTCTTGTTTTTATAGGACTTTTTTTTTTTTTTTTTACTAACCCTGTTGGTTTGACTATGATTATGGCTGTGCAAACTATTCCAAATGTTGCAGTACCGTTTCTGCAATGATGTGACTTAATGAAAGAAAACAAACTTGTATTATTATTTTTCACACTTGCCTCAATTCTCAGGCACATGCTTTGTGGTACTTTAAAGGTTGGTCTGTCTTTGTTGTACTCTGTGTTCTGAAGTTTCACTCTGGGAATGAGAGTGTTCAAAGAATGGATTTGTTCCAGCTATGTGGGTGCTCTTCGTTTACTGTCACATAGGTTCATGTTTAGGTAAAACCTTTAATACCCTTTGGCCAAATACAGTGTAAGAGTCTGTTGAAGGTTAATGCCCTGCAATTTAGATTAGATTGCCTTTGTGTAGCACTTATTATATACATATTTATATTTGAAAATAATCAGATATTATAACTGCACCAGACACAAGACCATTGGACCTTGAAAAAGTAGGGCAAGGAGACCTATTTTCATTAGGCTCCTGTTCCATGTCAAGATGCATCCACAGTATACATTTGGTGCAGATAACTTAATTCTCTCTTGTGTGATGTTTGTCTGTCTGTTTGTTTGTTTTAGCTAGATAACTCAAAACATTATGGACAGATTTTGATGAAACTTTCAGAGATGATTGATAATGAGTCACAGAAGAAACCATTACATTTTGAGCGATAAAGGTCAAATGTCAAGGTCACAGTGGTCAACAGTGGTTTGTTTTATTCACTTCGTCTTACCTTCAGACATCAGATGATGGCTCAATGACGTCATGATTTGAAGTCATATGACGTCAAGCTAATGGTATATTTGAAAAACTGTACGACCTTTACCTTAAAGCAGGGTTATTGACATATTTTGTTCAATCAGACAATATCTTGTGCTTCATATTTAACATTATTTATCTAACATGTGAAATTTGGTCGTTGTGCGACGTCATACGTGGTCGAATATTGAAATGGCCAGATCACAAAAACGACACGGAGGATTTCTTTGAATTTTTTAAACCCTCTAAAGGATTGCTAATGACTGATAATATAAATTGTTAGTGGACGCGGAACACTAGTTTACAAATAAGTTACAAACATCCAGATCCAAACCTTGGCAGACTTGTGCTGCTTCGTGGAGGTCTGCACTTTCGGACTGATCTAGTTTTGATTATGTTGTTGAATGGACAGACTAAAGGTGGATGGACACACAAATGACAAAATGATTCCAATGTTCTAAAAGCTACTTGATAGAAGACAAGCTTGACATATCTAAGGACATAGCATCAAAGACAACACTGTGTCAAGCTGCTTTCCTTCGGCGTTCTGGAACATTTTTGTGACGGCAGCTGTGGAATGGACTGTGTGTAAAGCAAACACTGTTTACCCCAGATACACTTGTGTTCCCTATAAGTCACCTCTGGTTTAACAAGATCCCAATGGTTTCATTTCACTGTTCACTACACATCTCCACTCACTGCTCACACCTTCACAGATGAGCATTGCCTCTGGAGTCCATCAGGGTGTGTACAAATAAATAAGATATAAGGTGATGTGTACCCACCCTGCTCCTCTATTAGAGATACATACTTTCAACCCTCATATTTCTTTTTTTTTTTTTTTTTTTTTAAGATACAAATTTAACATCTAATTCTGTGTTCAGGGTTTCTGCACATTTTAATGAGTTTAATTTGAGACTGTCTGACTTTCATTCTGCTGCTGATGTGAACTAAGAATAACATTAGGTGTTGGCAAAACTTTACTAGTATTTTCTTCCATAGCTGATTTAGGCTTTTTGATGTTTAGTGTCATCACATCCAAAGTTCCTAACTTGAGTGTCAGCAGGCTTCAAATTGGCTAATCTCATACTGTAGTGTGTTTCGCCCAAGCACTAAACACTCTGTTCTCGAGCCACGTCTTCAATTTAATCTTGCTCAATTAAATGTACATTTAAACATAAAGAAATCCTGACTGTGATGTGGTGTTTACTGGTGCCATGTTGATTTTCATACAGGGTTAGGGTCAACACAAGCCTTACCTGTAAACACACATCAAAGTACTCTAAGACATTATTGAACTTTAACAGTCTGACTACAGGCATTTTTTAATAAAAGCCCATTCCAACTAAAGTGTAAAAAGTGCATGATGTTATTTTAGGTTCTTTAAAATCTTTGCTTATGATTGGATATATCACTTACCACACATACGTCTGTCAGACACATCATTCAAATCCAATTTGTTCAAACTGATGTACTCTCTCTGTACCTGTTTTTAAGGTTGAAGTTTCGTTTTAATAATGTTTGGTGTTGTTATTTTATTCTTTGTAAGGTGACCATGGGTGATTTAAAGGTGGGATGGGAGATCTTTATTTGGAACTTTTTTTTTTTTTTACCATATTTCCATAAAACCTCTTCATGATCCCATATCACACACTGAAATAGAATGTTTGCAAAAAACACCTAAAAGTTTTAGTCCAGTCTAGAGGGTGGAACCAGAGGAAAACTCTGACCAATCATTATACTGATCATCTTTACTATGACTGATTTACTGATACGTCCATAAAATATCAGTCATCGTCCCTCTACGCTCTCCCCCCACCCCTCCCTCCCCCTTCTGCAGGTTCACGTAAACAGCTACGGTGGAAAAGACGACAACTGGCAGCAAAAGTACAAACTGTATGTGAAAAAGCTACGGCCATGAGGAAGAGGAGCGAAGAACAGAACAGGACAAGGGTGGTAATCGTTACGACTGTCCAGCGCTAGTGTCAAATGAAAAAGGAAAAGGGGCTCAAAACTGACGCTAAGGTGACCATGTTTCTACTGGATAGGTAAGATGATACTGTTATGATTATATAATATTTGGACATACTAATGGCTTATGGGTATCGTATTCACCCGTCAGTGAGAAAATGTCAGATATTGACCAAACATAATGTTCCAGCAGGTTTTGCTAAGTTACCAACACTGTGTGTAAAGTGCTGCTGTAACACCATAAACTATTGTCCTTATCCATTAGTTTTCCCATGGTGTTTATTTCATGCTACTAAACCTTTTGTTAGCTAAGCTTCATGTGACACAAACTGATAAATGTTGATTATTGTTTTGTTATTTAGGATGATAATTGACGTTGAGTTCTGGTGAATGATCGTGAACCTCAGTGATCGCTCCAGACAGCATGAGCGTTGATGTATTTTTGAAGGCGTGGTTTCGAGGGGTGGGCTGACGAAGAAGCATAGGTGTGTATACTTTCAAAATATAGCTAAAGGAACTGTTTTCTAAGATCTCCTACCCCACCAAATAAAATGTTTTTTGTTTTTTTTTGGTTTTTTTAATGGACTTAGCACTTAGTATAGCACTTTCCCCCCTTCATGGTGCTCAAAGCGATTTACATAGGCCTCACAGTCACCCGTTCATACACCAGTAGGCGCTGCTGCCATGAACGGTGCTGTCAAACCTACTGGAAGGAAGTTAAAGTTCAGTGTCTTGTCCAAGGACACTTGAACATGTGGTCGGTCAGAGCCAGGAATCCAACTGCTGACCCTTCAGTTATAGATCGACCCGCTCTACCAAATGAGCCACATTCTAATTCTTCTTCTCAATAACAAGAAAAGTACTCTGAGAGCACAAACCTCTGCCAAGGCAGACCTCCCCCCTTCGAATGAAGAGAGGTCTGCCAAGGAGGTGTTAAATTCGAGTTCGTTTGTCTGTCAGCGGGATTACGCAAAAAGTTCTGAACGTATTTTGTTTGAATTTTCAGGATACGTTGGGAGTGTCAAAAGGAACAAATGATGAAATTTTGGTGGTGATCCGGAAGAGATCCTGGATTCTGGATCACTTTGAAAATGGAGAATACATTCAGAATCCAGGATCTCTTCCGGATCACAACCAAAATTTCATCATTTGTTCCTTGTGATACCCCAGCACGTAATGAAATTTTCATCAAAATCAGTTCAGAACTTTTTGCGTAATCCTGCTCACAGACAGACAAGACAAATAAACAAACAAAAACAAACACTAATTTAATACCTCCTTGACGGAGGTAATAATAATAATAAGTCTGTATGTGACATTTTGAACATCTCAAACTAACTGCATTCATTCATTTTAATCTGCTTTCGTTCATTTTAATTATCTTAATACATTTAAAGATACGTGTCAGGAGATTAATTTGCTCTCACTTGAAAATCATCACTTCAAATGAAGTGAATTATTCTGTACAGAATATTCCAATTACATTGATTTCTTTCTCATATCTTTACAGATGTCGTTAAAGTTCATAAATTGGTCTTAAAGTACAGTCATTCTGTAAATGGGTCAAGCTGTAACAGACCCGCAGACCATTAAGAAGTGCAGAAACCCTGTTATTGAATCAAGGATCAAATCAAGGAGTGTTTTGTTCGTTGTCAAGGACTCCATCGCATATAATTCTGAATAACAGGAGATGCAACTGCTGAACGCTAAGAAACGATCTGGAGGAAGAGCATGTTCATAATGTAAATACCTGCTATGACATAATCCTATCATTACAAATACAAGGACACTACGCAGGTTGTTTCTCTGAACCAAAATGATCAGACGTGAATCTTTTTTTTTCATAGATTTTTTTTCATCACTCATAGAACTCATCAATTTGGAGTTTATGCCATCTAGTTAAATAGGAATTGATTCGTTCTCAGATTTTCACACTAGTGGGAGATGCTATTGAGTGGCGTACCGTGATCCAGGATGATGAGTTGAGCACTTGACTGGATGTTTCCTGCATCGTTTTCAGCCAAACACTGGTAGAAACCCTCATCTGACTTCACCAGACCCAGGACCTGCAGGTTGTGCTCCTTCTAAAACACAGCAAGGAAAAGACAAAAAAACTATGAGTTTTGTATTCATAGCTACTCTAATACTTATTTATATAGAGCAATGATTTAAAAGAAGGAAAAATAACTTACAATTATTTTAAAGTAGTCACTTGGGATGACAGCATCTCCGTTCTTGACCCATTTCACAGTGGGTGCTGGTATCCCAGTGACCTCACACTCAAAGACGATGTCCATAGACTCATGGGCGTAAATGTTGGCTGGACGCTTTACGAACTGAGGAGGAACTGTGGAACCAGATGAAAAAAGACAAAAAGAAAAAACACTATGAGATGTAATTTGGGGTTATGTCTTAAAGGAGTCATTCCATGGTTATTTCATTAATATTATTGTGTTCTCCATTGTTATTGAATACATTATGTGTTGGTTCTATTTAAAAAAAACCTCCAGGTTGCTTTGTTTTCAGCTGTTTTTGCACGGAACAAAAATGACTTGAGGTCGAACAACAGAGTTTACCGGTACTTCCTCATACATGTCCATGAGGCGTCTCTGATTGGCTCAGAATGTGTGACGGAACATTTCCCTCTCACTCTGTGTGTGTGAGTGTTTACCATCCCAGAGTAGCATCCAGCTAGGTTTCGTATTGTCACTTGTTTTAAAAACGTGCAGGGAAAAAAAATTACACTTTATTTCCACATAGAGCACATGAACCAGTTTGATCCGGCATTTTTTTCAAGTTTGTGCAGCAGCTACTGTGGCGCAGTCTTCTCTTGTAGATGCTAATGCTAATGCTACTTCAGATTCACTGCAATGGGGGATGGGCTTAACCCCACGTGGGTGACACCAATGTCCTTGTGGAGTGGACAGGCTTTTTCTGAGTGGCTCGTTTCTGAGTGTTGTTTTGTATGAATGGTAAATCCAGCCAGTGGAGGAGACACACCACTTTCTAAAGCAGCATGTGTTGGTAACTCAGGGTGACCCATCAGATTCCAAAAGGAGCGTGGAAAAGTGGTTTTCAGCGGAATGAACCCTTTAAAAGTTCCATGTAAAAGCAGAGATAAGAGATGAACAACTCTTCGCTTTTAGAAACCTCACAAACCAATTTGCCAGGTTAACTAGGCACCTGAAACTCCAATTCTATGGTCTCTGAACAATCAATATCATACCCCCAATTCAGCTGTCACATTTCCAGTTAAAGGAGGAAGGGCACACCAACAAACAGTGTCATCTGAGAACTACTTATCCAATTATTTTCTACAACCTTTTCAGCAGATGGTGACATTTGAAATATCTGATCAAATAGTTCAACAGCCTCTGCACTTTCTCATGTTAAGAATCTTTATTTAAAAAAAAAAAAAACAGCAGCCACTTTTGTACCAGTACATTGGTTTAGTATGTTACAGTAGCTAAGCTGAGTATTTGCAGATCTCCACTAGTCCTGGTAATGAGGGCCAGAAAGAGTTATTTGATCTGCTGGGGCGATACAGCGCCTCATCAATCTGTCCTGGAACAAGGTCACAGGGAGCGCCAGTCCCAGCCCTCGTCCCCTCGCTATAATTGGACTGTACGTGTATGTGAGGAGGGGCAAAGTGAGACAGTCTTTGTATTACTGTGTGCATGTGGCTGTGCTGCCTTTCTGCATTCTCTGATAAGTGGCGACCTCTCTGACCAGAGTTTAAATGACTGCATTGTTAGTGTGCTGCAGTGTGTCGAGCTTTGCCACCAACCTCCTGGGTTCTGTGATAGCCAGTTATTAGCATCTATTTTGGGGCTATTCACATAGGCTGATTGGGTATTAGTAGCAGTGGACGGATAAAGTTCTTTTCTGGCTTTATTCTATGAAGTAGCAGGTTGTGAGGTTAAGTCGCCCTCATCTGCTTGATATCGCTGTGTGTAATTTAGTGTGACATCATGTTGCTGGTTTGCCAATTAGCTTTTAGTCTTTTGGTAATCAGCGTTAACAGAGACTTATGACTTGCATACTATAGTGCTTTGTAATTAAAGCTGTCATTGATAGAAGCCTTGATATAGCCAGAAGGAATGCAACACCAATACACTTTGTATTTTATGATGTCTTTGGGTTGTGTTGTGTTTGCACAATGCTTGTGCAAATGAGGAATAAGCATAAATTACTTTACTTCGAGAATTTGCTTAGAATTTTCTTTAGATCTTATTGTTACTGTTACAGGGACAATCAAAATCAGCTTAGCAGCTCTGTTTCTTTTTACGAGCAAACACCTAAAGTTCTAAAAGACTATTAAACAAATGAAGTGGCTATTGACACAGTACTGTGGCACAAAACATCAGTTAGTCCATTACCACAGAGTCAATCATCACTCTGGTTGTATCATGTCTAATCTGGTCATTTACACTCCAAAAAGTACCAAGGCAATCAGAAAGTGAGTAGGTCAGCCTGGGATACAGTAGACAGTTAGCTGATTTTGGTAGGTATTGGACTGCACTGTGGAAGACCTGAAGTTCAATTCCTGGTCAGAGTAACTTTTATAGAACGTTAAGAAACACACTTCCTATGCTATGCTATCACTAATTACCTCTACCAAGGAGGTTGTGGTTTTGCTGGAGTTTGTTTGTCTGTGTGTCAGCAACATTACTCAGAAAGTTATGGGTGGATTTTTCAGGATGTGTTGGGAGTGTTACAAGGAACAAATAATTAAATTTTGGAAGAGATTCTGGATTCTGATCCATAATCCAGGATCTCTTCCAGATCACCACCAAAATGTTAACATTTGTTCCTTGTGACACTCCCAACACATCCTGAAACTTTTATCAAAGTCCATCCATAACTTTTTGAGTAATGTTGCTGACAAACAAAGAGACAAACAAACTCCAGTGAAAACATAACCTCCCTGGTGGACCTCATTTCATTCAGAGGGGAGAGGGCTGCCGTGGCGGAGGTTTGCGCTCAGAGGGCTTTTCTAGTTTGTCATTTCTTCCATTAATTGCCACAGTATTGTAATAGCAAAATTCACTAAGAAACACTGAAGTATAGGTACACCAGTACTGTGGCAACAAGAGGCTACTGAGTTCATGTAACTACATCCATGATTAGATGCAAATGTGTAAATGCTAACATTTGATTGGCTCTGAGGCAACAGACAAACTATCACTGTATAAAGACTGTATAGGTTATAAAAATATCCCTCAACATTATGCTAGAAAACAATATACAAACCTACAAAAAAAAGTAAATATACTGTACATAAAGCTAACTCTATACAAATACAGATGGAAGAAAACTGTACATATTAATAGGTAAAAACAGGGTGCACATGTCATTTTTAGGTAGAGATGCATCAAGGTACTGCTATTTTCACAGGAAATGTCAGTCATCTGTAAAAAAATAAATAAATATCAATGTACAGACTATTATAGATGCAGGAAAAAAGACCGTGAGCTCTGTATAAAATAAGTAATGTTAACAAAGGCATGAGAGAGCATGAATGGTACATGTCAAATTAAGGCTGGGTGACACGGCCTAAAAATAAAATCTTAAATTTTTTTAGGAAAACATTTTTTACGCTTTTTTTCCCCTATCCACCCTAATTCTAAAGAAAACAATCAGTACACATGACAGAGAAAACTCAAAACAAGTTCTACTTTCAAACCCTTAAAAGTACTGCTCATTTCCCTCTTTGAATTAAAGTGCCAGCTGTTATTTTGTTTAAAAAAACCCACTTTGCACAGGAAAAATCTAAATCTTACCAAGTGTATTTTTTTCATTACTAGGCTGAATATCTCATCACACTTAAAATAAGACAGAATTACCTAAAGAGGAACTTTTCAGTGTGCTGAAACAACTAATTTATAGACAATACATCTGGAAAATCTGATTTCAAGAAATCTTATCAAGGTCATTTTCACTTGTTCTATTGAAAGATTTTTTTGGGCTTGAAATGAAAGTAAAAATATTGAATTAAGGAAAAACAAAAAACAAAACAAAAATCTAGTTTGACTGGACCACAGGTCTGTTGTTGCAGAATAAAACTCCATCCCACCCAACTCTGCTGATTTTCTCACCAGTGCTGTTGTTCAGCTAAAGGGAGCACATATCTGAGCTCTCCTAGCATCATAGGAAGAGGAGAAAAATAACTCTTAATTTGGATTTTTTTTAATCATATGCAACAAATAACTGAAATTAATCAATAACATTGATATACCACCCAGGCCTAAGTCAAACCTTAAAGCATGGATACATTCCAGTTTCCAGATGGTGAGGCAACAATAACGAGTCACAATAATAAACATTCTTCTGAGATTTGTCAGGAATTATGAAAGCTAACACTAGGTTTTCTGGTCATCATCAAAATATGAGACTGTATAAACTACCCACCAACACCACTAGTATCCATTACTTCTCCTTCATACAATTACTGTTTAAAGTGTATGGGAACCTTTTTACAAACCTCTAAAAATACATTAAAATACTTCAGAACCAAACCATATGTAACTGTCCACAGTATTTTCCACTTAATGTTATTTTGACTTTAAAAATGCCTTTTTCTAACCTAAATAATTTAGCAGAAATGGGTCAAACACCTGGTTGACACCTGGATAGTGCCACAGAATATTGAAGTCATCCTCCAGCTCACCTTCTAATGAGCGTCTACTTTTCGGTACAACGCCATGGCAAATATTTGACAACCGAGACAAGGATGTAAATGAGCATGGTGATGCCTGCAGACTGGAAGGCTGTATGGTTGCCAAGGCAGCCATCACCCTGCTCTTTGTGTGTATATGTATGTGTGTCGTCTTGTATCCTGCAGGGTGTAAGGTGAATAATGTGTGTGAGTGTTCTGTCCCTTGGATATTTAGCTGTAGTAGCTGTACAGCAGAAATAGGTAGAATCCTTGGTTTACTTGGGTTTATCATCGATAAAATGTAAAAAGTGCCAGTGTGGATGTATGGGTGGTTGAATATGAACATGCGACTATGAATCATTTTAAGCATGTCTGACTCCTTGTTTTGTCCCATTACAACAGCTACTATATGCTGTACATAATTCTGTTTGTTTCTTTCCCCGCTGGCAATATGTGTATGTGTATGTGTATGTGTATGCGTATGTGTATATGTATATGTATGTGTATGTGTATGCGTATGCGTATGTGTATGCGTATGTGTATGTGTATGCGTATGTGTATGTGTATGTGTATGTGTATGCGTATGTGTATGTGTATGTGTATATGTATATGTATGTGTATGTGTATGCGTATGTGTATGTGTATGCGTATGTGTATGTGTATGTGTATGTGTATATGTATGTGTATGTGTATGCGTATGTGTATGTGTATGTGTATGCATATGTGTAGGATTTGGTTTGCATAATACAAATCTGTCTGTGTGTGATTGCTTATGTATGCGCACATATGTTACTGTGTGCCCATGTTGTCTCAGTATGTGAACATTCATGTTATTCATATGTGATTTGTGTCAGAATACATTGTCTTTCTGTCAGCATTTCCTCCGTATGTGACTGTGTATACATTTGTGTGTAAAACCTCCCGACAGGTTTGATGGTGACTTTTTATCAGTATCTCTCGCACCACTCAGTCTCACATTTTTCTTAACTGTTATTCTTTTTAGAACTCCAAATCTATATCATCTCCTCCTTCTATCCTTATGCGGTGACATGCACTCTTTTTATCTCCGCAAAGGAGGCTATGTTTTACCTGGCGTTTGTTTTGTTTTTTTGTTTCTCACGAAAATAACTCAAAGTCACGGATGGATTTTGCTGAAAGTTCCAGAGATGATTGATAATGTGTCAAGGAATAAACCAGTAAATGTTGAGCTATGAAGGTTAAAGGTCAAGGTCACAGTCAAGGTCAACAGCTAAAACATGTAAGTGGTGATATTTCAGAATCCAGACCCAGATCCAGTGAATTTGTGTGTTTTTTGGTCAACATTTACTATCATAAACAGGCACAAAAAATGTGTTGTTGTATTATATTCCTTCTCTTGCCGATTTATGTTACTTGTGAATTTATATTTAAAAGAAAAACTGTTAAACCTGCCATTAAATGCCTGTAGGAAAGGAAAGCTTGTGCTGTTTCAGGCTAATAGAGGAATTTGTTTATTTTTGTATAAAACATGAGGCGACTCTGGAGATACATTTTAATACCAGCTGTTAAAGGGCCCACATGGAGACATCTGCTTACAATCAGATCAACCAGATTAAAACTAAATAGGATCATGCATTCAATGTTTCAATGCTTTGGAAAATTTGCAAATCTTCACATACTAGTAACAAGTATTCACTGAATACCTAATCTTGCCCCTATTTTGTGCCAATCTCAAGTTTCCATGATAACCCATTCTTGAATTAGAGTTAATAATGTGATTTTGACCTTTCTGCTAAATGTGACCTTGACCTTTGACCTTTTGCAATATCGATAATTTCGTTACATGTATATATGCATCAGTGTGTGTCATGTCATGATAATATATCCAGTATGAATTAAGTTATAGTGTGACATGTCTATGCTTGACACACAATTTATAATTTAGTTAATTTTGCGACATGTCACCTTTGACCTCCAGAGATCTCAAAAACTATTGGTCATAAGCGATAACATTAATTATGAGAGTTGTATAAATCTTCATTCCTCACCATTTGGTACCAATCTGAAAGTTCTGTGACCCTCTGTTCTTGAGTTATAACCCATAATGTGATTTTGACCTTTTAGTTAATTGTGACCTTGACCTTTGACCTTTCACTCAAATTGATCATTGCATCTGATGTGCATTAGCTATATGTATATGTGCCAATGTAATTTCATGGTGATATCTCAAGTATTCACAGAGTTATAGCATGATATGTCGCTGTAGACACACACACACACACACACACACACACACATTACAATAATCTGTCCACGCCAATGTGCAGAGGTTGATCATTTAAATCAGAAGTGTTGGAAGAGGGATACATCTAAAACATGCAGGACAGTAGCTCTCAAGGAGCATGGCTGCTGACCTCTGGGGAAGGGGAATGTTTGCTTTACACATTGCTGCTCAGTCAACTTTCAACAAAGCCACCCAGGCTACAGATTTTTCCCAAAATTGGATACTATAATTCCAGTGACTTACATTTTTTTTTCTACAAGCGGTAACCAAAACATCCATGAGTAAAACTGGCATATAGATGACGTCAAAGAGTCCATGTTTTTCCACAGTCTTAGTTCACAGATGTACAACCCACCATCTGGAATGTCTCCAAAATAGCTGATCCGTAGTGGTGCTTAGTATCCTCTAATAAAAGACTGATTCAACAGAGAACGACAAAAAAGGAAAAGCACGGAAAACAAATAAGAGTTGAAAGGAGTACAATGTGGATTCTTATTTAGAGCTGGTGCTATTTCTCAAGTCTGTAGCTCAGCCAAAGAGGCTTTAATGCTGACTTACACTTACTCCAGTGAACTGCTAAAAGACTGCTACGATAAGGTCCACAAGTGTGTGTCATACTGTGAGCTTGTTAAAACAAAGCCACATAAGATTCCTGAAGGGATTTTGGGCAGATTACTTTGCTGAAGGACTCCCTGGTAGTCTGAAATAAAGTCAAAAGAGACATACAGAGGGGGGGGGGGGGGGGGGGGGGGGGGGGCAGTCCAGCCGGCATCTATTGGTGCTGATAAAGAATGAGACATCAAAGTGGAAGGCTGTTAAAAAAAAAAAACACTGTTGTTTTGTTTGCATTGCCTGCTGTGATGAGTCAAAAGCTGAAATAAAGGACTCTTGTAAATACATTCCTCGACAATTAAGCTACATCAGCCACTTATTTAGGCCTATTGTACAAATGGAGGAGCTAAAAGAACCAAGTATGAAAGACATTTAAACTTCTTTGTTAGTTTGGCTGGGGTACAGTTCGCTTTATGAAATTTCAGAGCTCATGGACAGTAAGGGTTTGCTCTGGGGGGCAAGTGGAGCTCGGACCACACTAATTACCCATCCTGCTCTTCCAAAGATAACAGCTTCACTGTTAATCTCGGGTTAAAAAAAAAAAAAAAAAAAAAAAAACAGCCTCCGCCATGAGGCAAGAGAGATGCTTGGCTTTGTAATCATCGAACAGCAAATAATGACTTATTAAAGGCTGAGTACGAGCTGACAATACATTTACAGAGGCCTGTCGGTTCTACAATTACAGGAGCAGAGTGAAACCAAAGACCTAGAATCACTCATGACATTTGACAGTTAATATATGAATGCAAGACCCTTCGTTTGTGCAGGGCTTCACTCTGCTGCCCTTCTTTAAAACTGATTATTACACAGGCACATCAAACATGCAGACACAGCACTGTAACAATAATATGATTTATACATGAACAGCAGAGGCCATGCTTCAGATTAAGACTATACAGTATGATGATATAATAATATAATGTCAGCATAGTATGTTTGATATTTTATATCAATGTGTCCCAGATCATGACTTCTGGCCATCATTCCTAAGCTCTATCCTGTCCACTGTCTCTTTCTCATGTTTTCTTTGAGGTAGTTAGTGTGCTATATACAGTATGACCCTCCAGCACTAAACCAGTGGTTCAGTCTCACAGCAGTATTTCGAGCTATTGCCTCAAATACGTTATATGGGTCAAAATGATCGAATTTGAAGTTTATGCATAAAGTCCAAGTAAATGTCTCCTGAACATTTCTAACTATGAGGTTTTGTTAAATTCCTATCGTAAGTGCTTCACATCATGCCTTTTAGGAAGAACAACAACTGACTCTGACAGTAATTAAATCTAAAACAAAGAAAAATCGACTCAAAACACGACTTTCCATGGCATTCGCGTTAGATATTTCCCCGTCATGTTTAGTAACATTGGAAAGATCGGGATTCCCTCTCGACAACTCTTAAATAGAAATGTACATAATTATATATTTGAACCAATGAGAGGCCTCGGGACCAAAGTGTTCTCAAGAAAACAAAATCCCTTGCTTTCAGATGAATAAAAATCTTAATTCAGTTAGTTTGTTTCTGTGATGTTTACTTCCTAGAAGAAAAGAATATCCTTGTGGCTAAATAAAACATAAATAAAAAGTTTGAAAAAGATCAGAATAATGATGATAATGTGCCCCGACACAATAAACCCTACTCCCTCACAAATGTTTTACCTGATTTGCCCCATATCTTATCATTGCGAAAATTTGACCTTGACCTCTGACCTACATTCACCAAAATGTATTGGGATATCTTCTGGACCACCTCGCACCTTTCCTGAAACATTCAGGGAAATTGGTCCGGCAGTTTTTGCATGGGGTTACTGACAAACAGATAAACAAACAAAAGTCTAAAATGTAATACATTTTTCATTTAATTTTGGAATAAATTTTGCCACATTTTGTAATAATTTATTACATTTTACAACAACAGGGCACTTTGGTGGTGTGGTATTAAAACTCAAGGAGCTGTTCCAAGTGGTTTATGTCTTGACTTGTAATTAGACATATTAGACATGGACAATTTGAAATTACGGATATATTTTGGAAATAGGAATTTTGTTGTTTGTTTAGCCTTTTGAGGCAATTTCATATTTGTTTAAAATAAATCTTAGTGGATAAATTATCTGATAAATTATCACTTATGTTTAAGCCTCAAGGGGGTTTTCTGGCAGATTAACAAACAAACTATGCTTTAGAATTGTTATTACATAATGCACCATTTATTACATTTTCTAGAGCATAAAAAAAATTTAATAATCTTCTCAAAATCGAATAACTTATGCGGCAACATTTATTACAAAATGACATGAAAAGACGTTAATTACAAAATGCGACTCGACAGGCCTTCCATGTACTGTAGTTCAGGATGAAAGCACAGAACTTGTTGCCAAACTAGAACACTGACAGAAAACTGACCGTGACCTGGATGCTTTTTTGCTGTGACAATACCGTGTATTGAACTGACTTCCATTGGTCTGACACCACTGTCCACTTGAGCAGCCCACGGCAGTGATACGAGCTGAGCTGCACAGTCACACAATAGACTGGAATACTTTACAAGACAGAGACACTGATAGCGCTTTATCTGAAATAAATAGACTGGATTCAACACATAAATACAGACAGAAGAATGAAGTGTATCTGAGAAAAACCTATTAGGTGGAGATAGCAGCCACTAACAAAAGGGGAAAAGGTGTGAGCCTGTTATCAGATTACAGTTTCTTTAAATAGCCATATGGAAAGTTTCTTTTTCCTTTTGTCAGAACATAACTGCTCTGTGACACCGGTGGGAGGCCAGGGCCATGGTGTGTCAAAGTAAAAATAGACTAAAAAATATCCAACAAATGTGATCAAATCTGTGCTTCCTTCAGACCTTTCCCCTCAGTAGATGAAAAACTAGTTACAAAAAACCTCCATTACAGCAAAAGGCTATTTCAGTAGACACCACACTAAGTTTTTCCTTTTGTTAAGCTATCTTCTATACTGCAGTGAGTTTCTTTAAGTATGTAGATATGATGTAGGATCAATGAATAACTTTTTTTAAACTGTTACACACCCTAGAAGGAGTAAAGTTGATGGAAGAATATTGGAATTCAGCGTCGATATGAGGGTTTTATATCCATTTTTGTAGTGAAGTAATGTTTCATTATATGTGCGGCTATAAACATGCAGTATTCAGCCCATAGCAAAGACATTAAACGTTTACAGTGAATTCCTGTATGTGAACCCTGGACATGAAATGACAGCGAGAGGCCATGAAAGATGAGGTCCACTGATTCACCGCACTACAAAACTGAAAACCTCCACGTTTGTGTGGAGAACAGAGAACAGAAATAGTTTTTCCATAAAACTCTCTGCCTCGTGAAGACCAAGTCTGGAATCAAGTAGTCATTGGGTAGTGAGTGTAAGCATATTTTTTAATTAAAAAGAAAAAAAATAAATTCTAAAAATTTGAAAATAAAAAAGTTTTTTATTTAAATAAAATAAAAATAAATAAACATTAATGAATAAATAAAATAATAATAATAATAAAAAAAAAAAATTTAAATAACAAAATAAGATAAAGATTAATTAAAAAAAGCTAAATATTTTTAAAATAAAGTAGTGCCATAGTGACAGGGGTCTCCATGGTATGACTGTGTAAACATCAATGTCCACATAAGGATATGAATACAAACACACACACACACACACACACACACACACACACACACACACACACACACACACACACACACACACAATGTCTGGGTAGAGACCTGTCACACAACACTGTAATCAAAAGCTGCTGCCTCCTCTGACCCTATTTATTCTCTTGCCAGCTTTAATCAGGGGTGAGATGTCACAGCAAAGTCATGCTGAACACAACACACACTCGAACATACAATACAGTGTTTTCACAGGACTGTAAATAGTGTGGCAGCTTGATACAAATATTTGGAAGAATTGTGACAGAAATGATTAAAGCAGCAAAATTGGTAGAGATGAACTTCAGGACATACTGCATCATTTCAGAAGGGCTGCCAAAAAATTCAACCATCTGGTCACATGGTTTTATCTCAAAATATGCTTTTTGGGTAAAATAGCATTTTTAAAAATTTTATTTTTAGTAAATATATCGGCTACTGGAGAAAGATTTTAACACTTGGAAATGATACCTATGAACTTTTTTAGGTATGTTAAATGAACTAACTTTAATAAATGACGATGATAACAACCATTTTGGGGTTAAAAATGTCTTTTTTGATAGGGAAGTTTAAAAAAAAAGGTATCTCACAAACCGAAAATTTTTGCAGCATTATTGTCTTAAAACCATCAGGAAGTTTTTTGGTCACTATGATGTGGCATAGAAAGTTTCATAACATGGGAAATTTGGGGAAATTCACCCCAAAATGTCTGTTACCATGGTAATTTGCAAAGTTAGCTTAATTAATATACCTAAAAAACTTCATAAGATCTATACGTATCATTTCCAAGTATTAAAAATGACCTCCAGTGGTCAATATATTTTCTAAAAATACAATTCTAAAAAATTATATTTACCCAAAAAGCATATTTTGAGACAAAACCATGTGACCGGATGGTTGAATTTTTTGGCACCCCTTCTGAACTAATTTGGTATGTCCTAAAGTTCATCTCGACCAATTGTGGTGCTTTAATCATTTCTGTTATGATCAAAAGAGTAACCTCCCCCGCTAAAAATGATACAAGCATAAGAATGGGCTTAAGGTTGATTTCTGTGAAGACTTGCAAACTTCTAGAAAACTTCCAAGACTGCATTACAACAACTTTTACCACCATCTTCAACATTATGTCATTGTGGACTGAACTCTTAAGGAAATACTATAATCCTACCTGTCTTGTTGGCACTTTAATTATATTCAGTTGAATATCTATTGCTTATTTTGAAAGGTGCTGGTGTTATCATGTCTAAGACCTGGGTGAGATCTATGGTACAGAGCAAAGACCCACCCCTGTCCATGTAAATACAAATATTCTGCTAACACAACAGACTCATCAAAAATGTATCTTTCGGATTGGAATCTTCTCAACTAAATAATATTATGAAGTAGGATTTGGTTTCTGTATTTTACTTAAATGTTACAACTTGGTTCCAGTCAGCTGATGGCAAGAAAATTTATTAAGATGTGGAATTTGACAGAACTAATTCAATGATTAAATAAAATTATAATAATTAGGCATGACAGTGGTTTAAAAAAACCCCCAAAACTCAAGTTTTGTTCTCTAAAAGGCTGTTTACGTGGGAATGAGAGGCCAAAACATAGAGAAAATATCCTTTCTGCAAAATACCATATTAGTGAAAATGCAACATTAACTGAACCAGCCAATGAATCATAATGATAGATCTGAATGAGTCTCTTATAATGAGGCCAATTATACCTCAGTGTTCATGGTCTTCAGTCTAAAATGTCTTAGAAAAAGGTCTTTTAAGAACCGTACGTTGATGCTAATGTTTCCTCATTAAAATAAGCTTATGGCATCAGAAGCGACAACTAGGGTTATATCCCCAAATGCTTAATGACAACATGATGCATCCCCGCGTTTGCACTTGATTTGAAGTCAATCAGACAAATACTTCTAGAAATATGAACAAGAGTGTTTAGTGGTTTTATCCTTTTGAGTCCCCCCCCCCCTTTTGTGGGTAATCTAGAAATAGTAAATTGTCCAAAATCAAATCGGTTCTTCCTCTTCATTAAATTCATTGATATGGAAAAATATGGAATTTCCAAACTCAATATTTATCAATTTACTTCGTTAACACAAAGGTTACCTGGCAACAGTGGCAGTTGAACCAAAAACATATCCCAAATAAATATGTACCAGGACAAGACAGAGCCCCGTTTTTCGTCAATGTAACACCCTTTTTCATTTGGTTTCCTGTACATACTGTAGCACCATATCTAGAGCAGAAATTATTACTTGATTGTTTTCATTTTGATTTTAAAAATTAGTGAATTACAATTTTTCAGAAACACAGCTTCCTTTCTACGATTTTGCTGCAGCTAAACATCAGTCCTGTTGTTGAGTTTCACACGGACGCTTATTGTGATGCATATGATGCCAGGGTCAACGCTAACCCTATGTCCAGGTGAGTTTGATACGTGTTTATATACGTGAAACCGTCTCAAAAAGATATTAAATAAAAATGGAAATGTTTCAGTCCAAAAATCTGTGTGCTACAAATGCTTGCTAAAAATGATGCAATTCACATGCCACACCACTATGAGCGCTATAAGCCAGTCCCAATGAATGCAAGAGAACAATAGAAGAAGTAGTGAGCATGCGCCCACATCCTTTTTCTACCGGTGCGACACACACGTTGGACACAAACAACAACAATAACACTGCTAACACTCTAACCCATTCACCACTGCTACTCTGTTGTTCACAGTTGTTGCTGTCTTGTGATGAGAATTAATACTACAGGCAGAAGGCTGCTGTTTCTTCTGGTCATGTGGTCATAGAGATCTTCCCACTCTGGGCCCGTTTTACAAAGATATCGTTTAGGGGTATCCATGACACCGGTCCCATTTTGACGAACGGCCAATCTGCTAAGAACGTCGGTTACACGCAAATTAGTTTCTGTGTGGATTGGGCCTCAGTATGTTAAGTTGGATCCATACATGTTGAAAACTGCCGTACACATATTGTTGTAGCTGACATTTGACTTGTTTGTTGTAATTTATATCTATAGATATTTTTATATATACTTTTACACTACTGTTATTTTTATTTCTATATAGATTTTATAAATATATTCCTTTACTTTTTGAAGTTCCTGAAAGTTCTGGAATAAAAGATAAGTTCAGACATATCCTTTTTACATTTGAGAAAATTTTCCACCTAATCAAATATTTTTTTTTATTGAATTTATTAAAATAGATTACTCAATTAAAGAATAATTAATAGCTGTAGCTCCAATATCCATACTAGTAACAAGTATTCAGAGAATGCCTAATCTCGAATTAGAGCCAATAATGTGATTTTGACCTTTCTGATAAATGAGACCTTTTGCAATATTGCTAATTTCGTTATATGTATGTATGCATCGACACATACACATACAGAAGTTAATTTTGCGACATGTCACCTTTGACCTTTGATCTCAAAAACTATTGGTCAGAGGTAATAACACTAATTATGAGAGTTGTATAAAACTTAATTCCTCACCATTTGGTACCAATCTGAAAATTCTGTGACCCTCTGTTCTTGAGTTATAACCCATAATGTGATTTTGACCTTTTAGTTAATTGTGACCTTGACCTTTGACCTTTACTCAAATGGATCATTGCATCTGATGCGCATTAGCTATATGTATATGCCGATGTAATTTCATGGTGATATCTCAAGTACTCGTTGAGTTATAGCATGATATGTCTCTGCGGACACACACACACACACACTCACTGGGATTACAATAATCTCTTCCAAATTAATAATGGTAACAATTAAAAAAACAAACAAACAACAATAATGGCCCCACTGTGTGTCATGATCCTCAACTCCTATTATATATTTTTATTGTATTGACTGAGATGAAGCAGAAATATGATAAAGTGTATTAAATTGAAGAGCCACAGAGGCACTTTATCTGTTTCTCTGAATAGTAGTTCCACTCATATTCATGCAGGTGGCTGGAGTCAGTGCATAATTGACCTTCATTACATATGCGTAGCTGTGGGAGTGAGCATCTGCACACACCTGCTGCAGCCCTCATGAAAACCTCCTCCCACAGATGAGCAGCGGCCACAAACCCTGCAGCTATCTCCAGGCCGATCCTCACAGTGTTTTACTCTGTCAAATCCCACGGTGACTTTATGTATCCACTCCAAAGCATCAAATATCTAGTGTTTGGGAAAAAGCCACGAGCCATAAACATACAATTTCTCCTTGTTGCTACGGCAAGAAAAGGCCCTAAGGTGTTTTAGAAAGACTCAGACACTGGAAAAATTGTTTTGTTAGTGATATATATTCACACCTCATTGATTGATATTCTGCTTTTCACTGCTTCTGTAGGGCATCAATTGACCTTTCAAAGTGTCACCTCTGTCACAGGAGAGTAAATCAATACCACAGTCGGCTTTCTTCATTAATCTGTATGAGGCAAATGCAATTAGTCCAGTGCGTCTACAATGTGGGAACTAATCTGATGTTATATTGCGTTAAAATGACAAATGTCCTCCAGTAATGTTTTAGAAGATCAACCCTCAGCTCGGGGTCAGATGGGAGATGCGAAGGATTACGGAGACAATTCAGTGGACGGATGTGTAGAAAAACAGAAACCGAGTGAAGTCAGACGTCCTCCTGCGACCTGATCCGATTTTCCATTACTGTCTCCTTTAATCACAGCGAGTGACGGGGAATGATGAAAGGGTAGTGGTGACGGAAGGGGGAGTGGAAAAGAGATGAAGTGATTTGGGGAAGAAAGAAAGTGATGGAGTCGGTGGATGATGGGGCTGCGTGTAAAATGCAATGGAGTCAGGAACGAGCCTCAGGGAGTTCCCCAATATGGTTAAGTTATTTCACACCAAGTTCATTCACTTTAGAATGTCTGGGTTTATGTGTTTTTCTGAACAAAGCATACCTACAATTGCAATTAAAAAACAATCACTGTTTGTCTGATATTTAAGGTCATTCTGTGAGACTGTTTGGGTATGTTTAGTTTTTTTATTTCGTTAGACTGAACTAACATCTGACATAATTTGACTTTCATGGCTAAATCTACGTTTTTTTTTTTTTACCAGGGGATGTTGATCTACATAATCGTATTTATTACTTACAAGCTTTGCACAAATTACATGTTTACTTTGTAGGATTCTGACAGTTAACATCAGTCAGAATTCATTTTCTGTCCCATGTCCAGGCAGACATATATTTAAACAAGTATTCAGAGAATGCCTAATCTCATCCCTTTTTTGTGCCAATTTCAAGTTTCTTTCTTGAATTAGAGCCAATAATATGATTTTGACCTTTCTGCTAAATATGACCTTGACCTTTGACTTTTTGCAATATTGATCATTTTGTTATATGTATATATGGGTCAGTGCGTGTAATGTTATGATAATATATCCAGTATTGTTTAAGTTATAGCATGATATGTCTATGCTTGACAGACACAAACAGTGTTACACAAGTTAATTTTGTGACATGTCACCTTTGACCTCCAGAGATCTCAAAAACTATTAGTCGTAGGTCATAACACCAAATATGAGAATTGTAGAAATTTTCATTCCACTTCGTTTGGTACCAATCTAAAGGTTCTGTGACCCTCCATTCTTGAGTTATAACTGATAATGTGATTTGGACCTTTTAGTTAACTGTGATCATGACCTTTGACCTTTACTCAAATGGCTCATTGCATCTGATGTGCATTAGCTATATGTATATGCCCATGTAATTTCTTGGTGATATCTCAAGGGGCCTAAAATAGAATTCGTCATTTTTACTATATTTAATATTAAATTACTTATTTTATTCAACATAATATAATAATCTGATGTTACCACCAAACACAGATTTGAACTTTTTTTTTTCAGAATACACAGATATAATCTCCTAATCACTGGAACATGTTTATCATCATAAGCATATACTACCTGCCAGTACTGCACAAATTACGTTTCCATTGAGCGCAGCTCTGACAGTTAATATCAGTCAGACATTGTCAAAGTGCGATAATTGATTTCTTGCAGTTGTTTTTGCAAAGCCTGAAATGTGCGTCCCATTTAAAATGTCTCAACAACAAATTGAAATGTTACTAAATACACTATCAGTTCTCTGGTTCCTCAAAATAAACGTGATGAAGAGGAAAGTAATTTTGCCTGTCATCAAAATCCTTACATGCTTTAGAAAATATGGAAATTAATCTGTCAGAATATGACATTTTACCAAATATTTGGCCTGTATTGACACATAAGTAAAACGGTTGAAACTTTCTGTTCTTTCTAATTACGTCTAATTACTTCTAATCTAACTACATATTTGAATTCCTATGTGGAATGGAGTCATGTGGAATAATAGATGTAACAGATTCAAACCCTTACCCCTCATATGTGCTGAAGTCAGTGTTAATATTTCATACACACTCATTTCATTTTTCTTGCCACTCAACACATCCCAGTTGGGTTGGCTTTAGACACAGGGGGTGATTTAGGGGTTCAGTGAGACCAGAAGTCTGTCATCTCTCCACCACTGCACATACACACCCCCCCACTGGGCCTCACCAGTCTCTAATCTGCACCTTAATTTTCACCTTCATGTTCATTTTGTTTCTAATTTACTCCAGCCAATAAAGCTAATATGTTTTTAGATTAGCTGGCTTGTAACTACAAAAAGGATGGATTCAGGTTCAGTTCAAGTCCTTGACAAACATACTTGCACATACTTCACCTGGCATCGCTACAGTTTTAGTCAGAATATTTTTTTTCATATGCTGTAGGGTTTGTGCATGTAGTTCTGTAGCAGCGTAATAAAAACATTTGGGATGAAGGAAGGCACCTTGTACTGTGAGCAGAGCCTGGGCTTCAATAGAAGTGTTGCCATTGTCTGCCATGCAGGTGTAGATCCCGGCATCCTCCTCTGTGAGATTGGAAATCTGGAGAATTCCCCCTCCCAGAACCTCCACACGACCCTCACTATAAAGACAAAGACAGTAGACATATTAGTTAAGACAATCAAAAATAGCTAACTGGTACAAAAGGAAAACATGCCTGATTCATATTACCTCCACCAAGGTGGTAGGTTAGATTTTGGTGAAGATCCTGAAGAGATCCTGGATTCTGGATCAGTTTGAGATTTATTCTCCATTTACTGCAATATTAACAACAATTTCAAAATGATCCAGAATCCAGGATCTCTACCAGATCTTCACTAAAATTTAATTGATTGGTTCTTGTGTCATTCCCAAGCTATCCTGAAAGTTTAATTGAAATCATCCCTCCATAACTTTTTGAGTTATGTTGTACACACACACACACACACACACACACACACACACACACACACAGACAGACAGACAGACAGACAGGTAAACGCTGGCAAAAACAACCTCCTTGGCGGACCTCTTTTCAGTGGGGGTATCAAACACAATCAGATCTCATACACATTGTGAAGTCTCCTGAAAGATGGACTACCACTCTGCTTTGAAGGATGTTGGACAAGACATGTTTAAATTAAAAAAATAAATAAATAAAACATTTACACACCCAGCTCACCTTGATGAATACCAATATTCAACACACATTGAGTAAAGCTAAATATGTGATGGATGACACTTTGCACAGTTGTCAACAATTGCCATTATCATTTTCGGGAAAAAAATTGGTAATTTATTTGTATTTTAAGCAACTGCTAGCCTAGCCACGCTACACTCCTAGCGGCAGCACATATAATCTCTACAGTAGTAGTCTAGTGACACTCGATTAAACTTTTGGCTAGATTTCCCTGAAACTGGCCAATGAATCACAGTGAAGTATAGAGTCAGAGGGCGGATGTAACAAAGTGATGCTGCAACAATTTGGAAACAACCATAGAAGAAGAAAAACAATGGGTGGTGATTTCCTTTTTTCAAAGATGAGTGAAGAATGTCAGAAAACATCAGCAATCTTTAAATTCTTTTTACAGAAGCAACAACTGTCATTAAGCTCCATAATCCACCATTTTGTTTAGTCATTCCTAACTTTCTCCAGACTCCTCCGTGAACTTTCCGGCGTCTAACTATGTCATCCTAAAGATTATGCTGATTGGTTGAAGTACCGTCCTATTGCATACAGAGGATTTGAAAGACAACCTTTTAGCCCCGCCTCCCCTGACTATGAAGCACCACAAGACCCATACATGTAATGAATAGGGATAGCACAACTAGGCTAACCAACTGCAGTTGTTTTGAATTATGGTGGATATCAAAAACCAAATGGAAGGTAATAGAATATAGACTGAAATAGTAGATAGTAAGGTTCACTCCAGATCTACTATCTCTTGTGAAAGAAACTGAACTAACAAAATCAAAAAATCAAAAAATAAGCAATGAAAAGGAAGATTAGATTGTAAAAACAAAAGCATCATTGCCCGTATGGAATCATGTTGGGGGATCGAAAGACTGATGATAACTGAAACCAGGCCTTTGCCAACAGCTTGTAGGATAATTTGTAGGATGGTTTAAATCTGGACCAAAAATGTCTGAATGAAAAGCCACATGTGAATACCACCCAAAGCACAAAACTCTTTCGTATCCAAGTGTTCAATATGGGGAAGGTTAAATCCTCAACCGAATTAATGTTAATGAAAAATAATGCAATCCCAATACCATTCAACCATGTCTTTATATGTCATTTTCCTCCATGAACAATATTACTGACATCTCTAAAAAGTGCTTTGGTAAACAGAATGTTCTCCATCATATTCAGATGACCTCAGGCTGCTCCTCCTCTGGCGAAATGTAACACCTTGATCAAGATTAATTTCTGCCTTAACGTCTATTTCCTAGCTTTTTAAAACATGTAAGTCATCTCAACTTATCTCTGTGAAATCAATCCCACTTCATTGATTCAGATCATTGAGCAGTAAAGGTTCTATCCTCTGGTACTTATGTTACCCCACTGGCCTATAGTTGACTGTAAAAACCATGTTCTCTCTTCGTGCTTTTCTGGCTCTGTCTCTTCCGAACAATTCTAAGAATAAATAAAATGTTCAACTTTGAGTCATGCCCTAAAACTAATGCAATTTGGAATTATCCAACAATTGTGATTCAGAGGTCGTATAATATTACGAATCTAAATAAATCAATGTAGGAGAAAAAGCACTTAGTGATCCCTCTTGTATAAAATGAATTTGTTCATGATAGCATTAAAAGAATGAATGCACCATGCTTTTAAAGTTTAATATATAGAGTTTTATCTTGAAGGTGTCAGTTTGGTTTTTACATTATTTAGAGCTACAGCTAAGGCTCAGTGTCTCTTACTGCAGTCGTTACGTTGCCTTAACAAATGTTTTCAATTTCTTTCATCAGCTGTTAATTAAGTGGGGCGACAGCAACACAGTGATCTAACATCGAGGAAAAGTGATTTCAATACAAAAATGTTCCAGTAATTCAGTATTTATCAGGCTGTTCTTCTACATCGGTCATGTAAAGGTTACCAAAGGTTTGGAAAGTGGGAAGAGGATTCCGTTATCTTAATAGCTTTAAAAAATTATGTAAAATACTCAGATTTACTATCATAGTGTATAACATGTATATATCTATATTATATAATTTTCTGCAGAAATGGACTAAAAACAGAGGAACTGGGCTGGGAGTCATCATCGTGGTTTTCATCACATCTGAGCTGAGTCTTAAATATTTAATAGTGTAAACTATTTAGGCCTGTTCCAAAAATACAACAGAAATATCTATTTGTATAGCCTCTATTTCACCTAGCACCCCCTCCTCCATTCTAAACAGTCCCATCGTGGATTTTGCCAATAGGCCTGGGGGAAAGCAGCAGTCGGTGGCCAAGATATGGCTTGATTCAACAACCACTAGAGCATGGGAGTAGGAGGAGGCTGAAAGGAAAGAAAACAGAAATCAATAGCTTACACAGAGACCTCTGCATTCAGACGAGGGAACGAAGCAGAGAGGGGGAGGGGGAGGGGGAGGAGAAGGCGGAAGAGAGCGAGAGGAGAGGGAGGAGCAGCAGGTCAGTCGGTCCAAAGAGGAGGAGAGTGGAATCAGTGCATAAGGAGGGGTTCAGGAGAGGTAAAGAGCGCACCCAGAAAAAACAGCACTACACTGCAGCTCCATGTAGTTTTAAACAAATTGCTGAATAGCTTTGGCTTCCACTACAACTCCTTTTTCCATCTCCCTGACTCGTTCTGGATTTGGCAGCACTGCCCTTTGAGACCATCTGCCTTTTCTGTCTGCACTAAAGTGGAGTGTTCGAGGGCCACTCGACCCGCTGTCACCGAAACACTCGCGACAACAATATCCAGTTATAACAGTCAGCAAACACTGTTGATTAGTCAGTCACATCAAACAGTTGTAGTGGAGCCTAAAGTGGAATGCAGGCTAAATTTAATGGGCTGAGGATTCAAACACACATGAGGAATTCTGACACAAACACAACCCATTATCACACATAAATAGCCTGATAGGGAATAATCAATATGCTCTTAAACCCATGTATGATCCATCTATACGAGGCTGATATGACAAGTTAATGAGTATTGTTCAATCATACAGATGAGGGGTGTCATACTCAAATTCACACTGGGCCTAAATTAAAAACTGAGATAGAGTCATAGGCCAAAGTCAATATTTTATGAAAAACACATTTCATTTCATAGTGTCTTCTTATGTTATATTCTTTCGTTACAGCCACAGTGGCTCTGCTCACAAGGCAAACAGGTCTGTCCGTCATATTTGAGAATAGATCATCTTTTTCCTCACCCATTTTAAATGTTCCTGTTGTCTATCTTTGGCTATTTTTGTAGAGGGATGGAATTCATTTGCCTGAGGTGAATGGTCATTAATGATTGTTAAAGGTGGGGTGCAAGTATTTTTTCTTTTACTATATTGCTTAAAATCTCATTCTCACCTTGATTATAACCAATTAATGAAATGCTCTAATAGAAAATTAAAAAAAAATATATAGTCACCTGTCAAACTGACAGGGCTGACAAAACACCATCCAATCATTTTGAGAAATCTCAAAAATGATTGGATGGTGACATGTCTATCAAACTCAACTGCCATCTAGGAACTATGTACATGTTGTTCCCATGCTGTGGGAAAGGGAGAAAAAAATTTCTATGAACTAAAAAGATTATAGGAACTACAAAAGGTTCCTACAGTGGGAAAATGCTTATAATATGTCCATGTGAAACAGAACAGTAGAACCAATGTTCAGCTGCAGCAAATTTATGAAAAAACGAAGCTTTGATCCTGGAAAACTAAAATCAAATATTTTTTTAATGAATCTGAGTCAATTGATTGTTTTAGTTCTAGTTGTACCTCTGCACTGACCTCAGTTAAAGCATCAGTATTGGCTGATGCTTGTTTGTCTTGCAATTGGCCAGTTTGCCAATAACGGGATATGCCCCAACAGCAGACTTCCTGTCATGATTACAGTTCTGCTACAAAATTGGACTGCAGCTACAGTCCACTTGGTTCCATTTCAATAGTGCCAACTTGTATTCAACACACTGCCACATAGCTGTAAAAGTGTATTGTCTGCATTTCCAGTGGTTCACTGCGTGCGTCTCCGATGATAAGCGAGTGTGGATCCAAAACAATAGTTGATTTAAGTCCACTAATGAAACGCCAAAAGCAGGCGAAACTAAACTAAAAACGGTGTTCTCATCAGCTGTTTTGTCAAATTGTTATCATTGCATCCCTGAAGTTGTGTTGCCTCCAGTCAGGCCCAAGAGGGTCATGAAGTGAGATGAGAAGGACCATGCTGACTCTTTCAGAAACATAAATTGGGATCTACTCATGTTTCCCTTCAGTCACTGTCAGTTGAACCGGGCCTAGCAACACAAAGGGCCCCTTCTCACAGTGACAGATTGTGTAATAAAGCAAACACCAGCAAAAACTGCTACGCTTAGAAAACATTTTGACAGAGAAAGCCCTTGGTCTTCAAACTGGAAAATCCAGTATTGGTGAAAAGGAAAATGCTCTGAATATTCCACAGTTACTGAAAATACCACAGGTCTTGCTGCACATTTCATTACATGACAGTATATGTAAGTCTGCTGGAAGAGTTTGTATGCCAAATCCCTGCTGTATGACAAAAAAAACCCCAGTGATAAAAGACTCCCTCGTCAGTCTCCCCAGGACAGCTATTCAGACTTTTGACCTTTAGTGCTGTATGTCCTTTAAGAGCCATTGACTGCTTCCTCTAGTCCTTAAGAGAACCCATGCAGTCCATATAGAACCACCAGGCAATTTCTCATTCTGTTTAGGGAAAGGAAATCTTAGCACTTAGTCTAGATGTTAAAGTGCTCTGGAGAATGAAGAGTATATGTGCAGTTAGAAATGGAAACAAAGTAAATTGGCCTGAGCTGAAAAGGCTGAAGTCACCTACTGTTATTGTGTGGAAGCTTTCACTGGAGCATAGAGATGTGACATATTCTGCATCAGCTCCAAGTGCTTAGTTGATAATGCTGGAAAGTGAGACTTATTATGAGTGATAATAATAAGTCATAATATATAGAGCATGGACTATATATATGTATATGTATTTAAAAGGCATATAGGTGCAATATTACAGATAATATTCTTTCATTAGGAACACCGTCTTTGAGGTATGAGTCTGCATTTCCCCATGTTCACTATTGTTTTTTAAAGCCAGAGAAGCCCACATTTTGACAAGAAAGAAGTGAGCTGAGAAGAACATTAACCCTTAAAGGAGTCACAACTATTTTTGTCACAATTTCCAAATTATTCTTTGTCTTAACCAATTGATTTATCACCATTTATTATGATATCATCTTCAGCATTTTCAGTGAAAATCAGGTATTTTCCTATATTTACTTCACGAGTCATGCATATATTCATAACATCTCAGAGTACATTCAAAGGTCATTAAATCAAATCAGAAAAAATTGAAAAAGGTGGGTTTTTTGTACAATAAAAGTAATAAAATTTTACTATGTGTGTTACTGATAAAGAAAACTCCAAGTCTTTAATTCTGGTTGGGTTAAGTTTCCAAGATAAATCGTGGGTCAAAATGTGAAATTGTTAGAATTAACAAGAGAATAGGTTTTGCTCAAAATTAATATTTATCTCAGATGTACTTCAAAACACTGTCTGCACATTATGATCCATTCACTTTACAGGTTCTTTCTAGTGGAATATTTATAAATCCATTGTATACATGTACATAAACCACCATATATGTGGAATAATACACCATCACATATATTAAAAACATGAGCTAACCAGCACTTTTGTTGTTTGTTTTCTGATTCATTTTTTTAAAGTATGTAAGATTTAGCACATTTAATGTCTGTGAAGCAGATAATTTCTAAAAAAAATTTGTCGAGCAATGTAATATAAAGCATGTCTCTCCATCCACTGTCATTTATCAAAGTCCATGGGTTTTAGTGGTAAATCAATTTGCAGAAGATGACTGTGTTTCACCGTTCACCATAGGCCCTCTGAAATATGTATGACCCCCAAATGGGTCATACATATCTGAGGACCAAAAAAAGATGACAAATTGCATTTTACACCATTCAGGTTGATTTCACATGATGTCACATTTCTATATATTCAGTGTACGACTTTCAGATGGAGGGCAGGAAGTGAAGCCAAAGGAGTTTTCCGTTGGGACAATGTCTATGTTTTGTGTAGTTTACGGCTGAAACAATCATTCTGAGAGAAGGAAAATCAAAGATACCAAAGATTACCATTCACAAAGGTGAGAAATGGAAAAAGCTCAAAGAAAATTGCTGTAAAAAGTGGATTTTAAATCTGCGTTTGTGGTCGGGAGGAGCAGCAGCAAATGCTAATGCTCGTGTCTGTAGCCACCACTTGGTCAGAGGTATGTTCCAAAGCTAACTTTGTGCTATATATCAATAGGTTGTGGTTAAATGTTCATTTACACTGTTGTAATATGGTTTACCTGACACATCAAGATACGTTGCATGTTTGTTGACGTTAGTCGCTACTGCTAGCAGTAGCGACTAACGTCATGTAAAGCATGTAAAAAATAAAAAATGTAATACATCTTGACGTTGCATCTTTACAAATAAAACACTCACCCTGGTGAAGACAAAACGATAATTATTGCTGAGCCTTTTGGTACCGAGGTTGTGGACCCACCCACTGACAAAAAAGTTCTATAGCTCCAAGATGTTCTAGTCTTTCATCTGCTGCTGGTGTAGTAGGATGTCTGCAGGACCAGGTAGTTAGTAATATCCACAGCGTAGATTATTGGCAAATATTTGGGTTCTGTCCAAAATTCATAAATTTTCATAACACTGGATCTAAATCTGTACAATAAGCACAATCTCTTCAATGGTTTCTTCCATAGCGATATGGTACATGGTTACTTCCTGGCGCAACGTCATCAGAGTCACATCACTGAAACCTACCTATTGACAGAATTAGTGGATCAACAGGGAATAAAAATTCTAGATCAGGAGATGATTGTGGTTGTGACAGGCTATTTTAGACCATGTACACACATAGCCGGGTATTTTTAAAACCTAATACCCCCCCCCACCCCTGTATATAATTGTTTAAATCCCCACCACCTAATTTTTGGAGAAAAAAAATCCCTTCCACATATAACCGAACAACTGCATTTTCAACCACATTCGTAAGCATTCCAAACTTGTAGATGACATTTCAGCAAATCCTACCCAATCACATCAGTAG
This sequence comes from Siphamia tubifer, assembly GCA_020466265.1. Taxonomy (NCBI): domain Eukaryota; kingdom Metazoa; phylum Chordata; class Actinopteri; order Kurtiformes; family Apogonidae; genus Siphamia; species Siphamia tubifer. The sequence continues at coordinate 32,777,311 of CM035785.1, forward strand.
CCCTCTGTTGGCATCAATCCACGTCAATGTAAAACCTGGCACCAAGCTCGTTTGCCTAGACAGACCCGGAGACAGAATTGCTTTTAAACGCAATTTTGGACTATAAACTTCATGTGTCTATGTGGAGTGGTGGGGTAAATGACTGACCGCAATGTTCGTCGCCTGTGTTTTTGGAGCAGTAGTTGGGCGTCTAAAATTAAACAGAGCCTGCACAATAATTAACAACATCACAGCTATGCCCATGCTTCTGCTCTGGGTTTTGCAGTAAACAAAGATCACACGCTTGAAGTCAGAGCACATTTGTTAAAATTTTGGGGAATGTTGTGACGTTCGAAAATCCAAAACTCCAATTAGGTGGTCTGCTCTGTCCAGGTGGGTGGGTAGTTATTGCCCCAAGTGGAGGAGTTTAAGTATCCCAGGGAAGGATGGAGCAGGAGACAGGTGGATTGGTGCAGTGTCGACAATGATGCAGCAGTGATTTACTCGTCAATATACATTCCTACTCTCACCTACAGTCATGAGCTTTGGGGTATGACAGAAAAGTCCCAGATACAAGCAGTTGAAATAAATTCCCTCTGCAGGGTGCCTGGGCGCACCCTCGGGATAGGGTGAGGCGCTCGTTCATCAGGGAGGAGCTCAGAGTACAGCCGCTGCTCCTCCACACTGAGAAGGGCCAGTTGAGGTGGTTTCATTTATCTGTTTCAAATGCCTCCCTGGGGAGGTGTTCTGGGCATGTCCCACTGGGAGTAGGCCTCAGGGACACGCTGGAGAGACTATGTCTCTCAGCTGGCCTGGGAACACCTAGAGGAGGACCTGGGGAGGTGCCTGGGGAGAAGCAAGTGTGGGCATCCCTGCTTAGACTGTTGTCTGTGGGACATGGCCTTGGACAACTGGATGGATGGATGGATGGATGGATGGATGGATGGATGGATGGATGGATGGATGGATGGATGGATGGATGGATGGATGGATGGATGGATGGATGGATGGATGGATGGATGGATGGATGGATGGATGGATGGATGGATGGATGGATGGATGGATGGATGGATGGATGGAGACACAGTCAAATGGCACTTGTTTTACATTCTGTTAATAATACATTTTGTTTTCACCAATTTTTCCTGATTCAAGATGATAACCTTTGGATTTACTCTAAGCATTTATGAACATCTACATAATAGGCAAATGGAATACATGAAAAAATCTGACTTTCATTGAAAAATTTATAATGGATGGCCATGAGTCACTTAGGACGTTGTGGTAAAAATAGCCATGAGATCACTTTTATATAAATACAATTTGATTGGTTGATTGATGCATCCAAAATGTGAACATAAAACAACATTACTACACTACAACACACTATCAATATGCATTACTATGAATGTTCTCTCTAATGTGTAAAGGGTTGGACACATATGCAGAATTCCCTGTAAACAGTGAGCACAATCACACCTACTGTTCTGTCATTCTACTTTGAAGGTAATGGCAGCTACAGAGCCTTCAGAGCCAGACCTCAGGGAGAAAAGTATACATTTGGTATGTGTGAGTGGCGACTCAGCCTTCCGTAACATAGACTGGTGGCAAGGTCAGTACACCTGAGTGAAGCAAAGCTGCAGAACACTGAAGAACTGAGGGCGTGTGTGTGTGTGTGTGTATTGTGTTGATGGAGGAAGCAAAGAGCAGCATCACAGAGCAATCAGTGGAGCTGTGACAGCGGTTGGGCATGGGTCAACTGATGTGCAGAACAAGGACAGGCAGCTACAATCACATCTTTCAGAACAAAAAGGGATTCATTATTAATGTATAGAGTTGAAACTGCAAAACTTTTTAGGTTTACCCTCTATCTCCTCTTATTTTCCTCTGTTCAGACTATATTTCTCTTTCGCACCCTGCAATTCTCCTCTGTATATCTCCCAATCCCTCCACAACCCATCTGTCTCTTTCTACCATCATTCGCCATGAATGCTAACTATTGTGCTCTTCTAGGTACTGTGGTTCAAAGTGAACACAAATTGAACTTCCCCCCCTTTTGACCACAGCATAATCACAACACTTCCATGAATTTCAATCACGTTCAACGTGCGAGAAAAAGGCTGGAAATTCATTTTACAGCCGCGGAGGTGAAGGAGTGGATTGAAATGATTCGTCTTGCTTTTAAAACACAGCATCTTGTTTTTAACCAATCTTGTTCAACTAAATGCTATGATATATGGAGACTAAACAAAGAACAGAAATCAAATTAAGTAAGGAAAGAAGAGAATAAATCACCACTTTAAGAGTTAATGTGAGAACCAACTCTGGTGCCATGAGCACAGGCTGGGACACCTTCAGTGACTCAGGCATGAAAATGTTTTTGTTTCCTTGTAATAAAAAGCCACAGTGCCCCCGAGACACAAACAACACATACCTGACTTTATTTGCTGTTTTTATTCCCTAACAGTATTCCCGAGAATAAACAGATCATTTGATTAGTGCCTATTACACAGAAGCCTGCAGCCCACACCTTGCATAAACTATTTTTAATGATTCTGGGGGTTGCTGGGTGCCCTGGTGCTCAAAGCCACAAGTGCCCTGTGAGCTCCATAGTGGCTCACACCTACAAACTTTCACTAAATTATAATGTCTGTGAACAAAACATACTGCGTATCAACATGAGGTTTCATGAAAACTCAAATTCCGGTGAGTGCTTTTTTAATGCTGCATGACTTGATCTGCAGGAAGGCCATCTGGAAAGATAGCCATATATTTATCACCAACAATGACACAATGTTAGTCTTAAGGGAGCTATAGTTAACATTTCTCCAATTGTTCCCTGTGGTTCTGATCCAAACCCCATCAGCAGCATGTGATGGAAGCAAACAGGCTGAAAGCACAGGACTCCACCTCTGAAACAAATGTGCTGGTTAGTGTGAATCACCTGACTATACTTTATCATACTGACATCCCAAATACACAGCAAAATATTATCTTATAGTAACAAGTGATTGTAGCATGACTATAAGTTCACTATGAGATAGATATTAGCCATTAAGCTTAGTAACAGTTATCTGAGATGGGAAAAATTAGCATTATTATTAACATTAATATGTTGCATCTCTGACAGCCATGTTATTACTGCACTTCCCTGCTTTGTTGTGAAACCCAAAACATGCAAAGATGCAAAATGCAAAATCATAATAATGTCCTGAAGTTTCTAGTGTCTAGTTTCAGAAACAGAAACCATGAAATAATAATAAAAAAAATAATAATAATGTGTGAATCACTTCATGATATGGGTGTGACTGCACGTAAAAGAATGTAGAAAACAAAGAGGTTAAAGTTCTGAGTGTCAATATTTGAGTTGGATTAAAAATACAGACAATTATAGGTGATTTCATTTGAAGGACTAGATTCAGAAGAATATTGAAGCAGCAGTAGCATTAGCAAAGAGTAATAAAAAGATAGAGACAATTGTGCCACAAAGCCAGTCTAAATATTTGTAAAAAAAAAATTCTGTTCTTCAAGTTACTGAAATGAATACAAATCAATGAATCAAATCCAAAGCAAATAAAGGGAAATGCAAACGCTGATTTGACTTGTTAATAGTGGCTAACGAGTTGTCAGAGGGTGGCACAATAGTCTACATTACACATGGTTATAATAAACAGTAGAAAAACTAAAGCATCATGTTTCTGTTTTCAATCATTCTTTCCTGGATGATAATGGAGAGCAATTATATCTCTCAGCTCAGATTTCCTGATGCTACCACACGTCACCTCTTACATTTTATGGAAATATGTTTTAAAACAGTAGAAAAACAGCTGATAGAAACAATTACTAATATGTAACTTTGGTGACATTAGTTAGAATCTTGTAAAAGCTCTATGACATCCATTTCACACGTCACACTTTCAAAATCAATATGTCATATTTGTTGTGGCAGCAGTTTTACCAATAATCACACAAAAACTGTTTGTTTTATTCATTGATCTCTTTTTTGTTTACAACCTTCTATTTGTATTTGGTAAAAAAAATAAAAAAAATGACAGCACCATCATATTGACCTAATTCTACAATGTACAGTTATTAAAAAAGCTCAATTGACCATACAGACTGTGTCAAGATTTCTATTGAGACTTGGAAGAAATTACTGCTTACGGTCCATTTATTCTTAAATTTAAATGCTTGTACTTTTATGGACAGAATGTTCTGTCTGTCCTCTCTGGTCATTACCCTGCCCCTCCGAAGGGGAGAGGGGTATTGTCAGTCAGTCAGTCAGTCAGGTTCATGCAAAAACTACTGGACCTTTTTTCATGAAATGTTCAGGAAAGCTGCAAGGTGGTCCAGAATAGAGCCCATTAAATTTTGGTGAATGTAGGTCGAGGTCACAGTCACCAAAAATATGTTTTCACAATGATAAGAGATAGGGCAAATCAGGTAAAATGTATGAAAAGGGGACAGGGTTTGTTGTGCCGGGCACCACTTATATTTCTGTCTATTCTCTGGAAGTTTGCAAATGTGAACCCACATGGAGGAAATGGAGCAGTACTGCTAAAAATCATGGGGGTAGTGTTGAGATTTGAAGGGAATAATAAACAAAAATGACATAATTTTTTAAAAAACAAACTGCCAGTTGGTGAACTAACACTTGTAATATTAACAGCCATTCCTATTCTGTCATTCCCACATTTCTTCTTCTAAAAAATCTCTAATCTTCTTGGTATTGGGGAAATATTTTAATTCAAAGCGGCACCCTCTGGTGGATTAATCACCAAATGCTCATTCTAATGCAATGGATGCATAGAAGCATAAACGCAGTGATGTCTGAAAATAAATAATGACAAAAGACTTGCCAATTTACATACAAGAAGTGAACATAAATTGACCTTAATACTACGGTGACAACAGTGATTGAATTCATTTGCTGGTTTGTTTGACAGAGCACTCGTAAAATTTGTTCACAATACAGACTGTCACAAATATTGGTGCAAAAAGCAGTTTATGTTTTTGAGATTACTAGACACTCAGTATTTCCACTAGAAATGTCACCAAATCGGCCAAGACCCGTTCTTCATTCAAGAAGATTGAAATGAAACGATCAGGGTATGTTTTTTGAAAAACTAACAAAACATTAACTACAACAATTTTCTTTGTGGCCTTCTGATCTCACTAAAATAAAGGCTTCCTGCAAACTGAAGTAGGTTTAGACTGTTTTTTTTTTTTTTTGCCTTCTCTGACCTACAACACAGTTGACTGAATAAGGTGATACGTGGCTTTGCATACATGTAAGAGGTTTACTGCACACACCAGTAATAGTGCAATTGTTAATACATTTTCCTCAACATGCTCTTCTCCTCATACGCACGTAAATGAAAAATACACAATCATATTTAAATGAGGGAGAGAAAACAAGGAGGGGAGAAGACGGATAGCCGGGAGGCTTTGGAAGGGGCTTGATTTACATGCTCTGTCAATTCCCTATTGCTAGCCGACATACATAATTCATCCTTTTTATTGACTGTTCGGGAATTCTATTAGGCGATAGACTGATACTCCCAAGAACAAAAGATGACTGTCCTTTTCATGAGTGTCATCAGGAGCAGTATGTATGAGAGATCCAAAGACCTATTCCTCTTTGCACCTGGGGATTCTATCCATGACACACAGGGCATCTGCAAAGAATGCATTTCCCACATGTTGACTGAATAGCTTCATATATTCTGTCATCCTTCTGCCGAGATTAATCAGAATAAACGGCAAGCTTGGTATCCTTGGCAATAGACGTGCTCTAAGCATAAATTAATTTGGCAGCAGGATCAAAACACGAGTGAATAAATAAACAGCATGTTACAATAAGATACGCTGCAATATACTGTTTTCTGGGATACAAATCTTTTATTCACAATCCTACATGGGGATCCTTGGCAGATCCACTCTGATTTTCCTACAAGGGTGCACGAAAGTCTCTCGTCATCTGGACCCGCTTTATTTTCACTAAGGTCAGGGGGGTCACTGGGGGCCTAATCCAGCTACAATGGGTGAAGGCGGGGTACACCCTGTGTGAGTCTCCAGTTCATCTCAGGGCTGAACATATATAGACAAACAATCACTCTCACATTTACACCTATGGGCGATTTAGATTAACTAATTAATCAGTGCATGTGTTTGGACGGTGGGAGGAAACCGGAGTACCTGGAGAAAACCCATGCTGACACGAGGAGAACATGCAAACTCCACACAGAAAGGTCTGGTGTGGGAATAGAACCAGGGACCTTCTGTCTGTGAGGCATGAGTGATAACCACTGCACCACCGTGACAGTATGAATTATTTATTTTTCAAACAACAAAACCTGGACATAAGTTTCTGGAATGGAATTAGAAGTCGTTGTTTTGTTGGTTTTAATCTTGGTCTATCAAATATAGATGTGAGGCTAGTGTTAGAGCAGATGTGAGGAATCAGATCCATCCACAGCTCGATTTATCCCATTCGATGTGATAATATTGAAGACAACCAATGTATATCAAGGATCGTAACGTCATTACAAGTAATTTCGATGACGATATGATACGTTTAAATGACACATATGAAGCCAACTAAACAATAACTAAAAAGTAATTATAGTCAGATTAATCACTGCATCCCCAGATACTTAATACACTTTAAAACTGAAAAATATCGATTGTGTCCAAAGCGCTTCACACCAGTAGGCGACTGCTTCTACGCAGGGTGCTGCCAGACCTACTGGGAGCAATTCAGAGTTCAGTGTCTTGCCCAAAGACACTTCGGCAGCCATAACTAGGACACAAACCACCAACCCAACGACCTGCTCTACCAACTGAGCCACAGCCACCCTATGAATTGAAGATGGGATTATCTCCAAGCAAATCATCCTGCCTCTCATAAAGACTGACATAGATGTGTGTTTTTGGCTCCTGCTGTTATCTGACCTAGACGGTGTTCAACAAGGATAATTCAGCCAAAATGCAGTTACAGATTTTCTTTTACCGAAATCAAAGAAAAACAGAAGAAAGTGTCATGCAGCTATCGCAAAAAGTAGGACACACGGCATGTAAAGAGATGGTCGAGCTGCACTGATCTAGAACTGCCCCATTAGTGTACCCCTAATCAACAATGAACACAAGTATAACTAATATTGATGAGTAATCACTGCAGGAAAAATATGCACTTTAAATAATGTAACATGAAAAAATGACCATTTAGGGGGAATTATTATATATTATAATTATTATATAATTATTTAACAAACATATAACAAGCACACAAGTACAATATGGCCTTTCCTGGCTCTACTCAGTGAGTGAGTGAGAAGGTCTTATCCTGTGGGTTTGGTCCATAATACTAATAATAATCTGTTCTGTCTTAGCATCGACTTCAAAAATAATTTGTCAAGGATACACATTTGAATTCCTTTGTTCCCCCTTTCTCTCTCTATATATATATATATAGATAGATAGAAGTTTACTTTGAACAAAAAAACAAATACAAAATGAAACAAAATAAAAAAAACCAGCAAATAAATGCAACAATATGTTCAAAATGACAGAACAACGGATGGATTGTGTTTGTATTTTATTTGTGAATTTTTAACCACATTTACCCATAAATGTTCAGTGTCTAATGACCTAAAATGAACAGCAACTGGATTAGTTTGAAGACACATTTTTACTCCACATAGTATTGTTTATTCCTTGTTGGTTCAGTTACAGCAGGGGTGTCAAACATGCGGCCCGGAGGCCAAATGTGGCCCGCCAAAGGTTCCAATGCGGCCCTTGGGCTGAATTTACAAAATGCAATAATTCCACAGTCTAGGCTGTGGAACTGATTTTAGTTCAGGTTCCACAGAACAATATTATCTAGAGTCAAATAACATCATAATAACCTATAGAAATGAACAAATCCAGATTTTTTTTCCCTTATTTGATTATTTAAAATTCATTCAAAATTTTGTCTTTGTTTTAGTGCAATAAATAACATTAAGCTGTGAAAATATCAACATTTACAAACCATCCTGTAACAATAAAATAGGAATAACCTCAACAAATATGAAGAACCTGAAATATCTCAAGAAAATTAAGCACAATTTGAAAAATGTTCTACTTCTTTAACTAAGAGTTTAGTGTCTTTGTAGAATTGATCCACAATGCAAATGTAGAAGTGATAAGTTGTTGTTAAAATGACACTTCTTTTTCTTAAGAAATGTTAGTTTTTTCAGGTTATTTTTTTGTTTGGATAGTTTATAAATGTAAATATTTTCAAAATTTAATGTTTTAATATTTAGATGTTTCTACACTAAAACAAAGATAAGATGATTTAAATGTTATTATTTATAGGTTATTAATCTATTATTTCACTGGTTTGGCCCACTGGAGGTCTAATCAGACTGACAGAAAGTGAGTTTGAGACCCCTGACTTACAGAATATGAATTCCTCCATTTTTTCGCATTAACTTTCATGCATAACTTGAATATTATAAAAGTAATGTATGACACCTACTGTGTGACGCACATGTCAAAATTATTACCTGACTACAGCAAGGGGCTTAAGAGAAAGAAACTGTATTTTCACACAGAAACAGCTATTTATCAAAAGTATTAGACAACCACCTGTTGTAAATTTCAACCTTCATCTGTCACTGAAGACATCAAAGAATTCTGTAACAACCATTAAACCCACATAGTTTATGTGACAACATGGACAGGTGATATTAAGGAAACGCTGATGTCTGTCTTCTGATAGGATATGAATAACAGACTAATGAGCTTCTTCAAAGACTTCTGACAGAAACTTGGAAAAGAAATCTTTTATGTGGCGTATTTTGAACAAGACGTTTGTAGGATTCTACTGTGGCTTTTAAAGTACTTCTGAAGAGACAGTCAACTAGTGAGAGACATGCAAAGTAATGACTAGAGGTTTTTTTTTTTTTAATTACTCCTGTCTACTGTACATGTACATGTACTGTACAGTACGTGTTTCTGTTATTCTGATTAGCCCAAATGATCCATGGGTAAGAACAGAAGCATTTCTGTGCAACTGTTGTAAGTAACTCAGTATAAGTACTTCATTACTGTACTTAGAGTAAGTAGATGTTTTAGGTATCTGTACTTTACTTGAGTATTTCTTTTACTGGCAACATTTTACTTTTACTCCCTACATTTTTGCATGACTATCTGTACTTTATACTCTTTATATTCTCAGAATAACCTCATTACTTTTTCAAACTAAACAGATGCGACAGTATGAAAAATAAGTCACTTCAGAGGGAAAATAAGTGGAGGAAAGGAACTGACTTTATATATTATAGTTATATGAGCATTATCTCATAATTTTGACTTTTTAATCTTACAATTTTGACTTTTAATTTCACAATTTTAACATTTTATCTTAAAAGTATACATACACACACACACACACACACACACATATATATATATATATATATATATATAGTCTCATTACTTTTTTTTTTTATCTCAATTGAGGTTTGTTTTTCCTAAATGTCCTGCCCATACCCACAAAACTGAGTACTGCGACCTGATCAGACACATTATCTACAAAGTAACTCAATTTTAAAGGCTTTATTTTGGATACTTTTTAAACTTTTCTGATTTTCCCAGGTTAAATAAGTATTATTGCATTCATGGCAACAAAATGTTTTACTTTTTACTTTTGTACTTTATTATAATTGAGAAATTGTACTTCTTTACTTTTACTTCAGTAAAGGCCTTGAATCAGTACTTCTACTTTTACCAGATTATTTTTTCATACAAGTAGCTGTACTTCTACTTAAGTGCAGAATGTGAGTACTTGTATCACCTCTGTTATGACCAAGCTGCAACAGAATCTGAATGAGATAATCCCTCCCGTCATTGAACAACCTTGTCTTAAATTGCCATCTTTTGACACATCTTCAGAAACTTTCATCTTTTGTCTGCAGCCTTAGCGTCACCACTTTCAAGACCTTGTTTGTGCTGCACTTCAAAAACTAATTAGTTGATCCCTGCCTCTTTCTGTGTGCCTTCTTCTGGATGCCAATCTATAGTTTAATTGACAGCAGCCCCACTAGTTCTCATGTGTTGAAGAAGCCTGAGGAAAAAAAGGAAGTACCATTGCTATTGTTTTAAATTGTTAATATCATATTAAAATCAAAAGAACAGTTTCCATAATGTCTTCACCACATAAGCCATTCCCATTGTGAAGGCAGGGGGCATGGGATTCCCCTTCAATATCCAGACTTCCGTGGTTGTTGAGCTTGCTAATTACCAATGCAGACATCCCAGGGGGAGGGTATGCACACTGGATGGTGGTTTGTAATTAAGACACAACCTTGATGAATAAGAACTCTTTTAGTAGACTCCCATTGGAGGTCAGGGGTACTCGTGGATAATTCCATAGGTGCTTAAGACATTTAACTTAATATGCGGTGCTGTGCCCTTAACTAAGATTAAAAAGTTTAATGATATTCAAACTCACACCACACTAGAGCATTGTGGGTAGGGCCGTGATGATCTTTTTTAATTTCCATGAAATTAGAAATGTTATAATGGACTGTATTTAAATCAATGGGCATTGTTTTGTGACCCCTACAAAGTTGCAAAGCTATTATTCTCCTGAACTGGCATTATATTCACTGAGGTTAGGTAAACAAAGTGCCTTCGTAATTGCTAAGAATCAAACTTCCCATGTCCAATACAATTCTCTCTGAGGGGTTTGAGCTGTTGTGCCTGAGCTAATGAGAGTCAGAGAAGCAGGAGCACAGGCGTTATGTGACACTCTTTCTCCACTCTTAATTTGTGAACTTTCCCTCAACTAGCAACCAGGTAGCTTCATCTCTTAGCTGGAGTGGCTCCAAGGGCACACCAGGGTCTCCCCTCGGGCGCTCAGGGTAGCACTGGCAGAATAGCATTAACACCTTGGGGAGCAGACTCCACTGTTGAGGTGTTTGCACTCGAAGGCCACAGGCAGCAGCTCCATGGAGAAGAGCAGGACACGGTTACTTTTTAAAAGCTAGAAATGTGTGTGAGCTGATTGTGAACAGGTTTGGAAAAACTACAGCGGACTTTGATGGGAAAGACACTGACTTCTCTGTTTATCTTTTTTTCTTTTTTTTTAATGTTATAGCACTGTGGAATAAGCATTAGTTGATAGATGATAGAGCTCTTTCATGATATTTACCAACACGAATACCAGTACTAGTACTGTACTGCACTACTGAGGCATTTAAAAAGGTACTATAGTGCATTTGAAAAGTACTGGTACTTGCAACAGCGCGCAAACTCAGCACGTAATGTGGTGTTGTAACTAGGATACAGCTAAGCGGAACAGAAGAGGAGAATGACTGCTGCACCAAATCCTACCTTCATTAACAAGCCAGGAGCAAGAAGTGCAATATGGAAGTATTTCAGTTTTACCACAAACGAGAAAGGAGAAATCATAAATACAGAGCTACCAGTCTGCAAACAGTGTTTTAAAACATGTCTGGTGAAGGGCGGAAACACTTCCAACCTGCTAAACACTGACAAGTCAAACCCCAAACCTTCTGGTTCAGGGAACAACAGGTAGGCTAATACATGAACTGTAAGATTTTTTTCTTAAAATTCCAGGGAGCCATTAAGTTTAACCTCCGCCTTCAATAGCAGAGAATACGAAATATAGGCTTTTTCAAATATCCTACAAAAGCTCAGTAGTCTAGTTATAATGGTTCATAGTGCACGCACAGCACAGACACCTAAAAGTTTGTTTCCGTTCGAAACACTCACTCAAAGACGAACAATAGTCTTTCAAAAAACTAATTCAGTGATGTGTGTTGGTCACATGGAGCAGCTGCTGCAGTTGTCCCCCTCTCTGTCTAGTTGTACGCTGCTGTGCGGAGACATGTAGAGACTAGCCTAGTTTTTTTTTTCCATACCCACATCAGTTACATAAAGCTAAACAAAGAGTTAAATAAAGCAAAACACTCCGAGTAATAACAAAACAACACACTACAAAGGAAACAAAAAACTAAAATAAAAATATACAAAAAGCATTATTACATAATTATCTGAGCAATTCTACAAAACTATGGGTTACCAAACATCACCAAAAGTTCTCCTTAAAGCAAGATTTATTTCCAATTATTACTATGGACACTTAAAAACATTAATCTCTTGAGGTATCCTGATGTATTAAGTGATGAAAATGTAGCTGTGGTGCAGTTATACAGAGAAGTGATGACAAACTCAGATGCATGAGGAATTATGACTACAGGTCAGAGGTATGACTACTGAGTTCACATGGTTACTATAACCTGTCAGTCATCAGGTCTCTGAGGGTAAGTCCAGGTGTGAAACTCCTACCTTTCTTCCAGGAGTTTGTCTCCCAACATCCAGCGAACATGTGGTGCAGGGTAACCGGTGACCACACAGGGCAGCAACACCGTGGCGCCCACCACCTTGGTCACAGCCACTGGTTGCAACAGGAACTCCAGCTTCCTCTCTTCTCCAGTTTCTTGGAAGGGAGGAGAAAAAAAAAGGTGAGGGTTAACACTAGAGTGAAGGTTCGGGTGAGTAACTGAAGCAGAGCAACAGCCTTCTACTTAACGGGTGTCATCTATCTCAAAACCTTGAAAAAAAGTTATGTCTGGAGGGTGGTTGGTCCTGACACCCAAACCTGGCGTGGTCAGATGAATAATGTCTGCGTTGATGGCTGAGACAGCTGAAATTTAGTGAACTCTTTAGGAGTTCAGAGCTCATATATTTCCAGCTGAAACAAACTGCCTGTTAACCTAGCCACACCATGCCTATTCATTACATGTATAGGTCTAGGAACCCTTCATAGTCAGGGGAGGTGGGGCTAAAAGGTTGTCTTTCAAATCCTCTGTATGCAATAGAACGGTACTACAACCAATCAGCATAATCTTTAGGATGATGTACTTGGACGCTGGAAAGTTCATGGAGGGGTCCGAAGAAAGTTAGGAATGACTAAACACAATGGTTGATTATGGAGTCACTTCTGTAAAAAATAATTTAAAGATTGCTGATGTTTTCTCACATTCTTCACTCATCTTTGATAAAGGGGAATCACCACCTGTTGTTCTTCTTCTATGGTTATTTGTCTCTGAATCGTTGCAAGGTTACTTTGTTACGCCCGCCCTCTGACTCTATATGTCACCGTGCTTCGTCGGCCAGTTTCAAGGAAATCTATCCAAAAGTTGAATCGTGCGTAACTAGACTACTACAGTATCATATTACATGTGCATCCTAGCACGACTAGGCTAACTGCCTCCATGTAAAACAAGAAAAAAAAAACATATACACAACAAAAACCAAAATGGTTGCAAAGACTATCTTTTCATTATCTTATTCTTTTTCACTCACTTATTGATGCAGACATTAAAAAGTGAATGCCTTGGACTTTTCTTGTTTTTCTTTCTTTAAACTCATTTTGAGACCATTAACCCATCCACGTATGAACTATTATACAACTGAAAACATTACCCCCCCTCCAAAAAAAAAAACCCAGGAATAATAGAATAGAACAATAGAATTAATTATTAAGATACATACATTACATACATCTCCATCAAAATAACATACAATTGATTTAGGAAAACTTCACATAAAATGTACATATAGTGGATAATTAATTATTGGATAATCCAAGAACCAACTCTGACCTTGTAGAACTACATCCAGGCTAAAACTGGATAAACTTTATGACAAAAGAAATACTACAGAGATAAGAATTCTCATAATGTATGAGTATATTGTGAACTTCCAAAAACAAGTTGAATTTTAAACAAAGGAATATACATTTAAGACACTTAAGTCCTCAAAAACACACTGATTCAAGCTGATTCTTGTAGGCTTCAACCATCAAACACCCAAAAGCATCTAGTTGTTTAAAATATTTAATATTTTTTAATCTACTAATCCTATCAATACAGTAAAACAAGATAAAAGTTTCTGAGCTTTTCAACGTCATCACCACTTTTTTCAGATGCATCTATAGTATCTGCAGTGAACATGGACTCCTCCATTACAAAATTGGTTCACCAGTAAAACCCATGTAGTTGATGTGGCTGTAGACCTTTCTTTAATGTACAATTATATATCTTTTGTTGAAAATGTAATGTGTTACAATCACTATTGATTTTACTGAGCACTACAATGAACAACCAAGTAAATAAAAAAAATCTCAAATATCTTATTTCCACATTTTGGAAGTCATCACAAAAAAATTGTTGTGGGTCTTCATAGGTTAAATAAACCACTTGAATAAAGATATAAATCTGTAGCTTTAACATCTAGCAACAGCAAAAACTAAATTTCTTCCAGGTTTATGAGATTTCCTCCTGTACACACCAGGTCTTTGACACTCCATGAGACATCCTTAGAGGAGACATAAAGAGATAAAAGCCCCCACTGGGGTCTTGTTGAGGTCTGATTTATGACCCCTAATATCTTCTCTGTGCTGGCAGGAGCCTAGTGCTGAACAACTCAGTAAATAAAACTTCTGGAGGGGGTGAGACGAGACACTGCCACAGTGGAATTCAACCCCTCTGAGTTACTACTGCTGTATTGCGGCATCACTGATAACCCCATTGAGATTTCTACGCCTCCTTTGGCTTCCACTTCTTTACAGTTCACATTTAGGTTGATGTGTTCATGTTACAAGAAAGAAGAAACCCATAGAGGACACCATGAGCCTCTGTAATCAAATCAAGCACTGAACTATAAATTAATTTCAATTTGCTGCACTAGAGGCTCTACAATAGTCTTGAAGCACTGCTTAATTGCACAGTAAGGATGTGAAAATGTTGTACTTATAGGTATCTATCTACTGAGGACGAGCAATGATATAAATGATTTCTATTTAGAGTTGAAATAATAAACTCAAATCGATTAACAAAAAATGTATTTTGAATTTCCTAAATCAAAACCTTGTTTGTTGTTTATAGAGACACTGTATATATACTGAAGATAAGATAAGATAGTCCTTTATTAGTCTCACTAGGGGTTTCCAGGTTTACAGCAGCACAGAACAGAAGAACTCACAAGAGCAGCACAGCAACATACATTTCTATGCACACGATTTACATTTTTGCACATGGGATTATTGCACATATAGCAGGTTATTTGTTGCAGTTTGTGTTTGTGTTGTGGATCCTGACAGCTGTAGGAAGGAAGGACCTGCGATACCTGTCCTTCACACACCTGGGGTGTCTTATTCTGTCACTAATGGAGCTCCTTAGTGCAGTCAGTGTGTGTTTGAGGGGGGGTCTCTGACCAAGATGGAGGACAGCTTGGCTGTCAGCCTCCTTCTACCCACCTCCTCTACAGGATCTAGAGGACACCCCAGGACCAAGCTGGCCTTCATTTGTCCAGCCTCTTCCTGTCACCTGCTGTGATGCTGCTCCACCAGCAGACCACAACAGAGTCGTAGAAGGTCCTTAGGCGTGCCCCCCACACCCCAAAAGACTTGGAAACTTTAAGACTGTTTTATTGTTTTATATTAGGGATGTGGAAATTCCACAAGAATCAAATCTCTGCATCAAAAATCATTTTGTAATGTCTAAGAAATATCTGCATTGTCAGAGCATCATTTTGATAGTTTTTCTGATTACCTGGTGCGATCTGGAGTTGGGCTTCATCACTGGTCTTTGACGCCCCCACATTCTCCACCAGGCAGCGGAAGAGGCCAGTGTCAGACTCTGAGGCATTGCTGACCACTAGGGCACCATTGGGTAGCTGGATCAGCCTCGTATTGAGTTCCAGTGGCTGACGGTCTTTCTCCCACCGGGTGAAGGGCACTAGGTCTGAGTTGACTTCACAGGACATCACCTGACTGTCTCCTAGGTGGACTGTGGCAGCTGACGGCTGACTGCTAAACCTTGGCATCCCTGAAAAACAACACAAAGGCACTGTTAAAGCAGCTTTTTCTGTTTAATAACAATTAACTTGTACATGTTGACATATTTTCGATGGAGGAAAGTACTGGTATCCATCCATTAAATAAAGTTTTGGTATGTTTTACCCATTCAATAGTTCAAATTATGCATAATATCTGCAGGTTGTTCCTTTACATCATATATTATTTTATTGAAAGACATCAGAATGTGCTAAATGACTATAAATATTGGGGCCATATGGCACAGGCCTGCTTTAGTATGTGTTTGCTCTGCATCTTTAAGAAGTCTCTGCGTCCATGTAATGTGGATCTGCACATGGTGCATCTGGGTGCTGTACAGGGTAAAGACAGCAGTTTCTACTGACAGTTACAAGGAGTTCCTCAGTATTATCCAGACAGATGTCTGTTCTGTGCAATCAACACAATACCTAATGCATTTTCTCATTCATTTTGCTAGTATTGAAGAACATACAGGTCCATCCCCTGTCATCATTAAAACCACAACTTTTCCAGCTTGAGATATTTCAGCTTCTTTTCGGGGCCCAAATGTCCAATTTGAATTAGGATTTATATATTTTTTTAATTTAGTTTCCACTTTTGAGTTTTTCATCGATTCAATTTCATCCAACTAAGGTGTATACAAGGCATTTAAAATGTCAGACTAAGGCAATAATTCAAGATTTTCTAAGTGTATGTAAATGTACTGACTAATAGCGGAGGTGCCAAAGTGATATGATGGCAACGAGATAAAATTCGACATGAATTAAACAAATCTTCGAGGCAATGAATCTGCCTCGTACATTTTTTTTTCATTGAATTATTGTAATTCCTCAAAGAATCCTTTCACCTCTAGTTTTCAGTTACACCTAGAAAGGCTCTGATCTGAAACTGACAGCTAATATAGGCGCAACTTTCTTTTTAGCTACAATACTGGAGAATAACAGCATATTGGAAGTGACAGTTGCCATCCATATTCAGGTTTCTTAGCAGTGAAGCAGGCCAAAAATGCAACCCCCCATCCAGCCCTGACCTCTTGAACAAACAAATCCTCAAACTCAAACACACACACACACACAAACACACACTCGTTTGCATGTCTCATGAGGACCCTGTTTGTAATCAAGTAGCCATTTGAATGTAAGCACTTTTTAAAATAAATTCAATAAAAAAAATTATGACAGAAAAATTATAAAATTTAATTACAATTTAATAAATAAAATAAATTAATAAAACAATTATTTAAAAAAATAAAATAATTTTTTTTTATTAAACTATGAAGAAAAGTGAAAAATAAAAAAAAATACATAAAAATAAATGCTTCTTTTTTTAACCACACATCTTCAAACCTTTGAAAAATACATGCTTCACTTTGCTTGCTTTGCTTCCCTCATGCTTTATGGGGACCTCCAGAAAAAACACATTAATATATTTACAGGGCTCCATCATTTCTGTTTTACTAGCGGGGACATTTATATTTAACCCTCGTGGGGACCTGAATTTTGGTCCCCATAGTGTCAGAGGTCCCCATGGTGTTACAGCGTAAACATATGAATGTCCCTAGAAAGATAGGAATACACACACACACACACACACAGGCGACCCACACATACGCAAAGCAGTGCAATCACTTATCTTTGATGGTGAATGTTAATTTGCTGTGTACTGTAGGAGACACACAGCACTAATTAAAAAAAGGTTGGATCTACGGGGTATTTGTGCAACGCTGTACCCCAACTTTCATCTTGGCAAAATAATTATTTCCTGCATTTGAAGCCATTGATCTGGAACCAACACTTGCAGGGCCACGTACAAAACAATCACACACCCACAATAGCTTCAATTAGAAAGAACTTATAATGTGTAAACTGCAAATAGTGTTCTCGGGTTTATTAGTGAGGAAGAGAAGTTGTTTTTTTAAGAAGTGAGAAGGCCACTCTATCTGGAATGAAAAGAATATCATGCTGTGTTATTATCATGGAGGGCTCTTGAGTGTTTGGCTTGACTGTGGTTGTCTCCGTGGAGATGGTGTGTGTGTGTGTGTGTGTGTGTGTGTGTGTGTGTGTGTGTGTGTGTGTGTGTGAGTGAGTGAGTGAGTGAGTGAGTGAGTGAGTGAGTGAGTGAGTGAGTGAGTGAGTGAGTGAGTGAGTGATTAATAAATGATCATTTCATTAAATAAAGAAGCTAGAGTGAGTGAATGTTGATCTATCTGGGAATAAGCATTTGCCTTGTGCTCTTTGGCAGAAGCGCTGCTCAAACTCATGCTGAGTGATGATTCGGTGACACTGCCCCCTCTCACCTCTTCAAATCTCCTGCCAAGAGCGGCTCCAGGCTAAATCACACATCAAGATAAGCCCCAAACAGCTACAGACTCCCCTTCAGGCCCAGGCCAATGCACACAGCGTCTCTGACTTCAATCTCAGCACAATAGTTCAACTAATATGGGTTTAGCCGATGCCAGGGCTGATATTTTTATATCGAAGCTGCCAATCACCTCCTGCATAATCACAGTGGGGTAGAAAAATCCTCGACTAAATCATTTAGATTAGAGTCACAGAACCTCCTGGTTGGATCAGATATTATTTCTACAGATTAACAGCTGTAGAGCATGAGAAATAAAATGTCTGTCTAGCTGTTGGGGATTAATCACATATCTCATTTTCAATTAATAGTTAGTATCAAGGCAAATAATAGGTTGAATGTAAAGAATGTTCATAGGAGTTTTGAAAGCTAAAAATGAATATATCATAGCTTTACACTGCCATGGAATTTGTCTGTCAGTGTAAAACATAACAGGAAATGTTCAGTGGGGGGTAGGGGGCTAATCTGCCTTGATGGAGTAAAGTTGAAAATCTGGAGTCTAATTGAAAATCTAGGCCTATGTACAGTGTCAGAAAAACTGAATATCAAGTTATGCAAGTGTGAATTAAAGCTTCACACCTGCATGACTTGACCAAAGCAATTTGACACCTGAAGCAATGTCTAAAATCTGTGTCAAACATGTGTCTTACATTATTACAGTATTTAGATTTTTTTTTTTTTTTTTGCTTAGGTGTTGTGTCTATGATCCAATCCCATTTCAAGCCTTAACCCCCCCCTTGAAACAGAGCTGAAATATTCCCTTATGAAATGGGACAAGCCTTGGTGACTTGTTATTTCATCAATGTTGCTATTAACAGATGAGGTAACTGTGTCTTCACCATCCAACCAGCAGCTGTAACTATCTGTGTTGCATGGGCTTTGAGCATCTTTTTGTGGTTTTCAACTATAAACTGCACAAATGTGATCTGAAACACACTGGAACTGCGTGTGTGTGTGTTTAATCATGGGTTAATTTTCCTGAAAAATTAACTCTTTTATGTGTGGTGTCACTCAAACGTCACTTTAAACTATATTTACAATAATTCATGTTAATGAGTCATCTTTGGTCTAGATATAGTATTATAAAACTAACATTACTATATGGATTATCTAATCAATATAGTATATATGTATATAAATATGACCTCCTCTGCCAAGGAGGTAATAATGTTTGTTTGTTAACTTCATTATGTTGCTTTAATGGTTAGTCTGTTTGTCTGTTTGTCTGTGTGTGTGCGTACATGCACATTCCCACACTTCTCACTCTAGTGTCGCCAATTTTTAATGGATCATTCTGAATTTTGGCATGTAGAAGGAGACGCATATAAGGAAGACACACCAAGTTTCAGCCGACTCAACTCACTACTTCCGGTCTGATGCCATATAAAATTTTCACATCACCATCGCAGAGATTTGCTGTTTTCAACATGTGTTGGTGATTTAACATGGTAATGTGTGATCATGATGTATTTGTGATTTTACAAGATTGCAGATTTCATATGTCTGTTTGTTTGTCTGAGCAGGATTATGCATAAAGTTTCGAAAATTATAGATAATGGGTCAAGGAAGAACCCATTACATTTTGAGCGATGAAGGTCAAAGGTCAAGGCCACACTAAAGGTCAACAGCTAAAACAAAAGTGGTTATATTTTTTTCATTCACATCACATCACCTCACTTTCAGACATCAGATGGGTCAACACCTATGGCTCTTGGCGGAGGTCTGCTGTCTCTGCCTGCCTTGTTATTATTAATATATATCCACTACAGTTACATTTTACATCAAGGTTTCCTGTATGTTATTTTTATGAAGAAAGGCTTTTTAAGACTACATTAAAAAAACATATTATGACTAAAGTTGTGTACAAACAGTTGGTTGTAAGTCATGTATCTCACTTATTCATCCATTTGGACACAAATAATTTTAGTGGGAAATAATCACATTCTGTTCATTCATTCATATGCTTTATTTAATTCACTAAAGTGGGCACCATGCAGTGGCTGATATCTGATATTCTAAATAAGGACAGTATCTGCCTGACATATGGGAAAGCTGATATATTTGTCTAACTTGATTTGACAAATGCATCCCCACAGCTCTTATATCAGCTTCATATGGTTGCTGTTTAATGAACAACAAACAACTACAGTCATTGGACTGAACCAGAATATTTGATACTGAAACTTGAAAACTACATACAAGGTCTCTGTAATGGGCTGTAAATAACAAATGAAGAGGCTGGAGATAATAGCCACAAGTTCATGTTTAAGGTTAAATAGCTGAGATACACCCATAACTTTATACCAAGGCTTAAGTAACAGAAAAGAAAAGAAAAGAAAAGAAAAGAAAAGAAAAGAAAAGAAAAGAAAAGAAAAGAAAAGAAAAGAAAAGAAAAGAAAAGAGAAAAGAATAACAGGTCAGTTGTTTTTAATCTACTTACATTTGTTGCCTGTTCAAATAACCGTTGAATTGAATCAAATCAATAATTACAGCTCTATACTTTACATTCCAACTCACCATCTGTGATTATCACTTAGGATGCATTTTAACTGCAGAGATGAACAGGCTCCTTTCTAACTTTAACTGTTGTTTGCACTTTGCAGCTGAGCATTTGCTCCCAGCTCTTCATCGACTACTCCTCAGTTCCTCCAACCTCATCACTATCTTCGGCTGACTTCATCAGTTTTTTTGGTTTGTAAATGAATGCATAAGGACGTCTAACCTCAGAACTATAAGTTAAAATATAGCCACATACATACATACATGTTGTGTTGTTAATTAATAGGATGCTTCACCTTTGGATCTCTCCATTTCCACATGTGTGTATGTGCACTTCCTGGCCTGTATATAAGCATATTACATGTGGGTCAGGACTGGGCACTAAAGAAGGGAAGTGGTGAGTGTTGCAGTTAACACTATCGATTCCAATTAATCACAATTCCCCGTTGAAATCGACTGCTCAGGAACTTCATTTTCCACACCCGTGCTCAGCACCATCTATTGAACCAAAGTGTTGTACTGCCACTATCAACACTTATTACCTGAGTGTGATGAGGCTAAATTATTCCAAGGGACCAAAAGAGTCTTAGTGGAGAGATTACGAGAATGGAAGAGTTTTATGCTAATGGGGGGCTTTGTTTATTTCTCATAGGACTAATAAAATCAAAATGTCACTCTGGTAATACTGTATTTCCTCAGTCTCAGTTTTATACATGGTAAATGGACTGCATTTATATAGTGCTTTTACATTGTCATGGTGCTCAAAGTGCTTTAAAAGTAGAGTTGCCTTTACCAGAGTTATGCCTTTATGACAATAGAGCTAGTGGTCATGGGAATTTTTTTGTCCCTTAAAAACACCACCATTCCAGATGAAGGTGTCACTGCAATCCAGTTTAAACAAGTATTCAGACAATATTTAATCTCACCCCTTGCTTAAAACTGCTTGCGAAAAAAAATAGGCTTACTGGAATATTGATAAATTGTCTTGAGTCTACTATGATTTTGTGGCTTCAGTTGTAAAATAAGACAATTGAAGAAATGATTGGTCTCCCCGACTATATTTGACATGAATCATAATTATTTTTCTGTCCTTCTTCTCATTGTTCCTTTTGATATCAAGTTTCTATCATTATTCACTGTTTCAGAGTTACAAAATCCATCCTTATTTGCTTTTGATGTACTTGTTCATTCGAAATACATCATTCAAATCAAATCAAATCAAACCATCAAAAATCAACTCTTCGTCACTTATTGCTGATCCTCCATTTGAAGACACCACCTATGATTTAAATATTTCAGCTGCCTAATAATCATAAGCTTAATGTTTATGGTTCATGGTGATCAGTGATATTTAATGATCCAATTAAAGTCAATTTCCATCACAGTCTATGTTTGACACACAAACAATGTTACAGAAGTAAATTTTGCGATATGTCACCTTTGACCTCCACTATTGGTCGTAGGTGATAGATAACACCAATTATGAAATATTCATTCTGCATTGAATCTGAAAGTTCTGTGACCCTCCATTCTTGAGTTATAACACATAATGTGATTGTGACCTTTTAGTTAATTGTGACCTTGACCTTTGACCTTTACTCAGATGGATCATCAAATTTCCTACTGGACCAATAAACAATCTTGAATATTGTTTGTAGGTGGCATTTGACTTGTTTGTTGTTATTTATATTCACAGGCTTTTGTTTTTGTTTTATCAAAATATACACATTTTGTTAAATCTTTATAGATATTTTTATATATCTTTTGACTTTTATACTTTTTGTAGTTGTTGTTTCAGCTAGTTTTGGAATAAAGGACAAGTTTGTAATTGTTTGTAACTGTTTCAAATGTTTACACGTTTTCACCTTTTTAATAATCAAACTGAATGGAAGAACATAATTGATAGATTAATTCAAAGCTGTAACAAATTTAAACAGAGCCCAAAAAAAGATTACACATTCCACTAAAGACTGTCATGATGTTCTTATCCTCAGCCCTGAACAAGAACAAAATGCTAATTTTATTAAACCCATGTGGTAGAAATGTGCCTGTAGTTGTCGGTGTCGACCACACACCCGGCCATTATCACATTCCAGTTACTATTTGAAGAACCGTATCTTATGTTCTTAGAAAATAAAGTGGTTAACTCAAGAATGGCACAGAATCCTTCCTTTGTGAAGTGTTAGTTAGATTAAACAGGCCTTATATCATCTGCATAGCTTTGCCAGTGGAGCTTACAATCATATGGACACTAATGAATGAATATGTCCATCATTCAAGGGAGATTAGTAGAAAAGAATGGAGCCACAGAGAGCTCCGAAACAGGCATGACGACGGTCTACCTCGCCTCAGAGCAAAACCCTGTGTAGTCACGCGTACGCATACACAGGCATATGGTAAAAAGCAGAGGCTGACTCAGGCTCCTACTAGTTGTAATTAAAATCAGGTATAGAATGAATATGCGGAGCTTAATAGAATATGCAGGAGGCTTTAATGAGCACCTTCTAGATTCAGCTGATTTAGAAACTGACATCAGAATAGCAGACTCTCTGTGGATCAGTAAAATATAACTGTGCCATGTTACAAATTTTCAAATAGTGTCAGTTTCAGTAATAAAGAGGGAAATATTTATTTAGAAAGATGCACTGGGCCTCTGTGGAGCTGTGACAACGTGTTGAGTAAGTAGTAGTAATATTTGGAGTGGAACGGGGGGGAGGGGTAGCAAAAGTATGTCTAAAATTGAAGAAAAGACCTAGAATGTTTTGAACTCCAGCTCTAATCATTCACTTTACATTTGACATATTTTCAAGTGTATGATTTAGATAATTAATAAAATGGATGTTAATACAGTATTTGTTATTACGTGTATTTTACACATGTCACAGCTCTGGTTTGAAAATTATCATGAAGGTCAATCAATCAAGTCAGTTTACAACATAACAGGTTGAACAAGGCAGTCGGAGACAGCAGACCTCCGCCAAGGCTTGATATGGCATCATATGACGTCAAAATGTGACATGATGGAGCCATAGGTGTTGACCCATCTGATGTCTGAAGGTGAGACCATGTGAATGAAAAAAACCCACCAGATTCTATCTTGTCTGAATCCTGAGATATTACCACTGATGTGTTTTAGCTGTTGACCTTTAGTGTGACCTTGACCTTTGACCTTCATTGGTCAAAATCTAATGGGTTCTTCCTTGACCCATTATCTATAATTCCTGAAAGTTAAATGAAAATCTGTTCAGAAGTTTTTGTGTAATCCTGCTGACAGACAGACAGACTCAAATTTTAAAACCTCCAAAAAATTGTATTAAGCATGTTTCATATATCTATGAAGGAAAAGTTATTTCATGATATACATATTGTTAGTGTTTTATCACCCAGCAATAATAAGGGCCTACAGTGTCAAAGACTGTGCACAAAGACAAATATCAGGCTGTTCATGTTTCATTCACAGTACAATAAAACAGACACTGTTAGATCATACTGCAATTTTAATGCTTTCATTTAATTCATGTTAAATCCTGGTATTGTATATTAGTCACTTATATTAGATATATGTGTTTAATCCTTAGTTTACATACAGGTGTCCATTTAGCTATAATAGTTAGGTGTTTTCTTTACCAAATAACCCAATGTTCAAACATTGTGCTATGAATGTGAAAGGGTCCAAATTAAAAGCGCCTTATATAATGATGAAATAGTATCTCATCTATATTCCTATTACAGTGTGACAGTGTGTACTTTTACACCTGAGTTAGGAGTTTTCAATTTGATCAATCATAAAGGAGAAGTAGATCACATTACACCTCTATTCATTCCAGAATCCTTGCACCAGAATGTATTTCTATTACACCTTTATTTCCTTCCTTTCCTCCTTGTGAAATTCAACAAGTTCACACTGATTCTCATGGGCTTGGTGAAAGTCATTCTGGGAAATGTGGAAAATCAATATCTTAAATTGAAGTACACAAGTCAAGCTGAGGGAAAGCGGGAGGACTAAAAAAGTAAATTAAGCTTTTCATGTCAGAATAATTCCTTGAATGCGGTGCACTTGCTGTCACAAAATGATATTTATCAGTGTGTCCGTACAAAGGGAAGAGTGCTTTTCTTTTAAGCGCAATAATGAAACCCCACAACTCGTCCTTTCTCTGTAACAATGACTTCCCTTATCAATGCTATTGCAGTTATACAATCCCTGCACACACAAAATGGACAATCACAATCCTATTACACGTGCGTTTTATGAATTTCACATCGCCAGAAAAAAGCCAAATCAGAGTCATCAAGCAGAAAAAAAGACCATTTTCAGTCCGTAAGGTACTAGATCCAACTCCTCATAGGGAATAATTTAGGGTAGCATATGAACACATGGAAATGGTAGCTTTGAAAATCAGACGTTCATCTCTGAATATATGAGATTGAGAGGTACATGCACACTGGGCATATTTTCCCACTGAACCCCCTGCTGTACAATATGCACTAAGCTTTATTCACTTCAGTACATCTTGCTGTTCAGGCTGCTTTGAAGGCCTGCTGCAGCATAAACGATAATTAATTCCCTAATTGAAGGTTTCAGAGCTTCAGGGGAGAATATTACGAAAGGTTTCCTCCTTTAAAGCATATCACGCTCTTCAGCCTACGTTCTTCTGTCAAATTAATACTGTAAAACAGAAAAACATTATTTGCACCTTAGTGATATTTTGTACCTTGAGAGGATTTCAAATGTCATGTAGTCAAACATTAGCCATTTATGACTAAAGCTTGAATGATGTAAGATGGGAATGTGTGGAGCATAGTTACTGTGTTTTATACATGAAACGCATATTTGAAAACCCAACTCCTTGTTTTAAATTATTTTTAATTGAAGTTAATTATTACTTTGAGTCTCTGAAATTGAGTAAAAATAATATATCAATGGTTGATATCTGATTCTCTGGTAATGTACTGTCATCTTTTTATCTTATTTTATTTATTTATTTATTTTTTTGGTTTGTTTTTCTTTCCCCCTTTCCTTCTTTTTACAAACAGAATATTTATACAAAATATGTGTCATCTATTTTGAATGTACTCTGGAACTGGAATGGCTGAATGTTCATTGATATTTGTACATGAAATAAAGTAATAAAGAAAAATTACTGTGATTTATAGCATGTACTTTGTGGTTTGCATTACTGTGTTCATTTGTAATTTTTTGCTCCCTCTCCCACTAGACATACTATAATAGATATTAAACTTGGTATCACTGTAACCCAGGGATGGGGAACTCCATGCCTCGAGGGCCGTTGTCCTACAAGTTTTAGATCAGGGGTGTCAAACATGCGGGCGAGGGGCCAAATCCGGCCCCCGACACGGTCCGGTCTGACCCCTGGGATAAATTTGTGAAATACAAAAATTGGTCGGATCAATATATACATAAAAAAAAATACAGTGATAATAACCTATAAATATTCACATCTCTACATTTTGCTCTTTGTTAATTTAAACATTTTCATGTGGTTTTTTTTTCTATTTACAATAAAACACAAAAGACATGAATAACCTGAACAAATATGAACTTTTCTAAATGTGTGAAGTGTCAGTTTAACAATGTTCTGTCTGTTATTTAATGTTTTCTGTACTTGTAGATCCACTAATAATCTTTACGTTGGAAATGATAAAGTGAGACATAATTTTGTTAAAATTACATGTCGTTTTCTGTAGAAGTGTCAGTTTATTCATGTTATTCACATTGTTTTAAAGGACAGTTGGTAGATGTGAATATTTTCAGTACATAATTAAAACATTTTTGCTCTAAAACAGAGGAAAATTTGGAGTTGACATTTACATATTACGTTAGTAGTTTAGTGGTTACGGCCCAATTCAGATCAAATTTGCTTTAATGTGGCCCCTGAACTAAAATGAGTTTGACACCCCTGTTTTAGAGGTTTCTCTCTTCCATCACACCTGGAAGCCATTACATCATTATCAGACTTCTGTAGAGCTAGATGATGAGCTGATCAGGTGTGCTGGAAGAGGGAACTATCAAAAACATACAGGATTCTGGCCCTTGAGGACTGAAGATGTGCACCTCTGCTGTAAACCACTGCTGTCAAAACACTGAAGCAGACATCACGTGTTCAATCTTCACATGTTTGATTCAAGTGCTATGATGCAAATTAATATTTTCTTTTCTTTGCTTTTAAAGATCATGCAGTCATTGAAATACAATTTACATAAAGTGAATAAACGTCTACACACCCCTGTTCAAATGCTAGGTTTTTGTAATGTAAAATAATGACACCACGATAAATCATTAACCTTTTGTTGGTCAATTCAACCGTTTGGTAGAGGTAACTTTGAACTCTGATATCTAATCTAAATTTAAGTCCTTTGACACCAAACGTCTTGGGCAGTGTCCCCCTTTTGTACGAAGCATGGAATGCACAAAAACACCACTAGGTGGCAGTATCAATGATATGTTCAGGTCATGCTAGTATACCACCAAGGAAGAAGATAGTAACCATGACAACACCTCTGCTATGAGCTTTCCTTTGGGACACAAAATTGCAGGTAAGTTCGATTTTTTCATGTTATTAACTTTTACATTACTTTTCTATTTTACATAAATAATGCTCATCATGTTTCAGAAATACTTTGGTATTCATGTAATAATTTTTTTTAAAACATGCTCAACCAAACAGTAGAGATGATAGTAAAGGGTCATGAAATGCTAATGCTAATCACTAACGATACAAACACAAAGAGTTAATACATCTAATTTGAGCCAAGTCACAAATTATGTTGGTAAGATTGGTGAAGGAGTAATGTTTGAGTTTTAATACTTTAGTTAAATTTAGGATCAGTAAAAAAAAAATAAAAAAATCTGTTTTATGTTATAATAGTCCCTGTTAGGTGGAAAAAGCACACACAAAAAAAAGTTTTTTATTGTGTTTTTTGTAGTGTGACCAACAAAGGGTTAATGAGACATATAACCTGCACAAGTCAATTGGAAAACAGACTGGAATGTTATAAGGTGAAAAATAAAAAGTAACCTGGTTGCATAAATATGCACACCCTTAAATCAATACACTGTGGCAGCACCTTTGGCTTGTATTACTGCACTCAGTGTTTTGTTTCTTCCTCCACAGCTTGATGTGGTCATATTTGGCCATTATTCTCACAGACTCTATTCACAGCCCTCTTTAGATCAGCCCAGATATTAATTTGGACTTAGGTCTGGACTCTAGCTGGGCCGTTCCAAAACCATCATCTTCTTCTGGTAAAGCCATTCTTTTGTTGATTTGGATGTGGGCTTTGGATCACTGTCATGAAAGAAGATGAAGTTCCTCTTCATCTTCAGCTTTTTTAGCAGGAGCCAGGAATGTTTTTTGACTAGTATTTGGAACTGTTCAGTATTCCCTCCACCTTATCTTAAGTCCCCAGTTCCAGCTGAAGAAAAACAGCCCCAAAGCATGATGCTGCTACCACCATGCATCTCTATAGGGATCGTGTTGTTTTGGTGATGAGCCGTGTTGTGTTTGTGCCAGCTATGACCAAAATATTCAAACTTGGTTTGATCCAACAATAACATATTTTCCCATGTGTTTGGAATTTTCAAAATGTGTTTTAAAAAAAAATGTAGTTGGGCTTGGGTACTTTACTTCACAGGGTAATGTTTTTGTCTTGCTATCCTACTGTAGCCCACAGCCCAGAAAAGTAAGATTGGTGTCAAATACAAGAGTTGTTGCATCCCCTCAGTGTTGTTTTTGGCCTCTCGACAGCCTCCCCGACCAGTTTTCTTCTAATCTTTTCATCAGTTTCATTATAAATGTTTGCTCCTGGAAGATTCTGTTGGGTTTCTGTAAACTGGCTTGAGAGTCTGGTTTCAACCAGTTCTACATGTAAAGTGTCATCAGATAACTTTTGGCACTATATCAATAACATTTGATTGATTTAATTTTAGAGGGATGTCCAGTTCTC
The DNA here is from genome assembly GCA_020466265.1 of Siphamia tubifer. Taxonomy (NCBI): domain Eukaryota; kingdom Metazoa; phylum Chordata; class Actinopteri; order Kurtiformes; family Apogonidae; genus Siphamia; species Siphamia tubifer. Next base: position 32,806,025 of record CM035785.1, read on the forward strand.
AGTACTGTCACAGTTGTGCCATATTTTCTCCCCCTGATAATGGCTGTCTTCACTGTGTTTCATGGTATCTGTTTTCCAATTTCGTTTTTATTTGCATTTTTTCATAAGATATATTTTTGAAAAAAACAACTCTAGAACTGTAATATTGGGGTGCATGGCTGTGACATCAAATGAAAGTAATACTGTGATAGTAATAATAAGAAGATCATGGTGGTAAGTACAAATTAGGGGGATGTTAAAAAAAAACCCCAACAACAACCAGGAGTAAGACAAAACAGATTATATACAAATGATGATCAAATCTGGATAACATATCTAGACCAGGGGTGTCAAACTCATTTTAGTTCAGGGGCCGCATTCAGTTTAATATGGTATAAAGTGAGCCCCACCAGGAAAGTAATAGAAAGAACAGGATAAAAATGTATAAATGTCAAAATTCCAAAACAAAAATCTTTACACATATGAACTGTAATTGAACATAACATGAACAAATATTAACAGCATAAAAATTCTTAAGAAAAACCAGTGCAATCTTAACAATATTGCATGTTAGTTTATCATTTATACATGAGTATTAAAATTTAAGAAAACACAAATACACACAACATTTAATAACATTCAGAATATTGGTAAAATTCCACATACATTTCAGGGTATTTGCATTTTTTGTATTAAGGTGGTCTTTTTATTTATTTATTCCCCTTTTGACACTAATGTAAAGAAGAAAATTAGCATTTTTCATAATTTATTGTTCATTATGATTATGGTCGGATCCATTTTAGATTGAATTGATGCCAAATGATTTTAACTTCCTTAATTATTAATATCTTCTTTGTCATTTTTACATTTCACAAATTCATCGCAGGGGCCAGATTGGACCCATTGGCGGGCCGATTTTGGTCCCGGGGCCGCATGTTTGACACCTCTGATCTAGACCATTTTCCCACCTTCTTAAAAACAAATCCTGTTGTAACCTTAAAGAAAAAAGGGTAACACTTTATAATACCTACACATAATTGACTATGTATTAACCATTTATTACCCCTTTATAAATGGCTGTTCATTATGTATTAACCATTTGTTACCTATTTGTTAATGTTTTGTAAAGGTTCATACTAGTGTCGTCCAAAAATAAATGTAAAATGTGATTATTTTTAACCAACAGGTGCAGTGTTTGTATATCTGCTTTACAGGTAAACAAATAAAGACTTGTAAACACTGCACCTGTTGGTTAAAAATAGTCAAATTTTACATTTACACTAGTATGAACCAGTTAATTTTGAGTTTTTCTGTATCAGTTTATAGCAGAAATATCTTATTGCAAAACAATGGTGTTATATTAAGACATGATTATCTTTTGCTCAAAAATGAGGATGTAATTGGGAAGTGACTATGTGATTCACAAACCAAGTAGACCTCTTTTCTTCTGCTTCCCTCAGGTTTTTATAGAGGACAAATTAATGTGTTCTAAACATAGAAGGAGAGACATTTTCAAAGATATTTGAATATCTACATTAATTTCCAAATGAAATTTAAATGTGATTTTTTTTGGGGGGCAAAGGTCAAACCTCTACTGAACAGTAGAGTTTTGCAAATCCAAAACCGCAACCACATTCCTTGACAAGACTGTACACTGAAGGTTACTCATGCAACAAAAGACACCCCACGGTTTATGGTATACCAACACAAACAAAAACATTTAAATCCCTCTAACACAGTTCAGATCACAATGAAACAGCTTTCGTCTTTCTACACAGTCATTTTATTCCTGTTTCGTTTTGGTTTAATATGAAAAAGGGATGTGGTCAAAGTGGGACTGAATCAATACATTTGCCATTAAAGTCCTCATTGTTTCTCTGCAGTGTGAGAATGAACTGCTATAGGAACACAACGCACACAACACAACTTCTGTCAGTGTTGGAAGACAAGGTTGGTGGGTGGGTTCCTCCCCCTCCCTCAATTTCTAATAGGCATCAGCAGCCTTGATCCTGTCAGGGGGTGACAGGTGGGAGGTCTCCCAAGATTGACAAGAATGAAAACACGATTAATTAATAACAGCGCGTCGGAATCAAATAAAGAAGTCACTGAGGCACTTCATCATGTATGAAGCCTGACGGGACTGGCATACTGATGAAATGATGAAATGCACAGTATGGCTGTGTCATCACAACACATTCATCTTTTTCCACCAACAGGGAGGGACAATTGGGAGTGATGGCTACAACAACCAATACAGAAATAATGGAATGTAATATAAAAAAAAAAAAACCAGTATAGCCCTTCATCCATCACATGTAGCATATTCAGTCTTTCACGTGTCAAAATAAAAGCTCAACTATGACACTAGTTTAACATCAAATTAAAACAGATCTGCTCAGCTAGTTGACAGGCTAACGCATCAACAAAGTTAATGAGTAGACGGTAGTAAAAAGCTGTAGCTTTGCTTTGACTCAGCAACTTAACGCCTCGTGGAATGTAGGCAGAACAAAGGCAGCAGTAGAGCACATGCACTCACTTAAACATACGGCAGTAAGTGTACAGACATTTGAATGACACACGGAAGACGGATGGGTCGCATTCCACATAAGTCAATCTCAGGCAGAGTGTGTGTGTGTGGGGGGGCTTTTATCTGTCAGACTGTTAAAATGGATCTCAAGTTCAGGGAGTGACAGAAAGAGCATAGACTAAACATGAGCGCAGTCAGAGAGTAAATAGAATACAGTAAGACATGTAAACAGGACAAGTAAACAAGGAAGTACAATGGAAATCTGGCACAGACTGAAACATGACAGACATTACATAACAATACACAACTTATAGAAAGCATTCAGATCTTGTCTGTCTTATGTGGACCAGCTATCAGTCCTTGTGTAAATTCCGACACCATTAATTAATCTCGCCTAACATTGGTTGGGAGAGATTATCGTAATTAGTGTGTGTGTGTCCACAGAGACATATCTCGTATAACTCGATGGATACTTGAGATATCACTGTGAAATTACATGGGCATATACATATAGCTGATATGCATCAGATGCAATGATCCATTTGAGTAAAGGTCAAAGGTCAAGGTCACCATTAACTAAAAGATCAACATCACAATATGGGTTATAACTCAAGAATGGAGGGTCACAGGACTTTCAGATTAGTACCAAATGATGCGGAATAAAGATTTATACAACTCTCATAATTGTTGTTAAAATCTACAACCAATAGTTTTTGAGATTTCTGGATGTCAAAGGTGACATGTCACAAAAACACTGTTTGTGTGTGTCAAGCATAGACATATCACCATATAACTTAATTAGTACTGGATATATTATCATAATTTTACATGTACTGATGCATAAACACATATAATGAAATTATCAATATTGGTCAAAGGTCAGGGTCGCATTTAGTAGAAAGGTCAAAATCACATTATTGGCTCTAATTCAAGAACGGGTTGTCATAGAAACTTGAGATTGGCACAAACAAAACAGGGGTGAGACATTCTCTCAATACTTATTACATTTTCAGCTTAACAGAAGGTATTATATCTGGCATGTGGTGGTGCAAATGGTAATTATTCATTTGATAAACTTGATTTTTGTGGCTTATAATCATAACATAACATCACATCATAATACTGGAAGGTTGTGTATGTGTGTATCTGTGTGTGATTTAGCACAATTATCACAAATTGAGACATTTTTAAGTGGCTAATTTGTTATCTACAGTTGAGGAATAGTACCATCTCCACATTAAATATCTCAGCAAGTTGATGGGGCCAATAAAGGGTTATTCAAAATGAATGAACTGGGTTTATTTTTGCCATATTTTAGTAAGGAAAAGTAATAAAGTCACAAGTATTTTACTCACTCTTATTTCCTGTCTTCCAAGTGTTCAATCTGGCCACCATCTGCAGCACAGACCACATTAGTACAAATTCCTCCCAGATGCATATCAACATATCACCATCCACTGAGTTGATCACGGTTATTATTTGATCTTTAACGTCATTGAAGTTAACCCATCAAAACTTAGAAAACTCCTCTTTGAAATGGTCACAGACTCATTGCATGATGGTGCTTGAAAACTAAAGCAATGCATCATGAAATGGATTAATTCTTTTTGAATAACCCTATATTTTGGTAAATAATTGTTACTTTGGAATATAATTGCTTTACATTCATGGAAGCACAGTACTATGCTGCATGACAGGAAATCAAGTTAAAAATACTCCCAGTCTTGTGAATTACTTCTGCTCAGTGGGCATACATGGATTTAAATGTTATTAAACCATCTTCAAACTGGCTAACAGGTAGAAAAGTATTGTCTGTGAACAGAGCAATTGCTCAGATGATGATCTCGGGGTTTGTCACTTCCACATTTGTTGGATAGGGACAGAATTCCTTCCACACTGCCATCTACTGTTTCAGGCCTGTAACACTAACTCCTACTGGATCATGGGCTGCAGTACATGTTGTGAACAAGAAAGGTGTGAGCGTATCCATGTTCAACATGGATCCAGATACTCACTCTATAAAATACCCTTATATTAAATATTTTTATTAAGGACATTTAAAAATATAATGTTACGGCAACATGCTCATTTCTAAGTTTTACACAATCAATTAGTATTATAGTAATACTGTATTGCAACAGTATACATGTGTGTAAAACTAGACCAGATAATTAACTAATAAACTACATAGACTGCTACACAGCTGCTTTGATGATCTCCTGTTGCATTTACATGAATATAAATTGGGTCCTGCACTGAAGCATTAAAACAGTAGGGAAAATCCCCAATTTGGCCAATAACTGAAATTAGTTAGTGATGCGTTTCAGCATCTCTTTTATAGTAGCTTCTGGCTCTAAAAATGTTGAGGTTTGAGGCTTAAAAAACAGTCAACGCACAAACTAACAGGTGAACCCATAGTGGCTTTGCCTATGACTTTTATAGATCTATGTTTGTGACACATGATTGACAGTGTCAAGTCAATGACAGTACTAAATCAAACTGTTTTATTGTTGGAAACCAAGCTGCACACAGAGACTTATTGGACTGTATTCAAGGCATCGATCTTGAGTCAGCAGACACCTTTAAATATGTTAAACTAATTCTGCAGGGCTTACCATCTCTGATAGCTCAAAGCCAGGGGAGGGATATTTTTAACTGCAGAGCCACTCCGGGTGCAGACCAGATGTTGTGCACAGAACGCCCTTCGAAACATTTATGACCATCAGCGGATGAGCCTGGGGCGCAGCTGCTGTTTACAACTGAGGCGAGGAGAAGTCACCTCCGCCTGATTACAATGTTCCTCACTCCTTACAGAAGTAATGTCTTGCTTTGTTTGTGTAGCTGCAGTCAGGAAGAAAGGCAATATCACATGCACTTTCTGTGACAGATCTGCTCGAAACAAATGTCAGTAACCATCCCTCTATGGTGCATGTGTATATGACAAGTGACATGTTTAATTGCTGAAATCCATTTACTTTTCATGGTTTATGGCTGGGAAAAAAAAAAAAAAGATTGATCTGAAATGTGATGATCAATTGTGTGTAGATGGGAAGTGACATGTTAGGATAAGACTGCAGACAGTGTCGGCACTCTGACATCTTCTGAAGCCTGTTGTGGTAACAGACAGAAGAGAGTAGACGGAGGCCCATGGATGTAGACGGACACATGACAGGCCTAGGTCAGTTGCCATGGGAACACCAGAAGAAGACAATTAAAGCTTCTTTGTCAAAATATTCACTCTTCAGTTTCACAACTGTGGCAAATGTATACATTTTTAAAGAATTATCAACCATCTAAATAATATATCAAAACAGTTTAAGTGTTTAGAACTACGAGAATCCCCCCTGATTTGTGGAAGGAACCAACGTTCACAACAGTTAAGAACTATACAGCTATGCATGCGCCAAGTATAAGATAGCATAAGGATGGCTGTGGCTCAGTTAGTAGAACGGGTTGTCCAATGACTGAAGGATTGGTTCGCATCCTCTCCATGCGTTGAAGTGTCCTCGGGCAAAACACTAAACCAAAATATAGGTGTGTGAATGTGGGGATCAAAGAAAGTGCTTTGAGGACCGTGAAGGTGGAAAAGCACTATATAAGCACATTCCATTAAACATACCATATAATGATTTGGGAATTATTTGTGTTAATTGAAATTGCATGATGGTAAAGTGTAGTGTCCAAGTTTCAGGGGGCTGATTTTTAAAATGTCATTTTAGAATTATTTTTTTTATATAAAAATAGACTCTGACATGATTGAAGCATTGTATTGCTACAAATATGCCAGATCAGTCTCTTGATGCCACAAAGAAGACCAATCTCTGGTGTGTCCTCATATCTTTTGTCATGCACATCAACAAGTGTGATATATTTTCAGCAAAAATGAAAATTCATGACTTATCACAATTAATCTCACACTGTGCTCTTATCAAGTAATCAAATGACAACTTTTTTCATATATATATATATATATATATATATATATATATATATATATATATATATATATATATATTTACAGTCTGTGTCACATGTGTATACTGGCATTTTACCTTCGCCAAGGAGATTATGTTTTTGTGTACAACATAACTCAAGAACTTATGAAAGGATTTAATGACATGTTCAGGGTATGATGGTAATGGGGAGATTAACAAAGGATTACATTTTGGTGGTGATCCCCCTCCCCTGGGGAGGTCTGCCTTGGTGGAGGTTTTTGCTCTCAGAGTGGTCTTATAGTTAATGTGCTCCATATTAAGAAACTGAGAAATATGAGTGTGTATGCTGGATTTGGTACCTTAGGTCAGCATGTAAACATTAAACCACTAATTCCAGGGTATGACATGCTTTGCTTCCATGTGTGTTTCACCTGTTCCCACTCCAGTTGAGCGACTGCATTATTACATCTAGGGAAGAAAGGGCCCTTTTTCATTACAGGTAATTGAGTTGTAGCTCAAACAATACTGATTGCATTAAAGTCCTTAATCATGTTAAGGTGTCTTATTTTATCACAGAGGATTTAGCACATTCTTGGCCCATTTTAAAGCTAACCTTCCGCAGAGGTCGTTGCCATAGGAGACCGTGGCTGCGGCTGCTCCCTTTACTTGAGAGCAGATAAATGTGTTGGTACTATGATGGTGTACATCCCTTTGCTCTTTCTGTCTCACCTCCCCCTTTACCTTGCTCTCTTATCACAAAAAGGTGGGCAGGGGGAGGTGAGAGGTACGGCAGCATTTTCCAAAGTCAGTGCAGGATTTTAAATGAACTGTCATTCAAAATGCATCAGAGATGCCACAAAGACCACCAATCTCTGGTGTGTCCTCGCATCTTTTGTCAGGTGCTTGTTTCCTTAAGGCACAAAGAGACGCCCTATGCTCTAGAATAAAGGGACCCTCTGCCCTCCACCGGCTCATCCAGATAAGGAAAGCAAACGCACCCCTGTTCCGCCGTTGATGGACAAACAGATACAAGCTGAAAGGATAACACTCCTCATTCACATCTTGCTCCCGCCTCCCAACAGAAACATGCACTTCCACCTCTCTGTTTCCGTTCTCAGTCCCTGCATTGCTCTTCAAGTCCCATTCATTCAGTCTCCACCCATTCCTATCACCCCTCCTCTTTCCCTCTCCATCTTCCTACCACACATTTCAGTGGGAGCTCTATTGTTTGCTAGAGAGGGGCAAGCTGCTGCTGGTTGTTATCTGGGGGATGTTGCCGACACATCTGTAGATGCTATCAGCAGCCCTGTTGCTCTGTTTATGCTCAAAGTCTGCAAGAAGCGGCAACCATGGAAATGGAATGGATAGAGGATGGGCCTGAAAGAAAATGGAACATCTCCACAGATATGATGGAGTAACAGAAAACAAAAAGGAGAGAACGGAGAGATGGAGGGCATCTGGAAACAGAATGAGACCACACTGACAGATAAATGGACCCTTAGAGGTTACCATTCAATCATTCATTCCTATCAGCAACATTAGGACTTGACTGAAACATTTCAATTGGCTATTCAGAGCTGATATATATTTATGATTGACAAAATGTAACTGCAGTGTAAAACTTTGTTAGGCTTTAAAGGCAAACACCTTTAAGCCTAGTTTTAATTAAAGCTTCTTTCACACCTGCAGCCTCTAAACCCTCACCGTAATTTAGTTTCCCCCTTAGTGACGTTTGTATTGGCACATACAAACACAGTACTCACACTCTAGTAGACCAAAACAGATCACTGAGACTGCTAAGAAGAGCTGGTGGAGCTGTGGTTCAGAACAAACCCAGGAGCACTTCATTTGTGGTGGGAACATGGACTGACCCAGTCTGACCAAAAAGCTAAGTCTGAGGTAAATGGCTCCTAAAAACATGCTATTCATTCTGGGATCAGTGCAACACAAAAGCCAGACCATCTTACATAACTGTGTTAGTAGAATAAAAACGGAGCTGGAAATTGTTGCCCTAAAAGAAATAGTCGAGACCACTCTACCTGTGTTTAGCCTCTTGATCCTGCACCAAACACATCTGACCCATAACAATAGTCAACAGTAAATATTTCAGATTTTGGCGTTTGCAATATAAGAATATACACAGCAAAAAAAGCAGAAAAGGTTTACAAACTCATCAACTGACTCAGCCCAGAGCAAAGTCGACATGTGACAGAAGCTAATGTTACAAAGCTTCTGTTAATAAATAAATAAATAAATAAGCCCTCTGAACAAAAGTAAGAAAGTGTAAAGGTTATGCACTGAAATTCAACTCAATTAATGTAGAAAGAAGCAAAATGCCAGCGTAGTGCCGACAGCGAGCTGCAGGTAGATGTATCAGAGGCAAAGAAGCACATTTTTAATTAATTCATTTTATCAGATTAAATAAAATATGCCTGTTATCATAAAAATTCCGATAATCTATCAAGCTGATAGTGGAACATTACCTTTCTAAATATTCAAGGATAAGAGCAGAATATAAGTCTTCTCTCATTGCTAATACTGAAATTATGAAAGGATATTTAATGTACAATTCAATCTCACCTGTAATTTACAATAGCAATTATATAGGACCAGGATCTGTTCTTTGACAGTGACATGCGAGAGGGAAAAAAATGCAACTATGCGAGGTATTTCATACGAGCAGCCTCACTGTTTAGCATAATTTACCTTTTAAACTCTGCGTGGGTGTTTGCTTTCAAATTATATCTCAGTGCAGCTCAGGTAGAGCAAGATATAGTTCATGCATTAGTGAGCAGTTTCCTCCATATAACTCAGGGTCTGCAGCTTCTATTTGGAAGAAGCACATGGTTTTGGTGTGTTTTGAGTGCAGACAGACAGGCAGCATGGCTGCTGACAAGTTACTCTGAAATATGATGGGACTCTAATGGGAACTACGCATGTACTCTGGTGAGGATGTACACAAGGGTAAGTGAATGTGTGAGCACTGGCAGCCTGGGAGCTGCAGATGTATTTGAAGACACAGTTGTAGCACAGGGTGATGATGTCACTCAACACAGCTAGGGACATTTACCTCATCGGAAGGTGGGCTAGGGTGGCACATTCACGTCAGTTAGCAGTCCTGCACCCACGGCCCACACCCCACTTCCCGAATACAACAAGGATTAAGGAGTAAAAATTGCAATATCAGATTCATTTATCCAATGTGTAGGCACTTTAAGTTTACATGGGACTGTCAGAACATTGACAAGCTCATAGTTTATGAAGAGGGCAGAATATTGATTAGGATATCTGACCAACAGATCTTGGCCAGGTTGTTATTGTAAATGGGAATCACTTTTCAAATAACATAACTGGTTAAATAAATATAAAAATAAACTGAAGTCTGATCCAATTAGGTTAATTTATTCTGATAGGAAATGCATGGGGGACAGTCACATAATACTAAAATGATAAAAAATTAACTGTAGATCACACTGAAATGACTGAAAAAAAGTCTTGAACTAATTGGGTTGGCAGTTGGCAGTAGCCCGATTTGGCCACAGAGATTGATATACAGACCAAAAACAACCTGTGTGGAAACATTCAAATTGTGGGAGTACAAGATAAGACTGTACTTGGACAAACCATTTTTATGACCAGACTCTCACATAATACTAGATTTTATGTCCATTCTTTATATTATGTAGATTTCACTACCTCCCCAGGTACTCCACAGTAGTTAATACACTGACTTGTATACCCGTTAACATGACACATGATACTAACATGTCCTCAGTGTTTAAGACAGCTGCTGTATTCATTTAAAATATATATTGTAATATACATATATGCTGCTCATATCACTCAGGTTAGCTAGTGGGTGCTTCTTCAGATGGCCGGAACGTTTTTTTTCCCAGTATTTCTATACATGCGATGTGTGTCTGTCACTCTCTTTTGTTTTGTCAGACCCACCACCCCCTGTTTTACCAGCAGCAGCCATGTCTCCTCTGGTTTAGGTCTGACTAGTCTGTGTTACATGCTGAGGGAGAGAAAGAAAAACATGCGACTTGTCGACTCCTCCAAATTTAAGTCAAGTTGTGCTACGGGAGTGGATGTATATATACATATATATACAAAAATACATATCTGAATAGTTCAGAAGTTCAAACCATTTTTTTTTAACAATTTTGATAGCACTAAGTCTTCTGTCACAGATAATAGACAAACAGAATTTTGAGAACAGTTTAACCCAGTAGTCTATTTAAAACCCAATAGTGATGTGATAGTAGTTTTTGTGAGCAATGTAGCAATTTATGAATGTCCTTCTCTCCTCAGTGCCACTAAATAAAAATACCTACTCAACCTTCATATTGCAGCATTTAGCATTTACTGTATATAATTGCTTATTTGAAACAATTGAATGGATTATTTGAAGGATTAATTCTACAAATCACCTTTTTTTCCCCCCTCTTAACCACATAATTTCTGAGATGGCCATGTACTGTAAGTCTCAATAAGAAGCCAAACACTTCTGCTCGTATTTACATACTAGGGATCTGACATGACTGAGGAAGACTGGTGCTTTTATACAGACATAAAATAACACATTGTCAAAGTTCATTGCCCATGAGATGAGATCTGACTTAACACAGAATCCAATGGAACCAACAGCACAGCTAAGAGACATATCGCACAGCGTGGACACATAATGCAAATATTTTCCTAGCTGCAAGAAGCCACATAAAATGGGGATCACACAGTGGTGAGCAGTGTTCATCCCATGGTGACCAATTACATTTTTACACTCCGCTAATCAGTGTGCTGTTTATTTATTGTGGTTAATTAAATCTGTAAATATGAAATGATATTAACCATGGCCCCTTTTCTCCAAACAGAGATTTAGAGGAAAAAGAAAAAATAATAACAAAATTAGCAATAGTGGCGAAGACAGACTACTCAATCACTCAAACTTAAATGAAAAGGATGCAGCAGATCTCCAGAACACCTGGACGTCCTGACAGCATGGCATGAGCAATTAGTCCAATCCATCTGCGGTGCAATGCTTTCACACGAAGCAGACGCTATGTTGAAAGCTTCTGAACAGAATCAACCACTGCCGTGACTCTTAATTGTATAAGCTATGCATTTGTGCAGCTTACAATGTGTCATAATGTTCATTTCCAGAAAATGTAAAATTTATATCTAACCAGTCTAATAAAAAGCTCATCGTGTTGTAACTTTATCAGTAATTGGATAAAAGAGTCCGACTAACATTTTTCCTTCTAAGAAGTTAATGCGAAATTTATAAAGGAGAATTAGGGCCACATTGAAGATTTAAAAAAGCATCATTCAATAACATCATAATGATATGAGAGCTGATTCTTAGAGTGAAAAGCCATATGAACATGTGAAAATTACAAACCGAGCAAGTGAAAAATTCTTCAGAACCTGCCAATAAATAACCCTGTCCAGTAATTCTTGGATTATTTTACATGCCCATCGCCGGGTTGGAATAGGAGTCAGTAGCAACACAAAAGAAGGGTGTAACTCAAATACTTTAATGCCTCTTCATACAATCCCCCCAAAACAAAACAAAAAAAAAAACAACTGAAAATCACTGTAAAAACTGTCTAAACAAATGTAAAAAGAAGTAAACAGAACCAAAACACTCAGATCTCCTCAGAGATAATCAGGCTTCACAATCAGATTTTTCTTTGCTTGCTTTGCACAAACAGACAGGAGCCAGATAGTCAAGTATTGACAGTTTCACAATCTAGCAAAGACCGAGTGGGCTCCTGCAGCTTATAAGCCCTTCCCCTGACTTGAGAGCAGGTGAGTAGCAAAATAAACTAGGACAAACGGCCTGAACCGGAAATGGATTCAGAAGAAAACAAAGACAGAACTGTGACAATACCCATGGTGGACTATTTGCCATTATTATTTGTTTGTATTCTATTTCTCGTTTTATTATATTAATTATTTTTCACCATGGTTATGACTATTGTTCTATTAGTTATATCTTTACTCTTTGTGTGACTATTCTTCCCTCATACAAGGACACTAATTGAAATACTGTACGTGTAGTGTTAGTCGATGAATGAAATGTCATGTTTGACTTTTTATAGTAACTGTTTAGTATTGCATGAAGGGGAATGTAGTCTCATGCTTCTGGATTCAAGTTTCTTAAAATTGAATGTTTTTTTTTAACTCTTCTTTGGATCGTGGTTAAACATATATTCAAACATATCCTGGGTTTTAAGAAACACTGATCAGCATCTTTCATCGCTTTCATCACCGTCTCCAATCAACGTACACCATCGATTGAAACCAAGTGAAATGCAAAGCAGAGTTTCTTTTCAGATTTTCAGGAAAATGTGACAGTATTCAGAACTAACCAGTCACATCTTGAGTTGTCAGGCACATTAAGACAATGCTCATTTGTCCTACTTGTCTTTTTTAATGCTAATACAAGGTGGTCACAAGGGTACACATTGGTTAGCATATTTTCGCTAAGCTCAAGGTCAATCCCTTGCTTCAAACGACTCAATGTATACAGTATGTCCCCTGTATAAACATAATATTCGATGCACAAGGCGTAGTTCAGCCTTCTCTTTGCTGTTGTTTTTCCCAGCCGCAAATGTAACAATAGGAAAGACCCAAGTGTTGAAATGCAGCACAGAGGCTGAAAGGTGAGGTGGAAGGGGGATAAAAGTGTTGTCAGTGTATACGACATGATGTGGTAGTGGTGTTCTGCTGTCTATGTGCGACTGAGACAAACAGAGAGAGAGAGAGAGAGAAAGAGAAAGAGCATATGTGAATAAACAGTAGGAGAGATACCCATCACTGACCTTGGAGCACAAGTTATTCTGCAGCCTGGAAGAACACATACACTCTCACAGCATCACACACCGATGCAGAGGGCGAGCACAAAAAGCAATTCTATGATACTGTACTACACATCAACACTCACAACAGCGTGCCTCCTCTGCAACACCGCAACCTTTTTCCTTTTTTAATCATCAATCAAGCTTCATCCGACTCAACTCAATGAGTCAAAATGCCTCCATGTCATCCTGAATTTACAAATGTGGTGAGTGAGAGCATGCATGTGCACACACAATTCTGGAATCTGACACCTCTATAGCCTGCCTCCGCCAATCAAAGAACCGTGAAGGAGTGGCACGGCGTGGAGAGGGGAAGTCTGAGCACACTCCCCAGAGCCCTTCCACACAGAGTTCAGGGTAGCTCAGTCAGAGGAGGACCCCCCCCCCCCCCCCCCCCCTTCCAGGAAGACCTACATGATGACAGCTCTCCACATTAAGGCTGCATCTGACCCAATCATTTAGTTTAGTACAAAAATATAACAATAAACCCTTAACCTCTTCCACCCTGACCATATTTTCAGGGAAAACGCCTAAAAAAAACATACCCAAAGTAAATGAAGAATTGCTCCACAATCCTAAGGTTTATATGGATGTTATTTGTGTCTGTGGACATCTACAGACTTCACAGAATCTATTCCCATCATCTAAAGTAGTGTTGCTATTACTGTGAGTGAGTAAACTAGAATAAACTAAAAGAGGAAATTAATTTTTTTGTACCCCCCGTCTGTTTTTCTTTTTTCTTATTTGACAGAGAATAACACCCTGCTAACAATGATTCCATGAATGTAGATGCTATTGATCACCTTCAGTAGCTCCTTGGGAACACATGTACAAAAATTGATAGAATTAGAGCAAAGTACAAAGCCTCCAAAAAGGTTTGAGTCAAGATAACACCAGACGGACAGTCCATTTGACACAGTTTGGCACAAAAGTTTGTCAAATTTATCAGGCTTAAGTTGTTAATCTATACATTTACATTCAAATCGTCAATGTTTTTCAACATGATGTAACAATAGGGTTGTCTGATATGACTATGGATTTGGTTATGATTTTTACACACTATTCTATCCTGACAGTGTTATTGTGCATATTTACAGCCTTTAACCCTTCCATTTAGCATTGTCTTGTTTGTATTTGGTGAGAGTACAGTATGGTAATTCTTTTATCTTTCATAGCTGAATTTGTAGAGCAATTATCCTGTTGTGATATACCATATAGAATATAAATACAAGATTTTGGGAGAATTATTCACTCCTCATTATTATTAGAGCAGATGTAGAGAGAACTGCACATGAAGCTTGAGATATTTAGCCTCCCTGGTTGGTACAGAGATTTACAGGTAGGGTTGGAAAGCTTGGAAAAAGGTTCCTGCAGCTATATTTTGAAAGTATATACACCCATGCCTCTTTGTCGGCCCACCCCTTTGAAACCACACCTACAAAAACACATTAACACTCATGCTGTCTGGAGCGATCACTGAGGTTCACGAGGATTCACAAGAACTCAATGTCAATTATCATCCTAAATAACAAAACAATAAGCAACATTGATCAGTTTGTGTCACATGAAGCTTAGCTAACAATTGATATTTGATGGACGTATCAGCAAGTCAATCATTGAAAAGATGATCAGTACAGGTTCTATTTCAGTGCGTGATATGAGATCGTGAAGAGGTTTCAAGCAATATAGTAAAAAATGTTCCAAAGAAAGATCTAGAGCCACTCCTTTAATGAAATATTTGTAGCACATATCTAAAGTTAGGGCAAACAGCCATGTTAGATGACTTTAGCTCGAAGGTATACTTACATGTTTCAGTCTGCATTTGCATTTCCCTTCTTGTGGTCAACTCTACTCAGTCAAACTGATGGGTGGTAGATGTTGTGCTGGCACGTAGATTTAAGTATTAACCAACTTATGAATGATAACATCCATCCATGACTGACTGGATGATTGTTGATCAATGTTTTTTTTTCCTTGTAACCTCAATATAATAATAATGATATGAAATGAAATGAACTGAAAAATCAGTAGCTGATCAGTTGGGTCAATACCATCCCATCCAAACACCAAACATTGCACCCTGCATAGCCAAAAAAATAGCACTAGTAGCAAATAAAAAAAATTGGTACTAGTGCTGAATAATCAGTCCAACCCCATTTGTCATCTTCTTTGGAGTTGGAGAGGTTTTCCTGTCAGACCCTTCACTTCAGCTCATGTCTGATTGAATGCAAACACAGAAAGCACAGATTGAACCCAAGCACAACAATTTCCCAGATTGGTTTTTGGAGCAATTACATTCATGTTTTCCATCTCCTGGTTAAGCAGTCAATTCTGGCTCATAAATGACACAACTCTTTTCATTAAGAGTCCATGTTTAAGCTGCTCTAAACAGGCTAGAAGAAGAACAGCTCTTCAAATAGACAAAGAAAGATCCCCCTGGTCATTATGAACTATACATACAAACATGTTTTCACATCATATAAGCTTTGACTGACAAACTTTGTAATCTAAAAGCAAAGTAACCATATAAATGCAAATGCACGTTTCATTAACGACTTACTTTACCAACGAAAAATATGATTGAGTCCACTACGAATAATGAAAGATGGGAAACTGGGAGCCACTGGGATTCTGTGTCCAAGATATTCACCAACACAAAAAGGCTGTTTTGAGAATGTCCCAATCAGTGAGCTGGAAGGAAGAGACAGACTGTGGCACAGCAATTGACTGGAAGCAGAGACAGAGACGCTTTTGGAGGTGTCACCTATCACACCTCACATGTGACCCTTTCAGTGTCCTTCGCCACTGGCACCTTTATACCAGTGATGCAGATGAAGACCAACTCAGATGGTGCAAAATAAGTCAATTCGTAAATAACATTGGTCTCTGAAGCATAAGAAACCAAGATGCTCACCAACTGAGCACTTTGCACTTTCTTGCCTTTTCTTCACCACTCTCCATCTGTTCCCAAGGCAAAGTGTTCTAGCATTGCGGAATAAGCAAAGAAATACACACATTTGCACCATATTTCTGCGTCCTCCACAGATTAAAATATGCATTAAATCATATTTTATTTACTTCTAAGGAAGAAAATGTGATATTTTTGCAGTCACCTTAAAGTAACACATTAATCATAAAAGTCACTGGATCTTTAAAACCTTGTCATAAAACCAACATATATGCCAACATCATCATCTTCACCATATATTGGGAAAAAGCAGAAGGCCTATGGTTATCATTAGCTGCGTTTCAATTACCCTGCAAAATGTAAATAGCACTATTAAAAAACTAGACATGGAAAAACCTGAATTTAAGAAAGAACACTCAAATATCAATAAAACGTTTTTACGCTTTCATGAGGTGGTTTTTCAGATGTTTTGATGTTGTAATATATTGCAAAAGTGCAATTATACATCACAGGACGTGATGAAAATAGTGCGATACACATGGACAGAGGAGGAGATGGAGACTTTTCTCAAAATAATTCATGAGGAAAAGATAACTGCCATTTTCGAAACAGGAAGCAGCAGAGAAATGTAGCATGCTAGCAAAACATCAAAAGGTCCATCGTCCAACAGCAAATATGCGTTGTTGAAATTTTAGAAATATCGCTATTGTTTTGTGAAAAACTGTTATGGAAATGAATCCGTGTGTCATTCGTTTTCCAAAATAAAACCAAAAATAAGACCACGAAACAACAAGTAATTTCTTCATTATTTGTTTCCAAAACCAAAATTAAAAAATGGATAGTGATACGGTTTTTAAATTTTCCTTTTTGTGTTTAAATGAATAATGATGAATAAATGAATAAAGATGGAAACCTATGTTCTATTTCGGGAACCTAAGAGGGTCACTTTAAGACCTGAAGATACGACGACAGAGAAAATCAGCATCAAATCATACCATAATGATCTTTAAGTCCGGTGGACATGTTTATTTCGCTTGTTAAGATTTGTTTCCGGAACCGGAAAAAACTGATTTCTGTTCCCCTGTTGATAATGGGGCATGCTATGACAGTTCTTCACGCAGCAAGTTGTAGCCATTGTGAAATACAAAGTACGAAAATCATCAGTTGTGCTTTAAACTCTGTCGCGTTTCTCTGAGTAAGACAGGATGGAAGTTTGGCATTCAAAATGGCGTTGGGGGCGGGGCCCAAAAACCATGATGACAACTCCTCACTCGCAATTAGATAAAATGGGAAACAGCTGTTATCCGGTTTTTCTATTATTAATTTAAACACAAAAAGGAAAATTAAAAAAATGCACCACTATCCGTTTTTTCATTTTGGTTTGGGAAACAAATAATGAAGAAACAAGTTGTTTTTTGGTTTTATTTTGAAAAACAAATGAACGAATGATACAGGGATTGAAATGCAGCTATTGTCTCAATAGTATTTTGCTGAAACCATTGTTTTGTTGACGAGAAAATGTCAATGTGAATATGAAGACTGATGTCTAGCTAAAGTGTACCGAAAATGTCCCACTCAGTCACACGTTTATGCCAACCTGTGTGTCTGATGAATACCGAGGCGTGTTTGAAAAGATTTTCCTGAGGCGCAGGGAGTCATCGAAAAAAAAAAAAATCTTCAGAGTCAAGGCTCTTTCAGGTTTCAAAAGCTTTATGAAGCCAAAATTTAGCTTTGAAATATGGGGACGTTTCATAATAAACCCCCAAACTGGCTCATGCATGCTCACTTGGACCAGGACTAGAGATAAAAGGCTGATGTAGATGAGAACGCTGGTCCACGGCGGCATAGGTATCTCTATCTGTTGTACCTCAAGGACAGACACACGAACAGTGAATGTCAATGAGGGAGGGAAGGACCTTTTACAGATTCAACTGAGCTCTGCAACAGTAATAAAACACACAGGATGTTTATTACTTCGTCTTTTCTTTTGTTTTGTTTTGTTTTTTACTCATATGTGATCTTTACCATTCATATCTGTCCTATGAGGCCTGTAAGGAGCATTCTATCTTCAAGGCCTGACTCAGAGGCTTATGGAACTAAAAGGGTGTTTTATTGGTTATAGTTTTCCTGTGAACAAACTTCTCCTGAATATTTTTTTTTCTCTGAAGCTGTGAACCCGTACCTCAAACAATGATGTGGCTAATTTATATGTCACGGGCTAACAAGTGATCCAGCTGTCGAAGAAGCTAATAGAGTTGCTGCATGTAAGCGTGGCATCACTGAATCGATGGTGAGATGTTGGAGACGGCAGCATGTAGCATAGGTGCAGCTTATGCTCAGGTGGAGCTAATTGCTCCGGAAGTGTGGTATGTTTAACTTTTCCAGGGTTTGTTGCTGCACATATGCTAATTATCAAGTTGTGTACTGCATCACAAGTAGGCCTACACTCAGCTCACTGTCTCACCTCATTACATCATTTCATTATTTAGTCAAAAGGTATGTGACTAAATTTGTTTTTGTTGAAGTACAGTAAGGTAATGCAACTTATTCAGTCATACTCACTGCTAAACCATAAGTTAATGAGCACATTACAATGCAATTGTATTGAGGAAATTAATTAATACTAATCCAGGCCTTGGTGATGGCAAAGTTGTGGGAGAAGTGAGTAGAGGAAGTACTGGGCCTCGAGTCCAGCAGAGTTATCCCTGCATGTAGGTTACGTAATGTTGACAGATTTTCCTTTGATTAACTCATTACATTTTATTGATAGGATGGGCATCAGAAGACCAGGTCAATCTAAAATGATAATCACCTACATTTGAAAATTACTCAAATTACAGCATGCCTTGAGTTTCATCGTGGAAAGATGTTATGTTGAGTCTTTGGTTCTTAAGACACTTATTTGAAGTTTACTCTCCGTGCAGCTGTAGCTGTTGAGAGGCAATTCCAAATTATATGCGTCACAAATATTATGCTACTCACGTACAAGTGGATATTTTAGAGCAGATGGCAGCTAGGCACCTATAAAAAACAAAACACTTACTCTGATTAACATGTCACACTATCAGCCAAATTTTCACTGAAGCCATGATTCTATCCTTGGGGTGTAAAGTGAAAAGAAATCGCTGATGCTGTGTATGTGGTGAAGAATCATCACAGGCAAACAGATACCTCACACATGGTGGACAATGCCCTGTGTGGTGCACTGAATGGGAATTTAGATTGGCGTGGAAGTGGATGGGGCGCGGTAGGCCTGAAAACGCAGAGGAGCTGGGTGAGTTGGGGAAGTCATTATGCACAGAGTTTATCTTTATCTGCTGACTGCAGCAGTCAATTATCACTCTCATTAGAACATAGCAATTGTGCCAGCTAAAGCATAGCACAAAAACAGTCGGAAAATGCTCCGAGTGCCATTGGACAGTACACTTTAATTTGGAATTGTAAATGTAGCTTCACTGTAGTGAAGAAAATGTCCTCTGGAGTTTAGATTTTCTTCCACATATGCTCTAAACAGCAGACAAAATGGTACAATGTTAGTGTGAATGGAAAAATTCTGCTTTCATCCTAGACAAAAACACAACCTTGGGAAAAAAATTATTGGTAGTTAATATTAAAGATAAAATAAACTTGAAATGAAAGTGGGTGTAGAATTATCTCATAGTGTAAAACCACCCACTGCCACTAGATGTTGGCTCTAATATTATGTCTCTGTATAAGGAATTATAATAGTCACATTTTATTTAATTATAATTCATGACTGAATTAAATAGGATTTTAGATTTACTAGGCTGTAGCTCTGGTTAAGTTTCATTTATTACATTTCATTCTGAGGTAGCAGGATTTAACTTAGCCTAATAAAACAGGAAAACTAGATAAATAAATACGGAAATATATCATATTTCTCTCTTTTCTATCAGAAAATTATCCACCATTGAGTAAATTAAAAGTAAATTAAATAGCTCCTTTTCATTCTGAGACAGCAAATTTGTTTCACCAAAGAGCAACATGTCTGTCTGCAACATATTATTGTATATACACAAATAATAATATAACACAAATTATATTTTATTATACAAAATATTGTACACATGGATCATTGTAGAAATTACAGATATAAATTGTATAAATATTTTAAAAATACATCGAAAACACTGATACATAGCATTTCTTGTCTATCCCCACACAGTAAACTTTACCCAAAGGCTATTCCCCTCTGATGCACTTTTATATGAATTAAAACATACAAATGAAATAAATAAAACAAATGAAGAAATTAGGGATGGTGAAATTCATCAAAAATCTTGACCGATCACTGAGTCTCATTAACCGGTTGAACTCGGTCACAGAGAAAAGAAAACACTTGTTTTGTCAGCGCGCACACACACACACACACACGTTACACACTTCAGTCACTTTGCTTTGTAAACACAAGTCACACTGCGAAGTCAAATGATGTTATGTTAAAAGCTCATTTTAAACTGTCACACATGGAAAAAAATATTCGATGTTCCAGTAAATTCTGCTGCTAAATATGTTTTGTTTTTTTTAAAAAAAACTTTATTGATGTCCACCAGCCTGTGTCACTACTGCACAAACTCCTTTTTCCGTAACCCACCCATCGTGTCATTTTACGTAAGTCTGTCAGATAGATAACACAAGTCATCCATCACACTTTTGGGTTTCATGATGACATCTTGGTGTCCCAGTCTCTAGCTGCTAGTTCTAGAAGTTCTATTACCTCACGTCAGCGTTGTGTTTTGTTTATGTTTTGATCAAACGTTCTAAATTGGTGTAAAATGGTTGTACGGCATAGATTAAGTGAGCTCTGCCTTTGCTATTAATAAATTCTGTCTTGTGTTGCTAATGTTCAAATTCATCATTTTTAAAGATATGCTATGGACAGATCACAAAGCTTCCTTTTTATAATTACACTACAATGAAAAAGTGCAGTGGAATGACTGATGCAGAGTGGGCTTTTTTTTAAACCAGCAACCAACAATTCTGACCGGACAATGTTGATGTGGTCAACCATCAGTCAAACAGTCTTCGGTTAACATCCCTAGAATGAATGTAAACAATATACTAAATGGATGAATATTAATTAGTGTACAGGATTGCATATATTTTAAATTAAATAGTGTAACTAAAGTTGCTGTCATCTGAGATCAGTTTTGTCAATCCTAATTACAGGGACCATTGAACAGCACTGAAAAGCAGTGATGGTATTGAGCCTGGCGTGATGCCAATCAAGAGAGAAGGGAGGGGGGGGGGGGGATTTCATCAAGGAACATGTTAATGAATATTAATTACTTAATTAATGAACCATTAATGACATGTTATGTGGATTTTAATAATTTCATATAGGCTACAGTATGTCCATGTTCTGTCTTTCAGTCTTACCAACAGCAACAATGTATTTTATTATGATGTTTGGACTGAGCTACATGCAGGTCACACACACACACACACACACACACACACACACACACACACACACACACACACACACACACAGTGTTAGTGGGGCTCTTCCTTCCCACTCCCACTATATTACCTTTAACAGTTTTGTGAAATGTTGATGTGCTTTAATAATTGTGTATATGTTCTGTCATTTTATCTTAATAATACCAGTAACAACGTATTTTAATATGATGTTTAGTAGTGTGACAAAAACATTTTCTGGCCAATACATTATTCCTTACTAAGTTTTACTCCTTCCCGCTCCTTTTTGTGTGCAAAAAAAAAAAAAAAATGTTAATTGACATATTGATGAGTTTGTGTGCTCGAAATAAATAGAACTGAACTGAAAAATAAAATAACCCTTTGGCAATCCTTCAATTAAAGTTGAAGTTAAGTTGTCAACAAATGGAAGTATAAAGCTCATGCTGGCCAAGAGCACGTGATAAGACACAAGAAGAATTTCAAAAACATGAGAAGACGATTACATGTTGGAGTGTGCGCATTCCCACGCAAACACACGGGCAGACACTGAGATGTCTGGAGAGAAGAGATATGGCCGCCTCCATCAGCCTCTCCACCTACCCACTGGACCTAATCAGTCAGTGAATACACAGAAAATGGAGACTGTCATCTACCTCCAGCCGTCAGACTCCCCGCTGACACTTTTCGACTGAACCATCCTCTTTCACTCTAGCTCCAACCAACACGTCCCACCTCATATTTTCTCTGCCCCGAGTCTTGTTTCATCATCTACACTTCAACTGACTGGAACAGCTGCAACACAGTGTTTTACCTTTTTAAACAACACTACTTATTTTGCTCTTTGATTCCTTGTCCTCCAAGGGTAGCTGAATATTTGCATTTTTCAAACTCAACATATATGATTAATGCACATCTGCAGCATCACAAACCGGTTACACTTCCTCCTTCGCAGCTTTATCTACAGCCTCTCCCATCTTGTCCTCCATGCATGTGCCAGACAGATGGAAATCAGGGTAATGGGCTCTGCTATGACCCTGACCGGGCTTCCAGATCACAACTATTCGTCATGGCAACAACCCCAGCACTCAGCAGCAAGGTAGTACATAATTGGTCATGAGGGGGAAGCATCTGTATGTGGACAAGTGCATGATGCTGTTGGCTTGGTTAAGGCCATATCTACCCTAAGGACCAACCATACACTGCTGGAATGTACTATTTGTGAACATCAACACTGGAAAATATTGAAACTAGGCATGTCACAATCATTACTTCTTCTCAATACAGTCATTATTTGATAATAACAGTAATTTTGCAAATTTGATTGTGATTATCTACTGCAATGATTATATTCATCATTTAATTGTCAAGAAATGAATGCATTCATTGTTCACCAATTTAGTAACTGATAGGTTTGATTAGTCTTCTGAAATAAACACACTTCTAATGTTTTAATCTAACCCAGCATTGGTTGGTGTGTGTGTGTGTGTGTGTGTGTGTGTGTGTCTGTCTGTGTGTATCTGTGTGTGTGATTGTATTTCTATCTTTATGGGGACATTTATATGTTTACAGTCACTTCATGGGGACCTCTGATACTTTGGGGACCAAAATTCAGGTCCCCACGACGGTTAAATATAAATGTTGGTCCCCACTAGAAAAATATAAATCCCATAAAGCATGAGGGGAAGCAACACCAAGTCTAAATTTACGGATGAAAAAAAAACTTTAGGATTGGGAATATACCTTCTGACAGTGTACACTTATTTAAATATAGGAAAACACTTGATTTTTACAGAAAAATTTTAAATATAGAAAATATAACAAATGTTGATAAATCATTGAAGAATGATTCAATTGAGAAGAGGATTCATTTGGGTTCATGACTGACTATATCTACTTCACTTTTTCTGTTTTAATAGGAAAACCTCACAAATATTTACAACACCTATCATCTGGGAGTAAGTGGGACACTTTTGATTACCCAGCATGCCTCAGTACGTTAAACCTCCTTCTTCTCACCTTGTGGTCTTTCTCATTTAATCTGTTTATCAGAATAACATCTTCAGTTGTTTGTGTTGTCAGCCAAACATAACAGAGTATTCATCCGTTTATGATGCATAAATGTTATTCATGTCACATATTAATTCCTCCAATGTTGCAGTGAGAAGTTGATCAAAGGATTTTTTATGCTCACGAGGCTGTCAGACAACAGAAACATGAAAAGCATATCAGAGAAACCTGCTCTACACGTCTAGGTACAGTATAGGCAACACAAAATATGGCAGCAGCCTCTTCTAAACATTATTCCTAAACAGCACCAAACTTCACAGATTAATATTAGAGGAGTTTTTTTGTTCCTGTTTTGTGTTGGTATAACAGCAGCTCATAGTATACAGAAGGCGGGTTGTCATGCGGGGGTGTTGGTTTTTTAAGGAAAGAATATAACTACATTGCAACAGCATTTAATAATAACATTTAATAATAACAAAAAAGAGTCATAATACACTCACTGCAGAGCAATGATTTCCTTAAGCTGATATTTGGGGCTGATATGGGTGAAAAAAAAAAAAAAATGTAAAAAATGACAAATATCTCAAGTTTAAAAATACACATTTAACAGTAATGCATTAAAAAATTAAAAACAAGTTGCTTCAGTGCTGTGTACTGCAGTGGAGGGGGGGGGGGGCAATATATCAGTTGACCCTTAGTAGGCAAAGGCGTATATTTTTGTGTACAGGACAATTCAAGGTGCTTTACATGAAACGTAAGTAGTGGATCTGGGAGCGACAGGCAGCAGAACCCACCACTAAAGATGGAAGATACTACCACTGCAAACACCCGTTTGTGTTGTTAAACCTTAAAGTTTTAAATTCAACACTTTAAAATACTTAGCTTAATGTGTAGGCCTATTATTGATTTATTTAAATGATGGATAAAAAGGATGTCTACATGAACATTTGGGGACATTATTTAGATATAACACAGTAAGTTGGTAGCCTACTGTTTTATTTGTTTGTTTTTATTTATCTATTCTCTCAATTTTCTTCTTTGTCTGTGAGGACATTCTAACATTCAGTCATGTACAAATGTGCATAATTACTTCCCTTTATCAGTATATATAATGTAAAACTGTTAGTCCATATCTGCCTGTAATCCTCCCTGTTCACTGTGTTTGTTAATAATAATAATAATAATAATAATAATAATAATAATAATAATAATAATAATAATTTTTTTTAAAGAGAAAAAAAGAAAGATTGACAAAAGTCTGTATATTTCAGGCAGAATAGTGCATGTTACAAGTCTTACATGCTCATGTATAAATTTTTTAAAACACTGACACGGTTGATGTGTTTTTTTGGAGGTTTCTGTGAGAATGAGGAGATGCTTTTTTGTTGTTTTCCTTTTTTCTTTTAGATATATTACTGTTTGTTTGCAATTTTGGTGCTTTATGACTTGGGTGCAGCCACTGTGGAACAGCAAAATGGTACAACAGTGTGTGTGTGTATGTGTGTGTGTGTGTGTGTGTGTGTGTGTGTGTGTGTTGGAACAGGGGACAAGCGGAGGGCTGAAAGGACAATAAAGAGAAAATGGAGGGCTGAGAGATACTAAAAAAGGTAAAAGGAAAGGACAGGCGGTTGATTTAGGGCAATAC
This sequence comes from Siphamia tubifer, assembly GCA_020466265.1. Lineage (NCBI taxonomy): Eukaryota > Metazoa > Chordata > Actinopteri > Kurtiformes > Apogonidae > Siphamia > Siphamia tubifer. The sequence continues at coordinate 32,831,331 of CM035785.1, forward strand.
AAAAAAAATAAAACAGTGAGAAATGAAAACACAGTCACGGTGTCCTTTGAGTTTTAAAAGTTACACTGAATGACCAGAGGTGGAAGTAACTATGTACAAGTACTTCCTTTACTGTACTTAAGAACAGTTTTTACTTGAGTATTCATTTTTCTGGCAATTTTTTACGTTTACATCTGACATTTGTTCATAAATAGCTGTACTTTATATTCTTTACATTCTCAGAATACAGGCATTACTTTTTTCAAACTCGACAAATGTGACAGTATGAAAAATAATTTAGACTTAAAAAATAACTGAGTCATAATTTTGACTTTTTATCTCATAATTCAGACTTTTTTCTCATAATTTTGATTTTAATTTTTTTTTTTTAAATTGGTAATTTTCCTAAATGTTATGTCTATACCCACAAAACTGAGTACCGTTACCAAATAAAACACATAATCTACACAGTAACTTTATTTTTGATATTTTTAAAATCCTGCTTCAATAAGGATTATTTCATCTTTTATTTTAGTAAAGGAGTTGAATCAGTATTTCTACCTTTACCAGAGTATTTTTTATTTTTTTTTCACAAAAGTAGCTGTACTCCTACTTAAGTAGACTTCTACTTATGAGTACTTTTACCACATCTGTGAATGACTTGGATGTCTATACAGCTCTAACCATTGTTCCTCCCTGGGCTAAAGTGTATGTGAGTGGTTAGACATCATCTGATAGGGATGCATCTCAGAGTGGAGTTGGAAACAGATCAACCTTTGTGATAACATTTGTTTATTTGTGGTTCTGTGCGCACATGGGGACAAATTTTACAGTATTTTTCAAGCTTTTCAAGAACACATTGAGCAATCCACACAACTTTAAAAGCCTTTTAAAGGCTCAAAATGTCTAAATACAATGTATACATATGCAAAGAAATGTGATAAAAGCAGAATAATAGACAATTCTACACTTAATCAGAAAAGTCCATATGGACCATGCTCTGTACATTGTCTCCATCAGACCACTTGTGCATATAAACATCAGTTAATGTCATCAAAAGATGGTGAGAAATGAATGTGTCTATGTGGCTGTGAGCTGACTCACTCACTCATTGGTGACAAATTAACCTTTTATGATTCAGAACTATTTTTGTGTCAATTTACAAAGATTTTTTTTCAGTGAAAATCTGGTATTTTAACATATTTAATTTACAGATCACATAGATCAGGGGTCTGCCACCTTCATCCTCAACAGTAGTTATCCTGCATGTTGTCAGATGCATCCCTCTTTGACTGACTTTACAGAAAAATATATCCTTAACTAAACATAAAGTCTAACACCATATTTTATCAAAGCCCATGGGTTTTACTGGTGAATCAGTGTTGTAGATGACAGTGTTTCCATGTTCATATAACAGAGCCTTTGAACGTACAAATGTGTCATGTCTGATGACCATCATAAAATGACAAAGTACATTTTACATGAATTATTTAAATGCATTGATAGGATTAGTGGATCTGCAGGTATAAAAAAAAAAAAAAGTACATCAGTGGATGCTTTTCATCATTGGTGGAAATGGAAACGCCAACATAATGTAACTCAATTTTGTCAATTTTTATGTATGGAGAGAGATCTGTTTTTTAATTATTTGTACATTTAAACACCATTATCCACACGATGACATGATTTGTAAGTGCAAAGACAAAATTATTAAAATACTAAACTTTTGCAATAACCTAAAATGACCATAAATGGTTATTGTACAGGGAACATACATTTCATTAATAGATTAATAAGTAAATAATAAATTAATTAATTAACCTGGAAAAAAGTCCCATCAATCTCATTTGTAAACATGTTTCTAAAAATGTAGGAATTATACAGAAAATCAGACATCATTTGTCCCCTAAGACATGTATTAGTCTATACTATTGTCTTGTCTATCCCTACTTATCTTCCTGTAATATTGTGTAGGTCAGTACATACTCTACATTCACTCAAATCACTCTTTATGCTTCAGAAACACTTTGTCAGAATAGCATCAGAAGTTTCATTCACTTTCCCGAGTGCACCATTGTTTAAAAAGCTAAAAATACTGACCATATATGACATAAACAGACTACAAATAAGTGTTTAGATGTATAAGATAATAATAATAAATAAGATAATAATAATAAATGTTCCCGTCTTCCTGAAATTGACCATAACACCTTCTTATTAAACTTATATTTCCATCACCACCACACATGTCAAAGTCCTTTCTTCAGGCCAATTAATGCAAAATTCAACCAACGACAATTTACCATCATGTACAGGGGCCCAGATGTTTGGAATAACTGGAATAAATCATTGAAATGGTGTTCATCCTTTACTACTTTCAAAGGTCACACTAAAGCTGCTTTTATAAATCTAGGTTTTGTTTCTTTTTATTATTTGTCCTTAAAGTCTTATTTAACTCATGTCCATGTGTTATTCTACAAATGGTCATTTCTTTTGTATTTGTCTTTTATTGTATTGTTTTATTTACTTAAAGTTACTTTTCACATTTGATTCATTTTGACTGTTAATTAAATTGATGAAGGGAAGTCTCCATATAAGCATATTAAGCTTTTGGCTTCTCTTGCACTGACTTTTTTTTTGTATTTTTACTGCTTATGTATTTGTTATCTTTTATAGTGTGCATAATACACTAAACCAGAGGTGTCAAACATGTGGTCCGGGGGCCAAAATTGGCCCGCTAATACGTCCAATTTGGACCCTTGTGATGAATTTGTGAAGTGCAAAAATGACATAGAAGACATTAATAATTAAGGAAGTTTAAATTATTTGACATCAGTTCAATCTAAAATGGAGATACAATAAAAAAGTCTAACCTGTTACAAAAAATGTGAATAACCTGAAATGTATGTGGCATTTTACCAATATTCTGAATGTTACTAAGTGTTGTGCGTATTTGTAAATCCACTGTTGTCTTTAAGTTGTGATGCATATGTATAAATGATAATTAAAGCATAATATTGTTGATACTGAACTTATTTTTCTTAAGAATTTTCAGGTTGTTAATAATGGTTCATGTTATGTTGAAGTCCAGCTTGTACATGTAAACATTTTCATTTTGGAATTTTACTATTTATGCTCAAAAACTGAGAAAAGTTATTGTTTATTTAATTATTTTACTGGCGTGGCCCACTTTATACCATATTAGGCTGAATGTGGCCCCTGAACTAAAATAAGTTTCACACCCCTGAACTAAACTAGACATGTTTTTTCTTTCATTATTTCCATTTTAATACTGAGTCACTAAAAGGAGAATGCGATTACTGAGGTTTTTACACATTATTATGCTAAAGCGCTGTAAAAAGAAAAGCATGTCATCTCAACAGAATGTCTTAATCTGTATTTTGCTGACATGCAGTGCATGTGATTGAGTCATTCTCCATCTGTAAATATGCCACCGTCATAAAACTGCTCTGTTTTACAATGTATTGTTCCCAATCTATAAAGGTCTATGTATGTAACAATGACGAAATCACCCTTTCACATATCAAAGCCATTGTGTTTGTGCGGGTGTGATGCCACCCATGCAAAAAAAAAAAAAAAAAAAAAAAAAAAAGATTAAAATACATCAAAAAAGGGATTAAAGAATCTGCCGACACCCCTAAACCCTTCAAAGACCGTCGGACTCTATCAAAGGATGAGCATGCTTAAATTTGAGGCGACACACATGACACATGAGGAGTTGTGCTGGTTAGGTTTATAATTTCTGCCACTGTGGGGAAGGAGAAATTAGATTTGAGTGAAACATGATATCAAAGTAAAGTGATAAGTGTCTTTGGTTATCTTAATGTAGCACAGCTGCATACAGTGAGGAATGGGAGAGAGGAAGAAGAAAACTGGATTGGGCCAAATAGACAACAAAAGGCTGTTCCGTGTGTGTATCCAAGTGTTTTTCCTCAACGGTGGAGGGGTCAGAAATGAAAGAAAACAAAAGACAGTGAATGATTGCGCTGGGAAAGGAGGACAAAAGTAAATTGCCTATGTTCTTATTTGGGGGTTTCCCTGTTAAGCGGCAGTGAGGTGGGGCTCACCTCAAGCAATTTTTACCCAGAGTTCAAAGCATGCCGGTGGGAGGAGGGATGGCTGCGTGGGGAGAAGAGCAGACAGTTACGATGGGATTTCTCATTACTCGCGTCTCGCTCTGTGTCCTGGCTATCACCGCTGGATCCTGCTCACTCCCTCTCCCTATAATTTTTCTCCCCCTCCCTTTTTCTCTCACTGAGACTCATGCTGAATACATAAGATCGTGGCCCAAAACAGCCAGCTCTTCTCTTCTTTTATTCTCGTCTGCTTGTGTTTCTACATTATTTGACAGTGCAAACACACGTACAGAGATAAGGGAGGATGACAGAGCAAGAAAAACACATTAGCATGCAGATGTAACTTCATGCAATTTAAAAAAAAAAAGAGAATTAAATAAATATTCACCTCACATGAGACGATGGTGAGATGATGGCAACTGATTTAGCTCAATATCAATTATTCAGATTGTTTGTTTTTTTTACTCATAACCTTCACAACTAATCAATCCATATAATCCAATCAATATATTTCATTGCAACATAATGTCAGATTTGTTGTGAAGGGGAGGGATTTGATTTGTTTTCAAATACATTTGCATTTATTTATTTATTTATTTACACAATCAAAATAAACTAAACTTAAAAAAAAAAGCCCACATTCAAAAATATATACCTCTACCTCTACTTACAAAATAAATTTATTCCAGAAGTGGTTTCGTACCGTACCGAGTCGCATTTTACATGTAAAAGGCCTGATTTGTTCCAAGGCCCCAAATACTACCCCTCAAACCCTTTAAAATGTATTTAAAAAAATGTAACAATTTTGAATGAAATATGTGTTAAAAGTAAAAGAAAATGTAGATTTAGATTTTAGGTGTAATTTATTGGTCTCAGTGGGTAAATGTGTCTTCAATGACTGAACATTAAACCATTAAAGTGAACCAGGTCATTTTCATACCATTGCGGTTGTTTTAATTGTCACTTTCACCTTCAGTGTAGTTTGTTGACAGATGTTTGTAGATCCTGGGACGAATCCCTTTGGCGGCTTTTCATGGTCTTCCTGGGGTGCGCAGGGTGTGTGCAACGTCGAGGTGGGTGATGCCACGGCACATGGAAATATTTTGGGGGGTGTTTTTTTTTTCCCGCAGGTTTGGAGGGTTGGTGGGGTTTTGGCGGCATGTGTTTTGTTCGTGCTTCATTTTTATCATCTCCTGTTTCCCTTCTGCTGGTGGCGCAGCCCATGTCTTCTTCTTTTCGTTCACACCTGGAGTCACTTTCTATGGGCTCATGGTGGGTGGCAGGTGTGTGCTGTGGTGGGGTGTAAGTGGGTGCACTCAGGGGGGGGGGGTGGCTCTGTCCTTTACGCGTGTATGGTTAGAACTCTGTGATGAATGAGGGTCAAAAGCTCATGAAAAGAATCATGGGTAGCTCCCTCATAGCCAATGGGATGTTATGTACAGTACGTACATGGTGTATTTGCATACATTACATAGTTACGTACAGTGTGTACAGTAATGTACATAATATTTGTATCTGAGATTTCGGTTTTCATAAATTGAATTTTCTTTCGCATTCAGAGACGAAAAACTGAGGTAAAAGTTTTTCGTTACTTGGATTATTCATTAGCTGGGTCTTTCGTAAGTAGAGGTTATGACTCAATACTAAACTCAGAACATCTTAGTCTGGTCTTAATTAGATGATGAGTTTGTAAACTGTGAGTTTTTCTGTCTTGGTTATGATACTTTCCACACAGAACTGGCTATCATTCTGCCTTTGGAGTAGGTCTCAGTGGTTGTTTTTGAGTGTGATTATCCAATCATGGGACCAGACTCTCAACACTAACCATTGCAGGTGGATTGTAGACTGTCTGTCAAGTTGACCAAAAGTGGTGAGGACGAGTTCCAGTGCCACTGAAGCACACATCTGAAAAGTCAGCCTGAGAAAAGTCTGGTACATAAGCACGAGTGCATTCACAGTGACGTTGAAGGTGGGAAAGTGGAGTCATTTGTTTGAGAAGAGTGAGCCGCACGTCTCGTTGCAATCAATCGCAGATATTGCACCTGTATTTGTCAGATATGCTCCCTGCCACGCTAGCCATCCGTGACTCATTCTGTCATTACATCTGAGAGGTCGCGCCCAATCTGCCCCCGCCTGCGCTACGATCCCTGGGTCTGATGGCGGCCTAATGGCCTGCTCCCTCTCCACCACAATTAACCTTTTTATTGGCCACCTGCCAGCCAGCTGGAGATGGTCATTGATATTAGATGTGTGTGAGAGACTAGAACCATAAATGCAATTGCTCGTAGGTCTTTGAATTTCCATGTTTAAGTAGTATTGTGTGAGTGTGCATATGGATGTCTGGTAGCTGACAGATTTCACCTGCTCCCTTCTTCCAAGGGGAAAATGATTGAATCAAACCGCCCATCATGGCTGACCCAGGTAGATCATGCTGGCTGTGAGGCCTCCTGACAGCAGGGGAGAAACGAAACAAGTCCCCTCTGTATAAAATGTCATTGTAGCTGCTGTGAAAGGAATTAATGAGGCACAGGGAAGTACTGCTCACCTTTACACTTATACCAGAAGAGATGGAATCTAAAACTCTTATGCTTACAGGTTCCTAACACAAAACAAATACTAGTACAATTTGTATGTATTTTCAAAGATATAGCTACAAAGTCAATACATGTAAATACGTCATGTATAATCCAATAGGGTGTCGATTTGTTTAAACACAAAGTTGCATGCCTCATATGTGACTAATATCACCGCAGTGTAAAAGATGGACCACTGGCAATTGGTACAAACTGTACTTTTATCTTAGAAGGAATGAACGATGACCATATGGTGAGGATGGTGTAGGAGTGTACAGGGTTTCTCAGAATAAGGGAAGAAAAATAATATGAAATATGCTAGTACATCAGTAAACATATATTGGCAGTCATTAGAAAACTAAAACAGTCACCATGAACTGTTCTTAATTGGGTTTCAATAGTCAGGTTTATGTTTTCATCTTGTACATCTGTTAAATGTACATTACTGAATGTGTTAGAACCCACCCCATTAATCGGCCCAGTGATTATTGTGAATCACAATTACTCAACAATGGTCAATATGTAACTAATGTATTAACTTTGTTTTTTCTGTGCAGAGATTTGCATTGGTCCTATGTGTCGGCGCTACCCAGACAATTAGAGGAATATTAAAGTACATTTGTTTCACTGAATGTTTGTTTGTATTAAACCAACCTTGTAAAGCCCAATGAGATAACCTTGTTGTGATTTGTGGCTCTACAAATAAAATTTAATTGAATTAAATTGAATTATTCAGTTTCATTTTCACTTTGACAATCACTTCACTGACAATCACAGCCCGCTATATATCCATGTTCTTATTTCACACTACAGCTAATATATTGGTTATCAACCACTATATCAGATATTGTTCAATATATTGCTATATACTGCTCTTTTTTGCTTTTTTGTCCCAATATTGGTATTGGCCCAAAGAATTCCACATTGGTCAGGGTATAGAATATATAATAAATGTTCACTGAACCTTAAAACAATTTTTTTGGAATTGAAAAAGAACCAATACATAAATCCCAATCAGCAGTTCATGGCTTTTTGTGATTGTGAGTGATTGTTTTTGGTTGAATTGAACAGAGCAGACAAAAGTGATCACGTGATGACGCAGGATAAAAGCCAGAAAGCAGCTTTCTATTACGAGATAAATGTTAATAAGTTCATTTGTGAATAGTTATTATGAAGTAAGTCCCACATCAGTCTGTAGAGTCATGCAAATGCAAATATATTATTAAAGCATTCAATAAAAGGGTTAGGATTTGCATTTCTCTTGTTTCGTTACTTCAAGATTTGCATTATGAAGTATTTCAGCTGTGTGATCACTGCTTTATGAACCTTGAATACTGAAGATGAAGTGTTTGTCTCAAAGGTTTCTCGAAAAAAAAAAAACCCATGCAGTTAGATAAATCTTTTTTGAGTTGTGAAAAAAACAAAAAGTGAATGGTAATAACGTTAATATACTGCCTTGTTAACTCACAATTGAAAAGCCCCTGAGTAAAAATGTAGCACAGTAGCACAGTATCTTCAACACAGGGACTCGGTAATACAGAGGCTTATACAGTACTACCCTATTGTCAACAAGAGGCCTCTCCAGAGTGTCTTTAAATCTGCCAGAGCAACACTGAGCAAAAAGTACACACTAAATGCATTCTGTGGCTTCTCCAACCTCAAATTGGATTTCAGGGCACGACTTGACTCAAAACACCTAATAATCGCACGTCACTTACTGTTCCCAAACTGAACAAGGTCACACTATACGACAAGTAATAGGAAAAAAAGAACCTTTTACAACCATTTATCCAGTAGGGCGACGCATTCCAGGTGCAGCAAGGAGCAAGATTTTCTTGAGGAGAGAGTACAAATGGCTAAGCAATACCATTCAAGGACAAATAACAATCCACAGGAGAAAGCAACTAACAACCTATTCACACCTCTAGATGAAATGATGGTGTGAATCAGCAGCAGGAACAGTATTTGAAGGCATTCAACAAACAAATTGTGTACAGTTGTGTTTGTGAGTCTGAATGCTACATTATTACACACACTTGTACAAAAAAACACTGTTGCAACAAGATCGTAATATTGTTCTTGTAGGTTTAAAATGTGCTAAAAACTACCCTGGTAAATGTAGCGCCCCTTACCTGCGACGGAGAGTCGTGCTGTACGGCTAGAAATGGATCCCAAATTTTCAATAGTCACCACACATTGGTAGGTGCCTTCATCAGGCTTGTTGTGTTTGGAATGTACCACATGGGTGAGAAACAGGGAACCATCAGGAAGTATGTGTCGCCTCTCGTCTGAAACTAGGCTCATGAAGGTGCCGTCCTTCTTCCACTCGATTCGTGCGGGTGTGTCTGCATCGCTGTGTGCAGAGCAGTTGAGCAGCGCTGAGTTGCCCCGGATGGCCAGCGTGTCCTGGGGTTCCACCGTGAACCAGAAGGGACTGAAGGGCTGAGCTGCTGAACCTAGAGGGGACAGAGACGAGAAAAAGGACATGAGCTGACATTCATCATGTGTCGAACAAGCACGATGCAACCTAAAAAATTATCCACTATTGTTGTTGCTACCATGGTTGTTATTGTTTGTAATGTTGATATTGTCTTCGGAGACTTTTCGGCATCTTATCCCCCCACCCTTTGTCATGTGTTGCACATCGAAATGTGGTTCATAATAAAGCCAGAAGAATATTAAGGTGAGCCTTATCATATATGTATATACACACACACACAAAAAGTACTCTGAGAGCACAATTCCCCCCCCCCGAATGAAGAGAGGTCCACCAAGGAGGTATTAAATTCAGTGTCCACTTGTTTGTCTGTCAGCAGGATTATGCAAAAAATTCTGAACGGATTTTGGTAACATTTTCCGGATGTGTTGAGAGTATCATAAGGAACAAATGATTACAATTTGGTGGTGATCCAGAACAGATCCTGGATTTTTTCTAGCAAAATCCATTCAGAACTTTTTGCATAATCCTGCTGACAGTCAGACAAACACATAAATTCGAATTTAATACCTCCTTGGTGGAGGTAATAATAAAGTCTCCCTTGGCAACTCAAATCTGCCCAACACCAAAAGGCCACCAGATTACCATTCTGCTGTTTAGGATGTTGGATAAGACAGGTTTAAAAATAAACACATAAATAAATATCTGACACGAAGAACATAAGTAAAAACCTACATCTGTAGCAACAGCACACCATGTGATCACATATTTTCAATGGGAATGTGTGTATTCTTAGGTAACTCAATCTTAAATAGCCTGTTTTTAGTGCATCACTTCACACCTGGTATTGCATTGTTCCTCTGCACATGTCTCCAGTGATCCCATATCAGCTGCCTCTGCTCTATACACCACTAAACAAGCTCATGTAATAGCCCAAAATGTTGCTACAGGTATTGCAGCACAAGATATCAAGAAATAATAGATTGGCTTTGTTATTTGTGCAAGTGAATCATAAATAATAATAACAGTTATTATTATTATTATTATTATTATTAAAAAATAAATAAAAAATAAATCGCAACAATGAATAACAAATGAAAAGGCGTTTTGCTGACATTTAAATAGCTAATTATGAAAAGTAATTTAAATCCCTGAGTTGGTCAAAGCCTACGAGAAACATTCTAATTTTTCTTCAGATGTTTTCAATTAGTCTGTACCCTAAACATATGATAACTCTGACCACTCTACCTGGGATTATTGGTACTTGAACAATATGCACCTAAATACATTTAAGGATTTTAACTAGTACAGTCTGTGAAAAGTAGGCTACTTGGAGAATGAAGTGGTAGAATATTGTGTTACTTCAGGTAGTTACACCCAACTACCAAGCACTCATAATCTTTTTGACATTTTCAGTCATCTTTGTTTTGCGAGTTCACACATGTGGGTCCAAACCACCTCAAAATGTGGATCTCAAGAGTGTCTTTGATGTTCGCAAACCTGATCTGATCACCCAAGACATGTTAATACCAATGTGACCAGAGACATATTTGTACTTTTTTTTTTTAATCGACCACATGAGAAGCAACTGTGAAATCACATCTTTTGAGACATCATCTGCTTCCATGGCATATTTTAAAAATTCACCAACACCAAATATGCTGCAAGCTAAAACAAAAGCACACAATGTAACTCGCAAACACTCAATGAAATCTTCCTGAAGCCAAACATCTTTTTCTTCATGCTATCAGTTGAGCCACTGTGCCTCAGTCGATCCCAGAGACTTCAACAGGCTTTTCATTATGAAACCACAAACCCCACTGGAATTGGACAAGAGGAACTGACAAATTTAACCCAGTCTAGCCTACTTGGCAACTTAATATCACGTCTTGCTTTATTATAAGTAGAGAGTACAGCAAAAGAGTAAACACGTTGGAACGCAGTTGCCATTTCCTTTCCTCAAGCATAAACGTAACAGTGCACTGTCATGGATAGTGCCAAAGTCAGAGTCAGTGCAATTGCATTGCTTTTGTCCTCATCCATTATTCAACTGTTCCTACCCTAAGAGTCACAGAGTGGTATTGTTTAGATAAATAACACCAATTATCAGTTCTGCAGGGATGGAGAAGAGCTCAAAAAATAATTAAGGGCGTATGAAGGTATTTTAATAATGCAACAGATGGAGTAAAATAAGTGGCTGAATGTTAAATGCAGTTTAAAATATGCCTGCACTCTTCTAAGGAAATGACACATCTCCAGGGGTGAGCGAGAACAGAAAGAGGCTGAAATCAAGAGAGAAGGGGAGAGAGAAAGTGATGCTATGTCAGTGGTTCAGCTATTTAACTACGAGGAGGCAATTTCTCTACCTTGTGGCACAGAGTCCCTAGTGTGAGCTCCAAAGAGAGGAGCAATATAATGTGGTCCATTACAGCGGCAATATGGATGCTTGTGCACTTACTTCTCTTGAAAGCACAAACAATTACATCAAAACAGGCAAAAGATGGATATTTTCCACGTGCACATTAGGGAATAAATTTATGACAACGGCATTTCTACTTAGCTTTGCACCCTGATTTATTAATGAATATCATCATAATAGAAGCACAGAAAGAATGCACTTTTTCAATTAAAATGCAATCAATGGCTCTGCTCTTATTCGTGTTTACTGACGGCAGCATCAAAGACAGACTGATAAAGCCTCTATACACAACTGGAAACTCAATGGTTTTTAATCATACTTTTGGCCGTTAATGCTTGCTTACAGAAATTCTAAAGACAAGTGTCATTTCTATCTAAAATTAGGATAAATGTGACATTTAAATTCATAGCTGGTCATTTTAAACTACTTTTACACAACCCTAACAACAAACACTTCAGAGGGAAATGGTAATGGTCGAAAGGTTAAAAATTTTAAAGAAAAAAAAAAAGAATATGTTTATTTGCAGTTCAAAATCTTGACTTGTCATTACAGTAGTCGAAGACTAGTCAACTATTGAAATAGTTAGTGATTGTTGACCTAGTGCACTTACTGTATATTACATTTACTCAAACCATAACTATTCATCTGCCAGAGCAGAAAATGAAACACCCAAATGAAACTTTCTACAGCTTACTGGAAACCATATGAAGGTAGATATGATGTATTCAAGTCCAAAGGGACATTTGGTTAGCAACTGTAGCAACCATTACACCACAAAAAGACCTTCTATACTTCATTTTAATAATGTCCATATTGATTTAACATTAATTTGGCTAAAGTGGAGGCCAAGCTGTCTTACTTGTAGCAAAATCCTCCAGTAATAATAGTTTAATAATATACAAAAACCTTCTGAGGAAGAAATGAACATTGGAAAGAACAAATAAAAGGTTTTCAAACATATTACAGTGTAGAGGGTAGACACAAATGCAAACAAGCTCCTGTTAATTTATAGGACTCTCCATTTTACTTTGGCTTAAAACCAATACCTGCATTCAGTGGCACTATCTTAAACTTTGCAACTGAATCAACCAAGTTAAGATCACCACATGTACATCAAAATACAGATGATTGAATTAGAAATGTAAAGTTAAGCATTATAAGATAAACAGTTTATAGCATTAATTCTCCGGGGGAAATTCAATGCAATGGACACAATACAAAGACACCATTTAAAGAACAGCAGTCAAATCTCTAATGGTGAAACTATGGAAAAATAACATTTGTTTGTTTTATTCAAGTATATCTAAGTTTAACATTGAAAGGTGGCAGTCACATGAATATACAATTACTGTAACAGATCAATCAGCATCTACCTAATCTAAATTATGTGTAGACAGGAAGGAATATAAAAAGCTATTACCCTTTGAGAGTCTGCTAAAGCAAGACAGAATTACTGCTCAAAAATACAATACTTTGTTTTGAAAAATCCCTTTGGGGAAAATTTCAAGGCTATAAATATTAAGGGGGAAAAATATACAACATTCTTAGCCGACATATTCTGAACTGTAACTCTTACTGAATGTTTTTGAAATTAAGACTGAAGTAAGCAGTGGCTTTCACACAAAAAGATCAATAAATTCAGAAGGGCCTAGTATACATATTAGTTAAATGTGACAATACCAGCAAAATGTATTTGACTGATGGTGTACATGACAGATGGAGAGAGACCAGAGTGGGGTAGCAGTGGGGGGAATTCGTCACTCGTGCAGATTAGAGGCACCGTGGCACGCTTCATCATCTCTGCTTTACGTTGCTGGAACAGTGGGTGTGTGGGTTGGGCAGAGCTTCCAGGCCCAGACCTGGCTGGTTTCCAGTCAAAAGACCATCCACAGCCGCTCTCTATCTGAGACAGAAACTGAATGGACTCAAAGATCCTGAGGCGTCCTATCAGCACTAACACAGATGCCTTTAGCAGCTTTTTATCCCCATCACAGGAGCAGTAGGGAAGGGCTCAGCTTTAGCTCTACTGTCAGACAAAATGGCAAACCATCTGCTTTCACTAGCAGACATAACATCCACTGTCAGCAGAGCAGGGCGAAGACACCAAGACATGAAACATGGCAGGCTGAGGGGGCTGGTTTGGTGATCTACTCCCCCTGCCCGTTTTGCACAATTTCTGCACCAGCTATACCTGGAATAATTTCCCTTCAGAAACACCATTAGTCTCACCAGACAGACTGCAATGCCACTGGTAGCTGCCAATGTCCAAATACCAAAAACAAACAGAAAGGTGGGACAGTGGAATCAATGCTTCTCCCACTACATGTAGACTAAATTATTTTTGATTGCAAGCAAGCTTCAATGACAATGATAACCTTCTATTTCACGCTGTTGTGTATTGGCCAATTTTCTGTAATTAATCTTGCCTAACACTGGCTGGGAGACATTATTGTAATCAGTGTGTGTGACTGTGTGTGTGTGTCCACAGAGACATATCATGCTTTAGCTATTTGAGATATCACCATGAAATGACATGGGCATATACAATGTGCATCAGATGTAATGATCCATTTGAGTAAAGGTCAAAGGTCAAGGTCACATTTAACTAAAAGGTCAAAATCCCAATATTGGTTATAACTCAAGAACAGAACTTTCAGATTGGTACCAAACGATGTGGAATGAAGATTTATACAATTCTCATATTTGGTGTTATCACCTACGACCAATAGTTTTTGAGATCTCTGGAGGTCAAAGGTGACATGTTCCAAAATAACTTCTGAACACTGTTTGTGTGTGTCAAGCATAGACATATCATGATATAACTTAATCAATACTGGTCATAGAAACTTGAGATTGGCACAAAATAGTGGCAAGATTAGGCATTCTCTGAATACTTGTTCCATTTGGTTTACACATCCTGGGAAACACAAATTAGAGAATGAGGAAAGCTTTGACAATAAGTTCACCCTTAAACTTAATTCTCTTTAATCAAGGAATAAGGGTGTAGAGGGTTTCAGATGAGAAAGCCCTGACATTTTCTGCCGTGACCATCAAAATATTAATACAGACCTTCGAACTTTAATTCTAATCAATATCTCACAGGTAAGTATACTGTCTGCGTCTGCGCAGAATGAGGATGAGATAGATGAAATGGATTTCTATCTCTAGCATCTGATTGTCAACAAATGTATTATAAAACCCAGTTTCTTCACAATGACCAACTCAAGCCAAATTGTAACTTTTAAATGAATGAAAAAAGTTTTCCTTTTGGCAACTAACAAGGCAGTGATTCTTAGAAAATCCCTAATCAATACACACACAACGAACTGTAGGACTGTGAAGTATGGTGTGTTAAAAAGCTTGAGTGTTCAACTGCTAATGTACAGAGAAAAAAATACAACCAAACTTGCTCAAACATGAATATAAAAAATAAGGAGATGAAATAAATTTCACAATGGGGAAATATGTCTTTTGTCTTGATGTTTCCTTCCCTGGCGTGTTCATTCGTGACATACTTGGGTCCAGAGAGCAGTTATATTTTTATTTTTAAATCAAGACAAGAAAAAAAATATTTTCATTGTATCTTCATGTCAAAATGTATTAGTGCTAAAACACAGTATGGTTTTAAAAACACAGAATTTAAGAAATAAAGGGGAGTCAGAGATTGCATTACAGTTTGGGAAGTCTAATCTATTCAGGCCTAACAGTATTCAGGCCCCTGTGTGTCTTTGAAAAATAGGAAGCACCACACTGGGTAGAATGTGAGAACGTGGGGGCGCAGAGCAAAGGGCTAGAAAATGAGGTTGTCTGCTTGATAAGTATACGCTGTTGCCTCTGTTCCAAATCCACTTTGCTCAGCAGTCATAAAAGGTTTGAGAGCTCAGTTTAAGGTGATGCCATGCCTTCTTACAGTTTTTCCCTTAGTTACACATAGAAAACAAAGAACTTTGGCTGTAATTCCAAACGTGTGCCCTTGTCAACAACATGTTTTTAGATGTTTACAGAACGTACTGTCAAAATAAGGTGTTATGTGTGCACTTGGGTGTACAAACCAACAGATTTTGAAGATTTTTTTTTTTCGTATAAAGGATAAAGAAAACATGTTAAAACTGCTACCACTCTGTAGTCTTGAGTTTGTATTTGGCTGTGAGTATCTTTACGTCTCACAGCCAAAAATTATCTTACTCATATTTTGAAAAGAAGGTGGAGGTGGAGAACAGTGAGGGGTGAAAATATGCACTAAACTGACTACTTATTAAATGTTATTGCACAAACATGAGTAAATGATCATAAACATGCTTAAATTTTTTTTATTTTTTTTTATCTCGGTCAAAATTAAATTAGCTGGTTCACTGTAAATCCAAACTTATGCTAATATTAGTTTATATATTTGGTCTATGTTATGCTAATAGGCTGGAAATCAACAGTCAATATCATGATACACCAGCTGAAAAAACACTTGATTTTTGGATAATGATAATGTGGAATAATGTTGTTGGGAAAATATTCATTGTATTTCTCCAAAACATGCATAAACTGTTATATATAATATATAAGTTGTGAGGTGCTGAAGTGAAGTAACTGAACATTTCAAGACGCATAACAGACAGTTCAGTCAGTGTACCCACAGGTACTAGTTAGAAGTCTGCTATGAACAAAATTGTTATACAAAATGAGACCAATGTCACTTTTTAATAGAGAAGCTGACATTTTAAAACCACAGTCTAATATTGAAAACATAATAGTCATGAGAGGTTTTACATTTTCAGATAGCTACGGGATGGTTTCAATTTGAGGCTCCATTTTGGCACCCTACTTAAAAACGTCACTTGTGTAACATGAATCCATTACTGTTTTAGCACAGACACATATTCAGACTTGGCTTCTGTGGATTACACACACATGCACAGCCTCTCAAAGTTAGGTAGACCCCCTGTTTTCTCTTATTCTAGCCTTGGCTCAGCAGGAAGCCTCCTACCTCATTGACCCAGTGTCTGAGAGCAGCCATATTGACTGCCCTCCTCCTCATTGAGCCACTCTTGAGACAGAACAGACCGCTCTCAAAAACCAGCCACATTTTCAACAACAGAGGCTCTTCTGTGACGCGGACTGGAACTACAACTTTGCAACCGCTAGGAAAAGAAAGACATGCTTTAAAAGACTCATGCACAATCTAACATTGTTATTATTACGCATAAAGTGATAGGATCATGCTCTGGGTGCCTATTTTATAACTGCTACTCAATCCATGAGCTTTGAGACCATTGTAACCAAGTACAAAATCAACAAGAAAAGCACTCGGAGCGCAAACCTCCGCCAAGGCAGACCCCACCCCCTCTTCGAATGAATAGAGGTCTGCCAAGGAGGTTTTACATTTGAGTCCGTTTGTCTGACTTTCAGCAGGATGATATAAAAAGTTCTGAACGGCTTTTGATAACATTGTCAAGATGTGTTTGGAGTAATGCCTAAATTTTGGTGGTGATCCAGAAGGGATCCTGGATCTATTTTAATTTTAATCTCTATTTACTGCAATGTAAAATTTCAAAGTGATCTAAAATCCAGGATCTCTTCTGGATCACCACCAAAATGTAATCATTTGTTCCTTGTAAGAAAGTAGTTCAAAGCAATTATGAGGTGGGAGTTTTTG
This sequence comes from Siphamia tubifer, assembly GCA_020466265.1. NCBI lineage: Eukaryota > Metazoa > Chordata > Actinopteri > Kurtiformes > Apogonidae > Siphamia > Siphamia tubifer. The sequence continues at coordinate 32,848,483 of CM035785.1, forward strand.
TTCTGTGACAGTTTTGTTATGCAAATAAATCACTCATTCGAACACATACTGTTTTGAGAAGAAACTAATTTTAATTTTGTGAACCCAGGAAATCTGCTGGGACTACTTTCACTTTGACCAAAGCCGGAACCAGAACTGGACTCTAAGGACACTGTCAGGGGTAAGTCACTGTGGGTGCACCAGAGTAGAGACGCTGATTCTATATGTGAAAAATAGTGAACTATCCCTTTAAGACAGATTAATCTGTCAAGTACAGTCAGATAAAAATCAAAGATTTACACAAAATGGTTCTGCGGGAGTTTTACACCTGACCTCCTCATATATTCTGAATACTTAGCCTAGAAGATCTTTGAAGGACAAAATGACCAAAAAAAAAAAAAAAAAGGCTGTCATGAAGAAAACTGTTTGATGGCAAGAAAGTACTAATTTTGTAACAGAACTTTGTGTGAGTTGAGGGAGTTGGCACACAGACAGTCTTTTGGGAACAATGCCCGACATGCTTGAGGATGGTAGCTATGATCAGGGATGCTACAACCCACTGATTCTGGTATTCTGTGCGTTCCCCACAGCAGTTGATGAAATGAGGGTTTGAGTCCAAGCTATGTAGGGATGGACAAAATGATTGGGGAGCCGAGCGCAAACTGGCTGTCCTGCACTGGCACCCTCTCAACTGGCAGATTAAAAGACAAGAGGATCCAATTTTTTTCGGCTCGCAGTTCTTTGTCAACCAGTCTAAGCGCTGCCATTGAAGAAGTCTGAAGCCCCAGAGGAAACATGACAGCACTGTGGGCAGGGGTGGGTCACTGCAATGACATTCACTTTGGTTCAACTGAATACTGGCTGAAAATGTCACTCTAATACAAATGTCAGTCTCTTTTTAATCAGATGAAGGAATAGATCCTGCTGCAATGATTCGCTGCCTAATAGGATTAGCACATGCTCTGAGTGCAAGAGTCTGGCAAAATATTGCATTTGAAGGCTGTGTGCAATGGACAGACTATAACACAGGGATTTTCATTCTCGCTCAGTATTATGTCCCAGCCCTCTGTATACGCCAATGTTGACATGCAGTACTTAGTACCTTATTCATCTTTCCATAATGCCTCTTTTCCTATTTTGGTATGAGACATCACTGCAGCTAAGTGCCTTGCCTTTGCCACTTAAATAAGTCTTAAAATAAATAAACATTAACAGATCTGAGCTATAATGATAACATTTTAGGATAAAGCAGTGAGCCTAAACATACCTAACCATGAGACCCAACTATCATTTGGTGCCGCACGTCCATGCAACAGATTTTTAACCTCCTGTCTTGGGGCGCAAGGGTAAGGTTCAGCCTGTACTTCGGTTTTCAGTTCAGTTCTGGTTCGTGTTTTGTGTAACTTTTTTTTTTCTCCCAAAATTATATTTTTATTTTTGCTTTCTAACAAAAACAACAGATACTAGACATTTTGGATCAGTAGATGCTTTTGGTCAGCAGTCGATGTTTAGCTTTTTATGGGTTACGCTTATAGCTATAGAGTTCGAGAGTCACGTGACTAGGTTTCTTTACTCTGCCATGTTGGCAGAAAAAGGCTGTGTGAGAATGAATGGTGCAAACACTAGACTAGAATAGAATAGAATAGAATAGAATAGAATAGAATAGAATAGAATAGAATAGAATAGAATAGAATAGGCTTTATTGTCATTGCACATGAGTTACAACGAAATTGCACTTGGTTGAATTATATTTATGTGTTTAACATGCTCCAGAATGTAGGAAAATAAATAAATAAATAGTTTCCTAAACCGATAGAAATCAATTAAAATTTGTTAGGATTTCTATTATAACAGCCGATAAATGTATAGGATATATATCACCTGCTACATTTACAGGTGGATTAATGAACTGTCATCATACATTCCTAGTGAAAAGATTATGTACAACTTGAAGGGTAAACTTAGACACTTTCTTCTTTCCTTTATTTGCACTTAAAAATTTACATTATGTGAAGAATATTAGAAACCAAGAATATGCAGGAGAACCCAAAAAACCATAAGGTTTATCAAGTGGGCTCTCCTAAATCCAATTCAGTTCAACTTTTCATACACATGTATTGAAAATTTCAGGAGATCCGGGGAGGGTTTTTAACATATGTTAAGACACAGTCCACAATACTGTAGTTCGAGCTTCCTCTCCTGAGCCTCAGATGTTAATAGTGCTTCTCTAGTAACCAGAGTTCTATATACTGTATCCATGTGTTTCTTTATTCTCCTTCCTCTCACATATGATTTCTGCCTCTCAACTATAATATTGTACAGTATTATTACTGTCATTTACCTGCAACAGCCTGGTTGTAAGTCATTTGTGTTTATTATATTTAATATTGTGCATATATATATGTGTATATATGTGTATAATATATGTGCATTTGCTTTTATTTATTTGGTGCTGCAGGAATGTATGGTTGGACTTGAAGGGGTGGGTGGGATGGAGGGAGGGGAGGGAGCTGATCTCAGATAATTGTATATTGATGCATTGTCTTGTTATTCAGCTCTGTTATATAGAAAAAAATCAATAAAAATATTGTTGAAAAAAAAAATGTGCTTCCTTCAATGAAAAATTAAGAAAAAATTAAGCTATGCACTTTAAAAATTCAGCATTAGAAAAATCTATATAATTAATGACCAGCCATGTGATTCAACTCATTAAGATGATACCATGTGTAAAGTGTGATGGGAGTGTATGAATATAAATGCAGAAATACCAAAACAGGAACGAAACATAACACATGCTGGACTGAATGCGAGATCGATTCCAACACATGAGTGTATCTGAGAGGAGACAGAAATTCAGAAGGGACTGGGTAGACAGGGGGGAATCTCTTCCACCTCCCACAGCTGTCATAATTAACCAGCACTGACTGAGGCTTGAATTCCCCTTCTTATCAACCTCCCCAAGGAACAACGATGAGGAACTGGCCCATTGAGATGACACACAGACGAGCACATTGTGAGAGCTGGTTTACAAATGAAGAGAGAATACAGTGTGAGAGGACGTCAAAAAACTCTACCTCACAGGGAGTAATTGCAAAGCAAAATTGCGAGAACCAGCATGTTTCCTAGCCTAAATGGGGGCCCATCGTGCTGTCAGACTAAAGGTTAAAAACATCACTTAATGTCAGGATTTGGTAGAGGGCTAACCTTTTCTGGTTGTAGGAGAAAGCCTCAAAAAAGTCTTGCTAAAGCACCATTACCTGCTACTAGAATGCTAAGTGGGTAAAATGCTCCTTTAAGTAAACTGTCAGGTCAGAACTAGAAGATATGGCTCAGGAATGCACTGAGCTCCATGGACTTTCTAATAATAAGTTTTTCTCTTAGATTTTTGGACTCACAAGCTAGTTAACACTGATTTCTGTACCAATTAAGTTGAGCAGATGAATCAGATTTGGCTATTTTGGGGAGGGGCGACCTCCTTAGACTGTTATTACAGAAAAAAAAAAAAAAAACATAAATATCAGTGGGACTTCAGTTAGAATGGTTAGCGGTATGTCATTGCATTGCTTCCTGTCTCAGCTTACAATGTAGTTGTAATCAATACAGCATCACAAAACATAATATCACAATTTAATTGTGTAACCATATTTTCTTACACTGCTATTGTTAAATGAAACCCAATGCAAGAACAGAATTATCTGACAAACTGTGTTTAATAAATGCCCATTGTGCCCTAATAATGAAAGGACAGAGATATGACAAACCAAATGTGTAAATTAATTAAAACACATGTAGATAAAGTGAAATAGCAAGGGGGACTAATAGATATGCAACACTTTGGACCTGTCCACACAGCAACCCAAAAAGGTTTTGTTTTGTACCGAACTGAAAAGATATCTCATCCGCACGGGGAATAGATCAGTAACGTATGACATGACAACGAAACATGCTGAAAACAATACACATGCCACACCTCTAGGTGCACTGTAAGACAGTCCCAACGGATACACCAGAACAATAGAAGAAGTAAAGCACATGCACATACCGGCTTATTTGCCTTATTCACCTGGCGGCCATTTTAACATGTAAGGGGTATGGAAGTTAAACAGAAGTATACAGTTCCATACGCTGTCAAACACTAGCTTCAGTGAATGTTTGAGTTGTCAACATGCCAGCAATTTGGACCAATCTCTCCATCATGCCGGAGTTAACGATCAATATTGTTGAAAAAGGGGTGTGTAAGGACTGTTATATTCCCTAGGCTGTCTTGCTGAAAGGCTACAGTAACTGGGTTGAAGGCTACATACAGTTTAAGTAGCCAAATACAAAATAGAAAGAATAATCTAGAAATAGCATGTAGAATGTAGTGTTATGTAATTACACATTCATATTTTCTTATTTCGTGGTGACATTAGGTTGATTAGATGGCTGTTAGCGTTATTTATCATTGATGCTAGTCTGGTAAGCTAAGGCAAATGTGTTAGCTAATGCATTTCAGTGGACATAATTATCCTTATCTTACCGTGAAATATGGACCAGGATCCCTCTTTATGTTATCTTTGGGGAAACGATGGAGGGCCTGTCCACGGTACAATTTTTTTTACTATTTGAGGATGTACATTTCAGGATGCAGTAGCGAGGCGCTATTGCCGTCGGGAAAAGTATTGTGTGTAGCAACAAGTGTACCCCTCAACATCTTTTGAACATTCCGGGTGAATAAGGCCCATACCGGCGCGACACGCACCCCAGAAATAAACAACAACAAGGCATGTGTAGACGTATCTGCTGCTCATCTTGTTGGTTTAACATCAGTAGATTTTCCTTCAATACCACCATAAACTTAGCAGTGACTGCAGTTCTGCTAGCACCGTTACTCTGGTGGCCGCCATGATGGTGGCTGTCTTGTTTACAAATTAATGTTGCACGCAGCTGCTATTTGTTCAGGTCATGTGGTTGTAACATAGATGATAGGCATTTTGCTCCATTTTACTTGTCCAGATGGCAACGCAACGGCACCATTGTCAGATCTATCCACCCTGGAACCTGTTCTCATAAGATATCATTTTGGGGCCCCTAAAACACCATTGCCGTATCAACGTGTGGTGAAATGATAACAAACTCTATTGTATTCACTCGAAAACGTTGCTGTGTGGACAGGACCTATATTTAAGACGAGTAGCATGTTAACCAGAAAAAAGTTTTCTCATTAGCATAAACCAAGAAGCAGTGTGGGTAAGCGCATGCCAGGAAGTCATTAAAATACTTGGCCGATTGAGCTGAGGTCCTTCTTTCTCCATGACCAACAACAGACGAGATAGTCATCTAAGACAGGAAAGCACATATATCTTGCCACCCACCAGCTCCACCCCATCCCCCTTAACCCCGATACTAAAGAAAATCATGTGGCTGTAATGAGAGATTCTATAGATTTTTTTAATGAAACACAATATTGCATTCTCTTGCCTCTGGTTTTTTGCTATCACATTCACTCACACAAGCACACACACACAGAGAAACACACATAAAAGAAAATCAATATAATCCAGCAGGCCTCGCAAAGTCAAACACAGCAATTTATCAGCATTGAATTTCAAAGTCTGGGTCTTTGCTTATTTTGTCCTTGACTGCTGTCATTCTCTTACTTTTGTATTTTTTTAACTGGATCACTATAAAGAGATGGCCATGGCTCTGTTGGTTACAGTACAATTATTCACATAAAGTTTTAACAGTAAAGTGCAGTGTTTGGCATTATGTAGAGCTGCAGATGAAAGTAGTAGACCAGTCTGCCAGAGGTCACATGTAGCTGTCAGGCTGAGCTCAGTCTCTGGTTCTGTCTCCTTTAAGCACTCGAGTGTGGCCAATATCCCTCTGATAAGCCTGATGAAAATTACCAGCTCCAGACACAAAACCATTTCAAACTATCTCAATATATCCCCTTGTTAAGATAAGTATCTGCTTGCAAATTCTGCTAATTACAATAAAAAGGCTGAGTCACATCCACCCCCACCTCTTTTAAAACTCCCAGTGGACATTTACAGACAAGTGTGTCAGACAAGTGTGTTGACCATTTATTTTAACAATAACATAACGGAAAGATTTACTTTCTCAGCAGACTCAAACATGCAACTTTTTTATGAAAATGTTTGTATTTATAAACTGTGCACAGTATAATCTGTATGTGTATGTGTTCATACATACACACCTAACTAGGGCTGCAATGACTGTCAATAGTCAACTAGACATCAGCAACCATAAAAGCCATCAGATTATGGACTGCATTATGGACTTTATATTTATTGCAGTAATAAAACCCATTATCTTTACTTTAATTTGAAAATTAGGTGCACAACAATCATAATGCATAAAGTTTGTTAAATATTCTAATCTAATTTTCAACGTACAATTATAGTTTTTCCCTTAAAAGCCCATTTTGTGCATAACAATTACAGTCTCTAAAAGGTTTGTTAAACAACTAAATGCTCTATTAGTTCATTCATTCATTCATTATCTGAACCTGTTTTATCCTCACTAGGGTTATGGGGGTCACTGAAGCCTATCCCAGCTACTTATGGGTGAAGGCGGGGTACACCCTGTATGAGTCTCCAGTTCACCTCAGGGTTGAACATATATAGACAAACAATCACTCTCACATTCACACCTATGGGTGATTTAGATTAACCAATTAACCTATCAGTGCATGTGTTGGGTTGGTGGGAGGAAACCAGAGTACCTGGAGGGAAGCTAAACAAGCACACACAAAGGTCCTACCCCCATCAACTGGTGCTGGGATCAAACCAAGGACCTTCTTGCTGTGACATTAAGACTAATCTTAAACTTTTGATGTAAATTTATATATATATATATATATATATATATACATTATAATTTTTTTAAATAATTATTGCTTATTATAGAGATAAAAGTTTAACATATTATCATTCATATTTTCTATACAAATCCTGCCGGGGTATGTAAATTTATGAGCGTGAGCGTGTGTGTGTGTGTGTGTGTGTGTGTGTGTGTGTGTGTGTGTGTGTGTGTGTGTGTGTGTGTGTGTGTCTGTATACTGTTTTCGTCTTTTTTTTTTTTTTGTCCTGTTCAATGTGAGTTGTTTGGGGCTTCAAAGTGTTCTGGAGGAGACGCTGTGAACTGACGGATAAAAACCAGCCAGTTGCTGTGTTCACACTGATTTGGAGGAAACTATTTAGCACTGGAGCACATGAAAGATCAAAGCCTTCAAGCCAATACTGGGACACAGACTCAATTACTATTTTAGTTGAAACAGGATTTAAAACAAACTTAAAGACTGGACTAAATACCCAGCACCACTTGCAGGAACAGCTCAAAAAGCGATGACATCTGAAGACTTTACTGTAATGATGAAGGATTTACGTGTGGTTACTGGGGTTAAGTGTTTGCACCAGGGGCACGGTTAGATTACAAAATGAAGAGGCTGTGTGGAGCATAAAGGGAGGTCTCTCAGATATTACTAGTGCAGTATACAATACTGTCACACTCCCTTTGAAGACATGAAAACATGCCCTGCCCAACAGAAGCACTTCATTCCTAACTAGGGTGCACTTAGATTACCTCCCACTGCAGACATAGGTCAATACACTGGACTGTCCATTGATATTTAGATTTTTTTGTATAAGTTTATCATTTTTCCATATTAACAAAATTTAAATGAAAGCATTTCTTACAAGAGTTGTACCACCCTATCCAGGTGGTATTCCCACAAATACATCCACATAAATCAGGGGTCTCCAACCTATTCCACAAAGGGCCGGTGTGGCTGCAGGTTTTTGTTCCAACCAACCAAGAGTTCACAGTTTGACCAATTGACTCTCTGCAGACTGAGATCAGTTGATTAATTGATTGAAGTCTGGTGTGTTGCTACTTGGTTTCAACAAAAACCTGCAGCCACACCGGCCCTTTGTGGAATAGGTTGGAGACCCCTGACATAAATATACACATGTACAATGGGCAAAAAGAACACCAAAAGAAGAAAAGAAATACATTTACAAAAAAAAAACCAGACTAAAACCAATCAGTGTTGATCATTCTGGTCATAACAACAACGGTCTGGATCTGTGGCATAAGAAAAACATCCCAGCAGGGCATAGAGGAGAGAGAGTGAGATAGAGAGAATAAATTTTTTTTTATTATTTATTTTAATTTTAAATACAAAAAACTGTGATTTTACATTTTATAAAACCCAGCATAAAACTAAAAATTGTCCTATAACAAAGTAGGAGAAAAAAAGTTTTTCATCTGAATAATCTCGTAATTATAGAAACACAAAATGAATCTATTCAATTAAAGAAAGACAGAGAGAGAGAGAGAGAGAGAGAGAGAGAGAGAGAGAGAGTAACGCAGAGAGGGGGGAGAAAGAAAGAAAGAAAGAAAGAAAGAAAGAAAGAAAGAAAGAAAGAAAGAAAGAAAGAAAGAAAGAAAGAAAGAAAGAAAGAAAGAAAGAAAGAAAGAAAAAAGAAAGAAAGAAAGAAAGAAAGAGTAAACACAGAGTCCGGTGAAAGGCAGGTTATTATGTCATGTCTGAGCAGATTAGTTTGGATTATCTAAAGGGACCCGATGTTGTTTGATCACATCACATCCTGTTATTAGGTTGTTTCTATAAAGTTAAATAACTGCTGCCAGTGATAGAGAAGCACAAAACATTCTTGTGAGAACTGTGATGTGTAACCACTACAGTAAGGAGAGCACATAGCAGGATGAATGAAGATGAAAGGGGAAAAAATGAACAGGCTTCTGGATCAACAGCATAGTTGTCCTGGAATGTTAGAAATCTGTGTGTAAGTGTTAAGCATGTTTAAATGGTTAACATCTGACCTAGTTTAAAAACAAACTGATGCTCTCAAAAACACTAAATTAAATATTCAATATAATGATTAAAGGACTGAAATTATTTATGACTGTTTAGGTTTGTATTTAAGAGAAAAAAACTTAAATATGCATGCAAGGGCAGATTAAATTCTTTTATGATTTTTTTGGTGAAAATTTGATTTAAATTGAGATTCTTCGATATTCCTGATTTTTTTTTATTTTTTTATTTTGTATTTTGTTAAGGTGAAAAAACTGAATGATGATGCCTACAGATCATATCAGGAGCCAGATTTCCCAAAAAATCCACATCATATGTGAGTCAGTTAGGAAAAGTTTACGAATATCGTTCCACGTGTTCAGCTCTGCTCTTCCTTTCAAAAAAAATCCAAAATGTATCCACACTTTGACTTAAAATGTGATGGTGGGGGTTTTATCTCTGCGCATTTCTGTCTTCAATTCAAGTTTTTCTGGGAATGGACGTAACATCATAGATATTAGAAGAAAAACATTTTGCCTCCTGCTGGAGACAAGTGGTCATTTTTATTCCACCCGACTTAAAATAACTAATTTAAATATGGGATTTTTTTTTTATTTTTGAACCAAGAAAAATAGAAAAATCGCGATACATATCTGAATAATTTTTTTCTCCCACCCCTAAAACATGCACATGCATGCCTGTACGGCACGGTTAGCATTCAGAAGTGGCTATAGCCCCAGTGATATCACATGCTGGTTTGTGGATTTCTAATTTGTAGCCTTGATTTTAGTCACCACCCCTTTCAAGGAAGGTGTGACACTGGGTGAAAAAAAAAACCATCATAGTAACCACGGATAAACATACCTACCTAAATCTCAGTTAACAGCATAATGTTTTTTTATGGTGTTATTTGTGCGAATGCTATCTGTTGATCCCCTCCTTTCTTCTTTAGCTCTCATGCCGTTGGGACGACCCACTCTTTTATTCAACCAGTTTTTCTTTTCATACATTCATGCCTTTTATCCAGCTCACCCACTCCTGTTCAACCATTACACTTCTTTGTTAGCATCTTTGTTTCACTCAAAACCCTTTTCATTCATGGGATCTTGTGAGTCTCTATGGGTGCAACTACAATAAAGAGAATTGAGGATGTTGTGGCGCTGGTGGCACGAATGGGTGGTGAAGCACAGAATAAATACCACCTATTAACACTGTACCGCATCGCAACACACATCCTCACAAACTAACTGCATCCTCGGTCACAGAGAATGAGTTTGACATAAATTCAGGCAGGTGACTGGGTTTGATACGCATTCTATGCAGGAACATGTGAGGGGATTTCTTTCTTTTTCCTCCCCAACTGAAGCTGAACACTCATTACAGAATGAGCTTATCTCTGCTCTCAGTCCTGTCGGCTCGGACAGCAGGAGCTTCCCAGGCGCTTGTGGATGCTAATGTGGATCATATTGCAGTTGAGGATGAGACGCAGCGATGTGGCAACAAGACAGAGTAATCGCTTATTTGTTGTGTAGTCAGGAAGTCAGGAAAGAAAAAAAAAAAACAGTTGGACTTACTAAAGCCAATGTCACTCACTAGACGTTTGCATTTTCATCTCAGAGACATTTATTTACCAACAGAATTCCAGTTCCAGCCTCCACCATCAGTGAACCCAAAGTGTAAAACAAGTATTCAGAGACAACCTGTTCTTTAATTAGAGCCCATAATGTGATTTTGACCATTCTAATGAATGTGTCCTTGACCTTTGACCTTTTGATAATTTCATTATACGTATATATACGTCAGTGCGTGTCATATTATGATAATATATCCAGTATTGATTAAGTTATAGCGTGATATGTCTATGCTTGACACACACAGTGTTACAGTAGTTAGTTTTGTCAATTTTGTCACATGCCACTTTTGATCTCCAGAGATCTAAAAAACTATTGGTTGTAGGTGATAACACCAATTATAAGAAGTGTAGAAATCTTCATTCCACATCATTTGGTACCAAACTGAAAGTTCTGTGACCCTACATTCTTGAGTTATAATCAATGTGATTTTGACCTTTTATAGTTAATTGTGACCTTGGCCTTTGACCTTTACTCAAATGGATCATTGCATCTGATGTGCATTAGCTATATGTATATGCCCATGTAATTCCATGGTTATATCTCAAGTATTGATTGACTTATAAGCATGATATGTCTCTGCGGACACACACAGATACACACAGACACACACAGGTTGATTAGAATAATCTCACCCAACATTAATAGGGTGAGATTAACAAAACACATGCCAAGCCCAAAGCCTGAGCAACCAGAGGTGAGCATATTTATTCAGGCACTCAGTGTTCCAACATTGGTTGCATCATCTTACCAAACAAACACTCAAAGATCATAACCTGGGCTTGACATTGACACTGGTCACATGACCCAACACAGTTTTGTTTTGTTTTTTACAGCCAAGGGACCAGTATGAGCCACAAGAACTCAAAATGAACTGGCCTGTTTGGGGTACTGCCAATACAGAGGAATCATACCTTATCTCGCCAGTCATTTTTTTACCCCCATATTTATTTAACCAACAAAGAATGATGCACAGGCTCCATAATATGTGGCATGTGCAACCGCATTACTTTTGATGGAAAGATCCAGTCGTCATCCAGTAGTAAAACCTGTCGTACTGAATTTATCCTTGAGAGGCTGGATATAATGGTGCAGGAGTCAGAAGTGTGCAGAAAGAAGCATGGATCAGACATCGGGGCAGTGTGGTGGTGATGGAGAGGTGCACATGAGTGAGCAGCAGAGTATTGGAAAGGAAGGGTGTCAGGGTTATTAGTCTGACATTGGCATATAGTAGTGTATATAGTAGATAGTTGTAATGAATGTGTAGAATGATGGTTGGCCTGACAAAACAGGGACCTTGTTACTTTGTTTATGTATTAATTTTGTGCCAAGCATTTCATTTGTTAATTTCAGTTACTCTCAGCAAATTGCATACATGCACTTGTACATGTACATTTATTTGACCTGCCTGCTGTTGCATGTTAGGAGTTTTTTTCTGTTGGGGTCAATCATGTGTCAAGCAAGCATTGTCAATGCTTATAAATAGCTGAATCAAGTCTTATTTGTACCATTACTATAAAATATATTACTGATATTCTGGCTGTGATTTGCTTGGGGGGGGGTGTCATTCCCCCCTCTGATTTTGGACATCACCATAGGGTTCTGTGGTCGACAAAAAATGCCTGAAAGAGGAACTTCACATACAGCAAAGTCCATGCAGATGGGGGGCTGTAAAGCATGGAGCCGGACCATCCTGAACCAGAAATGCGTCCACCATCCTGCTGATATTATTCATAAACTTTATTACTATTTAGACTTTAGATTAATATTTTTATTGAGCTAATAACTATTAACAGAGGTAATAAACAAATAAAATATAAAGTTTTATACAACTTGATTTGTGTACTTTTCAGTTCAAATATCTTTCTATGACTAATCAAACGCTTAAACAGAAATCATCACAGACATACTGTGCAAAGCCAGGTGATATCTGGATTGGACCAGGATGCCTGCCCCCCTCAAGATCTACAGTAAAAGATCTGCAATGTCTCATATTAAAAACCTCACAGGGCAAACCATGGAAGATCATAAAATCTCACTCCTCTTATGTTTGGAGTATTTCAACCTTGAACACAGATTAAAGGTTTGTGCATTAGGTTTCTTCAGCCATGACTCATTTGTCTGCAGCAATTATTTGTTAACCATCTAATTTGGCAAAGCCCACCTGCCAAACTGTGTTATCTGTATGTTTTAAAGTCATCGAGAAAGACAGATGAATCCCATTTCCTGTATAATGGCAGCTGGTGTCTTTGCTCTATTGTGCGATGCAAACATGTGCATGCATATACGCCGGTGTATAACCAACTACAAAGTGAAAGATTTAGTCCTTCAAAGCAACCCTCCACCCCCCTTCCCACCCTTCTGTCTGCATCAATCGTCAGCACTCAAAATAAAAATAAAAAAAACACAGGAAGCAGAGAGCGTGAGCACTTGACACAGACATGTCCTGTGGAAGATCTGATCAGAGAACAGCTGAAATTCCCCCTTATCTGTGAGCCGAGGTGGGTAAACATCTACCGCTGAGCACAGTCCATTTCTGAGCCACTGTTTACAGTATATCAAATGCAGACGTAATCTCCTCCACAGCAATCCGGTCTGAGTTAACCCCCACAAGTCTCCACTTTCCAACTTAAATGTATTACTAATAGGCTTGGGTGAAATTGCATCACTATTGGCTCAAATATGGTGGTGAAATGTCCTTACAGGCTTCGGTATTAAAACCCCTTATCAATCTATCTTAGTAGTCAGCCTCCTATCAAAGAAGTATCAATAAAGCATGAGAGGATTAGGTATTTAATATGCTACATATAGCTCACACAGTATGGCTGTCATAAATAATGCACTGCGGAGGTATTAGATGGCAGTCTAGATTTATCACTGAAGCTACATTTTTATGATACTGACACTCACCTGACAGCCTTCTCTCAAATGACACGCTAGCATCAGTTGAAAATTGAATCAAGAACACACTTTGAAGATATCATGAATTATGTGTTCAGCTAGACTTATTGACCTACTCATAGCTCGCCATCGCATCCTCCAAAACAATACATTCTCTGGTCGTCTTCCCACAGACCTGGTGCATAATGAGCTATGTTTCTGCAAACATGGGTGTCTGTGCATCCACGACACAGCCAAGCCAAGCTGCTGAGTAAATAAGTGGCTGAGTGGCAGCAACTGATGAGCAGTAATGATTTGTGTGCGATGCAGTCGTCTCCCCCGAGGATTCCAAACACACCCCCACCAACCCACCCGAAAACCTACACCGAGAAGAAGGCGAGAGAACCAACCAGAGGGGCGCGCAACTAATCTAATCCACAACACGAAACAAGGCCCCTCTGAGTGTGTTCATGGAGCGTGAAGGAACAGCCCATGAAAAAATAAAACCACAGGTAGATGCAGCCCTCAGTCTGCTCTGTACAATTATTGAAAGGTAGAGTAGAGCAGCTATCAATTATTTTCTTTGATTCAATCAACTGATTATTTGAGCAGATGATGAATGTTTGAAAATGATTCCTTGTGTTTTATTCCAGAACCAGCTAAAACAACAACTACAAAAAGTAGAAAAGTAAAAGGACATATATACAAGTGGTGCTAGGCATAAAAACCCTGCTACTCAAACATGTTGTAGCTTATTTTGGCATCAATCCAGCTGATCTTATCATGCTAATGTCAACATCGACATATTTAGGTCTTTATAAACTAATGGGGGGGGGGTTGAAAAATAATTAAAAAAAAATTTGAACTTTGACCCACTTTTCCCAAAATGGAATCACACCTATTCTGGGCCACTGGCAATCCATAATCCAAATTTGGTATGCATTCATCAAATAGTTTTGCTGCTAAGTGTTAAACAAACTGAAGCCCCCCCCAAATATAAGAAATAAAGAAATAATAGGCACGGGGGAAAAAAAACGATTCACGTATATGGACTGATACCGGACTGATTAATTGTCAGGTTGATTAATCCAACCGATTATAGGGTTTGATCGATTATAGGGTTTAACCAATTAACTAGTATGGGCCAATACGTTGCCCATTTATTTGCTTATTTTTTGCTGCTGACATTGTGTCACTCACTGCTTCTGTGTGCGTGTATGAACACCCTGGAGAGTTAGAGTAAAGCCTGTCAGTTCTGCTTTTACTTCTGCTCTGACAATCAGCCTATCACCGCCACACACATGCATGTGCAATCACACACTGAAACCCCCACATTCCGACAAAGATGGAACACTAGGCCACCACTCCGAACCATCCCAACCCCATGCGCTCCAACAAGGACCACTCATCCTCAGCTCCGAACCTCATCACCTGCGCGCACCGGTGAATAGACCGCTTTTCCCCGTCGTCTGAAATCCCCCTCCACACACACACACACACACACACACCTGTGCACTTCCCATCTACCTCACAATTTATTCTGCAGACAGTGTAGGACAGACTAGGGACAGTGGAAACGTGGGTCAGTTGTCACACTTGTAATTGCTCCAATCAGGAACAACTTTGATCTAACCTAATTTACTCAGTTTAGTCTTTACTTCACATGGGAAGTTGTAACCATATATCCACAATTATGAGGGAAAACATCATTTTGTGGTTAGTAATACTTTTTCTCCAATTATTTTTGTGATTCCATAGTTTGTTTGCAGTTGGAAAGGTCTCACGTGTTAAATAATTATTTACCAAAAATTTTTTATTTTACCACTTAGAAAATGTAGACTAACATCATTTTCATTAGTCTGCTCTGCCCAGAATAAAGAACTACATTTAGAACCTGTGCTTCCCAATGGGTTATATATTAGTCAATTATCAGAATATTATCCAAGGTTTGAAAGTTGTGTCAATTATTTTTGTGAGATATACAAAGATTTATGCAACTGTTAATGCACATGTCCACAGTTACTTAATATGAGATTATCATATCCTGTGGAGATAAATGTTTTTATTTAATATTTTGGTTTTTGGCCGATATATCTGATATTACTTTCTTTTTTTTTTTCTTTTTTTTTTACTCTTCACTGTTGGTATCAGCATTAGCCGCAGTAATAGTGGGGCTCAATTCCTAACATCATCTGGATCACTATAATTGTCCATGTGAAACTACATTGGAATAAATGTTTGGCGACAACAAAATTAAGGAAATTGGGCAGCACGGTGGTGCAGTGGTTAGCACTTGTGCCTCACAGTCTCAAGGACCCTGGTTCGAATCCCACAACAGACCTTTCTGTGTGGAGTTTGCGTGGGTTTTCTCCAGGTACTCCAGTTTCCTCCCACCATCCAAACACATGCACTGATAGGTTAACTGGTTAATCTAAATTGCCCATAGGTGTGAATGTGACAGTGATTGTTTGTCTATATATGTTCAGCCCTGAGATGAACTGGAGACTCATACAGGGTGTACCCCGCTTTCACCCATTGTTAATGGACTAGGCCCCCACAGACGCCCGTGACCCCACTGAGGATAAAGCGGGTTCAGATGACAAGACGAAAATTCAGGACAATTGTAATTAAATTTTTTTTTTTATTAATTCAATAAGAAAAAAAAAGCAAAACCTATAGCTTTGGTTGAAACTCACCTATATTTTATGTAAGAGGGGAACAAATTGTGGATTGGGAGTGAGTACAGTTTGTAAAACATACCACATTAGTATTGACTTTGTCAGTTTACGGCACTTTACTCAAAAATGAAAAAATCCTTTCTATATTTCCCCCCAGCCAGTGCTGAGTACAGTTATAAACAAGATGTGTTGTTTCACAACTAAAAGACAAAGTGATTGTTAAGACGGGAATTGACACTGCTCATATTGTCTGAAAATGAACAAATTTAAGACCATTTTACTGAGATGCTACAAAACTTACAAGTAAGACACTAGTCTAATGTCACAGGTAGAAGTGATTGGTTTTTCTTTTCCAGTTTCTAGTTAATGTCATATTCAACTATAATTATACATTGTTTAAAGCACACTTGGAATAACACTAAACTAAAATGAGTGCCATTTTCTGTTGGCATGTAACTTGTTTTTATTATGTGCATTTCCCTTATAATGGAACTAATAAAGGAATATCTTATCATTATTAAATTTTCCATGTCCATTATCAGTTTTATCCTATTAGATAATTTTTCCATCATTTTATTATTTCAAAAATGTTGATGACCAATTGTACGACCAACAACTAGCAGCAAAGTCAAAGAAAATTCCAGCGCTGTTATTTCAGGTAAATTTCAGTCAGTTAATTGAACTATTTAGGCAAGCAGCAAATATAAATCTAGCTAAATCTTTTGGAATAAAACAATTTTGAGAACCACTGCTACATTATGCCAGAAGTTCTAAGAAAACAGAAATGCTATTAGCCACCACAAATACTTTTCATATTTAATAGCTTCTCTCTACTAGAGTGCTTCTTTGCTCTCGCTTGTCCGCTCCATCACATCTGAGTGTTAGGTTAAATTATTAATGTGGCCCTTGCTGGCTGCAGGTTATCCAGAAGACAGGCTGTATGTATGTAGTGTGTAGAGGCCACTTCAGCCCTTGTTTACATGCTTGTGGGGATTGTGATTGAGTGTTCACCTGCCCGTTGCTCACAGTGTTGTTGGTTGTGCTGACCTGGTTGCTATGGATTTATTTGTACACCCAGAGCATTTAATATACATGTATGCTGTACAGAAACACAAAGCGCAAACAAATCCACATGCGGCATGCACCCAGGTGGGTTCCAAAGGTTCTGTGATTAAACGCAAGCGCTGCATGAAAGCGGGATGCTGAAACCAGCTGTGGGCCAGTGATACAACCAGTGCTGTGCCCGCTGGAGTAAGATCAGAACATAAAGCATAATTATCTTCACAGGTTGGAAACAGTTCCACTCTGCTCTACAGGTTAATGCTAATATAAACAGAAAAGAAAAACATAGAGGGCAGTAGCTCCAGGGTAAATTAAGTGACACTAAAGAGCTGTGTTCTGATATACCTCTATTAAAGATAAGGGTTGGGTGGCTGCATTTGACTGAAGCTTTACTAAGAAATTTAAAGGTTTACATTATGTATTAGGCTTGTGCTTTTATCTTGCAGTACATCTCAACACAGACACCAGGATGTCTACAGTTATCAGACAGTCTAAATGCTAATATTTATGACTGAATGTCAGCTTTTTACCCTTATTCAAGTACTATAAGGTAGAGAGTATAGTTCTGGGTCAACCTGTACAGTCCTGTGTGAGTTGGGCAAGTAACAATTTCCAAACACATTTTTCCCTACATTTAACATTTCCTAAGCAATTTATCACCATTTATTAAGTTATCTTCCGTATTTTACAATTTTCAATGATAATCATACATTGTCCTGTACGTAATTCGCTGATCATGTAAATGTTAATGAAAGCTCAGCAGAAATTCAAAGGTTAATCTGTCAAAACAAGAGAAAACTGAAGAAAAAGTTACTTTTTCCATCATCAATTGAACATAAATATTCAGAGAATGCCTAATCTCACCCCTATTCTGTGCAAATCTCAAGTTTCTATGACAATCCGTTCTTGAATTACAGCCAATAATTTATACCTTTCTGCTAAATACGACTTTGAACTTTGACCTTTATTCAAATGGATCATTGCATCTGATGTGAATTAGCTATTTGTATATGCCCATGGAATTTCATAATGATATCTCAAGTATTCATTTTGTTAAAGCATGATATGTCTCTGCAGACACACACACAAACACTGATTACAATAATCTCTCCCGACCAATGTTGGATGAGATTAAAAAGAAGTGTCCATCTACTGTCATTTATCAAACTCATTCGGTTTTACTGATCAAGATGATGACAGTATTTCCACCTTCACTACTATCAAGCCTCTGAACAGCTCATATCTGATGACCATGAAAAGGTGACGAACTGTATCTTACACAATATAGTTAAGTGTATTGAAAGGATTAGTGGATCAACAGGTATTATACATTTTAGATCAGTAGATGGTTTTGGTCCACAGTGTTCTTTATGGGTTATGTAAAGGAAGCAATCTGTTCACTGTACAATATACTGTTAATTCCATGGATGCTACTATAATTTGAAGAGAAAATATTAATGGGAATCTTAAATATTTGGCCCAAAAATGGTTTCATTCATTCTAGCAGCAGTTCATTTGATTCTACATGCCACAGAATGTTACCACTGCCTGAGATGACTGTAAGGAGTAAAAATGTGGATAATATATTGGTCTGAAATGGAAGTATGTGATATGTTCATGTTAAATCCTGCAATAAAAACATTCATTAAGATAAACAAAGGTATAATGACCCTTGAAAACGGTGCATTGACTTATGCGTCACATATTCCGCGCACACGAACGTTGAATGCACCACTCACTGAAAAAGAAGTGAACGTCAGAGTAGTGGAAAAGGGGATTTTAATGGCTTCATTTGACTCTTGACAGGCCTCTGGGTTGACTCCAACTTTGGCTTTGATGGGAGGTAGGGATCCAAGGAGCACCTTTGTTCAGGCGCTTAGGCTCTGGCACTTTAGAGAAAAGTAAAACTATGGAAGTAATCAGACAAAGTAGTGTGTATTGTGTGTAAGTGTTGTAGATTGGGGGTGAGGGGGAGTGGGGGGGCAGCACTACTTTTATTCACATCCATTTGGTTTCCTGTCATGAGCAAAGACAGCACAAAGGAGTAATGGAAGCCCTGCTCCGACGGGGGATTATGGTAATGGAGGCTGGAGCAAAACAGAGGTAAAGCTAGCTGCTGTTACCCTGCACACAAACTCTATTACAACAGGCAAAGAAATGAAAATTGCAAACACTACCTTGAGGCATGAAACACTTGTTTCCCCACTCTTTTCAACCGCCTTAGAGCATGCCACATTTTCTGTCATATGAACCTGTTTGTACATGCTTCTGGCGCTGCAATAATTAGCTGTGATGCTCAGTCTATTTTAGGGACTAGCCAAAATGCTGGCAACTGTGCACCATCACTGCTAAACACTGCACATGAAAGGTCTGACTGAATGATGAATCCTTCCATTAGTGTGGCGGCTTCTGGAGTGTTACAAGATGCCTGAGCTCTGCTTTCTCCTTTTCTGTTTTATAAAGGGGGGGTGGGTGGCGTGGGGGGGGTTCAGCTGTCACAATGAAAGGCAGGGGTGATAATTGGTCTTGGCTCTTTTGATGTGCGGACAACACCATAATCCGCTCTAATCATATTAAGGGGACCCTTCTTGGCCAGCAAGGGCCATCCAGCTATAAGCCAAGATATAGGTAATACACCATGGATAGAGCAGTAGACAGAAGGAAGAGACAGTCTGGGACCATGCATCCTCAAAACGGGGGTCCTTGCCAGTGATCTCACTCTTCCTGTCGGCCAATATGGCACTATTGCAAGCACTCCAGAGCTCTGTAGTGGGCACAGCATGGGTACATGCTAAGGACATATGGCACAAGTGTTTTCTCTTTGGTATGCTTGTGATTTTCCTATTGATTTTTGCAGCAGCCGTGCGTTTGAGAGTAAATTATCACTTGCAATTCTGTTTCATCAGCCCACAAGAGGGAGAAATGTGCAACAGGCTTGATTTGAGTAGTTAGTAAACAAGTTATGAAAATGGATTTGGACACCTGGTAGGGATTTAGACATTAAAAACACTGCTTCATCAGCTGTTTAGAACCTGAAACTGCACCATTTATTAGCTCTGTAAGGGACGTCTTCTAAAATACAGAGTGCATTATGTGAGCTGTTTGGGATGGAAGCTGTGAATCTATGAGGCATAGTACATGACAAGCTTCAACACACTGAGGTTAAGTCCTCAGACCTCCAACACTGAACCATGCAGATCTGACCTAGACACAACCGCTTGAAGACAAATTATCCTCACTATGACAAATGATTGCTCTCAACCACATAAAAGTAAATATACTCTCTGACTCTCCTGAATTCTTTATTCACAGACAGGCACAGGCAGACAAAAACACACACATTATTGGAAACAGTTTTTGTCTTGAGATTTTTTTGTTTTTGCATTTTTTTCCTCACAGCAGCACCAAGAAACACTTACAGCGTCAGTGGTAGTAACTGTGGTGTTGTATGACTGCACAAATAACTTTTCTGTGTTTCACTCATGGATTGTTATTGGTACCAAGGCTTGGTGTGAGCTTTAGTTTCACACTCTGATGAGCTTTACAATGCCAAAGAAATGCTAGTGACACCCGGGGCGGTCATTAAGACCATTTCAGTACTTAGCTAGTTATTGGCTATTGTGAGGACTAGTCAGATTAAGATAAGATAAGATAAGATAAGATAAGATAAGATAAGATAAGATAAGATAAGATAAGATAAGATAAGATAAGATAAGATAAGATAAGATAAGATAAGATAAGATAAGATATTCTTTTATTAGTCCCACTAGGGGAAATTCCTGAACTTTGTTAAAGAATGAAATAGCCAAGATATGCAATCAGCAATAATTGTTTTCCCTTAAACCTGCATAACATCACTACGAACCCGTTAACTACTAAATTTGTTGTACATTAATTTTGCCATTGGATATTTGTCAACTAACAAATTATTCATTACAGAATTACTATCTAAAATGTGTCTAACAAGAGTATATCAGATCATCACTTAAATGTAAGTACCTTAGTGAAGGCTACACTACTGTCTGATAGGGATGTAATTATGTCATATTGCGGTTATTGTGACCAAAATTCTCAGTGTGTGTGTGTGTGTAACAAATGTAGCTACTTTCTGTTGCCAAAAACATTAAAAGACAAATGTACATTAAAGATGGGACCTTATGGTAATTTTCAGAAAACTCTGCATTTATATGGCCTCATATTTCTATACAATTAGGCACTTTCCCACAGAATAGTTCTAAGGACTTACTTCTAGGAACTAAATAGTTCTAAGATTCTAATTATGGTCAGATACAGCGTCTAATGTCAAGAATGGAGGAGTTTCCAGAGAGAGTTAGGAGATGAAGAATCCAGCAGCAGGTGATACTAGGAACTACGTCATGAGTCCGTTTATTTATTACTTTGTCCGTATTTTTTCCCAAGCACACAGCTGACGCTACATAGATGGTTTTAAAGATAGCGGTACTGCAAGATGAGGAAATGCTGAAATAGGCATGTTCTGGGTTCTACCAATCACCACACACCTACGTTATATAGTTCCTGGAGAACTAAAAAAGACCCTGCCTGCCACGAGGTACTAAAAAGGTTCTAGAAACTATATAGTTCCTATCCTGTGGGAAAGGGAGAAAAAGGTTCCAGGAACTAAAAAGGTTAGAGGAAGTACAAATGGTTCCTACAGTGGGAAAGTACCTTTTGAAATGTCATTTTCAATATGAACCTATGGAGAAATAGTTTCCTGGTTCCACATCTGAGCCATGTAACCAATACGAATGTTTCCTGTGGAATTGATGCTGTGGCGAAAGTTAAAGCTCATGTATGTGTTAATGCAATGATTGCTTGTTTGGTATGAAATGTATAATGTGGCAGCAATCTTACCAGTGGAAATGCAGAATACAATGTAAAGCAGGTGGATGAGCTAGTGACTTTTTTTTACCACCATACAAACTGCTTTTCTGATGTAAGAGAGACCTCATGACGTCATTTACCTTCTACTGAACATGAAAATGAAACTGCCATAGGCAGAGCGCTTGCCAGAGGCCTTTGAAACTTTGAAACCTTTGAAAGACTTTGGTCTATATTTTCATACTGTATAACCTGATACTAGTTATTTTTCTCCATCTGCAAAATTGAGGAGTTAAGAGGTAAACATTTTATATTTAGAAAAACTGAATCTTGAGTTTGACTTTTCAGTCATCAAAGGTCAACACAACTGGAACAGATGAGACTTTTGATTCGTCAAAAATACTATGTTAGTCAATATCTGCAGTCATTTCACAGATATATGCCAATTTTAAAAATTTTACACACAAGTGATATACATACTTTCAACTGGAGGTGATAGAGGAAAACTAAAAGAACAATATTTCCTACTTTTCCAAGCTGAACATTGTGGTAGGAGTCATATTCTTCTATGTTAATCAGTTCTGAAGTTATAAGTTAATGGAAATTGGAAGAAAAAAAAAAAGTGTTGGACTGCTGTTCATGTAGGGGCCTTGCCATGTTTTCAGAGGCCAAACATGGAAAACTCTGCATGCCTGTCTGAAGTGCTGGTACTTCTCCAGGAAATGAGCAGTATCACCATGAGTTTTTCAAAGTGTGGTAAATAAACACAATTTTAATGATAATTTGAATTAGACAACAGTAACATTGTCAGGGATTTTACTGCAGTTTAGCTGTAATCTTTACATCCCTGTTACTGTGTGATCAATCTTAATCTTGGTAATTAGCTTTCATCATATTAGATTTATTTACATTAAATGCTATAAAAATAAATATAAAAATTTTAAAAAAAAATCGCTTGAAAGATTTGCCAATGGACAGAGATAAGTATTGTGCTATTTCGTTTTTCCTGTTATTGAACTGGAACCAAAATATCAGACCCCAATTCTAAATAAAATAAGTAAACAAAGAAGCAGATGAATCTGTGTTGATGCATTTATTTAAATGTATTAAGAAATGACAAAAATGCATTTGCAGGCCATGGTTTAATTAAACTTAGATTAGCTTTTAATAAACCTGAGTATTCCCTCCATCTTAAATCAACATGAACAGCCACTTTGTCGTGATCCCAAATGTAATTGTCCAATCATCAAGGCCTTGTTTGTAATTGTGTATATGTGCATGTGTAGCTCAGAAAAGGAGGAGGGGGAGTGGTGCTCTGGCATTGTTGTAGGAATCAAATAGCGTTACCATGGCTACCCTCTTTGCAGTAACCAGAGAGTAGAGACCCCTTGGGACCCCCTCACCTCCACCCCCTCATCGTTCTAGCCTCCGGCATGTTTGTGGAGGGATCCAATGGGATGGGGGTGCGCGGGATTGATGAGTTGGAAAAGGGAGGGCATCATTTGAACAGACTTGCACGAGACACCAGCAGACCCACTGTCCTTTTGTAAGCCTTCATCATCCGAAAATCGAGTTTCAATTTTCATTCTCTGACTTTGCTTTCAAACATCAACGTCCAACACAATGAGCCAAAACAAGAGCTGGAGACTGTTGATAGACATTGGTGGTGAACGGATGGGGAGGTGGAGGGGGGCACTCTGCCTGTTCGAGTGCAGAATAACTAGCTCCGTGTGTGTATCCAGCCCCCTCCCTCTGCCTAACACAGGTGGGTATTGTCTGCAGCGTGGGGCGCCACTGGCAGCCAGCCAACGCCACTCAGTCACTGGGCCAGTTCGGCTTCAGCTGACTGGCTGCACAGGTCCACCACGGCATACTAAACCTTCACTCCACAAGCAACTATTTAACCATTTCCTACCCATTACAGCCAAATACCAGCATTCAGCCTGAACATAAACACGGTTAAAATGTAAAGTGTTGTTCTACATGGATGCTGATGTCATTTGTCAAATTTTCAAAGAGCACATGTCTTAATTCTTCAAGTACATACATCGACAGATAAAACACATTTTAACAATGACTTCATGGTAAAGCTGAAAGATACGGCCAGAAAAAAAACAACCTAGAAAAGTGTAGAGTGTAGACACCGCCAAGGCAGATCAGCCCCCCTACCCCAAAATGGCTGAAATGGGCACCAGGTTTCACTTTCACTTCTGTGTGTGCTTTCAATAAAATAGTGCAAATTACTGCATGTTAAGAACATAAAACATATCAAACTAGATCACTCCGAGAGTGCAGACCTCCACGAAGCAGCGCAAGTCTGCCAAGTTTGGGATCTGGATGTTGGTAAACTAGTGTTCCACGTCCGCAAACAATTTATTTTATCAGTTATTAACAATCCCTTAGGGGGTTTAAAAAATGTCAAAGAAATCCTCGGCCCCATTTTTGAGATATGGCGTTTCAATGTTCAACCACATATGACGTCACTCTGACGTTATGCAAAGTCGTACAGCAACCAAATTTCACATGTTAGATCTAATGTTAAATATGAAGCACAAGGATTTAACAAAATATGCCAATAATCCTGATTTAAGGTAAAGGTCATACATTTTGCAAATATACCATTTGTCTGACGTCATAGGATGTCAAAACGCGACGTCAACGAGCTTATTGGCGTTATCTCATCTCATCTGATGTCTGAAGGTAAGATGAAGTGAATGAAAAAAAACAAATTAATACACACAATTGGCAGAACTTTTATGACCACGTCTACGTTCAGCAAATGAAAATACATGATTTACACTGAAATTGCAAAATATAGTGCATAATATTATAATAAATGGTGATAAATCAATCACTAAAGGTTAGAAGTAGAGGACAATTCAATTAAAAATGAAGCCTTATAGACACAAATATTTTTCGACTGCACGTGGCATCAACTCGCCCTTGATGATGTTGCTTAAATTACCTTTAGCCAAAATAAAAAGTAATCTGCATAGATATCAACCTATGAACTATTACTGGCTGAGACAACAACAGAAACCTGCTTCAACTTTGATTTTTATATTAACAAATAGATATGGATGAAAGTCAACATGGGATTTAACATGGGAATTCCAATACAAGGACAAGGACTGAACAATTTTCAGAAAGAATTGTGAAATTTTTCTGGCAGATATTGCAATTTTTATTTGATTCCCAATTTTCTTCAAATCAAGTAGTCAACAACATTTGCAAACATCACAGAAAGTTGTTTTTTTTAATTTGACAAAAAATAAAACTGATTTATTACAGAGTATCTGGAGTATCCAGACATTCTTACACACAACTGTGGAATGGGAAAATAAACACATCAAGAAAAAATAAATGGCCGTAAAAGGACCTTAAAATTGATTTAGTAGTGATCCCCAAAGACCTGAAAGCTGTAGCTCAGCCGCCTCGGGGTCTTGTATGGAAAGGTTATTGATGCAGCCATTGATTTCCTGTCATATTTAAACGATAAAAGCAGTCAGACTATAATTTTAGGTCAATCAGCAGGGTTCAATAGCAGTATATAATATGTAACCGTATGTTCCCAATATGATGAGGACACAAATTGAGAGACTGTGATACTGAAGGCAGTAGGAAGTGCAGGAAAACCATGACGTAAAAGACAAAGCTATAATGGCATTTCACAGGACTTTTCCATGCAGAAATAAGAAAGCTCCTCAAAAGAAAATGTGTTTTAATTCATTATAAACTGATTAACTGAGTCCTGGAGGGGAGGTTTGAAACTAAAAATCATAACCATCATGTCCAATGAAGAAGTAGGAGAGAAACAAGGGGATGGAAAAGCTATTTCTTTCCTCAACTCCCCCCAACAAAGGGGATAGGGGGGAGGTAGGGATTCCAGAGGGCATTTGGAGAGGTTTTTTCTTCTCCCTCAACTTTAATTACAGGCCTCTTGTCAGACAGATCTCACTCCAAGAGCTATAAATTGGAGGGAGGTGGTTGGAATAGAGACTGAGTAACTCTTTCCCACTCTGCTAGGTTTATTTTCACTTTTCACAAACACGCAACAAGGAAAAGCATGCAGAAAGCTACACATATACGAAAAAACTTCAAGTATTTCTCATGTTCAAAGAGCAGCAGTGAGAAGTGCTCTAGCTGCTCCACACTCAGAGGATTATAGTGGGATCAGTGTGTAACCGAGTTAACGGTGGTCACCGTACTGTTTCCACTGAGATAACCTCACACATTCACACACATTGTAAATGAGCCCGACTGCACTTATCATTTTGTTGGACCTATGTATTAAATGTGGTTGACATATAAAGAAAAGAAAAAAGCACGACAGGAAGCAACTTATTAAGATGTTCTCTGTGAAGACATCAAACTCTCCTCACATTCACTCAGATTAAGACAAATGTCCAGACTCCTGCACTAGTAGTCTGACAAAATAGCATCACAATACATACTACTTAATCTTACAATGGATGATTCAATTCAATTCAATTTTATTTATAGAGCCCCAAATCACAACAATGTTGTCTCACAGGGCTTTCCAAAAAGAAAAAACAATCCCAAGCATACCCTGTCCTTAAACCCTCCTTCTGGGCAAGAAAAAACTCCAAAACCCAGTGGGAAAAAGATGACATGTTGAGGAGAACCACAGTGAAGGACAGACCCACTCCCATGGACGGACAGACTATATATGAACGTCCATTTGTAGATGAAGGGGGGGGTCCATCCATCAGACAGGTGAGGGATGATGCTGTAAGTTCTGAACGGATTTTGATTATAATTTTAGGAATGATTGATAGATAATTGGTCAAGGAAGAACCCATTAGATTTTGAGCATGAAGGTCAAAGGTCAGGGTCACACTAAGGGTCAAAGTCTAAAACACACAAGTGGTAATATCTCAGGATGGGTCAACACCTATGGCTCCAACGAGTCACGTGTGAATGAAAAATCACGCCTTGGTGGAAGTCTGCTGTCTGTGACTGCCTTGTTCTTATTAAACTAGAGCAAATATAATAATCTTTTATTGATCCACCTTAGTGATTAAACTCACCGTTTGACATATTATCCAGGGGGCACTCTTCTCATGAGCAACTGAAAATGGGGGTAAGTCAAAGAGGAATAAAAAACAAACAATGGCACTAATGTGGCAATAAGATAAGATAAGATAAGATAAGATAAGATAAGATAAGATAAGATAAGATAAGATAAGATAAGATAAGATAAGATAAGATAAGATAAGATAAGATAAGATAAGATAAGATAATCCTTTATTAGTCCCACAGTGGGGATATTCCTATGGTTACAGCAGCAACAGTAAAAATAGAAGCTTACTGAGCTAATTGAGTAGTCAAGTAAAATTGAAAAATGCACCAGTGGCATTGTTTAATTCAAAAATATGGAGCCACTTGGACTTTTTTCATATGGATGCGACAAAGCTGGTAAAAAGGACTTTTTCTGTCTGTAAATACTCTCACAATAACATGATACACTAACGGTATGACAAATACACAGACACGTATTATTTATGAATGAATCACTGTTTGTCAGACACCTTTAAAAAGTCCTGATTACAGTTATGTTGTAATAATACAATGTCATTGTTTATACACTATTGCCGTTTGTACTCTCATTAAATTATGCCTCTATGAAATATGTTTTTGTTGGTTTTTGTTTCATCCCTATAAACAGATGGATATATCATGCATTGTTAAGAGCATTATATTGATAAATCACAGTATTGCCAAATCAACATATTATTGTGAAGTACTCTGAGATTCTTAGCCCTGAAAATTACCATTTGCTTGGAGTTCTCATTGTTTTTCTGTTTTCGTATTATTATATTTTTAATTTTATAGCTGCGATACAGATATATATTTGTAAAAGCCCTACAGGTTCTAGTCTACTTTCAAAATATATTCCATTACATAACCCCTAACAGTTTTGGGGCATAAATGTGACTGATATTAATGTCAATATAGAATGGCAGCTTCAAAGGGAATGGAAAAAGAAAATGAACAGCCCTTTATAGAGAAAAGGAAAGGAAAAGATTAACCCTCTGTCAGTGAGGGATTTGTCTTGAGCCTTAAAATTGCATAATTTGAACATGTTTTGTGCTTCTAATAGAGACGCATTTAACTTCATTAACCTATTGACTTTTACAAACATATCAGTAGTATTTTAGAAATTGGTCATTATTAAAAAAAACAAAACAAAACAAAACATTTCTCCCAGTAATTTGCTAAATATTGGCTACTCGATCAAAATTAAGCAAACCATATTCAGATTGTTATTCATCTATAATAACCTTTTAATTTCCTATCAAAAAGCAATAGAAGGCTATTGTGGGAAAACCGTTTGTTAATGGAGTAGAATATAGTGAGGCAGAGTAAGTATGTTCCTTATAGTATGGAGCTTTTACAACAAAATATTTACGAAAAACAACAAGTAGGGTCAATATGTGTAATATAATACAGCAGGTTGAATAATAAGCTGTTGATGAACACATGGAACTAAATAAGCATCACTTTTAATCAGACCCATTGACATGGATGTCCAGATGTAACACAAACTGTTGTGTGCTTTATATGCAAAATTATGGCATGTATCTGCTCAGTGGGTAGGGGGCAGTTTGGTGTCCATCACAACACTGTGGTTGGAATTGTGTGCCACAAACCAGGCCCTTAACACACCGTCTGCCACAGCAGCAGGCCTCAAAGCACAGAGCTGCCAGCCTATTTCTATGCATGCATGATGATGGCTGACAATGGAAGCCAAAGACCCCATCGTACTATTACAGCCATTGTCTGGCACATTAGACCAGTGTTTCTCAACCCCGGTCCTCGAGGAGTGCTATCCTGCACATTTTAGATGTATCCCTCTCTGAAAACACCTGATTCAAATTATCAGCCTATCATCAAGCTCTGTAGAAAACTGATAATGACCGTAAGGTGTGTTCAAAGAGGGAAATACCTAAAACAGAGGTGGGCAAACTTTTTGACTCGTGAGCCAAAAAGGGTTCTAAAATTTGACAGGAGGTTGGTTTGGTAATCCACCTCATAAGAGGAAAAAAATAACATGGGGTGTGGCGTCGCTTTCATCCACTGCTATTGAATATAACGTGAATGACTAAGCCTTTTTATTTAAGTCACTCTACACGACAAGTCGTCCTGCGTGACAAACAGACTTTTTCAAATTTGTCTTTGCTCTTCAAACACAAGACACCTGCTGTCTCCACCGTACATTCTTTTAAAAGCTCGCCTTCAGACAGAGATTTGCTGAGCTTCGTTAATTTGAATGACAACATAAAAATGGCAGCATAAAGACGTATGAACGACATATACTCTACAAACAAAAAGGTACGTAAGCCCCCATTTGATTTTTTCCCCTTGTAATTTACAACCATTGTACACATTCTGACACTAAACATGTAACAATGCATGCACAGTATCAAACATTAATCTTAAGTATAGCTGCAAAGGAAATAGAAGTATGTCTAAAATGAGATGTTAAAATTAACATTTAATGTTTAATAGAACCATTTGACCTGCAGAAACAAATGAAAACAGAATAATTATCTACTTAAACAAACATGGTGTGTATATTCATGTTTAAACACTAGCAGCAAAAAACATCCACAACATATAAATACAAAATACAAATGACAAAATGACAACAGAATAAATGTTTTACCATCTCAAATGATATACAGCATCATATTCCACACTCAACAAAAATTCATTTTAGTCCCATGCTGTTGTGTTTTGCCTCCTTTTAGCCGTCCTTCTTTTTGGCATCCTCCTTTTCATCTTAGGGGAAAACCAGCACAGGAAAATGCCAATGCTCTACTTAAAACGACCTGTAACCCTGCAGCTATTGTTACAAGTAAAGAAGCTGACAAGCCTTCTACAAGTCCAATACATGATTGCGTTGGCTGCCAAGGTTTTCATGGCTGTATTAGGTTCTTCATACCCGCAGCTACATCCAGTACCACCTGGGAAGCACAGACCAAGGTTTGGAAAGCACCCACTGCCAATGTGCTTTTACCCATTGTTCACATAAACTGGTGTAATATCAAATTGATGGCGTAACACTTTTGACACTTTGTGTTACTCCCCACCATGAAATCTTTTTGTGTGTTGCCTTTACAGGCTAAGAATGCCCCATTCCACCATGCAACTATGTGTCACCTCCCTTCCCCCCTTTATCTGTCTCCTGTGTCTTGAGGTCCACAATTCCCCTTGCAAGATAATTTGCATCTCATTATCTAGTGTAAAACAAATACTCTGCAAGGTGTACAAGTATAATATTGGCATCAAAAAGCATCATGTCTCAGAGCAAATTGCATATAGTTGTGCATGTGCAACTGTCTCTTGCTGTGTAAATGAGGGTTAAGTCACCTGCTGCGCCATTGATTGCGATGTCCAACAGTAGCTCAGCAGGGTGTAATCAGGATGTCAGAGGATAGATGACCCCCTCTCTGTTTCAAAATGTGTCATACCTGGCTGTGTTCTTTGTCTTTCCACAGCTTTAATGCTCTTAAAAAAGACTGTGCAATAGAGAGGCTGCCTTATGCATATAAACACAGACATGCGAGCATTCAGACATACAACTACGTGAGCTGAATTTAAAACACCGGCACACTGTTGTAGGCATGTATGAACACAAAGATTAAGCAGGAAGCAGGATTTTACAAATCAGAGTATGTGTTCATTGTCTTTCAATTCTCAATCAAAGTCACTTTGAGACATTCACTTATTCCTTCTCACCTCATGTCCAATTTGGAAATTTGGTTGGAAAATATTCACACGTGGAGGTAAGATAAGACTACCAAGGAAGCCATGCTGCTTTAAAACATGACCGTCTGTGTAATATTCACTTTACCCATGTCAGCTTTGGTAGAGCACAGCAGACGTTGTGGATGCCACACAAGGGAGCCATACTGGCATCAGCTCACTGCATGCCAGTTTCAAGCCAGACAATGAGAAAAGGCAGAATGGCGTGTTCGGGGAGATAATCCATCCTCCGCACAAATAACACCTCCCCTCTAGCTTCCGGGCCTTCCTTTTGTTGACAGAGGCCACAATGTCGCTCAATATTCGACCTGACAAGCACAGCAAATCACCGCAACGGACCTGAGTGTCAAAAGGAAGTGAGTTTGTTTGCTCATTGAGCACAAGCACGGGGCGGTGGGGGTTGGGGGTAAAAGGGTGCTGGATACTAGGACTACATACAAACAGAATAAGTATAGTAGCTGACAAGGAAAAAATAAGAACAAAGAAGATTACAGCGTGAGCAAGGAGGGGTGATCTGTAACATAGGGGTTAGTTTGAGATCTGGGGAATCAAGTGGGTAATAAAATCTCCACAGTAAGGTGCTGATGATCTAAAGAGGAGCTGGGAGGAGGTGGCAGCTCCTGGAGAGCAGTGCCAATACCCAGGGAGAAGCCTCAGACAGTGTTTGTACAAGCTGTCTGTGTGCAAGTGGGCGTATATGTGCTTAAGAACAGGGACCATGGATTTCTTTGTCATAGCGCAGTCAGGGGCTCCACGTTTCATTTCTTGTTATGTGAATACTACAATCTCTTCAAATACTCCTTCCACCCTCACCTGAAAGGAAAGTGAACAAGAGAACAAGTGCAGAAGGAAGGTAGTCTCCCGGGCAGAGGAGTCCTGCATCTCTTTTGGTGAAATTTCTACCCCTAGCCCCTGTCACATTCACCAGTACAGCTGTCAGTTCACATCCCAAGGGGGAAAAGGAGAATGCAAAGCCCAAATGAACCCTTCCACAAGCCCGGTAAAAAGGCTAATCACTTTACAAGACTGTCAAGACATCGAAATGACCCTGATGTTGCGGTAACGACTGCCATGATCATGGTCATAATCCTTTTCCGCTTAAAATACTTTTGATGGTGTCATAGCATCGAGAGAAGACTCAAATCAATATGGGCAGTGACGTAATCACACCAGAGCTGCTGCTGCTCTTAACTGTGTGAGTGTTATGGCAGCCCCTTACACAGTCAATTAACCAGATTCATTAAGCAGCCGATATGTCTCGTTCAAAATCAATTTGGCCCTCATCTCCCAGTGCCTGTTTCAAGCCAAATAAAACCAGCACATAAAAAGGCTGACACTAATCACACATAAATAAATGGCATGCATTAGGTGGACATTTCACGGTCTATGTCAAACTGTTCATTTTCTAATTTTCCAGGCAGTTGTCATGCTTCTGTATGTTTTAAGTCCACTCATCAGTAACCAGTGGCTGGTTTAAGTGTACCTTTGTTCCGTAGGAAAAGGTTTTGTAAACGTGGGAGCAATTAAAACATGTAATTCATTTTTGTCCATGTAGGGACACACTGCTGCCATGATGTATTTTCTATCAAATAAAACAAAATAGAGGTAATGTATCTCCTACTGCCAACACCTTCCAGCCGTCATGCTTCCCTCTAAGTATTTTTAAACTTGGCAGCCACAACTGTGATGACGGGGCTTCTCCAGGCAGTAATGTGATAGTGGAAGACATTTCCAATTTGATAAGCACTTATCATTATCTTCGGTACGCTGAGTTGATTCATGGATAATACATGTGGCTGACTGTTTAGAGCATTTTAGAGGAAAGATTAGTGGATAAATTAATTAAATTAATGAATTTCCAGACCAAATAAATCACAAAAAAAACATACCACGCCATATTTACTATTAACTTGATCCAAAGCAGGCCTGTTAAGGTTACAGGATAATGTGCTAATACAGTAACACCCAGATTTGTAGTGTCACATGAAACTCTGAATGTGGACCAGCGCAATCTGTTTAGACCATATTACCTTGTCAAGGCTTAAAACAATCCTTTCTAAGGATTAAGTCAAGGCCTCTGGAAAGGCTTTAATTTGGTGGACAAGAGCTGAGCTCCACTCTGCAGATGGAGGGTCTGGGGTAAAAAGCACCAGATGATAATGAAACGCACAAAAATTCTGCCATTTCTCTGAACTCTGTTCCATACTGGCCTGCAGGGGTGAAAGAGACTGCCAAGGTTATGCCACTGCCATCGGGATGAGAAAAGTCGCCTGTCCTGCCAGTCCTGCGGCTCTACAGCCAGTCTTTGTGCACAGCAGGACACAACTGTCCTACATGCAAGCCAGTTTTTAGTAAGTTAACTGAGCCTCTGTGCTTGGGTTCTTGTTTCCCTTTGAATAGTAACAGGGTCACCTCAATAGCCCCGCACCACCAGCATCCTATATTTAACGTGCTGCTAGCCGCTAGCCAATAACATATTAATATCACTCTGTTGAAAGCCGATTTGCTTAGGTGTTAAACTGATCCCCTGAGAGCTCTCCAGTTTTCATATGACACCAAGGTGACTTAGTTGTGTGCAAGGGTCTTAAGCAAAGGCAGAGAGTTACAAAAATACAAGAAACTTAATCAACACTGCAACTCAACTGGTCAGTATGGCCTTGTTTAAATGGGTGGGGCATCTACTAAGAGGGCTGGGTAAAATATTGTTTTTGTTTCCTCTCTTGTGATCTATTTCTTGTATTACTGATATGCTGGTGATTCTATGGGTTGTATAGGATAGGTCAAATAAGCCTCAGCTTAGGCTGCTGCCTATTGCTTTTACAATTACAGAACGAATAAAAAAAACAAAAGCTAATAATAATTATTGTTATTGTTGTTATTAGATATGCGTATGTATATATATATATATATATATATATATATATATATATATATATATATATATAAATGTGTGTGTGTGTGTGTGTGTGTGTGTGTGTGTACACATTTGTTAACTGAGTGCACAGAATGAAATTATGGTGCTGTAATTTTTGTAACATACCTTACAGAAAGTTGTCTGAGTAGACTTTCAGGCATTCAAGTATGCAGACATTTTGCATGTGCCCATAACTACTGCATCCTTACGTATTGGAATTATATCAGCAATTGGATGTCTGTCATTCCTGGTCTCCTCTATAGCCTGTCCATCCATAGGAGTGGATCTCTCCTTTAATGTGATCCTCAAAGCTTCTCTTTTTCCCCCACTGTATTTCTTTTGGAGTTTTTCCTTCCTGAGAAGGAGGGTCTAAGGACAGGGAATGCCAAGGACACCGATTCATTTGCTTCACTGACTGTTTACCGATTACTTGGCTGTTAGTTCATTTTCGTTTTTTTTATTATTATTATTATTATTCACCAAAACCCTGTGGCACATCCCTGCTGGTCAGCCCAATATTTCATTGTCCAGCACTTCTAAATGATATCAATCCCTGAAGCTGAAAGTTTTCTTTAAAAGGCATATTTAACTACATAAGAGCCTGCTTTGCTTTGGACTCACAGCAATTGTGTCCCCACTGGTGTAGAAATGTGTTCTTGGATCAGGCATGAGAGACCAATGCAGAGATGCTGAGAAATAAGATTAAAGGTCCCCAAAACAGTTTGAGAGGAAAGCCTTTAACAAACTCACTTAGCTTAGAGATCAAAGGGAACTGCCTTAAGTAATCCACCAAAGTTCAAGATATTTAGTGTCTGTGTATAACTTCCTTTAAATTCAACCCTTGGTGGATGGAAAGAATGGTCTTCCTTATGCCCCATTCTTCTCATGATCACACAAATTCTTCCTGAAGAGAGTGGTCGTGAAAAATGCGGATGTATCAGTATATACTTCCATCATCATTATGTCAAAGAACGCATAACCAGCGGTCAAAATACATCTATTCTTCACTGCTTAGTAAAAAAAAAATGTGCAGAGTTTCTATGATTTATCTATATGAAAGGTCTGAGATTTAAAGAGTCATTTATAAATAGCTGGCAGTTGACCATATGTCAATACCAATTGTTGATAACAACTTGCAAATGAGAAAAGAAAAAGAAAAGCATAGAAAAGGGAGATTTTTCTGCAAGGATGTATGGAATTATGGTTGTGGGGTTTTTTTTCATGCTACACGGAAAAAATTATGCTGTCAATTTTCTTGGAAATTGTGCAGTCATAGTAAGAGGGTATGTCTAATCACTGTCACTACAAACACAACAATGGCACTGAGTGGACCCAGCAGTTGCAAATGAGACAGTATCCCTCTTCTCTGCCAAGATAGCCTTCCCTGTTACACAGTCTATGCTTAACAACAGTAATGTTCACCATTATCATAGCTGTAAACAGCAACCTACATCCTGCTAGCAATAGAAACATCACGCCCATTATCCTCTCCTATGACAGAGACAATGGTGCACAGGGAGGGGGCAAAGATCGAACAGCCTATTTTCTGGCAGCCTATTACAGGGGACTGTTTGGAACTTGATGATGAATAAATCATTTCAATATGGCTTTGGTGGAAGGGGCAATTAGACGCTGCAGCTTGAGGCTAATCAAATCCAGGACTCTCTTCTTCCTTGGCATCCATTAGAAAGGGTGGAAGGCAGAGGGTGAGGAAGAGATGCTAAACATTAGTGGCCTCCGTTTTCCTGCAGCCATAGCGTCACACTCTCTACTTCCTACTGGTACATTCATTTACTGCAGCTCTGTGGTTTAACTGAGTCGCCCTGCAGTGTGTATGTTACTTAAATAATTCTCATTCACAACACATACAAACAAAACACAGAACTATCAATAGCATACAGCAAAGCACTACACCAGATAATGGAGAGCACTTAAAACAAAAAGGACTTGCTACAACAGATGCTAAATCTGGGACTGAGTACATAAATCACAATAAAGCATCTCTTTAAGTGGACGTACTAGTAACCAGGCTTTGATATGGCTCTCTTTATAAAATTACTGTCAGCTGTCCAGACTTTTTATCTGCAGAATCAAAACTGAAGTCAAGCTTTAATAAAAGACACTTGCCTTAAACAAAAGGAGTTTTGTAATGAACAAAAGAAGAAAATTACTTTATTGGGGGGTTTTTCGGAGGTAACAGCAGACATCTGTCATTGGAGTTTTTTTTCCTCATTTCCCATAGCACCAAGATATTTTTACTGACCAAAATAATTACATTTGAATGTCACAGATATTACTTTCAGACCATTTTCCTCAGGTGTAAGCATATGCTTAAACAGTTTTCATTGGTAGAAATTATTTTTAAAGGTCTCATTCAGCTGAAAAACACTTTTCCACGCTCCTTTTGGAATCTGATGGGTCACCCAGAGTTACCAACACATGCTGCGTTTGAAAGTGGTGTGTCACCTCCACTGGCCGTATTTAGCATTCATAGAAAACAACAGAGAAATGAGCCACTCAGAAAAAGCCTGTCCACATTACATAATGTGGACATGGGCATCACCCACTTAGGGATAAGCCCACCTACGGAATGCAGGTAACACTCTCCCCAGCCCGTCCCCATTGCAGACGGCGCCACAGCAGCTGCTGCACAAACTCAGGGCTTTAGACTAACTTTTTGCACTGGTTGCACTGACGCCCCTTACATTTTTTCCTTAGGTGCACCAGCACAAAAGTTAGATGCACCCAATTGTTCATTATAAAAAAATATTGATTTATTGCTTGCGTTTGTTGAAAAATACATGAGCACATTGAAAAAATAATCATAATTGCAATATTGAGGGGGAAAAGAAATCACAAATAAATTATATTCCAAAAAAAAAAACCCATAGTGCTACAGGTATTTAATTAGCCTAGCAGTACCTAGCAGAGATGTGCATGTATTTACATTTATTACTTTTTTTTTTTTTTTACTCTATCCATCTTTCCCCAGGCCTCTACATCTGATTGGCTAGTATTCATGGGTTGGTTGGGATAACAGATGGTTAGATGATTGTCTTCATGAAATACAGGTTACCAAAACGCACTATAGACTCTTAGCAAAGTTTTTTTTTTTATTATTAAATCATTATTTTGGCAGAAATATTAGCATGGAAATGTGGCAGATAAGCAGTGAAATTTTAATTGAGAAACACAAAATCTGCCCAGATTTGGAACTCTTTGCAGAGTGTTAATTTTGATCTAGATGGACCAATAATAGATTTACTTGATCGTGACAAAGCTGTGTCAGTAAAATGCCTTGCCTACAGCCTTGATGGCTAAAAGGACACACATATTGCAGATATCGGTGAGGTTACATATACTGTACATACTTAAATCAATGAAGTTCCCAGAAAATAAAGAAAGAAATAATGTTATCATTTTTATACCTTAAATCCAATGCATAAGGGGGAAAAAACAACTACAAATGTGAAAAGTTTGGCAGTGTTTACTAACGTCCATCAGAATTTGTCCGACACTGGCTGGTGTTGATTTCCCACTCTCGAGGCAAAGCTTTTAAGAAAACACACTGTCTGTCTCCTCCACTGTCTGCCTCCTTCTATCTCTCAACCCTCAGATAATTCAGAGGCCTGGGTCTCTCTCATGCCAGCTCAGTAAGAAGAGGCGAGGCAATTGGCATTAATAATCCCAAGCATCATCAATAAATCAGTGAGCTAGTGCTTTAAGAGTGCAGGTGATGGTCTGTGCACAATCCTGCAACATCAACCTAATTCAGCATGCTGCGAGCAATGAAGGGAGATTGGGAAAGACAAAGAGGTGGGGGATCACAGAGAGGGTATCTTGGTGCAGATGCAACTCTGGTCAGCACTGAGGTACTGTTTTTGTAGGAGAAGCAGACACAGGGTCAATAATGAGTGACAAAGGGATTTCAGTTTGCTTGACCATCAGCTAGTATGGGAGGATCAATATTTGAGAACTGATGCTACTCAGAGCCATTCCATTTAAATCCTTTCTATGAAGTAAGCTATCCATTTGCCAGTGTGCCATCTATGTTGATTCTCTATCTGTATCCTTACTGCGTAGCCCCCACCCACCCACCAGCACAGACACCCCCACAAACCCCTCTATCCTAACATACTGAATTCCTAAGCAGGGGAGTCTGCCTGGCCTCCACCAAAGGAGTGAATTATTTATCGTAGGCCCTTTGCAACATGTCAGCATCTCCACAGGATGAAATGATATTTATGGAGCCCCTTGGGCAAGGGTGTGGAGGACAGTGGGAGAGACCGAATTGGGGGGTGGAGATGGCAGACGGAGGGGTAAAGGAACTAAACACAGAGTAAGTATATATAATGTATGTAACAGAAGGAAGGTGAGTAGTGGTCAGAAAACAAAGATGGATGGAGAAAATTATGGAAATGAACGTATATTTTTTTCAGAATCATCACTAGTGCAAAAATTCAACAATAATCACATCATATAATGTGCAATGTTAAAGGTAGGGTAGAAGATCTTGGAAAACGGTTCCTGCAGCTATATTTTGAAAGTATATGCACCCATGCCTCTTCATCAGCCCACCCCTCGAAACCACGCCTTCCAAAAATACATCAACACACATGCTGTCTGGAGCGATCACAGAGGTTCACAAGCATTTACCAGAACAAGAACGTCAATTATCATCCTAAATAACAAAACTATAAACACCATTTATCAGTTTGTGTCACATGAATCTTAGCTAACAAAAAGTTTCAAAGCATGAAATAAACACCATGGGAAAACTAATGGATAAGGACAATAGTTTATGGTGTTACAGCAGCAGTTTACACACAGTGTTGGTAACTTAACAAAACCTGCTGTAACATTATGTTTGGTCAATATCTGACATTTTCTCACTGACGGGTGAATACGATACCCATAACATGACGAAACATGGTCACTTTAGAATCAGTTTTAAGCCCCTTTTCCTTTTTCACTTGATGCCAGCGCTGGAAAGTCGTCGTGATTACCACCCTTGTCCTGTTCCGTTCTTCGCTCAGATTCCTCATGGCTGTAGCTTTTTCAAACACAGTTTTTACTTTGGTTTTGCTGCCGGTTGATGTCTTTTCCACCATAGCCGTTTATGTGAATTCCGCAGAAGGGGGAGGGAGTGGTGGTGGGTGGACTGATATATGATGGACGTATCAGCAAATCAATCATTGTAAAGATGATCAGTACAATGATTGGCCTGGTTCCACCCTCTAGACTTGACTAAAACATTTCAGTTTTTTTGCAAACATTCTATTTCAGTGTGTGATATGGGATCGTGAAGAGGTTTTCAAGCAATATGGTAAAAAAAAAAATCTCCCATCCCACCTTTACAGCAAATAAACTCATTAATAACATTATGTTCAATGGAATAAT
Source organism: Siphamia tubifer (assembly GCA_020466265.1). Taxonomy (NCBI): domain Eukaryota; kingdom Metazoa; phylum Chordata; class Actinopteri; order Kurtiformes; family Apogonidae; genus Siphamia; species Siphamia tubifer. Next base: position 32,887,477 of record CM035785.1, read on the forward strand.
TATATCAGTCAATTAAACTTTTTCCAAAGTCACTTCAGGAAAGTAGTGATGAATGTTGTGATCAAAAAGTTACAAAAGGTGTCATTTCAGCATTTTTTTTTCATTTCCATACAGATGCACTTCATATCAAGTTCATCCCAATCGTATACTGTATATACCTCATACAGAATAAAAGTTTATGAGATCATGCAGGCAAAAATATGTAGGAGCTACAGTTAGTACAGAGCAGAGAGATGAAAACATGTCAAGAGGAGTCACACTGATCAGGGAACAGGAGAAGGACAAGTGAAATAATAGGCATTCTACTGAGCCAAAAGACTCCAGCTCACTAGCAATGCAATGTGTGGTTTGCATCGTGACACAGGGATAATCTACACAGCAGTGGAAGCTGCGCATCTGCCTCAAACCCATAAACTACACGCTCTCCAACTTACATAGCTCACAAAAAACCCAAAATGCATTGCAAGCAAATTTTACTGTCTAGGGGACAGAGAAAACGAAAAACTTGTGCAAGGCCGAGAGAACAAAATCCACTGAGGCACAAAGAAAAGATAAACTCAAGGACAGTGGGACATTAATAAGCCAGTGTACTAAACAATCTGTTTAATCTGAATCAATTACTCAATAGGTTGGTTTCATGTGATGTCACATTGCTATATAGTAAGCGCACAATTTTCAGATGAAGGGCAGGAAGTGAAGCCGAGTGAGTTTTCTTTTGGGAAAATGTCTATGTTTTGTGTAGTTTACGACTGTGCCAATTGTTCTGAGAGAAGGAGAAGAAGACCAAAGATCGTCATTCACAAAGGTGAGAAATGGAAAAAGCTTAGAGAAAAACACAGTAAAAAGTGGATTTTAAATCTACGGTTGGGAAGAGTCTCCTAATGCTAATGCTAATACTCATGTCTGCAACCACCACTTCATCAGAGGTATGTCAGGGGTATGTGGTTAAATGTTCATCTAGACATATCAAGATGCGTTGCATGTTTATTGATATTAGTAACTACTACTAGCGGCTAGCAGAAGCAACTAATGTAAACAAACATGTAATACATCTTGATGTCACATCTTTACAAATAAAACACTCACCCTGGCAAAGACAAAATGATAATTATCGCTGAGCCTTTTGGTACCGAGGCTGTGGACCCACCCATTGACAAAAAAGTTCTATGGCTTCAAACTTTTCAAGGCTTCCATCTGCTGTTGGTGTAGTAGGATGTCTGCAGGACCAGGTAGTTAGTAATATCCATAGCCGAGATTGTTGGAAAATCTTTAGTCGAAAACTCATTAATTTTCATAAGGTACGGGTCATGTCCAATATATTTTTAACTAACTGTATATATCTGTGTTTCCACACTGGATCTAAATCTGTACAGTAAACACAATCTCTTCAATAGTCTCCTTCTTAGCGACATAGTACATGGTTACTTCCTGCCCTCCAGCTGAAGTCATGACGTCATCATAGTCACGTAACTGCAACCTAACCATTAATCAACTTGAATTGATCAGAATTCTCCTGAATGAAAGCTTTGTTTTCTAAATTTCGCTGCAGCTAAACATTAGTTCCACTATTGTGTTTCACACGTACTCTGATTGTGATGCACATGGCTCTAGGATAAACACAAATAACATGGCATTGTATGTGAGGTGTGTGTTTATCACTTAATAACCCCTCTGAATCTCTCTTTTCTTATTTCAGCCTTGTCCTTCCTCACTATGCGTATTCATCACACTCTTCCTCTCTTCCCCATTACGAATGGTGCAGAAATCCAGAAACACATTTGTACCCAATCACAAGGATGGGTGGTGGGTGAAAGGTCACATGATCACATAGGAGATTTACGTCCCATCATTAGGATGTAAATGGATGTCAGTGAGAAAGGACACTATTGGCATCTGTGCGGTGTGAGTGAGTGGGCGGGGGGATACTACGTACGTGACGTCAGGACATTGCTATGGCAGTGGGAGTAATGGGATTTGGTTAATGACAAAATTAATTGAGGGTCTGACTCCAGCAGGTACTGATAAGGCTGCTCTCTCTCCCTCTGTCTATGTATTTTTATGTTTTGCGTGTGCATTTATGTGTGTGTGCTTGGGCTGCATTAGCCTTGCTAAGAAGAGGATGGTTCCTAGGTGATAATACTCCCTACTGCTTTTGATAGCATGGAAGGCAGAGAGGAGGGAGGGCAGGAAAGGTAGAGCAAAGCCAGAGAAACAGAGATAGTGGGGGAGAGGGAGATGGATTAAGAGTGGGACACAGTGTGTACATGCATGCCTGTGAGAGGCTGAGCACTGATAGCGCCTGTGGGATGAGGCGCTGGGTGACAGACATGCCAGAATTGGCTGCCATGCCACACAGGATAATGCATCCCTCAGCAGGAATGTCTACAACCTACCATCGTGTGTATCACTACCTGGACCTACTGTACTGTATGTGGACAATGAAGTCAAGTCTGAAAAGGCAACAAAAGCACAAGAATGAGGGATAAAATCCAATTTCCTTTTTGGTTATGTGGCAATCATGTGGGTTTGTGCAAATATCAGGAGGCTTTGCTGAATACGAATTTCTGATTGAGACACAAATGCATTTGAAGTTGTGATACTTTTGAATGATAAAAATCACTCTTTCACTGTGTTACTAATTCTCATTAAAGGTACAATATGCTTTTATGTTGAATCAATTATTTTATGATTTTGTTGGGTGCCAATTCGATGTAAATTATGATTCTTTGATAATCCAGATTTTTCAAATTTTTTTGCTTGCTTTTTTAATACCAGACCATGTGAAAAAGCTGAATGATGATGCCTACAGATCATATCAGGAGCCATACCCCCCCCCCCCCCAAAAAAATGCACATCATAAGCGAGTCAGTTCAGATTTATTCAGCCAGAATTTGGGAAGTAAACCGCTCCATTTATCTGCACACAACACAAATAGAAGCCTTTAAATTAACGTGCTTCATAATAAAGTGTACTTAAACTCTCATTTGAAAGCCTGAACTGCATGTAAAAGAGACAAACACATGTACAATATAAAATCTATTTTGTCCTGTATTTATTTTTTTATCTTATTTAACTGTTCTTGCTCTGCATTTACTTCAGGATGGTGTCTTGCTAAATGTGCAGTAACGTTTGTGGTGTTTCCGCAGTATGCCACCTGTGCGTTACAGAGTTTACAAATATCTTTCCACATGTCCAGCTCTGCTCTTCCCTTCAAAGCAAAAAATCCAAAATGTGCCCAAACTTTTGATTTAAAATGGTAGGGTTTTTATCTCCGATCATTTTTGCCAGTTGCCCTCTGCATTTTTTTCTCCCACCCCTAAAATATACCATTCAGGGGTTTTTTGCTCAGGTAAAGGGGGCCCTATGGGAGCTTTCCCCTTGGCACATAGGTGACACATGTCAGAAACACTTCCCAGGCTGGATGCTATAAACCACAGAGAAGGGCAGCATTGACTAGTTGACAAATGGCAAAATTAGTCAATGAGTAATTTAATAGTCAATGAGTCATTAGTGACATAATTGTGCGTATCTTACAGTATGTAATGCCATGCAAAATAATGTTTCACCATAGCTAAATGAAGTAGCTCAGACTGTGAAATCTCACTTTACCCAAATCTTTGATGCACTGACAGAAAATGTACACCAACACTGTAAGACACCATCATTGTTGTGCGTAAAATATACTGCAGTTTAAGGAGGAAAACGTATTTTATTGCTGATGCAATACTTGTAAGTTATGCATTCTAATTGTCTGGGGGTTTTTTTGCAAAGCCCTGTGAGGCGACGTTGTGATTTGGGGCTCTATAAATAAAATTTAATTGAATTGAACTGAATTAATTGCTATGCACCAAATGTTCTTGGTTGTTCCCTAGCACAACAACCCCCCCCACCACCACCACCACACACACACACACGTTTGACCTGATTTGCCCTCACTCTTATCATTATGAAAACACATTTTTGGTGGTGACTGTGACCTTGACCTTTGACCTACATTCACTAAAATGTTATGGGGGTAAGAGAAAATGACATCAGGCTGCATATTTAACAGTCTGGCTAATTTAAAATATTACTATTCATGTGTAAAGTCAGAAATAGACTATTACCTAAAAATGCATTGAGGCTGCATCAGCCTGGCTCCCCTGCAATAGCCCCAGTTTTCTAAGCGGTTAAAGCCCCAGCTCCACTGCTATAGCCCCAGTTTCCTCAGTGGTTAAAGCCCACTGCTATCATCCTAGTTTGCTCTGCCCAAGAGAACACACCATTGCCCAGACCACTGAGGCACTGAAAGCCAGCACCGGTCTTCAAATTCTTCTCTGCTTTTCTTTATCTTCATGTTTCAAAACAATCTCCTGATCATGTCCGTATTTTCGATAGGTGATGGGTGAAGCATCAACCAAAACACCAAATGACAACATAAACATTACTTAAGGGCTGACACTGAGTAAGTTTACATGCACTTAGAGAAATTCAAATTATTGCCTTACTCTGATTAAAATCTAAGTTTTAAAAGCCATGTATACTGTACACCTTAATTGTAGTGGAATCGAATCGAACTTGAGTTTGAGAAGTCGGAGTAACCAAGTCAGACAATGTAATGTAATCAAATGTCTCCATGAATGTAAACGCCACCCAAACTTTGCTCAACTAAGACTGGCCTGGACACGCCCCCTTCAGTAAGTGACCAGAGACAAGGCATGACATCATGTACGTTACGTGTAATAAATCAGATTGTACAGTATGTACAAAATATACTGAGCTGCTGTATTGTTGTTGCCCGTATCTTTTCATGATGTTGTCCTTCTACTATGTTTGCTTCAAATGTGCCGCTTTTGTTTAGGTACCGTTATTCTTTTACGGTGCCAACCTGAATGAAGCATGCTAATTCAAAAGAATGTGTAGCACCACCTTGTGCCTGGGAGTGGAACAATAATTTGAATGTCTCTTGATGGCATGTAAACTCATATCTGGAAAACTCCAGTTAAGTCATACATGTAAATGTAATGTACATGTAAATATTCCGGCTGTTCTAATACTGTCAGTAATATCAGTATTTGAAATTAACTAACTAACTAACTAACAACAATTTGAAATGACTTGAGGTCTGGTGATACTCAGGGACATTTTATGATTAGTGGAAACAAAATTCCTACATACAGTACCTTAAAGGCTCTCCATCAGCTCCCAGTTATGTTTTGGTGCACAGCCAGGCTCCAGCTAGGATTTGTGTCCACATCCTACTGAACCATGAGTGATTACTGAAGAACCGCAATACATATTGAACCGTGGATACCATGTGCCATTGCATCCCTAGTATTAAGAAGATCTAAGAGAAGTGTAAGACTTTCCATTTTTGTTTTTCAGTTACAGAATTATACAGTACAAGAACTGCATTTGAACAGTATTTTTGCCAGGTGAATATTCTACCTACAAATATTTAATACCATCATTAAAAACAGTTGGCAAATAATGTGTCGTTTGTCTCTTTTCCTGTTACTCACACTGGCAGGTTTCCTCTGAACAATGTGTGACAAAGGTGTGTTGTTAGTGCTGTGCGTTTGTGTTGTAAGGACACACTGTGTGAGAACACACTGCACAAACCTCTTTCTGAACGATGTAGCAACAACCTTTGTCTGTGTGCCACTTATTGTTTGTGTTATGGGCCTGTGTGCTTGCCATGTTATTGTCTATGCCCATGAGCATGCTCAGACATGGGCATCTGTGTGGCATTTGTTTGCCTTTATGTTTGCCCACAGAAGTGCCTGCTTTTTTGTTTGAGTGCATACACATTTAGGTGTAAGGGGGGAGAGCAGTTATTTGGTTAAGGACACAGTTAGGAGAGGAAGATGGGTAGTTTGGTCTGATGGCACATCATAGCCAGCTGATTGGCTGGTTGGCTGAGTGACAATCCCCTAAGGGCAAGCAGACCTCAGATTTGATTACAATACCAATAATATGAGCTTCATATTTGTGAACAGCACTCCTAACTCGATTAGACAAGTGATTTTCTTAGTAGGGGGTAGATAGACACCAGTCAAAGGTGTTGAGTGTGCAGAAGGACAGAGGCAGGCATTGTGTTTGTTTCAATGAATATGTCCTTGAATAACAGGAGGTAGGTTTAGAGGGCTTTTTATGCTGACGTACATCCTACATACAATACCATTCTCTCTGACCATAAATTCTAATCACATCCCTCAGAATTTGTAACATCTCATCACCATTTTACAACCATAACAAAACCCATCTGAGCTCTTCAGAGCCATTTCTTACTACTGAGCCATATCTGTTACTCTCTGGCTCCTGATTTCTAGCCAGTGGGATGATCATTAATTACCATGGAATGGGCTGCTAATGGTTGTCTGCGCTGTTCTCCAACCTCTCCAACCCCCACCCCTCACACCGCTCCCTGTCCTGGGTCTCCATGGCGACCTGTAGCTGAGTGTGCTAGGGCCTTTTTACTAGGAAGTGGATGAGGTATAATGATGGGAAGGCGGGCCTGACCCCTGTGCTTCCTGTGCCACTTGACTAGGCATAGTGGTTATTAATGGACAATTTCTCTGGCACCTCACAATGGCCCTGACTACTAACAAGTTCAGGACAGAGTGGAACAGAGACATCTTGCCAGACCATCCCACGTTAGAAAAAAAAGATCTTGAGAGCATTTTGGGGCAGGCTGGGCAAACTTGGCCATAAATTACTCTGTAAAAGTCCCTTACTAGATGGTGCCAATGGTGCCTGGCAAGTACCTTGAACTGAGTCTCCATGGATGTTTCATTGCTCATCAAAACCAGTGCTTTTCACTTCTAATTCTGGCTGAATACATACAGAGAGATTTACAGACAAGATTGGAACTAGTTAAAAGGAACTAGTAGCTTCACTGGATTGTTTGCATGGCTTTGTGCCAGCTGACTGGAAGTTTTCACAGATGTGAATAACCATCACATTACGATGTGGACAAATGTCACCTGTATGGAACATGGCATTGAATAAAACCCTTTTGGCTGTTTGGACCTGACAGACAACAGTGGACAATGTTAATGTGTTATTACATCTAACGTTTACTTAATGCTTGAAGAGGGACTTTCTTCTTCTTATCTCATCACTTAAAACAAATACAAATTAATGTACTCAGCTGCTTCCAAAAAGGAAATGATGAGTCTGGCATGTATCCCATGACACCACTGAGTAGCATATGGCTCACAACAAATTCAATATGAATGTAAATGAAGTACAGATTAAAATACAACATCTGAGGGGGGAAAATAAAGACTTAAATATATATACACATACAAGATTTCCTGAGCTGTTTTGGGATGTGTTATTTTCAGTCGAATCAACAAATCTAAATGAATCTAAAACCACCCACTTCCCCCTCCTGTTCTCTAAGTAAACTACACAGGCAGAGTGTTTGCCGTTAGATAGCAGACTGACATTCACGAGAGTGACTATAAGCTGGCTTCAGCTCAGCAAGGACACTTGATGCTAGGAGATTAAAATCCCTTGTTTCTATGTACCCTCCTCTTGAAAAGCTTTTGTCATCCATGCACACAAAGTCAAACATCTCCAGCAAACCTCAGCGACAGCTCTGCACAGATGATACTGCAGTTTTATTTACACTGTCGTATTGCAAATCTGGTTTCCTTACATGAAAGCCTTCAGTTTCCCACTGAGCCAAACATTTTCTTAGTGAAGGTGGATAGCATCCCAGTGTTGAGTGAGAACATTATTCTAGGATAGAGGACTCATTCTCTTTTATTCCATGTACACACCTTCTCAATGTCAGACAGCATCAATGAATCTCCCATCTCAGACTCGATGGCCTTTTGCCCATATTAATGGGCGCAGAGAGGATCAATAGGATGACAGAAAGACAGATCGCCTCAGGTAGGAAGGTGGGTGGAGACACAGGGCTCCCAGGAGGAAAAGGAAAACAAATTCCAATGAGCCACGCTCCCGAATTCTAAAGCCTGAAACCTGGAGTTTCCAAATACACACCTTATCATCCTAGCAGCCTCTGTTACGTCCATCACAGGCATAAGTGCCAATCTGACTTTTTCAGTTCCAATGCTGATAACAATGCCGGGGCCTTGAGTATTGGTTGATACCAAATAATGATTAAAAATCAATATTGATTTGAGAAGCCTGATGTGATAAGGCTGAAATACCTCTGTTATGACTAATTTATTGGAGTTTAGAGAAAAACAGGGAATTCATGTTGGTTGAAGTGTATTTGAAAAGGATGCATTATTTATTTATTTTCAGATTTTTCAGTTGATTGTTAATTGTAAAAAGAAGTGATGACAAAGTTGATAATTATGAAGAGAAAATGCTTTAATATAAATACTTTCAGTAAGAGATTTTATTTTGCAGTCTGTCAAAACATGAAGTACCTTTAAATTGTGTTGACAAAAGAAAAAAAATCTTTATACTTTCAAGATGTTCAATGCCACTTACTTACACATTTGTGTTCTGTAAGCTGCAGCATGTTTTAAATGCTGAAACTCAAACTACACAACAACCTACAAATCACAGACCCCTTAGTTGTTGCTTGTCTTTGTTAGCAACAACTCCACTCAACTGTCAGCATCAAAGCAAAACTTTCCATAAACAACTCGAGCTGATGCAAATCATGACCAACCAAATACAAGGAATATGGGGGATCCCGAGACGGGGCACCGCCGTGGGTGAACCAGTGCATCACCTTGCTCAGAATTTCTGGGAGACCCCTGAAGTCATTCCAAAACAAGGAGCCACTTCAGCTGTGCAGATGTTTTTTGGATTCAAATGAGCTGAGATGTACCAATGAGTGGAGGAAGTACATCAAACTTAATTCTATGGTGGCCACAAGAGCAAATGCACCGCATCGACAAAACACTGCAAACACAAGAAAGACGTACAACCAAAAATGCAACAGAAGTGATGAGAAAAATGCTGCAAATATCAAACCATGAAAACTCCCCAAAAAACTGCAAGAGAGAAACGCTGCAAATTCACTCCACAATAAAACGGAAGTTCACCAAAATAAGATAGCGGCTGAAGATGAAGTTGAAGTTCATTCAGTTAAGAGATTGGCATGAAAAGGTACGTTTACCTTCATCTTTTTTTAAATACTTGACCATAATCTGCAACAATATCACAAAAGAGCTTTATTAATTTAAGAGATTAGCTTGAAAATGTGTAGAACAGCATAGGTACGTCGCTAATTTCAGTAACATACCTCTGGTGCTCTTCTATGATATTTTAGCGAATTATGGCCAAGTGTTTAAAAAAAGACTAATTAACCTTAAATTAATAAACTTCAACTTGGTCTTCATTCACCGTATTCTTCTTCCGTTTTATTTTGGTGAACTTCCGTTTTGTTGTGGAGTAAAGTTGCAGCGTTTCTCTCCTGCAGTTGTTTTGGGGATTTGTACATTTTTGCTTCTGCTTCATTTCTGTCATTGCATCATTTTTCTCTTGCAGTGCATTTGTATTTGCATTTGTTTTATGTGTCTGTGTTTTTGGTTGTGCATCTTTCTTGTGTTTGCAGCGTTTCAAAACATCAGCACCCAAGTCAAGGAATGTGTGAAAACCCAGGAGGAAAGCACAGACAGTAACACCACAATACCAAAACAATGTAAGTTCACTCAGCAAGGCATCACCCACTTTTTAGTCTGTTGTATTCCATATAAAAGACAAACAAAAATGCTGGAAAGATATTACACAAGCTGTCACCATCAGTCATTTCCTCATTGGATGATCAAATGTAGAAGCCGCTGCAACAGACATACATTAAGTAACATTAGTGGAAACCTGTTGTGCTTATTCCTAAAAGAAGTTTGACATCTGTTTGGAAATCTTTTAGGTTCCAAAGATGTTGAGCAAAAAACATGAAATGCAGTGTCACAGATCAATTGATGTCACTTAGCAACCAAGTTTTGCCGTGGCACCACCATACTTCTTTACGTTTATCGGGCATTTATCGTTATCGGTTAAATGCCCCATTTATCGTGATATTGATTTGATGTGATATTACCCAGCCCTAATATGAACCTAATATTGGCGCTATGGTTATGGTACATTAGTTAACATAACAGATTCAAAGATGTTTGGTCTGCACTCCATTACTGTGAACCTCTGTTGAGTAAAGATCATCAATTATTTAATAGCACTTGAGGAGCTGTTTGTACATAGGATGCTTCCCTGATGGCACTCCCTACAAATATAGTTAGATTTGACCATATGGTTCATACAATGCGAGACCCGTGACTAAGCCTGAAACCATTAAAGCCACAATTCTATTTCTTTCTCTATGCAAGTCATTATGTCAGTAGGAGGACTAAGCAGCATTACAGATGTGTGGTGCTTTATACTACATTAACGTTCCCACACATATATCAGAGGGCATTGGGGTTATTAGGCCTCCGTGGTATGAGAAGGGTCTGTTGGTGAATGTTATGATTGTTACCTGGTGCAATAATGATATGGCTTGCAATAAATACAATTGCCACCAAAGTGACATTGTAAATGCTTGATGTAAGTATCCATCTCGTACTTGAATTATTCACATGCTGAGCGTGGATACACTTGAGATGTGTTTATCAACCACGTCCCCCTTGCAATTATAATACACAATATTTACATTGTAGTCTTTGTTGTTTGTCATTTTATTTCATGTTTAAGTTCAGTAGTTGGAATAACACACTGACTGGTACACGTCTTTCATACCTGTGTTTGGTGAATGTTAGTTTTGTCTATCCATCATAAAACATTTAAACTACTTTGAAGATTTGTTTTGTTTTTTTAATGTCTTCCCTAACAGCCAAAACTGAAAGACTTGAAAAACACATGTACTTTCTAATGAAAAAAATCAAACTAAAACTGAGAATCGAAAAGTATTCACAATGACAAAATTGTCATGACCTTGAAAGGTAAATGGTTAAGTGTAGCAAGGGATAATCCTATAGACATGGACAGGATACAATTTCTCCTCTGTGATAGTAGTAACCTGTCCTCAATCTGTCAACAGGAACACATTTCTACTTCACCCCCACCCCCTTCTGTTTTTCATTGATTTTTTTTTTTATTATACCCTACTTTGACCATGACAATCCATGACATGGGGATCCACCTGGGCCCAGTTTCTGGGGTTATGAGTCTGATGTGCTTGCTGTTGTCTCTGAAGCATTTGATACACAGGTTGAGTGACATGAGACAAACCATCTATGTCAAACAACGACTGAAGCTACCAACTATCGAAGTGCTATAATCACTGCAACTGAACCATTACCTCCAGCAAGTCAGAAGGTAACAACCTAGTAACTCACAATGGCCTAAGGAAAAACTCCAGCAGGTCACTACTCTATTACTGGCTGATGACAAATATCAAAGTGGAGAAGAATTCCTCTGAATAGGACATGTGTCCTTAAAGCAATAGTTCACTATTTTTCACATGAATTCGTATGGGATCACCGTCTTTACTCTGGTGACTTACCCCCGACAGTGTCCTGTAAGAGGAGTTCTGGCCCAGTTTTGATCAAAGAGAAAGTAATCCCGGAAGGTTTCCTGGGGTCACGAAATTAAAATGGGCATCTTCTCAAAACAATATGTGATTGAAGGAGTGATTTATTTGCATAACAAAACAGCCACCGAACAAAAACTCAAACCTCGTAATTGCTTGGAGCTATTTTCTATCAATAACGATGAATGCGTATTGTCACTGCTCACAGCTATGCGCCTACACGTAACAGCCATTAAACACTGCCAAACAACTGATGAAAGAAGTTTGCTCAGGTGCACAGCTCAGTTGGTAGAGCAGCCATTCAGTAACCAAAGGGTTGGTGGTTCGATTCCTGCTCTGTCCTAGTTAGTCCTTGGGCAAGACACTTCATCCTCCTTGCCTATATTGTCACTCACACTAGTGGATGAATGCGTGTGAATGTTTGGTGGGGCTGTAGGCGCGAAATGGCTGCCAGCCTGAACCAGGGAAGCTGTGGCTACATATGTAGTTTACTACCACCAGGGGGAGAATGTGAGAGTGAATGAATAATGGATCACTCATGTAAAGCGCTTTGGGTGCCTTGAAAAGTGCTATAGAAATGTAATCCATTATTATCATTATTATTATTATTATTATTATTATTATTATTTGGCTTGGCGCTCTGCATGTACCTGCAATCCCAGACATGAATATATTTAGTGTCTTTAAGTGTTACATTTTCCCTTGAACAGTTGTGGGTCAGTAGGTCCCTCTGCAACATAAGCTGTGACCACTATATTTCTCCTCTTAGAAGGTAGTGAAGCATAAGTGTGTTGAGCTTTGATTAAAATAAAATTCCACAGCAGGCCTATTTTAGTGGAAACGGAATAACAGCATAACGGAAAAAGTAATCTCAGACTCAGGAAGGAAAATTGCCATTAACTAAAGAATATTCACCTTTAACTGTACTTCAAAATCTGGACAAGACAAAATGTGGAAATACAGAATAAATCAAAGGGTCTACATTTATATATGCAAACCTGATATGGCCATCACTGTAGTAAAATTCAATTATATTGGTACTAGCACTTAACAGTATTTCAGTAGTGAAGTGATTGTACAGTCATTGTATTATGGACATAGAGTAGATGAAATCATGCATTCACCAATGTCTGCCTTAAAGGAGAAATTGTGCTTTTGACGGTATTTCAGTGATAAAAGTCATCATTTGGAGTATGTCCAAAGACATTGCATTTGCATGATATCTATGTAGCAGGAGTCATCGGGGCACCAATATGCAGCCAATAAATGCAATAGTTTCTCAGATGTCTGTTGTGATATGGTTGTGCCATTTCCATTTCAATCAGAACTGTTCCATTATAACCTTTTGGGGTCTGTATATTGATTAAATTGACTCTTACCTGGAGCCCTGAACTCATGACATTATCACTTAGTGCCACTTGCATTCATTCATTCCGCTTGTTGCTACTTGAAAAAGTTCTGTCATGTGACATGGTAGAAGAGTGTGAATTTGAAGATGACTATCATATTAATGAAGTTGATCAAGTTTGTGTTATTTGTTGGCTGCACATCAGTACCCCGTCCATACCTGTTATATGGATGTATCTAGGGCTGCAACTATCAAATGTTTTTGTAATCGAGTATTCTGTCGATTTTTTTTCATCAGATAATTTTTTTCCTTTTAATTATATTTTTTAAAAACCCTTTAACTTGTGACACATCATTTGTGAGTGTTCTACATGTATGAGTTATCATAAATATTAATAATTATGAACATACAATGGAGCAAAACAAAAGTAGTGAGTGAGACTAAAAATAAACGGTTTGGGATTTGTTTGTTTTTACTTTGGTTTACACTTTTATTGTGATTTTCCTTTTTTGCACTGTATCTTGATAAACTTTTGACTGTGTCATCGTTTGGAATCAAACCAAGTGCCAGAAAACAGTTGAACTGAATTTTTTAAGAGCCCAAAATAAAACCTGCTGGGTCAAAGTTCAAATAGTTGTTGTACAATGTGTTCCAGTTGACAGTCCATGTTCAACATCCTAAAGTGATGGACATTCTGAGTATCTTCAATTTACACCGTCTTTGTCTTTTCTCTGTTATTCCACCTGTTTTGACCCTAAAACACAGTAAAACTAAACCCCTGAAGAAAAGGAACACAAACACAGACTCACAGCAGCTTTTAGGACAAATTTACAGCAGCACATTTAGCTGAAATAATGTCTCAGCAGTTAAAGTGTTAGACTAGATCAATCACTAAACAGCGATGACAGAAGGATGAGTTGTTTTGAGTTGTGTATCTGCCATCTGCAGACAGATATATGCACCTGGATATGTGGTAGTAGCCTATTCCACTACCTTGGTACATTTGCCAAAAATAATTACAATGCGTGAGGCTCCATGCTAACAGATGCTAGTACTCACCAGTGAGGCTACATGCTAACAGATGCTAGTTCTCACCAATTAGCGAAACATAGAAGCTCCGAGTCTCATTTGACAAAGTGCTGTTGAAGTGTGGATGTGTTCGGTTCAGATGTTGTAGCAAATATGGCAGTGCTAGGCTAATGCTATTTTATTGTGGGCACACTGTTATCTGCCTTACACAGTGTAAAATGGTCCCAAAAACAGAAAACAGTCAAGACGAGATGTACCTGTTCTTTAGCGTGTTTGCAAGTTTGAAAATGGCTGCTAGAAATTTACGTCACATGATCTGCTTTTTAATCGGCATGTTTTACCAATCGCCGATCAGGCTACTTTTGGCAATATCGGCCGATTATGATCGGTGCAAAACTAGTTAAGACTAAACTTCTATAAACAAATCAAAAACAATGGACAACAGATGTCCAAACCTGTTATTTGGCAATGGATGTGATAGCTTAAATGTTTGTCTTGGGTTTATAAAAAAGTGTTTTAAATGTAGAAACTAAACACAACATCATCATGTACATTATATGTTAAAATCATGTGTTATTTATGTACAGTTTATTTAAGAAAATAAAGTAATTTATTTTTCTTTAGTCTATGAACATAGATAAGTCAATGATGGCAGTGTACCCGTTGAAGCAGAAAGACATATAAAAGATGTGCAAAGCTCATATGCACACTTGAATATTCCCTCATTCAAGTCACATCATCATCATAATAACATTAAACAATGGTCTAGCATATGACATATTTGTCACATATTGTGCAGGTCTGATTAGTCAACTGTAATGAGAGGATTTTTGGCAACGTCACAGTAATAATTGTATTCACCTTTGTCTCATCTAATTCTTTCATAAATGGATACACACAGATTTTCCACAGGCTTTTATGCACAACCTGTTGTGAGAATAATCTCGGGATGATACTACGGTTAGAATCCACTGTGAGAGAGACGGAACGTTGTATGTAGAAAACTCGGTTTATCTGTCTTTGTCGATTACTCACACATACATACACACACACACACACACACACACACACACACACACACACACACTACAACCTTGACGGCCACATTAGATCTCTTTCTCCATACACCAAACTACCATTAATAATGGATACAGCTTACTAGCTCTTTTGCTCCCTTGCTTCCCCTCCCCCCAACATTACCCCCTTATGGGGTCTGCTGCCTCTCCCTTCGTGTCCCCCTCTTCTCTACCTCACACCCTTTCCTCCCCCTCCCCCTCTTCCCCTCCCCCACCTGCTACTTCAGCTGTGAGAATGCTATCCAGGAGCCACGGCAGGTGTGCATACATCATCTCAGCACTAGCCACACAGCCTGCAGCACCTAAACAGTCATCATCAAACAGACGCATCCACCTGCCTGAGACACAACACAGATGAAGAAGGCTTCTCCTTTTCTGGAGCAGTTGGTCTTATTCAGGAACATGGGCATGTTTTGCTCCTTATGACAAATGAAAGAGAGTATGGATGGGTTATTGTTGACACTAATCTAATAAAGGTATTCTGTAAACCTGCACCCATTAATTACAAAAAAAAAAATCTGTTCTACTGATTATTTTCCTCAAGTTGACATGATCAAGTAATTATTTGAGTAGGTGAAAAAAATAGAAAAAAGGTTAAACAGATATGTCAGAAAAAGACCCTTCATTCCAGAAGCAGCTGAACACCACAACCATAAAAGGTATAAACATTTATAGAAATAACGACAGTATAAAAGTATAAATGAGGCTTACATTGTCAGGGGCTGACACCAAAGCAATACTCCCAAAATCCTCCCAATCCTCTGCTCTGCCAACCATTTGGAAAAAAGACACCATCTGGTGTCAAAATATGACATAATACAAAATAGTAGCAGTACTATCAAGGTAGTAGCATAAGAAAAATAACTGTTAGATAATCAACATGAACTTACTTTGAGCTACATCCCTCTTTTGTTCTATTTCTTTTATTACCGATATGCTGGGGATTCTATGGGTTGTATAGGACAGGTCAAATAAGCCTAGGCTTTTGCTTATTCCTTTTTCATTTACAGAACTGCAGAAATAATAATAATAATAATAATAATAATAATAATAATAATAATAATAATAATAATAATAATAATAATAATAATAATAATAACAGGGCAGTCAGAGACAGCAGACCTCCAAGGCTTGATTTTTCATTCACATGTGACATGATCGAGTCATAGGTGTTGATCCACCTGATGTTTGAAGGAGAGACGATGTGAATGCATAAAAAAACGCCAGATATATTACCACTGATGTGTTTTAGCTGTTGACCTTTAGTGTCACTTGATGTTTGACCTTCATTGCTCAAAATCTAATGGGTTCTTCCTTGACCCATTATCTATCTTTCCTGAAAGTTTAATCAAAATCTATTTGCGTAATCCTACTGACAGACAAACAAACAGACAAATGGCCTCGAAATTAATACCTCCTTTGCGGAGGTAATTATTAGATGCATGTGTATATACGTGTACGTGTGTGTGTGTGTGTGTGTGTGTGTGTACATTTGTTAACTGAATGCACAGAATGAAATTATGGTGCTGCAATTTTGTAACTGAAATAAACTAACTAACAAACTAACAAACATCGACCAGATGGCAGAATATTGGCCAGAGACCCAATTTTCCCTCCACATTCCACCTAGTAAATGAAAATGTCACAATATGAACTCTGGATGGACTGTGAGACATTTGTAAGACAAACAATATAAAGCTAATTTTATAACAATTAGCCCATAATAATAATAATAATAATAATAATAATAATAAACTTATGTTCAAAAACCAGTCAAATGATGTGCAGTCCAGTCTTCTAACACATTTCTACCCAATTTACTAACAACTTAAGATGGAACAAACATGCAGCTTTATCTTGATCATGGTGTTGTGTCACAATAAAGACCCATGTGAAACACAACATGGACACCAATGTTTAGCAGCAACAAAATAAAGGAAATGATGCCTCGATTTAGGAAAATAGAAATAGACTTTTATTTTATTATGAATTGTTTCAACTCCCACATATTTTTGGCTCAGACTGTTCTGCCCATGTGTCTAATCTTCATTAGTAATCCCAACAATCCCTGGAAAAAACCAAAAACACTCTGTTAACAATGAGACAATAACCCAATATCTAATAGATGTCACCATCCTCGACTCAATTCTACATAAACACTTAATTTTGAATAGCAAGGGCGTGTCAGCTGCATCATTTGTCTTGCTCATTGTCGTAGTGTGTGTAGAGACCGTAGCCAATAACTGAAATACAAATTTATCACAGTTTAACCAGAGCCCAACAATGTGTCATTTACCAAAAATTGTAGAAACGTCATCATGTGTCAGTCTAACCCTGGGATGTCATTTTAGTTTGACATTCCAAGGCTGAATCAAAAGAATGCACAACTGTCATCTGGCCTCTGTCATCACTTAGCATGAGGAGACATTAAGACTCATCTTTGGTTTAGTACACTTCATAGCACAATGGCTGTAACATTGAATCTTTTCCCTTAAGTGCACATACATGTGACAGTGCTAATCACATGTATGGGCTGTTGAGGGATAATACGAACATATACATGGTGTGTTTAACAGTTGCATTAATGCCACACTAATCCTCCTATCATGTTAAATGAAATGTATATGTAAGAAAGCAGGGCCTAAATGTGCAGTGTGCTATAGTACTCTGCTCTAATCCCTTTGGAGTTACTTCTGGTTTGTAAAAATCATCTTGCCAAGAGATTGACACTGATTTATTATTTTGGTTTATAGTTGATACTACTAGTGTGAATGCAGTTTTTATTTAAAGGGATAGTTCACTATTTTTCACATGAATTTGTATCGTATCAGCATCTTTACTCTGGTGCACCCACATTGACTTACCCGCTAAAGTGTCTTGTGAGTCATGTTCTGGTCCGGTTTTGGTTAAACCGAAAGTAGTCCCGGCAGGTTTCCTGGGGTCACCAAAATACGTGTGTCTTCTCAAAACAATATGTGTTTGAATGAGTGATTTATTTGCATAACAAAACCACCACGGAACAAAAACTCACACCTCGTAAGTGCTTGGCGCTACTTTCCCTCAATAGCGATCAATGCATGCTCCTTAGCAAACGACTTTCTTCAGTTGTTCAGCAGGGTAGCGGCTGCTATGTGCTGGTGTATGCGACATGAACATATGTGATGTAAAGATGCCCGAAACGTTAACATGCGAGTTTCTTGCCGTTTAGACAGAGACACGACCCTGCGCATCTTCAATATGCCCCACTCTGGAAGTAGTCTTCTGATTTATGCGTATTCACAGCCCGACGCCGCAGACACCATGTAAACGAAAGGCACTTCTGACAAAATATGCCGTCGTATTTAGCCGCAATCATCCTTGTGTAAATGGCCCCTAACACAATTACATCTATGGAGGTGTTGGGGGGAGTTGACAAAGAATGATGAAGACAACATCAGACACAGTGTTGATGAATTAATGGACAGCAGGGAGAGACTGACTAGTGGAGGGGTTCCAGGGTTATGGGGGCGGTGAAAATAGAAGGAGGCTGAGGTGGTTATTGATTGTACTGCCTGTGTTCAGTTGTGTTCTGGCGGATGACGAGTGCAATGTGTGGAGAATGAAGGGCAGGGTTTGCCCCGCGGGCAGCAGTTAAAGACCTGTGCCTCCTGAGAATGCACCAACTACCCTCAGATGAGCTGCCCATTGGTCACACTGAATATCTGACTGACACACACAACCAGTTACTACTACTAACACCCTCTTCAGCCCATCCCCCTCAAATAAACACAACAATGGTTCCAAAGCTGATTGAAATTCAAAAGCGAACCTCAACGCCACAGGCAGAGATAGTGGTGGGCAGAAGGGGGTGGCAGTTGTGGCTCACGGGGGCCCTATAAAAAACAGATGCTAAATCACTTAACAACTCCTAAATTAGTTGCCTGCGAATCTGCTGGGACAAGAGGCACTAACAGTCTGTGGACACAGCGTGAATCTGTGGCACAGTGCAAAGGCTTGTAATGTGAGGTGTACAATGTTACCAGAGGCCAAGGCATATAATACAAAAATATACTCAGCACCATATGACAATACAAAGCTGTCTACTGTTTTACACTACAGAGACTCTTTAAAATAACATTTTTCAGTATTTACCAGTCTTGATTTCCTCCTACATGTAGGCAGAAAATGGGTATAAGGGCAACAATTATTCTGAACAAAATAAGGATGTCAGACAGTCAAGGTGAAAAATGGCTTATACTGAAAAGGAGATACTATACATAGTAACATAACTTCAGAACCTTTTTAACACTCCTTGCTAAATTGCTCTTTGTTTTGCACCATCCTAAACTAGACCAGGATTTAAAATGAAATGAGAAAAATAATCAGTTTAAGTACATGTTATCTGTCATGATCAAATTTCAAACTATTCATTATAAGCCCAACAGAAAAATTATGGGAGAAAAGAGACCATAGATATCCAAACAGACTTTCATAAGTGAATGTTACTGATCTCATCAATCACATATGTTTTTAATAGATCCCAATTCCATATGTGATTGAACCCGAACAACCCTAACCTGACTGCCTGACAAATACGCAAACTGAGATGCATCACTGCTACAATTTATTAACCTATTATTATTCTTAACCTACAGTTATAATTATTTGTATTATTATTTCACTAGCAGAGGAACAGTCAAGTACTGCGGGCTAACTATAAACACATCCATGCCTACATTTCACAGGTCTTTACAATGGCAGAGCCAGCACAGATAAATAATCTATAATCTGTGTTTCAATGGATTTATGCTCTTGGTGATAATACTGGTTTTAACAGTGTTTATTCGTTCATGAATTTATTTCATCAACGGTGCCGGGGTGCTTCTTGGCTAGCACAGATGTTAGCATACTCATTAGTAATCACAGTTCTGTCCCGTTTGTTTTGTTTACTAGATGTTTTTATTACTAGAGGGAATTTTGTCAGTTGAATCAAGTGTTTGTCAGATGTTTGTAGTTCATTATATGACACATGTCTAAGTGGTTTCATCTGACTAGTGACGGGCAAAATAATTAGCTTTGACGTTCAAGCTTAGCTGCTGTTCTACGATGCTTGTCTGTTGTACAGTCAATGTTATCCCCAAGATGACAGCACACTAATGTCCAACAGGTTTCCTTTCTCATCGCCTTCTTCGTTGAAAATAAAAGCACATGATTGAAGTGGGAGAGTGACCTGTGAGTTTTACAACAGTAGACATGTAGTACAAAACTGTAGCGGGAGCTCTGGTGGGAAAAATGCTAGGACACCAGCGAATAATAACCAAAATCAGCAAAGAAGAACCAAAAATGATAGAATCTTTTCTAGTTTCACTTTAAAAGCACATGACAAAATTATTAGCCCCCCTACAAAAATGTAATTTCTTTGAAAGTATTTCTAAACTGTATATAAAGTAAAGTCATTGCCTAATCTCAGCCCCCATAACACTTAGTGAAAACTCTGAGACATAGATCTGGAATGTGGTTAGGATTGGAACTATATATTCAATGCGACGACAGAAAACGTGTTATACTACAATAACTGGAGGACGAAATTATCTATATCAGTATGGAAAATTCTGTTTGTTACACACAGCCCCAAAACTGAGTAAACATTAATAAAGCCAAAAAAAAATTTTTTAATTCATGCAGATTTCCTCATATGGAACAATGAAAGCAAGTCACAACAAAACTGCATCAAATATCATTAGAAACAAGAAGGCCAATATATAGCCATGTTTCCACTATGCAGTACAGTACGGTACGAGTCAGGTCTGGTCGGGTACGGTACAGGTCTCTTCTGGACAGCTTGTGTTTCCATTGTCTAGGGAGACCTTCAGAAGGAGGCGTGCTGTTTCATGGAAGTGTCATCACATTGTATGAGGCCCGCTGCAAGCTGGAAATATAAACAGACTGGCGAAGTAGAGGAATAACAACAGTCATTTCCAGTGCTTTCTTTCTGAGCCACTCCCACTGTTATGGTCCTTCACCTGCCGATAATCACTGCACTGGACCGCTGATTGAATGAAGCCCCTCTCTGACATTTTAGCCCCAACCAGCTGGAACACTTTTTCATTACAAACAGCCCCATCCACCTCCCGCTGCACCGCCTCCTCACCAATAATGCACAATAAAACATAGCCCTCATCACTACTCCAAACTCCAGTACCAGACATCTTCTCTTCTTTTCCGACACAGATGGAATTTAAAAATGGCACCGTTTGGTGTTCTTTTTTTTCCAGTTTGTTGTTCTTACACACTACATGATGACGCTTTTCCTCAACCAATCACCATCTGGCAGTGCTTGGCTTCTCCCAAATTGGAGTGATATGGTACACTTGCGACCCCAAGCAGAAGGGTAAAATAGTAATGGGACTGCTACACTTTTGTTGTCATGGAAACACTAAAATAAGCATACCGTTCTGAACTATACCGTACCAAACTCCATAGTGGAAATGGGGCTCAAGTAGCACAGTACCAAACCGGCCATGGCATTAGTTGACCAATACTCCACTCTGAACAACTATCTGACCTCTTGCTACTAGAACTCTCAAAATCAATTTATTGTAAACGAGGCCATGAGCGGCTGCAGCCTGACAAGACCATGTGTGCATCTCATTTTGTCTGAGCCAAAAGCTTTGCAGCAGATTTATCACCACCTCTGATCTCATTTCCTTTTCATATGCTAGTAAATCCCAGGTAAGACAGACATTTGGGATGATACAGGGAGAGTGGCCAGCCAGCTCAGATTAGACTCCTGGAATTAATCTGGGAAAATCCTCAATGCTAACCTGCTTAGTGGTTGCTTAATCTAGGGGTAAACCAAATATCAATTACACTAAGCACAAAATGTAGACCAGATAACCACTAATCCCTTCCCTAACAATCAGAGCACAATGGCAATTTGGAAACTAGGTAATTTCATTGGTTGATGTTAATTTGACTACCGGTATCTTTAATCGAAGCAAGTTCTTGTGACAGTTTAAAACACAGTCATGGCTGGTAGACAAAGGGTGAACACACATTTCAGTTGTCTAATGAGAAGTAGGACTGGCAACAGACATAACCTCAATTCCAACAACAAACAATTTTCTCTGAATACAGGTCAGCTCAAATGCACTTATGGCCTTCTCATAAATGAAAAACCACTTTCACCAGGAGGCCCACTCAAGTAACAACTTAAGTAACACTGTCTGGCTGTGTGTCATATCTGCATTCCACTGTGAAAAATGAGGGTCTTACAACCAAGTAAAGTTAGAAAGTTGTAAACAGCTTGGCAGAGAAGACTGCCTTAGGTTCCATGTAACACAGACTGTACTATTGCCCTGGGTGATACAATTAGGCCTATACCCAACACCACATATGGAGTTTTTAAGTTCATTCACATTCATTTACCTTTGGAGGAGGGTCCAGACCAGAGCTATGTCAAAGAACACCTGTGACAAATGTGTTTTCAACTGTTGTTGGTGAATGTAAAGGTTGTTGGTATTGTCTAGCCAAGGCCCATTGGTTAATATGGACCTCGTGATTAGCTGCTCATTTTTGACAATATTGACACTGTTTCTATAAAAAAAGCGACTTCTAGCTTAAATGTTATTCAAAGATGAATGTCCATATTCCTTAGCTTTGAGTCATGGCACTGATATTTTTGTTGTGTCTTTACTATTCAGTATTATTAACACAATTAATCGACTGAATTTGATGGACAGAAGCAGCACACTGCATCGAGTCGAGCTGGTTCCATGCAGTGGTAAAGGTGTGAATAAATGTCAACATGGCATTTTTTGGAAATGCACTAAAATGTACTTCTGAAATAAAGCATTTCTTCAAGTATCATTTGTGGTCATTCCCTGGCTTGTGTATCACAAATAAGTCATAAACAAGCATGATGAAACACATTCAATTCAACACAAAAAAACAAAAAAAAATAATCACAAAATATAGAAGGGGTATAAATAATTTTGAGGGCTACCCTAGTAAACTAGCCTGCCTCTAGTGGATTTTTTTTTTTTTTTGCCTGAATCGTTGGTGTAGCCATACTCCATAGAGTCTCCAGGACCAGTTCCAGTTAACCTATCCAATCACAACAGTCCATCTGTGTAGCGAGATTGTAGGGCGGGCTTAGCACAATGACAACAGGTTTGAAGAAGTACGAATTTATATGCAGTCTATGGTCGGATAAGCAGCATGTAAATGGACCCGGTTGTATATTTTTCCTCCACTGTTAGCGGTGTTAATTAGCCTAGCCTATAGGATGTTATAACAACCAGATAGATGCTAGTTTAGACTTTGTTTTGTTGCTCTGTATACGTCACATTGTTTGTTGCTCTGAATGGTCATAGCACTGGCCTATTACCTGCAGAGCAGTTTGAAAGACAGCCATTGATACCACCTGTACGCTTAAACTCAGTCTATGGATCATATCCAGACTATGTATTCATATCATAGTCAGGCTTGTCAGGCTAGTAACATACTTGAATACCGAGTAGAAACTGAATTAACTCAAAATTTGTAAATATAACCAGTTCAGGTCTGCTTAAATAAGTGTGGATTTAAATGAATTCTCGTATTAGACCAAACTGGGTCAGTTGAGATATGATCAAAACAATCCAAAAAAGTGGAATATCACCGTTATATTAATACTCCTTAATTAGCTTCTTTTAAACTGCACATACAGCAGGCTACCAATGAGCTATTTTTGACAAACTAAAAAAAAGTCTACTTTTATCACAAACCTAGTTTAACCAATTACAAACACAAAGAGCATCCTCAACGATCTTGTGTGACTACAGTTCATTTCCTGCCGTTATTGTTACAAGTACTGGGCTCATTGAAGAGTGGATGAAATGAGAGGGCGGGGTGCAGCGCAGACACTATTTACTCAGCAGGGAAAGACATGAGTCCCTGGCTTCCTAATGGCTTCCTGCATTTCACACTATTGTTTCCCCTCAGGAAATCTTATCGATACACTGCTATTGTGCAACACTACACATATACCACGCTTTAATTAAGTAGGTTTGAATTGGGACTAAAGCTTCCTATTCCTTCCCATAAATCTTTTTTTTCTTTTTAAAGTTCCCCTGTATTCTGGACACACTTGTGTTTGACCACGAGAGTGTGTTACACTGACCATTACTCCTTTCGTCTGTAACTACTGAACCCCACTGGAAAAAAAATAAATCAAATATACTGAACTAATGACACAGCAACATTAAAAGAACTCCGGAGCTGTATTGTTTACATGGTGTGGAAATATTGTTCAGGCATAAAAATGAGACCTAGATGAGTAAATAAGACTAACACTACATTTTTTGCACTGTGAAAAGGATAATTCTGTTTAATCCTGTTTCCAGCCTTTGTGCTGAGTCACACTAAACGTATTGCTGTGCTGTATCTATATTAAATCCAATGAGATGACAAGGAAATACTCCTTAATCTCTTAGCATCCAAGTATTTACTTTCATTTAAGATGGCAGATGATGAATGCTGAATATTTGTTCTGCAATTCAGAGCTCTGAGGAAAATGTTTAATGACAAAGTCAACTGTAGATTTACTGCAGCATTTATAAATACAATGTAGTAGAGCATCATTTGACATCTTCACATCTTTAGAACTGGCTTTTGTATTTTATGCTGTCAATGTACATATGAGAAGGGGTTAACACAACTAAGCCTCTACAGCATACACATGAACCACAGGTATGTGTGGGACTCGCAGAAACGCAGCCCATAAAATCCACACTCAACCTCAGTCTAGCACGCAAGGAATGTCCTCTGAGTGCTTCAGCACGATCAGTGTAGAACCAGGAAGGCTATCGTGGCCTCTACTTCGAAGTGTGTGTGTGAGAAATGGGAAAATGGGAAAAGAGACAGTGATAGTGAACTACAGCCTAGAGAATAACTATTGTGAGGTCAGCCAATTTCTTTCTCATTAGAAATTAATTACAGACATAACCAGTGTGGGGGCTGAACCACTGAGTCACTAGGCATTCCATGCATTGCCCCACAGGGAGCACTTGAACCCCTGACCCCCCCACCACGGCCATTTGGGGCCAATAGGGGTGCGTGACATGGTCCTGGCCCAGAGACACTGCCCCGCCAGGCTGGGAATGCAGTGGCACCGTGGGGGGATTGAGAGAAGGACAAAGAAAGGGGAGAGGGGCTCCACTGGTTTGAGGCTCACTGGGCTTCATTATTAAGTTCTCTGTCATTTTGCAACAAAAAACACTCTACAGCAGAGGTGGAAATTACAGTAAAAGTACGTTGTTACTGTACTTAAGTAGATTTTTTAGGTATTTGTACTTTACTTGAGTATTTATTTTTCGGGCAACTTTTTACTTTTACTTCCTACATTTTATATAAATATCTGTACTTTATACCCTTTATATTCTCAGAATAGACTCATTACTTTTTCAAAGTAAACAGATGTAATAGTATGAAAAATAAGAACATTATATATTATAGTTATATGACTATTATCTCACATTTTTGACTTTTTAATTTCACAATTTGGACTGTTTACTTCATCATTTTGACCTTGTATTTCATAATTTTGACTTTTTATGTGACAATTAAAATTCTGCATTTTTTTTAGCTCATAACTTTTTTTAGTCTCATGATGACTTTTTATCTCGTTTGTGACTTTTTCCCCCACTTTTCCTAAATTTCCTGCCCATACCCACAAAACTGGGTACCGTGACTCAAACACATTGTCTACACAATAACTCACTTTTAAAGGCTTTATTTTTTTTATACTTTTTCATCTTTTATGAGTTTTCCTAGTTAAATATTATATTATTGTGTTCATGGCCAAAAAAATGCAGTTTTACTTGGAACTTTTGTACTTTATTACAATGCAGAAGTTATACTTTTTACTTTTACTTCAGTAAAGGAGTTGAATCAGTACTTCTATTTTATCAGAGTAGCTGTACTTCCACCTCTGGTAGTGGCTAATAAAACTACCATCCTAACACTCAAGACCATTTCTGACATCTTCTTTTGAGGCAAAATGAAAGTGTGGACCAAAGATTTAAATAAACCATTAACATTTTTCAGGTGACTGAACTGTAGCTTCACACCAAAAAAAACCCCACTTGAACTAAGCTGCTTTCACACCTGTTTAATTAGAAAATACTGGTTGAATTTTCATCTAGACTTCACTATAATGTTAAACGACATATGGCACAAACAGACTGCATGACATATTTTTAGGTTCCTGCTCTGTAAGAGTGTTAGTGTGTAAGTATCTGTGCTATTTGAGTGAGTTTGTTCAGCAGGTGTCCTAAAAGCTTGAATGACAGGCTTATGCACTCAGGACTAATTTAGACCATTCCATGTAAATGAAATATGAAAGCAGAAAAAGCATTTTTGCTTTCCTGTCTAAGCATCAATTCAAGCTCTCGGACTGTTTCTTGTAAGAAAAAAAAAAGGTTAGACAAGAGATGAATGTGTGAAAACAATGATAACTGCATAGTTTTAATGCTTGTACACCACGATAAAAGATAACATGATACAGGAAATTAAGAGTTCTACATTTATTTCAGAGAAAAATGCTTTTGCCTTTTATAGCCCATTTTGACCTTATGTAATTTTATCATCGGTTTTAAGAGGTCAAAGATTTTGCACCCACACACTAATTATGATGATCATCCATTTATATAACTGACACTTACTGTATCTACTACCTTTTAACTTTCCATATTTTACATAACACTTTGTTATATTGCTTACTGAACAGTGATTTAACATTCTGTTGATTCATGTATTGGACAACCAACAACTTTAATTAAGAAATCTGATCAAGCTAAGTTTCCACTATGCAGTACGGTACGGTAGGGGTCAGGTCTGCTCAGGTACAGTACGGGTCCATTCTGGACAGCTTGCATTTCCATTGTCTAGGGAGACCTTCAGAAGGAGGTGTACTGTTTCGTAGAAGTGTCATCAAGTCTTATGTGCCGTGAGCTGGAAATATAAATGAACAGACTAGCAAAGTAGAGGAATAACACAAAGTAATTTCTAGTGCTTTTGTTTCAGCTTAATCCGACACTGGACCGCTCTCTGACATTTTAGCCCAAACCAGCTCGAACACTTTTTCATTGCGCACAGACCCGTCCAAGTCCCACTGCACCACCTCCTCACCAATAAGGCACAATAAAACTTGAACTTCATCACTACTCCAAACTCCAGTACCAGACTACTTCTTTTCCGACGCAGACTGACTTTAAAAATAGTGTGGTTTGTTGTTCTTACAATTCCACCATGCTGCGCGATGACAATTTTCCTCAACCAATCACCATCAGGCAGTGTGCTTGGCTCCTGCCAAATGTGACCCCAAGCAGAAGGGTGACCAAAATAGTAACGGGTACCATGGCACCAGTACGCTTTTGTCGTAATGGAAATGCTAAAATAAGCGTACCGCTCTGAACTGTACCGTACCAAAACAGGGCTAAATACGTATGAATAGAAATGGGAACTCATACCTATGCAAAAATCATTTATGTTAATCAGTTCTGTTCTTTAGCGATTCCTTTTTTGACTTTCTTTTATTCAATGTTATATGTGAAATTGAAGAGGCAAATATGAAAAAAATATTTTATTCCATTTTTTTATACTAACTTTTGGCGTGTTTCTGACGTTCCACCTTTAATAGATAACCCAGAAACTATTAATTCTTTGTATAAATTGAACCACATTTTGAGTCATTTCTACCTCTCAGTTGCCAAAAATGTAGAAAGGGTGTGAAATCACTGCTTGTAATGTGTCACTATAGATCTGAATTTGTGGCCTTTATAGGAAGAAAGAAAGGAAGCTTGATGGCATACAATTCCAATGGATTGGACAACAGGGAATGGGTACCAGTTCTTTATTGCCATCGCTCAGCATGAACAGTCTGTTCTTGGAAATTGTGATTTTAAACCTGATGCACAAGTGTAATGTTAAAAAAAATTAGTTAAATGAATGAATAAAAACACCAGACAGATTAATGAATAGTGCAAATGCTCCACAAACCCTATTATAGAAAAGATAAGCTTAACTTCAGTCAAATCTAGCCTCAAAAGAAGATCCAATTACACTTGGCCTTAACATGTCTTGAACCTAATCTTTACATGATTGAGAAGAGGGTGATGAATAAAGAGACAAGCTGAACTGTAGTCATTAATGTTCATCTCCCTGTGCTCTTGATGGGATACCTCATTAAGAGTCTGTTGGCAACAGCTGGCTCTCTATCTAACTCCATTAATGGCCCTCCATGCCAAAACCTCTACCATGGGCCGCCCCACTCCCTCCCCCAGTCTAAACACGTCTCTTGTGTCTCATATGACATCTGTGTCTCGGGGTCCTGTGATGGAATGCTGCTTGCCCACTATTTCTCTGCAGGTGCTCCCTGCTGGCATGCGTCCATTTCACAGTCATCCTGGTGCTGTGGCGGTGCAACCTGTCACCAGCTAAGAAAGACGGGACGGAGCAAAGTCAAGGTTCAAGGGACAATGGTTAAGGAATTGCAGGGACTTTACAAAACTGCCTTCCATCACCATGAGCCACATTGAGCCTATGGTGGAAGAAAAATTGTCGCCTAAAACAGCTCTGTCTCGACCTGCTTATCCTCATCACCAAGCTCATTTTCCTCAGTATCAGACTGAGGAAGGTCATGCCTCTATTTAGAAACGGCTCAAGAGACATCCCAGATGCAGCTCTCAGGTTTCATGGTTGGTTTCATCAACAGCAGAGTTTGGCAGCAGAGCTTAGGATTGAAGTCAATTAAAGAAAGTGCCACAGTGGAGAAAAATAATTAAGGTAAGACCAGGTGCGGTAGGTTTGTTTATATAGCGGATTTCATGTACAAGACGATTCCAAGTGCTTTACGTAAAACATTAAAAGCATTATAGCAATACTTTTTTCCATTTAATAAAAGGGTGTTTTGTGCACAATAATTACAGTGCCTAACAAAGTTTGTTATACAAACAATTAGGTAATGAATAAATCTTGATTTTAATAATCTACTGTGCATTTAATAGGGATGGAAAGACTATCTGATATATATTGAAATGCTGATACATGCATCCACCATCTGAGGACCTACAAGTGAATGAAAAGTTTGGAATAGAATATATTTTTACATACATTTAAAGTGTTACTTTTTAGGGTTAGGGTTAGTTTTCTTTTCTGCAAACCCAAACAATCAAGCGCCACAGATTTATGGATGTGTACTGCACATGACAGTATGAGCTCCATGGATGCACTGGGCACGAGCACCACAGATGAATACTGTCATGTCTGCATCTGAATCTGGCAAAACATACAAGGGAGAAGACGACAGGGCTTCTGAATGTGTACTTTTTACTGCATTCTAAAGGTAAAGAAAGTACTTTATTTGTCATTATACACTGTACATTTAACCCATCCTTTCTTTGATGCCATTGGGATAACTTTTAAGAAGCAGTGGGCGGTGCCCGGGGACCCCACTCCTGCTGTAGACGCTAATGGTCAGAATCATTGGCTGGAGGATTTGACCATAAGAAACATGTTTTTGGCAGCTGGGGGACACTGGAGCACCTGGAGGAAACCCATCCAGAGATGGGTAGAGAGAAACATGCAAGCTCCACACAGAAAGGCCTGCACTAAGGGCTCAGCCACCACGCCGTATGTCATACATAACAGAGATACTTCCTTAAACAGCGATGGATATATCCAATAGTGCATCCCAGAATACCTTGTGCAGGTGTCTCTTAAAGTGACAGAACCTTTTTCTGTGTAACCGACATCACAAATTGACTTGGTGTTATAAACATACAATTTCAAGGGCCAATTAGGACTTTCCAAGTTGACCATCATTGATAAAAATGTGTTGTACTTCCATTAAACAGAGAGAAACTGTCTTTTAAGAAAGTGCTGCTTAAGGACATGTTTATTCAACTGTGAAGGACCCAAAAAGTAGAATCAAAAGAGACAGCCAATTCCATTACATCACGACACTGTATTTAAAAAGGCTTATAGCAGTAATTTACCATTTCAGCTGCCTCTCTTGACCTCCTTTAGCTTTAGATGAGCTCAGTGTTGAGCAGGAACTGGCTCCAATAACATGGTGAGAAGTCTGTGCAGTCAGTGGAGCCTCATGCCAAAGGGAGCTCCAAAGACTACAAAGAGGTCTCTATGTAATGCTGCACTTTTTGAAAGAATCGTTTCAGCTTGGGTTTAGCAAGAGAAACATTGGTTAATACCGGGAGTTTCGTTTCTTTTTTCTTTTTTTCAAGAAGGGTCACCATAGCAGCAGGTGAAATCAAAGTAAAACCAGGGAAGTTGACGAGAAGGCCTTCAAGCAGAACTGGGGCACAAGTTGATATATACACGAGTAGCACAGAGCCTCTGTTGGTCTCAAGTCTAAACCCTAAATTATCTAAACTCAACGTCTGAGACTCAACAAACCAGAACACTGCTGTGCTTTGCATGCTGAGACAGTGCCATGGAAAAGTACTGTGTGAGACTAAAAATGACACCTTCTTCTAGTCTTGCTGAAGCTCAAACACACTACGCCTACTGAGGCTAGAAGGTTTTTTTGTAGTTCCTATGGATTTTCAACAAAGAAATGAAACAAAAACAATTCTTGACTTGGAAAAAAAATTACAACTTCAAATAGTATTGCTTTGGCATTACTCACTGAATATACAGCAGGTCATTAACTACTGAACAGACACTGTTATTAGAAATGTTCTCGAAGAATTGTTGTGACACTGGTACTGATTTGGGGTGTATGAGTTACCTAAGACTGAGGAAAAGTAGAACTTAGTAACAGCTTGAAATGTAGTGCTTGTCATTGTGTTGACATTTTCCATTTGACAGTATCAGGTTTAATCTATGTGAACCTTATAAAATCTTTTTTTTTTTTTCACAAAACCAACCTACACCTAAACCCACCAAACATGATCAACATTGAAAAGAAATGGAGATTCAAAAACACAATAAAGGAGGCCATTATTAGTAAAGAAATTATATTTTTTAAGCTTGAAAAGTCAAAGTTGGTTTGTATCTGTAAATTATTTTTATTTTTATTATTTTGTTTTATTTTGTTGTTTGTCATTTATCTAATTCTGTAAATTATTGTATTATGTTTTGATTGTCATATATGTGTGTCTGGACCCCAGGAAGAATAGTCCTTACCAAGGTAAGGACTAATGGGGATCCATAATAAAGAATACAAAGAATACAACTAACAACTTCAGAAATTCACATCAGTGTCATTGTTGCCAGATTGGGCACTTTTCCTCCCAATTGGGCTACTTTGGATTACATCTAGAGGGGAAAAAATGCATTAGGTGGGTATATAAAGTTTGGGTTGCTTTTGTCAACAACTAGCGATTTTTTAATATTGCGAAACAACAACAAACTTACTTTATGGTTTAAAAACCGTATAAATACAAAATTCAATATTATGGTCATTCAATTTAAAAATATAAAATTGCAGTGAGTTATTCAGTCGCTATAACAGTGTGACGTTGTGACGTCAAACTAGCGTAGTGCACCGACGCATGCTAGGTGCCATCTGACTGCTGTCTTTGTCCACATCCAATGAGCACGTCCAGAGAGCATTTTCCCAAGTTTCGCTCTTGAAAGACAATAGAATGAGACATGAGACTCCCTCTACTGTCCACTCTCATAGAGGTGCACACCGGCCTGTCCAGGAATGGATGGACGTCCCCTACATTGAGACGTCCCCAGTAGCTGTTGGAAAGGCTTCATTCTTTGATTTAGGAGCAGATGATGCTGATGGTAATGCACTGTTTCACTGTTCTGAGTATAGACTATGTAGCCCATTTATGTGTAAAGAAAACATATGGCCATTTATAACCTCTTATTCATTAATGGCTTTTAATTCATTCATTTTAAAATAATATACTATTAGGCTACGTTACATGTGATGGCTAGGTCCCCCCCCCCCCATTTTGATTGTTGTGAGATAGTGGTTTCAACACTCAAACCTGAGAATCAGTGGGTCTGTAGACATTTCCCCTGACACTGTCTGTGATAAAATACAATTTTCCATTTGGGCTTATATGTTTAACAGCCTACTGTAACAGCATTTAAATGCATGTTTATTCAATTATTAAATGTTTTCATGTGAAAAACATTGTTGGGCGTTTTTTTTTTCCTGAAGCGGGTTTTTGGAACGTGATTGGGTGGAAATCGCTCAACCTAATCTGGCAACACCGATCATTGTTGAAAGCTATAATTTAGCCTAATACTAAATAAAAACCTGTCACCGTGTAAATGTGGCCTATTATAGTATAATCACACATGCCTTTCTATTTTTAATCACATAAAATGATCAAAGACACTGCAGCTGCTGGTTGTTCCACAGAACACACTCAAAACTCAATCAAACTGCTCTAATTTCTTCCATCATCTCACTAAAAGTAGGTAATCACTGTTTGGCTGGAAAGGAACTTCAAGTCAGGAAACTCTCTGAACTTTTGTTGATAAAACAGCTGTTCTACTCCAGATGGGTGGTATACGCCCATACAAATACCCACATAAACATACACACACATCCCACCATGGCAAACGCTGCCAAGAGCCACAGGCCAGACACAAGATGATGGCAGCAGGCACGATTGAGCAGTGCTTACAATCCTCTCTCTGTGACTGACTGCCCCCAAACCCTTTCAGCACATGAAAACTTTCTTTGACTGAATGAAGGCTGAGAGGCACTGTGTGTACATGTGTGACTGATACTTGGAGTGTGTATGCAAGAGCAGTCCTAAATGCACATAATATGGGGAACTTGGCCCCAGGTATGTGAGAAGAATTGTGAAAGCAGCGAGGTTGAAGACAAATTGAAACGTCAACCAGATAGAAATCTGACAAACTGGGCCAAGGTAGACAAGGCTGAACCTGCCGTGCCCATATTAAACCATGAAACTTAAGATTAATTATTATGGAGAAAAGACAGCATTCATTTTTATGTCGTCCTGATGCTTGCGATTGTCTTTGAAGCATGAGTCCAATAATAACTGCACGGTAAACTCCACAAGCGAGAATACTTCAGGTTAATTCATCACACCCTGGATGTCCTCCAAAAAGACGGCAGAGAATAAATTCATGTCTGAGAGCTGCAGGATGTTCCAACTCCAGCAGGTACAGTGCAATCAAATGAAGGTTACTAATCAGTCTTTTGCGAAGAATATTACTCCCACCTAATTTATGAGGACTGTTGTTCCCAGGATCTAAATCGAATGTTTCACAATTACAATAAGTGCAAAGTATGCGAATTATATGTATGGTTGACGTGGAATTGTAAAATGCGATGTCAGCTAATGTTAATTGTGAAGTTCATGGATGAAAGTCAGAGCTATAAATCGCAATTTCTAAAGCAATCCTGCTTGGTGTTCTAGTGCAATACTTAAGCAGCTCTGCTTTACTTTCAAAAGCTATTATTTCTTAAATTGACTTTTGCTCATCATCATTCAGGCTAATGATTCAGGTAGCAGTTATAAGAACCCACCTTAAGACAGTCCCTCAGAGAAGAAAAGAATAATTAAACATTCTACAGCAGTGGTTAGAACTCGTGCCTCACAACAAGAAGGACCCTGGTTTGAATCCCACACCAGACCTTTCTGTGTGGAATTTCCATGTTCTCCCCGAATGAGTTTCCCTGCATGCGTTTTCTCCAGGTACTCCAGTTTCCTCCCACCATCCAAACACATGCACTGATAGGTTAATTGGTTAATCTAAATTGCCCATAGGTGTGAATGTGAGAGTGATTGTCTATATATGTTCAGCCCTGAGATGAACTGGAGACTCATACAGGGTGTACCCTGCCTTCACCCATTATAGCTGGATTATGCCCCCAGACATTCTACAGCAGACCCTACATTATTCTTCGCAGCCAACAAAGAAAACAATTTTATTCTGTTCTCAGATAAAGCCCTAAATTCAAGCAATTCCCTGACTCCAGAAAAATGCACTTTCTGCACACTGAGATCATCATCAGTTAAATAACTGAGCTGCTTGGATCATTTCAGAAGCATTGAAACCAAATATTGAGAATATAAAGTGTAAGAATTCAAATATGTAAAAAGGCCAGCAGTATTTTAATGGGTAATTTCTGAAGTGTGTTCCCCAAGGCTAGGAAAACAGTTCAGTGTACAACAGAGCCTTGCACTCATTAGTCCAAGCTCATTTGACAAACACAGTTTGCATAATCCTTTCCGTGCACCTGCTGACAACAGACAAGCAGAATGGAGCTTAACAGAACCAAAATGGCAACAAAAAAATAATAATTTAAAAAATGTTTAGGGAGAAAGTCTTCACTGGCCTGTATTGATACAGCCACAAAAACCTCTTCCTTTAAATGTTTTGTTGAAGACCAAATCCAGGTGAAAATTCACCTTTCCTTACAATAGTCCTATTGTCAATATATGCTACCACTTGCTACTGTCATGCTGGAGTTACACAGTAAGGATGAAATTATTCTGCCTGTTTCTACCAGTTTTTCTGTATGCATGAACAGACTGGAGGATATCGCACAATCCGTAAGAACATACCCAAATGTGGTAGCAGGAAATCTCATACACACTGCCATGCTTCATGACAAGGTTTTGAGATCACTTTGTTTGTATCCTCTCCCAATAATGTCTTCATCGTCTAAATAGCAATGCTGATATTAGCACATCATAATGATTTGTTGTTTCTTTTGATTTAACAAACACTCAAAACACTGTGTGCAGCCCTGTAATAACGGTGCATTTTGTAATAAACGACCAAAATGTAATAACTTTTTCATTTCGTTTTGTAATAAAGCCGTATTTTGTAATACACTGACGCATTTTGTAATAATTTATTTCATTTTGCAGCAGCAGGGCGGTTGGGTGGTGTGGCATTAAAACTCAAGGAGCTGTTTGGTAAACATTCAAGGTGATTTATGTCTTGGCTGGTAATTAGACATGGAGAATTTGAAATCACAGAAATATTTTGGAAATAGAAATTTTGTTGTTTGTTTAGCCTTTTGAGGCAATTTCATATTTGTTTAAAATGAATCTTAGTGGATAAATTATCTGGTCACAGCAGCTCTGTAAATAAGCAGATAATACCTCTGTTTAACCTCTTAAGCCCTAAGGGGGTTTTGTGGAAAATTCCACCTAAAATGCCCAATGCCCAAATTAAAGTAAAATACAATTAACAAACAAATAAACTATGCTTTAGAATTGTTATATAATGCACCATCTTATTACATTTTCTAGAAACAGAAAAAGTTGCAAGTGCATTTTGTAATAATCTTCTCAAAATGTAATAACTTATTATATATTACGACAAAATGTATTACAAAATGCATTGGGGCAATGTATTAAAAATGCGGCTTTATTACAAAATGAAATGAAAAAGTTATTACATTTTGGACGTTTATTACAAAATGCACCGTTATTACAAAATGCGGCTCAACAAGCCCTGTTCAATTCTCTGAGAGGGTGTAGTCTCTTTAAAAAAAAAAAAGATTAATGATTACAAGTTCAAGAAAAGTGTGTGCCAAAAGGTCAAAAGCAGCAGTTTGATCAAAAGATAATGGCTGAAAAAGATCAGCTCAGCTTCCTGTCTAATTCAATGTCCTGTGGATCCTTATGTCTGAGTTATGTGCTGACTAACTGCATTCATCCTGTTTTCTCTTTATCCAGGCCAAAGATGTACAAGAAAACTATTTACCTTATTTGTTTACCGTGACATAAATTGCAAAAATCTGTATTCAACTGAAAATTGTCATGATGTTCAATCAGCAGAACATGACTAGTAAAGAGAACAACAGAGTTCGCCTTGTAGAGCTGAAGTCCACAGCAGCATAACCACAGAGATGACAGTCAAGTCTTATCGACATATGCCCATGATTTCAGCCCCGGTCTTCTATTCTATCATTGCTGTGCTACTGTGTGCGTCAGCTCCTGGGGAACTGAAAAGACTGCTCTCCCAGAGGTCATTAAGCCTGAGCATCATTCAATCACAGCAGAAAGGGGAAGTCTAGAGAACACAACAGCGGTACTGCATTGAATGAAAATTATGCACTTTGGGCTATTTTTAAAAGTAAGTGTCAGTGAGGTGAACATTTCCCAGAGAATGTTGTGGCTGTAATGTCCTTTAAGTTACAGGAGTTGTCTCAACTCAGTGGTCCTTTCACACTAGTCCGCTTCTTCAAACTTCTATCAATGCGGGGTTTTTTTCTCCTTCGGGTACTCCGGCTTTTTCATCCCGTTTTTGTTTTTACATGAAAGTCAACCCAAAGAAGACAGGCAGCAGCTAAGGTAGGAAAGGTGCTGGGTCTGACAGCTTTTTAAACACAGCAGGTGGCTCAGCTTTAAAGAGGAGCATCCATGTAGTCGGGTGCTTTTCTAGGAGCCGACCAGCCACAATAAAAGAATAGACCATCTTTTACAATACAGACATAGACAACACCACTACAGCACTGGACCAGACAATAGAAAAGGATTTTCTCTTGTTGAGGGATCAACAAGAGAAAATCTCCAACAATGACACATGAGCATAAGCAAAACACCTATTTAAGTGTCAGTGGGAAATATTTGACTATCTTTCTAATATTGGGGTTTCATGAGTCAAATGAAGTCATGATCATAAAAAGATTTTTATCAGTACAGCACAGCCTGGAATAGCAGAGGTGGCTCACAGTTTCCATATGACATGATTAATTACTAGCATTTCATACTTTCAGAAAAATGTGTCAACAAGAAACAAACACTGTAGGTGTGATTACATTGTGCATCTATCTATACATACATTAAAATAGTCCAGCTGGTGAACATCCAAGTCTTAACTTCAATCAAAATCCAATTGCCTGTAGCATTTCCTCTGAAATAAAACTGAATGTAAATAATAGAAAGACAGCATGCAGCTTTTTTTTTTGCTATTTTATAGAAGATACAACTGAGTATTTAATTGCAGGTATCCAAGTATGTTGGTCCAACTGCTCATCATACCCATTACTTTTCAATGAGGCGGGGGGGCTCAGCAGTCAAGAATACAAGTGCTGCTATTTATCATAAATATTTATTTCACTGATCTTAAAACGCATAAACAGGTTATCTGTAAAAGATCTTCAACACACCTCCATGATCAGCTATAAGACAATTTCCCCTATATCCTATTGGAGTATAGTACTAAGGACAAGCCTGGAGGAGAAAAAAAAAGTTATGCCACTTACATCAGACAAAAATCTAAACTTCAATTCTCAACCTGAAAGCAAGAAAAATATTTGACTTCATGGAAATTTCATACAGCTTGAAGAAATTCCTTTAAGGCCACAGTATGTGTGCTAGATCCAGAGAAGCTGAACACTTGGGTGGTGTACAGGCAGAGGCAGGAAAAGCAGACTTCAGTTGTACTTTTCCACCCCACACCACCAGAAGCAGCTCAAACGGAGGCAATTTCATCTTAGTGGGGGGCAGGAGAAACGTGGGACTTGAGACCATGAGCTGCTGTAGGTTTTAGACCATGACACAGGCTTGGGTTCTCTCTCCTCAAAATCTAACCTGCTCCACCCATGCCACAGATAAGACTCCTGTCGTTGGACAAAAT
Organism: Siphamia tubifer; assembly: GCA_020466265.1. Taxonomy (NCBI): domain Eukaryota; kingdom Metazoa; phylum Chordata; class Actinopteri; order Kurtiformes; family Apogonidae; genus Siphamia; species Siphamia tubifer. The sequence goes on from CM035785.1 coordinate 32,925,011, forward strand.
ATTTAAAACATCTCAACATAAAGCTAAGCAATCGATAAACATGTGGTGAAACTTTAAGTTTAATATTGTATGTGTGTAAATGGAGACTTTATGCAGTTTTAATCTTGTATACAAACAGTGAATCTACATACTAATATAGGGAATATGTGTGCGATAGTGAGAAATAAGTTAAATTGTGCAAATTCAAATGTACTTTTACGGGTGTAGTAACCGGACTGTCATCATCTGGTACCACGATACCATCTGGGACCCTTCCACAACCGATACGTTTTCATAGGAGGGGCCTTATCTAAAATCCTTGCATGTGATTAGATGAAGAATCTGTCCGTCATCTTGACTGATGCGCTGCTTCAGCCACTCACGTTGAACTCAAGCCGAGACTCAGAGTGACAGCAGGAAGAAGAGCCATACTGCAGCAGACCATTATCATATGGCTGCACCTAAACGCACCGCTGCGTTGTCTGTAAATGACCATTGTCGTATGTGCAGGAAAAATCTGAAGATAAAAGGCAACATCAACAACAACCAGTGGATATTCCTTGAACTTCCCTATGGAAAACAGGTAGACCAGTGACTTGCAGAACTTGGTCTTAATGTGTCAGATGTTCCACAAAAATCCTCTGGCATATGTCTGTTATGCCTTCACTAGGTAGGGAGACACCAGAGTACTGTGGACACTATAAGGGAATGACAAAAACTGAAGAGGAAACCAGTGTCCAACACCAACGCCACCCAGTCATGGGAAGTCCCACCCAGCGACAATGATTGGCTTCTTCATTTCTCAGAAAGCCTAAACTACACGATACTCAGATGGTTCCGTGAGCCTAGCGTGTAGCATGGTTAAACGCAGCCAAAGGACGTGAGTCAGGTTAGGGCTGTAGAGCACATAACTGTAATCTTATCACAGGTGAAGTGTTTTGCACTTACATAAACTATGCAATGCAGTTTTAACTAAAGGAACAGCATTTAGACAAGTAAACGATCAAATTGGAGAACATGCAGGACTTGAAAAGCAAATAGTCCTGACAAAATATATATTCAACTAAACCAGCAAAAAAGATCCAAGTGCAGGCGTGACGTGATTGAGAAGGTATTAATCTACCCTCATACTGTCACTTACAGCAGATAAACTGCTATGACAGTGGGTGCAAAATAATTTAATGACTGATTTCATTTTGACCTGGAAAAATCTGAGACAAACCAAATGACAGATAAGAAAGACAACCCAAAAAGTTGTCATTTGAGACCACTGACCTGGGTGATTCAATCTGTCCAACCTAAGCCTCTACGTCACCAGTCTTCACAAATCAACAGTATTTTCTAATGGGGGCAGTCTCATTAGTGAAACAGATGATTCACACTTGGCCAAGAGTGCAATTATCTGTCACTCAGAGGATGGAGGTCATTAGGACATTATGAGCGATTAGAGCCTATAAATAAATGATCAGTAAACAGCATTTGGCTTCGACAGCAGGTGGCTCTACATGACACCATCTCCAAACTTCTCCCACAATATGATGTGGACATACAGAGAAGGCAATTGTTTCTGCAAAGTGTAAAATAAAGTCAGAAAATGTACTTGTAAAAGTGGAAGGACACACATGAGCATCTACACTGCGTTATTATTTCAAAGATGAATCACACATGCTGGATGCACCTTCCCAAAAGTGGACTGCAAGACCACCAGGAATTTCCAAACGCAAAAACAGAAAGGTGGTAAATCACGTTCTAAGCAGAAAGTCCACAGAGGAGCTCTTAAATGAGCCAAAGAAAACGACAGTTGTTTATAAAGTCTGGGCCATGCAGCATGTGAGGTGGTCTGTGAGGATAAAACCCTTGAGAGTGGTCTGTAAGAGCACAGAGGGTTGGCAAATGTTTACACATTTCAGCAAGTTATTTGCATTGTCCACTGGGAGACAATCAGCACACAATTCCCTCCCAGCAGGATTAGAGAGATAAGATAAAGCCTAAATGGATTTTACACTCCTCTAACAGGCACTTGTTTACAGAAGACCAACTTTAGTGGAACATTTTAAAGAATGAGCAACTTTCAGGAACTAAGAGTGGAAAAATAGTAGCTCTGCTGCTAAACTTTTACAGGTTATTCTGAAATAAAACTAAAGACGGATACCATCTATTAAATGTTTCCCAGCACCAGACAGGCTCTGCTGCTCCATGCCAACTTTGATAAAGATAACTCAGCCACAGTCAGGACCTCAAAGAAATGTGTTTTGGATAAACAGATATTTTCAGAGAGGGGGACCCCACAATTAGTAATCTGAAACTCTCCCTGTGTGTGGGTCCCAGTCCAATTCTCTGGAATCAATCAAAGCTCCCAAAGGAACTCCCTGGTCCCCTTAATCTCCTGGTTTTATTACTTTCCAGACAGTCGCCCTGTTTCACCCTACCCCCATCTCTCTCTTTTGTACTGATCTCCAGCAAAGCCAAGGAGGGGCTTTTTTTTCCTCTCTCTCTCTCTCTCTCTCTCTTACTCACTCACTCTCTCCCCCTTCCACTACTGCAGAGTCCTTTTCATGCAGGAGAGGGTCTTTCATCAGAATCCACATGCAAGAGCCCAACAAACAGCAGAGGCCCGTCACTCCAAGGCCCGTCTTCTTCTAAAACTGGCATAATAAACAACAAGCTTTCAAAGGCACATGGACTGCATTTCTTTTTTCAAAAGGCATAGATGCAACTATTTTGCATATCATTGGAGTGACAGAAAAATCTGGGCCATGTTGCACAATAATTCACCATTTTCCAGACCACAAGCTACTGTGTCAGTTAACACTTAATATTTTCAATATTAAGGATGCTCCTATCAGGATGGGCAACGTGATAAGGTCTAGAAGGTGATTTTTTTTTTCCTCATGGCTTTGGGTTTCCTACAGCAGAATGGAGGGAGTTATACTGAAACACAGACACTAATCAAAATCTATTACATATTTACAAAAATGTATCAAACAAATGTGATTTTTCCAGACTCCACCAGGTGGAATAAGATAAATCCTGAAGTGTACACTGCAGTGCAGAGCCATCCTTACAAAACAATTAACAGAAGCAAATGAATTGGGCTCTGTTTATCCATCAGCTAAACATGTATTGACGCACAGGTAATGAGATATCTGCTGGACTGATGATACCAGCTTATTACCTGACAGTAAACACTAATGACTCTTTGCATACAATTTTTTTTGATATCCAAGTTCCTGCCATCTTTTGCAATTCCACAAGGGTCTATGATTCAATAATACAGATGAGATAAATTCAACAAATGGCTGCATCTGGTCATAACCCCAATGTCAGTATGCACCCTCATCATACGTTTATTTTTTACACCTTACAGTTTTATTTTATTATCCGGGTGTTTTAATACCCTATGTCATATACACCATATATTAGTATGTATAGTGTGTTTTCTCTTGTATTCTATTTCACTGTTGTTATTTTATTATTATTATTATTCATGCTGCTGCTGCTGCTGCTGCTGCAGTGTCATTTCCCAGCTTGAGATCAATAAAGTACATCTATTTATCCATCTATCCATCCACTTACACAAACCCCACGTATACATGTCTGTAAAAACCATGCCCCATGTCTGTGGATCATGTGAAAATCCAACCTGTAAGCAGTTCCTATGCAGACAAAAGGACTGGGAGAAACGTGTTGTGTAGTTCCCTCAGTAGATATTGTAGTAAATCTGAGCATTCTTATAAACTTGTGTAAATAGCTGATATGAACCCAGTACAATTAGCTGCTTAGCTCCATGTCAAGAGGCTACAGCTTGCATTCCGTGTCTTTTTTCTTTTCTTTTTCTTTTCTTCTAACTCGTGATACTCGTGATGCAGGTAAGTTTCTTTATTTGAGAAGTGAGGACTTAAAACACACACCACAACACTTCTGACAATAACACCAAGCTTTTTTTTTTTTTTTTTTTACCTTTGTCTCCATGTTTAGCGACGGTGGTCTCCAAGTAGAGAAAGGTGAGACAGAGAAGAGAGAGGAGCGACAGAGCTCCTCGCTCGGCCATCACTTTTCACAAATAAATCTTTGCAGGCTTCAGGAACCCAGGAGAGGCTCGAAAAAAAAAAGAGAAATCCTTTAAATCCAAAGCCACCTCCCGTAAATGCGCACGCGAGGGGAAAAAAAAAACCGTTCAAAGTCCTAAAATCATCCGGAACCAGATACTTTTCAAAGTGACCGGGTGAAACATGTAGCTGGAAAGAAAGAGCCGCAGGTTATAGACGGAGTGTTTTCTCAACTTGGTCGAAGCAGAGGTCGGAGGAAAAAAAAAAAACACTCAAATCAATCCATGGCCACAGAGGCGCAGCGCGAGGACGCACAGATTTATACAAGCGACAGAGCTCCACAGAGCCGGCTGGACCACTCCGATATCTGTCTAAAAGACGACCCAATACCGAAGTTAGAGAAAAGATATGATCCGAGCACAAGGAGAAATCTCCGCCGCGGCCAGATCACTGCTCACGGACGGGACGTAAGAGAGAGCAGCGTGTTGAAGGGCTGGATCTGCGCCGGTTCCCCGGAAAACAGGGCGTGGAATCACACGGAAGTTTGGATCCTGGGTGTCGGTGTGTGTTCAAGGCAAAAACTAAAATACGGTGTGGGAATGTAATCCTAAAGCAACAATAACAATAAAAAAAAAAACACACAGTGTTGCATCAATTTACAAAATTAATTAATGCCACAAGTGGTTTCGTATCGTGATTTTTTTTTTTGTAAATAGAATCATATTTTACATCTAAAAGACCTGATTCGTTCAAAAGCCCCTCAAACCAGTGTGTGCATTACCCCATCATATTTGGAGGGTACTCATCTGTCACTTCTTCTATGATCATCATGATCCACTATCGTATCAATGCCCAACATGATCACAAAAGCATGCCACTATTTAATAATCAATATGTCATTATTGCTATTAAAGATCAAAGAGGTCTGTTTGATCAATGTCCAAAAGATAGAAGTTAAATACACTGTAATAATACTCTAAGTCATACATTTATAAGAAGTCTATTGAAATCTTGATTTGGTTCATTTTTAGATATCTGGAGGTAACACACAACTCTCTCATATCCACTATAAACACAAAACAGTTTTCTATTATATTAAATAGTAGTGAGTGTCAGTAAATCGACACAATTATTCAGAGATTTGTGAAACCTGATCAATTTTTTTAATGTGATTAAGGAGTATATTATGAAAAACAGAGAAGAACAGAGTGGTCAAAAAATAGAGGTTCTGAAATAACACCATGGGAGTTGACTTGTAGTCTATTGTTTGTTTGTTTTTTCACAATATCAGCAAAATGACCCCCCCCCCCCCCCAAAAAAAAAAAGTCTCTTTGGGGGGTACTGGGCCTTCAATGGTACCCCCAGTACCCCCTGTAATTTGACCTATGTCTCAAACCCTTTACAAATATTTTTTTTTAATTACCAATTTTGTATGAACTATGTGTTAAAAGTATAAGACAATTTAGATTTTAGATTTAATGTATTGGTCTCAGTGAGGACATTTGTCTTCACTGACTAAACATTAGACATTAAACCATTAAAATCAGAGTTGCCCACAGTACTCATATTCTGTACTTAAGTAGAAGTACAGCTACTTCTGTGAAAAAAAATACTCTGGTAAAAGTAAAAGTACTGATTCAACTCCTTTATTGAAGTAAAAGTTAAAAAGTACAATTTGTCAATTGTAATAAAGTAAAAAGTAAAGCTGCCATTTTTGCTGTGGATGAAATAATACTTATTTAAACAGAAAAAAAACAGAAAAAAAATAATTATATATATATAAAGAAAGAAATAAAGCCTTTAAAAGTGAGTTAATGTGTAGATGATGTGTTTTATTGGGTCATGGTACTCAGTTTAGTGGGTATGGACAGAACATTGACATGACATGAATCAGTCCTTTTACATGTAAAATGCAACTATTTACAAAAAAATTCATGGTACAAAACAACTTCTGGAACAAATTAGTTTTGTAAATTGAGGTACCACTGTATTTGTTATTGTTATGTGTAGTAAGTAAGTTAAAGTACTTCCTTTACTGTACTTAAGTACATTTTTTAGGTATCTGTACTTTACTTGAGTATTTATTTTTCTGGCAACTTTTTACTTTTACTCCCTACATTTTTGTATAAATATCTGTACTTTATACTCTTTACTTTCTCAGAATAGACTCATTACTTTTTCAAACTAGACAAATGTGACAGTATGAAAAATAAATCAGAAATTGTGACTTACTATATCATAATCTTGACTTTTTATCTAATAATTATCCATTTCTTATCTCATAATTATGATTTTTCATCTCACAATTTCGATTCTTTTATCTCCCACTAAACTGAGCGTCATGACCCAATAAAACACATCATCTACACAGTAACTCAGTTTTAAAGGCTTTATTTTTTTATTTATATTTTTGACATTTTTCTGTTTTTTCTGTTTAAATATTTCATCCACAGCAAAAAAAAAAGGCAGTTTTACTTTTTACTTTATTACAATAGAGAAGTTGTACTTTTGTACTTTTTCTTCAGTAAAGGAGTTGAATCAGTACTTCTACTTTTACCAGAGTATTTTTCACACAAGCCGCTGTATTTCTACTTAAGTACAGAATTTGAGTACTTTGATCACCTTTGTGTGTTTCTGTAAAAGGTATAGGAGTCAAAAGTTGCTGTTGGTAATAAAATAGGAAAGAGGAATTGTGAAAATAATGCAAAAAAATAAGTGGTGTATTCTCCTTTGGCTTGTGACTCAGTTTTTACAGAGAAGCAAAGTCTAAGGTCTTCCACTGTTCAAAAGACAGATGCATTCCCTCTGTCTCATGGAACAGCTCCCCCCACTGGTTTGACTAATCCATAACATATTAATCATGACAATTTCCCCGTAGCCATCACAGAGACTTTTTTTGTTTAACATCTCAGTCGATGCCTTCTTATAATTTTACCTATCAACCATAACATTCACCTAAAATTAATTAATTTGTCTTTTTTTGTCTTTGATTGCATGGTGAACCTCAAGGCTCACTTCTAGGACCAATTTTTTTTTTTTTTTTTGGAGGGGTGGGGTGTCATTTCATTTAAAAGCTTTTTTTTTATTGTGAAGTATAATCTATTGCATTTCAGAAATATATTAACTGAGTCATTTTTCCATGATCTTTCAGCTGTTGTAAAGGTTGGGTGCCTCTAAGAAGTTCTTTCAGCCCTTCTATCATTCTTAGTTTTGGATTTGAAGAAACAAGAACACACTGAACCCAAACAATTTAGCAAGAGTGTAGAGCAGAAAACTGAATAATTCATTGAGTCATTGGTAAATACTGCAGTGTTTTCTCTCAGGCAATAGGGGACAAACAGTCTAATGAGTAAAATGAATGAATACAAAATTAATAAACCTGCAACTACTCTTCTGAGTGTGTTTTCATTTCGGATGTTGATTTTATTTTACATAAATATATAAATCAGTTAATAACTGTCTGGATCAGGAGGATGGTTCAAATATAGTTTGAGAAACAAATATTTTATTAAGCTACAAATTTAATGAAAAAATAAGAATTGTTGTTGAATGGTCTCATCTTCCACATTGACTTGAAGGGTCGGAAGTTCGCATCCCAGCTCTGGCAGAGTTGTTGTTGGCTGATGTGCCCTAGAGCAAGGCACTTAACCCCCCCCTCCATCTGCAAACTGGGCGCTTGATATGGCAGCCCACTGCTCCTAGTTACTAGTGATGGGTTAAATACAGAGGACACATTTCAGTGTGTACAGTACATGTTAACATGTGTAAAACTTACTGACAATAAAGACTATTGAATTGTATTCTATTCTATTTTATCTTCAGCAGCTCAAAACATTTTCCTAAATAAAATATTTCGTAAGAATTTGATGTGTGAATGCAGACTGTGGATGAAAATAGAGCTGGCATAACTTCAGCATATTTATTACCTCCACCAAGGAGGTTTTAAATTTGGGTCTGTCTGTCTGTCTGTTTGTCTGTCAACAGAATTATGCAAAAGGTTCTGAACGGATGTTGATTAAACTCTCAGGAATGATAGATAATGGGTCAAGGAAGAACCCTTTTGAGGAATGAAGGTCAAAGGTCAAGGTCACACTAAAGGTCAACAGCTAAAGCACATCAGTGGTAATATCGCAAGATTCAGACAAGATAGAATCTGGTGGGTTTTTTTTACCTTCACATCGTCTCACCTTCAGACATCAGATGGGTCAACACCTTAGGCTTAATCACGTCATGTTTCATATGACACCATATCAAGCCTTGTTGGAGGTCTGCTGTCTCTGACTGCCTTGTATGTTTATACTTTATACTGACATGGAATTAATAAATGTGTTCAATGATTACTGTCCCACCTAAATAATAATAATAATAATAATAATAATAATAATAATAATTAGGGTCATTAGGGAGTACAAACCTCCGCCAAGGAAGACCCCCCCTCCCAATAACGAGAGGTCCACCAAGGAGGTATTAAATTTAAGTCGGTCTATTTGTTTGTCTGCCTGTCAGCAGGATTACGGAAACATTTCTGAGCAGATTTTTAAAACATTTTCTGGATATGTTGGGAGTGTCATTTTTAAATTTTACATTGCGGTAAATGGAGAATACATTTCAAAGTGATCCAGAATCCAGGATCTGTTCCAGATCACCACCAAATTGTAATAATTTGTTCCTTCTGACACTCCCAACACATCCTGAAAAAATATTTTGCGTAATCCTCCTGACAGACAGACAAACAAACAGACTCAAATTTAATACCTCCTTGGCGCAGGTAATAATAATAATAATAATAATAATAATAATAATAATAATAATAATAATAATAATAATAATAATAATAATAATAATAATAATAATAAAACTGAGGAATAATATTCTCTGGAAAATTCTAAATGTTGAGCTTTCCAAAGACATGAGATGGAGAGTAAAGACGTCAGCTGTGAAATATGAAAAAAAAGAATTGTGAAAATGAAACTTTGAGAGAAGTCATTAAAAGGATATCCATGACATGTTCATGTTCAGGTCCTGAGGAAGATACCAAATTCCTCTTACAGTTCTCAAAGCAAAAAAGTCTGTGCAACATTTCTTCAATTACCATGCCCTAATTTAGAAATAATACATTTTAAAGTCTAGTATGTATCATATTATTCAGTACATCTGAATATATGTAATGAGTAACAGTAATGATATGAAGCACATTCCTAGAGGCAAAGATAAATTATTTTACATGTGAGTGCTTCAGATTTACATATTGTCAAGTTAATGGTAAAATACATGAGATCATTATTGAAATCTCACTCCCCAGAATTCATCATTAATTAATTCAACTTGATTTTATAGAAAATCAACCCTAACATGAAGTCTAAATTCATTTTAACCATGACGTAAATCGCATGTATTTATATGACTAGTCATTATAATTTAACACCTGGCTAACACCTGTTCCTCTGTAAGCCATATTTCCAACTGATAAAAAGCAAAACATGCACGGCTTTTCACACTATGTACTGCAGTTCTATAATGAAGCAATATATTCCACAGCAGACTTGCTTGTTAAAGCCAGTTCACATCCATGGGCCAATTATATTATGTACAATCCCACAGCTGGGCTCACATTCAATTGTAATTCTACCGTAGTGTTGTTCCCACCCACCCACCCATACTACCCCCACCCCCAAAGCCTGTTGCTCTAGGAACATATTTTCTTTCAGATTAAAGAACAGGGTCATACCAAAGCTCAAATCTCCAATATTAAAGAGATATTCCCTGCCACGAATCAACTAATGGCAACTAGGCAGTCAAGGAAATGGCTGTTAGATTAACACACGGAAGGGACACAGTGGATTAAGCAGCTGCTAAGTGTAATATTTCAAACATTTGTAAATATTCAGTGCCCTGTTAAAAGCAGCAGTGATATGTATAGAGCAGGCATTATTGAATTAGATCAGGGGTGTCAAACTCATTTTTATTCAGGGGTCACATTCAGCCCAATATGATCTAACATGGGCCAGACCAGTCGAATAATCTAAATAATAGCATAAGAATTTATAAATTATGTCAACTCCGAAGTTTTCTCTGTTTTTGAGGAAAAAACATCAAATTCCATAATTAAAATGTTTTCATCTATGATCAGTACTTGAACATAACATGAATAAATATGAACAACTTTAACAATATTACACCTTATATTGTCATTTATACATGTACATCGCAATTTACAGATTAGTGGATCGACAAATACACACATTAAATAACAATCAGAATGTTGATCAAATACTACATATTTCTCTTTATACATTTCAAGTTATTCAAATTTGTTTAGGATTTTCCCTTTTTTTTTATAATAAACAAAATTTTTTTTAATGTAATTTCACTTTTTTCACCCTACAACAGTATTTTATATTATTTCTAGATTATTATAATAGTATTTTAATGGTCTGTTCCACTTTAGATTGAATTGACATAAGATGAATCAAACATCTTTGTTCATATTTTCAGTGTAATTTTTGTAAGTTACAAATGCATTCCAGGGGTCGCACTGGATCCTTTGGCAGGTCAGTTTTGGCCCCCGGGCTACTTGTTTGACACCCCTGTTTTCGATGTATCCCTCATCTAACACACCTGATTCAAATGATCAGCCAGTCACCGAGCCCTGCAGGAGACTGATAATGACTGTCAGGTGTATACTGAAAGAGGGAAACATCTGAAACATGCAGGACAGTGGCCCTCGGGGACCAGAATTAGGCCCCCCTGAATTAGATGGATGTGAACACATTTTCACAAAGGTGGTCAAAGTACTCACATTCTGTACTTAAGTAGAAGTACAGCTACTTGTGTGACAAAATAAACGTAGAAGTACTCATTCAACTCCTTTACTGAAGTACCAGGAAAAAAGTACACCTTCTGAATTGTAATAAAGTAAAAAGTAAAACTGTATTCCTTTGCCATGGATGCTTATTTACTTATTTAAGCAGGAAAACAATGGAGGTATGGGCAGAAAATTTAGGAAAAATTCAAAAGTCATAAATAGGAGATTTCATTTAAAAACAAAAACACACACAAATATAATTATTCACTCATCATTTGAACCCGCTTTATCCTCACTAGGGTCACAGGGGTCACTAGGGGCCTAATCCAGCTACAATATATATAATATTTTTAAAAAAAAATTGTAATGATTATTATTTTTATTTAATCATTCATTATTTTAATTTAATTAGCAAATTTCTTATCATTATTTATTATTATTATTATTATTATTATTATTATTATTATTATTATTATTATTATTATTATTATTATTATTATTATTATTATTATTATTATTATTATTATTATTATTGTCCACGTGTCCTTGGGCAAAGACACTGAACCCTGTCTTAGTCTCCCAGTAGGACTGACAGAACCTTAGAATACTAAGTTAATAAGTAATGTTTTAATTTAAGTATCCTTTTAATAACCATCTATCTACCATCTAACCATCATTTTAAGTTCTGGAAACTTGTATTTTTAAAGTTTCATCAACTTAAAATAATTGAGGCAATCGATTGCCTTACATTTTTTGAGTGCTGCTAACTTATTCAGGGTTACAGTGTAGCATTAATTGCAAAGAAAAGCAATGTTCCCTCTACATTTAATTTGTGTTAAAGTACTATGTTATTTACTATCAAATCTATAATATAATATACAGATCACGCCTCTTAATCATCCTTTCTCCGTTCAAATGCCTGTAGTGCAGATTAATCCCATGATCCCAGCATGATCCTGATCTTATTTAGAACCAGATTAAGAGGCATGGAGCTTACAGTGGAACCAAATGAATGCTGCATTTGATGCATTCAGGAATATTACAGGATGAAATACATTTCCATTCACTGACCACAGGACATGAGAGCAGCTCTGGTACTAAATTACAACTCAAGGTCATTTAACCGGCCATAAACTGAAACACAAGACTGGTACTGTTGGAGCAGTGGTTGTGGTGGCTGTAGTCTCTCAACATGTGCCTATCTGTGTTCTTCATTATTTGTAATGGCTCTACACAGTAAATTTTGCAGTGTTAAATCAACACTTAGAGAGTTAATTTGGAGACAATGGGACCAAATACACTCTAGAAGAAGTTAAATAAACTCTCTAAGTGTTGATTTAACACTGCAAAATTTACTGTGTACATGTACATGAAAATGTTCCTACATACAATCAAATTGTCCTGCATTATGCACCCACAAAATGGACCAATAAAAAAATTGTTTGTCTGCCTATACATAAACATTTATTTTGATATCTTTATGTATTTGATCTATTTATCAAATATATGATTAGTAGAGAGAGAGAGCGAGAGAAACAGAAAGAGAGAGAGAGAGAGAGAGAGAGAGAGAGAGACAGACAGACAGAGAGTGAGATAGAAAGAGAGAGAGAAAGAAAGAGAGAGAGAGACAGACAGAAAGAGAGAGAGATAGAGAGAGAGAGGGACAGAAAGAATAGCATGCGACTTGTCGATTCCTCCCTCGACGTGTCAATGCCCTAATATATATATATATATATATATATATATATATATATATATATATATATATATATATATATATATATATATATATATATATATATATATATATATATATATATATATATATATATATATATATATATATATATATATATATATATATATATATATATATATATATATATATATATATATATATATAAAAGATAAAGGTTTACACTCACTACCGATCGCTACTTGATTACAAACTTGGTCCTCATGACACATGTAAACGAGTGTGTGTGTGTGTGTGTGTAATTTTCCTAAACAGCTGTTGTGTACCTGGCCCAAACCCTGGGCTAAAGACGGCAGCAGCACCTGCCACTGTACAGCACAGCCTATAGTTGGGTCAGCAGGAAGCAGCCAGTGTGTGCTCGCTCTGATGCCCCCATCATACATATGTTTGCCTGGACACATTCTTCAGCCCTGGCACCATGTCACATACATGTCAGCACTTTATTTGCCTGTCTTCACTCTTCTCCTGGTTGCTTATTGTTGTTCTAATTAGATCTCAGTGTGTACCCTATTCACTAAAGCCCAGTAAAAACCTCAATTTACCTCAGAAATTATGGAGAGAATGAGAATGGAGAAGGTGGAGGCAGGCAGATTTGTACCCACAATGACCAGATAAAGTAGGATCAATGACAGTCATGGCTCTTATTACTTCAGGTTATGGTCTGGATTTCGTCAGATTAGTCAAGAATCCTGTGTATTGACTAATATCTGAGAGTCTTGGATCCTTAAGTCTAATTTATACCTCCGGAACCAGGCGAAATTCGTCTTTCCATTCCTGACGTTGCTCCTGCAGCTGATATTTATGCGTCTGTATTATGGATGTTAAGTTTGTTTTAGGGGGGGCGGTAATGAGTCGCACTGCTGAAGGTTCAAGAAACATGGTGTCTATTGAAGCAGTGATTTTGATGTATTTCCTGTGGAGGCATGAGAAATAGGCGTATAATACAGTGGAGTGTGTGTTCACTTTATACAAGCAGGATAGTTGATGGTGCAGTGGTCTCATTGGTTGTACCTATGAGTCAGATGGATGAGGAGAAGCACTTTCAGTATTTCACAATGACTGCTGTGGGCTTCTTCATGGGTGGAGTTCTAAAATTTTACACTTGGGCCTCTCTACTGCCCCCACAGTTTCCTGTGGTATTGCTATGTTTCACCTGGAGCTCACTGGACTGCTAAGATCTTGACCAACTGACCAACTGACGGGTCAAACTACCTCCGGAACCAGATGAAAACATCTGTTTCCCTAATTAACGGAGGGTATAAATTAGGCTTAATAATGTCATTCAGTGGAACTAGGTCTGTAGTGTTTAACGTATCTTCCCTGTATTCCTAATGAGTCTGAGTATATTTTTTACTCTGCCAAGGAATGACAGAGTTATGTTTTTGTCATTGTCTGTTTGCTTGTTTGTCTGGCTATGTGCAACATAACTCAAAACCTTATGGATGGACTTGGCTGAAATTGTCAGGAAATATTGATACTGGCACAAGAAACACATGATTACATTTGGGTGGTGATCAGTGGAAGTGTGTGGGGGAGGGGCCATCATTTCCAGATCTCCCCATTACCAACTTACCCTGAAAATTTCCACCCAGATCCACCCATAACATTTTGAGTTATCTTGACAGACTCTGGCAAAAAAAAAAAACTCCTTCATGGACCTCTCTTCATTCAAATGAGGGGCGGGGGTCTGCCTTGGCAGACGTTTGCGCTCTCAGAGTGCTTTTCTAGTTTTACAACATAGTTTATTAACAAAAGGATCAGTACCATGGTCAGCCTGGTGGACCTCTGCCAATCTGAAGCTTCTCAATATAAAGTCCCACAACAACATGTAACATTTTCTTTTTAACCTCCTCAGACCCAGCTATGCATATATGCACATGTTCTATATAGTTCTAAGAACTGTATAGTTCCTAGAACTAAAGTCTGATAACTACTCTGCGGGACAGCACCAGTGTTGGGAAAGTTCACCTTGATTAGGAACTAGTTCAAAGTTCAGTTCAAGTTACTCAATATGAATTAGTTCAGTTCATCGTTCATTCTTCCAAATTATGAACTAGAAGTTCATGGATCCCAAAATCAACTTTTTCATTCTTTTTTCGTTCTTTTTTGTGTTATTATTGTAAACTTATTATTAACCGTTTCTGACATTATCCTGTAGTCAGACAATCAGGGGAAAATGCCGTCCTCCAGGGCAAAAGTGTACCTTACCCTCTGCGGGTTCTTAAAACACAAGGTGCGGTTTCAGTGAATTTCGTTTTCAATGTTGATTTCCAAGAACGGGACAACACCTGCTCCGGTCGCCGGTCACACTCTGTACATTTAACTCTTTTTCTCCGCTCCCAAAAACTCTCTGCACCCCCCCCCCCCCCCCCCACCCCCCACCCCCGCCGAATAATACAAAAACGACATCTATGACAATGCTGTGTTTTGATCCCATTTTATTCCTTATATGACTCAATAATAACAACGTGATAAGAACGAAATGTGAACTACATAAGAGCGCAGTTCAATAAATGCCAGAATAACTGCATTCACAACTTACTGTTCATTTGGCAAAAGTGAACGAGTCATTCACATTCATCAAAAATATGATATAGTTCGGGAACGATCGTTCAAGGAACGCGTTCAGGTACAACACTGAAGAGCACATAATGACTTAGAGGTGAAGATTATAAAATATTTGGGGCGACCATGGCTCAGTTGGTAGAGTGGGTCGTCCATTAACCGAAGGATTGGTTGGCGGTTCGATTCCCCCTCTGTCCTAGTCAGTCCGTTGTGCCCTTAGGCAAGACACTTCACCCTCCACTCACACTGGTGTATGAATGCGTATGAATGTTTGGTGGTGGTCAGGGTGGCCGTAAGTGTGAAATGGCTGCCATGCTTCTGTCAGTCTGTCCCAGGGCAACTGTGGCTACATATGTAGTTTACCACCACCAGAGCGAGCATGTGAGAGCGAATGAATAATGGATCAATAATGTAAAGCGCTTTGGGTGCCTTGAAAAGCACCATAGAAATCAAATCCATTATTATTATTATTATTATTAAAGAATGAACTTGATAAATTCAACACTTTCACTCATTTTTGGTTAACTACCAGATTTTTCACTCTAGAAATTTGGTCATTGTTCCTTCACAGCTTCACAGAACCCTTACTACTGTTGACGCAAACTTTTCGGAGCTCATTAAAGCAGACATATCAAAGGTATTTCTTTCGCCATACATATCAGGAGGACTTCCTTCAAACATATATATTCGAAATACTTCTTTAAGCATATATATGACACTTTCAGACACTACACCTACAAAAGCAAAGTAAGACTAAAGTCACTAATACACTACATATACAAACACTGTATCCATCATTGGGAAAGTGTCACTTTCATATGTGAGTTTCAATAAGCACATATTGTTACTATCTCAGTACCAGTGATGGATCCAAATGCAGGACTCAGACACGATAGACTATGTTTACAGATTGTATTGATAAAAATGAGAATATATTGAGCGGGTGGTTCCTCAGTAGGGTTCCACAAGTGACTAGTAAAACAGAGAACCTCTTTTACTGAGGACGGAGGTAGAGAGACAGGCATGGGTCAAAAACAGGCAGAACACTAGCATCCAGGAAAATCCAAAAATCATACCTTGGTCCAGCAGAGGAAAAGCAGGCTCATGGTCGGGGACAGGCTAGAGATCACACGCACAAATCCTGACAAGACAGACATACAGACAGACAGACAGACAGACAGACAGACAGACAGACAGACAGACAGACAGAGGCCGAAGAAACCAGAATCCCAAACCGAGTCGAACACTGAAAAAAAACACAGAATAGGATATTCCTTATAAATCGCTACCAGTGCTGACGAATTTGCACTGGACCAAAATAAAGAGGGGAAACTTATATACTGGGAAAGACAGGTGGAACACATCGAGGAGAATTAACGAGGGGAGGGGAAACACCTGTCACAGGAAGCAAAGAGCGAAACACAGATCTTAAAAATAAAAGCCCAAAAACTAATAATGCCCAAAAAACTACGTGAACGCACACAAATAATAAGACAAAACATCACAAATTGAGTCCAGATTATGACCCGTATGCTCCAAAGAGGTTAAACCCTTTATGCCCAAACTGCAAGTGCAACTGTAAAAGAAAAAAAAGCAAGATTACTACATAACAACAGGAACAACCTGCTTGTATGAATGCCTGTTCTACTGAAATTGCAGTAAGTGTATCCAATTGAGGTAAGTAAGTGGACATTTGGTTCTCTTTAAAGAAAACAATCTGGGAAATGTGGTCCAAAGAATCAGAACAAACCAAGAGGTCACTGGGTGAAAAATAATATACATGCTATAGAAACTGTAGAATGAACTGGAAAACAGACATATATGTATCACCTAGTTCTACTACTTTAGCTTCATTTTAATTTAACCTCCTGAGACCTTTTTTTTATGTTAAATGAATTCCTGTTTTTTGTACAATGCAATAGTTTTTTCAGATGCATTTATTAAAAAAAGGAATGTCCTTTGCAGTGGACAACTTTTTTTTCTTCAATAAAGTCTTGGACTCAGGGTCTCAGGGGGTTAAATTATTTTATTTTTGTCATATTTCTTTTAATATTCTTAACTTAAGTTTGCATAACTATCCAAATAATTTTATATTGGAATTGTGTTTTAATATGTATATGGAGGAATATATATTTGTGGAGCTATAGGTGTGTATGTGTATGTATATGTGTCAATGTCCCCACTAATAACATAGAAATGATGTGATTCTGTAAAAACATTATTTTTTTTCCCATAAAGGAAGGTGGGAAACAGGTGAAAAGCCAAACATGTATTTTTCAAAGATTTGAAGATATGTTTACTTTTTAAATGTAGTGATTTTAAAGTGTTTTTTAATTACTTTTTTTTCACTTTTTATGTATTTATCATTTAAATTATTCAGTTATTTTCATTTTTTAAAATGACTATTATTTATTTATTCATTAATTTTTTTATTTAAAAAATATATCTTTTTTTTTATTATATTTTATTTTAAAAAGTGTTTACACTCACTATCCAATGGTTACTTCATTACAAACTTGATCCTCATGAGACATGGAAACGAGCATGTGTGTGTGTGTGTGTGTGTGTGTGTGTGTGTGTGTGTGTGTGTGTGTATTCCCTGCTACTTTTTGCATAAAGCAACTGGGATTAATAAAATATTCAGAATTTGAATATTTTACCCAAAGGTAATGTGTGTTTTCTTTTTATGTGTTGTAGTCTTTTATTGGTTGTCTATCTTTTTTACCCAACTCTCCAAAGGGGAAGCATGGCTATTTTTTTTTTTTTTTTGTTCAGTTTTTTTTGTTTGTTCATCTATTTGTGTGTTTGTTAGTTTATCAGCAACAATTACTGGACCAATTACCTTGAAATGAAATGAAATGAGAGATATGGCTAATATTGCACATGACACCACCTCACAGCTGATGTGGCGGAAGACAGGGACGAATGGCATAATATATTAAGAATGGCTACATGACGGTCCAACACTCCTGGAGAGGAAAAACGGACCTTAAACTGGAGGATGAGGATGATGATGATGATGATGATGATGATACTGATGATGATGATGATGATGATGATACTGATGATGATGATGATACTGATGATGATGATGATGATGATGATGATGATGATACTGATGATGATGATGATGATGATGATGAAGGAGAGATATGGCTAATCAGGTCAAATATTTGTGAGGGGTGGGATCTATTGCACATGACACCACTTGTTTTGTCTTCATTTTTATTTAATTGATTTATTATCTTGTTTAAAACTTTATCTTTCTTCCTTTTTTTTGCTAACTACTTCAGAGGTGTAATTATCATTACGTCATTTTTTTTATTATTAAACATTTAAACACATTGAATTAACTTTGGAATGGATGAAATGAATGTCATAAACAATGAGTTTAATTACAAGTATTCATACATTAATACATTTCATTCCACTAACTGTATAAATGTATAATATTATCTTCATTTATTATTTAGGACATTTTTTATGTTATTCATTTCTGTAAGAAATGAACTAGCTACTTATGGTGTCATATTGCACTTTTTAGTTGGTTTATAAAAGTGAGATTTGTAAAGCAGAATAATGAAAGCTTTTTTCTGCTCTTCTTATCTCATCTGTAGAGATGCAGGTCTGTCCTTTTGAAAGGTTTGTCCATGACAACACCGAATAGGTGAGCTTGAAATGTCACCGGTTTCTAAGAAAAAGAACAAAAACTCAAATCAGCGCTCCTGTTTGGTTGAATCATGAAATTTCACATGAAAAGACTGATGGTGTTTCACAGGCGCCAGTGATTCTCCAGTTCATTTGCTGAATATGAACGGTCACTGCACGTTAATGTGTTACATGCTCATTTAAGTGCGATATGTGACAGAGAAAAGGCATTTACAGGAGAGTATTAAGTTGAGGGAACCTGTAATTTGTTAAAATTGGCATTTCGAATGAATTTGACTACAGAAGATAATGCAGTCTCAAGAGCCGTCTTCCCATCTTTCCATCTCTGTTAGACTCCATCTTGTGAAGGCAGAAGCTTCCTTAACATCCCAGCAGGAGCCACTACTCAAAGATGCTCGCTCAACAAACCAAATAGCGTAAACACGGGCTTGAAAATGAATAATCTATGTGCTGTGGATTTTGCTGTGGTGAACTGCTTTGGGTTATAGCCACTGAAAGATGTTTAAAGAAGCTTGAGTTTAAAAAAAAAACAAAAACTAAGTAAACAGTCATAGATTTTTAAGGGATCCTATTGATTGAGCCTAATCTAAAATGCACAGTTTTAATTACAACTGCAGGAAGTCATTTCAGTTAGCAATCACAAAAATTAGTACATTTTCCATTCATAGTTATGTAGAGCATAAATCCATTCAATGAAATTTTATTTATAAAGACCCAAATCACAACAATGTCGTCTCACTGGGCTTTAAAAAACACAATCAACCACAGAAATAGATAAAGTCCCAAGCATCCCCCGCCCTTAGACCTTCCTTCTCGGGAAAAAGGAGGATCTGAGAGATTTAGTCAACACCAGCTTGTCTCCTTTACAAGGTACCTTTAATGTAGAACTGAAATGATTAATTGATTAATGGACTTGAATCAATATATTTATTTAACTAGAAAAGCACCAAGCTAGACCCCCACTCCATCAACACCAAAATTTCCAGATCCCCCCATTTCCAACGTACCCTGAAAATGTAATCAAGATCCATCCATAAGCCCCCCCGCGCCCAGGTTTCTTGTAAACAAACAAAACAAACAAACAAACAAACCAACCAACTAACGTTGGTAAAAACATAACCTCCTTGACATCACAAGTAATGAGTATTACAATTTTGGCCCAGTAGTTTTTATTACGGGGCTCTTTTTTCAAAACCAGTCCAGTTCACTTACATGGTCAAAACTCGGTAAAAACACTATACGGAAAAAGAAAGAAAGAAAGAAAGAAAGAAAGAAAGAAAAACACCTTAACCAACCTTAATCAAAATCCGTCCATAACTTTTTGAGTTATCTTAGTGAACTAACAGACAGACAAACTGGCAAAAACATAACCTCCTTGGTGGAAATAATTATAATTTCCCTGAATCAAAGCTTAGTTTCTTTAATTTTCTGCCACTAAACACTGGTTCCACTGTTGTGTTCCACATAGATGCTTATTATGATGCACATGACACACATGGAGCATAACTCAAAAAAGACAAGGACAGAAAATGTCTATATGCTCAGTTTACTTCACTGGACTCATCACTTACTCCTTTAAAACTTTAAGCTTTTACACAAACATTACAAATATTTGTCTTTGTTTTTTTCAGTCGTATGTTAGTTCCTTCTTAAGTTGCAGTGCACCTAGTGGCATTTGACTCTTTGTTGTTTATATCTATAGATATTTTTCTTTATACTTTATATATATATATATATATATATATATATATATATATATATATATACATATATATATATATATATATATATATATATATATATATATATATATATATATATATATATATAAAAATATATATATCCTTTTACTTTTATACTTTTCAGCCCTGCGATGAACTGGTGACTCAAACAAGGTGTCCCGCCTTCACCCGGAAGGTGGGGATTAGGCCCCTAGTGACCACCGTGACCCTAGTGAGGATAAAGTGGGTTCAGATGACAACAGTTTTATACTTTTGTGGTTGTTGTTTTTGCAGGTTCTGGAATAAAGGATAAGTTTCATTTTCAGACATGTCTGTTTAACATTTTTATACTTATTTTCACTTCATTTTGGCCTAATCTCGCCCCTACTTTGTGCAAATCTCAAGTTTCTATGAAAACCTGTTCTTGAATTACAGGCAATAATGTGATTTTGACCTTTCTGTTAAATTCGACCTTGACCTTTGACCTTTTGCAATATCAATTATTTTGTTATATGTATATCTGTGTCAGTGCGTGTGATATTATGATAATCCAGTATTGATTAAGTTATAGTGTGATATGTCTATGTTTGACACACACAAACAGTCTTATAGAAGTTAATTTTACAACATGTCACCTTTGGCCTCCAGAGATCTAAAAAACTATTTGTCGTAGGTGTTAATACTAATTATGAGAAAATGAGAGATTGTAGAAATGAGAATTGTAGAAATCTTCCTTCTGCATCCTTTAGTATCAATCCAAAATTTCTGTGACCCTCTGTTCTTGAGTTATAACTGATCATTCGGCCTTCACCGTGGACCACATCTGGTGCAAGGCCTTTTAAGTCCCCTGTGGATGCATCCTTTTGAGCTCAAATTTGATCCCCTGAACATACATGAAAACTCACCAAATTTTGCACACACTTTAGAAGTGTGAAAAACTGTGAGTATATATATTTTTGTAAAAGTCCGTTAAGAAATGTGTCTACAGCACCGCCCTTGAATAGTCAAATCTATTGTATTAGGCCCAATCACACCCAAGTGAAGTTAGAGGAAAATCAGGACACATGTTCATCATATGATGACAAACAAAAAACTTTATGACGCCCATAAACCAACAGGAAATCCTCCATCTTGGATTAAATTTTCAAACATGTTGAGTCATGGATCTTTGGCCGTCAAAATCGGTGAACAGAATTGGGGCGTCAAAAGTTACGGATTTGGCTGAAATTTGACACAGATGTCTATCTCCCAGGTCTACATCCATTTAGCTAAAGACATTCTGATTTTGTACTATAGCGAACCCTAAAAATGTAGTTCGGACATACGAACACCAATTTGGCTGAAATTTGACTCAGACATGAACCCCCCCATCCTACACCAGTTTATCAATAGAAATTGCCATTTTGCTCTATAGCACCCGTTACAAAATCACCTTTACTGAAATGGTATTAGATCGGGCATACAAACACAGACTGGCTGAAATGGGATCCAGTTGTCAGTCTCACAGTTCTACACCCATTCAACATGCAGCATTTCAAATAAGTCACTCTATAGCGCCCCCTACAAAAGCGTGAATTTCTGGCAGAATATCGCATCCCGATCATGGTACGACGTCATCTCGGTGCCAGCTGTCGTCAGCGGGCGTGCGGGGAGGCAGTCACGAGGGATGGCGAAGGCCTTTGAGACTGCTTGCAGTTTTAATATGATTTTGACCTTTTAGTTCATTGTGACGTTGACCTTTGATCTTTGCTCAAATGGATCATTACATCTGATGCACATTAGCTATATGTATATGCCCATGTAATTTCATGGTGATATCTGAAATATTCATTGAGTTATAGCATGATATGTCTCTGCGGACACACACATACACACACACACACACACACACACACATACACACACACACACACACACACACACACACACACAATTTGAAGGCAGGTCCGCCAAGGAGGTTATGTTTTTGCCGGTGTGAGTTTGTTACTTTATTTTTTTGGTTTGCATACAACATAAATCCAAAACTAATGGATGGATTTTGATTAACGTGTGCCCCCTCTGCCAATTACCAGCAAAATATAATCATTTGTTGATCTCCCTATTCTCACCATTTCATCAAAATCCATTCATTAGTTTTCGAGTTATATGTTGTACACAAAGCAACGCCGGCGAAAACATAACCTCCTCAGCAGAAGTAACAATTGATATCTGCAACTCCTTATAATCGTGACTACAAAAAGCAATTCCACTTGGCAATCACAGTACACAGGGTTTTTTTTTTTACAAAGCATAACAGATTTTATCGACACATACATGTGGTCTTTCCAGATGGGATGGGTTTGTCCTATTCCGTTGCCACCAATGGATAACTTTCTATTGGCTTAATGAGCACCATTGAGATGAGATGAAGTCACTTATGGTTCTGTCTGGGAAACACATGCAGCTTCTCTAAGACATATGACCACAAACTGACTTCCTCCTACCACCACCACCACCACCCACCCCTCACCCCATTCATTCCCATCCCCTCTCCCACCTCCAGCTCTTGTGGTTAAGAGCTGGTTAAGCGCCTTCTTCCTGCCAGATGAGGTTAGCTGTTGTTGTTGGAATTGCTATGACCACTTAAAGGGTTTCTGTCAATCAGCAGAGACTGGGATGACTTTAAATGCTTTTCCAGGATCAGTAGAAAATACAAAACAAATAGCTTGCTGCTTTTCATTGTGGAAAAATGCATCTACTTTGACTTGGCAAATAGTAGGTAGCCATTGTAACAAGCATATTTTCGATGTTCATCCTGATACTTCCAGTCTGACCAGCAACTTGTGGACACATGGATATAGTGTCATGTTATATGGATATTATGGACCGTATGACAATGAACTAGGTACAGTCTAGAATCTACATCTGACATTTACAGTACAAACAATAATGGAAATGGGGAAGAGAGAGAGAAAATAGAGAGGGAGTAGTAATACAGAGCACTCCAATAGGGAAGCAAAACATTACAATCTGTTTTGCCAGAACAGACTGAAACAATTACAGAGAGGGGAATATTCAGTTTTGGGATTTTTTTCCCCCTTCTCCCTTCACTCCACCTCATCTGTCATCAAGTGCATAAATGCTGTGACCAGAGTGAGAAACAGAGGGGACACAAGCACTGCCAAAATCAGGATGCACATTCTGGAGCATTTTGGATCTCCTCTACTTCTATGAATTACATACATATGTGACCAAGACACTGACTGATGAGGAGGTTAAATTTAGCTTCAAACAGAGCTTTATCTACAAATCATATTTTAGGTTATTTTTGTCTCTTTCTTTACCAGAAGACAGACGTACAATGATAGGTTTTATTGTTACCTAAAATACTTTAAAGGTTTAACATGTAACATTTGCACAAGCACAATGGGCTCCAATTCCTATTTAATCTCACCCAACCAATGTTGGGTGAGATTATTGTAATCAGTGTGTGTGTGTGTGTGTGTGTCCACAGAGAAATGAAATTACATGGGCATATACATATTGCCACTGCACATCAGATCCAATCATCCATTTGAGTAAAGGTCACAATTAATGTCACAATTAACAAAAAAATCTAAATCACATAATCGGTTATAACTCGAGAACAGAGGGTCACAGAACTTTCAGATTGGTACCAAACAATGCAGACTGAAGATTTATACAATTCTCATAATTGGTGTTAACATCTATGACCAATAGTTTTTGAGATCTCTGGAGGTCAAAGGTGTGGCTAAATCAACTTGTGTATCACAGTTTGTGTTACATATATATGTATACGTATACACACACACACACACACACACACACACACACACATATATATATATATATATATATATATATATATATATGTATATATATAATCTCAGTAGGAAGGTGCATTGGGGCAATCAATTTGTGATGAGGAGTGGGAGGCAGCTCAGGAAAGACTTCATAGTTCATCGATATGTGCCAGCCATGGGTTTTGACAGTTCAAAGTTTTTATATATACATATATATGTGTATATATATATATATATATATATATATATATATATATATATATATATATATATATATATATATATATATATATATGTATATATTCTGAGATAACTCAAAAACTTATGGATGGATTTTGATGACATTTTCAGGGTAGGTTGGTGATGGGGAGATCTGGAAATGATTATATTTTGGTGGTGATCCGGGGAGGGGGGGGGGGGGGTCTTCGCTCTCAGAGTGCTTTTCTAGTTGGCTCTAATTCAAGAATAGGTTGTCACAGAAACTTGAGACTGGCACAAAATAGGGGTGAGATTAAGCATTCTCTGAATACTTGTTCAAATTCTAAGTTTACAAAAGCTAATACTAATTTCTTAGGAAATGGTACTTAAACCCTGCTCAGACCAAGAGTCATTATGAGGAGAGTTGAAAACTGTAGCACTTTTGCTTTTGATTATTTTTTTGAAGTGATTAATCTTTTCTTTGATTTGATTTGAATAGGTGGAGAAAAACAAGTCAAATTGCGAAACAGACTTGTATGAAAATGAAACACAACTTGCTCTTTATTTCAGAACCAGCTCAAACAAGAACCACAAAAAGAATACAAGTAAAAGGATGTATAAAAGAAATATTTATATAGAAAATAAAAACAGTAATAACACGATAAAATTATTAGGAAATGTTTACAGATATTAACAACAAATAAGTCAAACAACATCCTCAAGCAGTACATACACTGGATCAAAAGGCTGCAACCAGCCAATGAGAAGGCACAGCCAGTTTGATGATGAGTTGAAATTTAAACTCAGATTCAGACTGCGTAGACTCAATCAGCACAAGTACTCAGGGAGGTCATCATCCCCCACAATGAACTCTATATAACTGTAGATAAACTCTACACCACAGTCAACACCAAAGAGATATTCTGTTACAGTCTGAGAAGTGAAATGTCTGCCCACTGAACACTGAAGAGCAAACAATGTTCATCAGTACTCTGGGACTTTAACACTTTAGCATTTGCTGTGTGGGCTTTTCAGCATATTTTAGCTGGATTTAATTTGTGACATTCTAAAGGTGGTAATAGTGGTTATCCCTTCTGTATATATTTTTCACTCCTGTATATTATGTATAGTGTACATATAGTCTTTTTTTCTTTTTCTGCATATCTGTGTTGTACATATGTTATTTATTATCTATATGTTTCTTGTATTTGCTGTCCCCCTATTGCAGTATCTTGCTGGCTACTGTGACATGTGAATTTCCCCAATGTGGGATCAGTCTATCTTGTCTTATCTAATCTTATCTTAGTGATATGGAGGCATACATAAGAGTCAAATCACGGTAACGGTGCCCTGGGTGTGTGATATTTCTTATATCATTGTAGACAACAACTTACATTTTCAGATAATGTAAGTTTTACACAGATAATGTAAGTTTTACACATCAGTGATGTGCGGGTCGATGTATAAATGATCCGCAACCAACCGTTTTTTTTTTTAACTAGCCTGCCTGCAACTTGGACCATAAGAAATATATTTGAAAAGGACGGACCCGACCCGCTTCTGGACCCACATTTTTAAAAAGTAGTCAATGGTCTTTATGAACATCACATGACCTTAGTCACATACCTGCATTTATTTCCGTGAGAAAATATTTTTGTCCTGCTTCATCATTGAAAAGTTATCAACGCGCAGCATCTAAACCAGGGGTTGACAACCTGCAACACCCAAAGAGACATTTGAACCTGGTTTCCATGAAAAAGAAAACACTGGGAGCCGCACATCATCTTTAAAAATTTCAATGAATGTGTCCCAAACCTTACTTTTTTGTTTGTATGTTTCCGGAGCTTCCACTATCCTAACTTTATTTTCCCTCCATACTGTAGGATACTGACGACACTGTACATCACCTTCACAGAAATTCAGTCAATACAGTGTTTGTATTAATAATAGAAAATTGTACGTAATATTTAAATTACAATGATTTACCAGGTTATTTTAATATTTATCTCAAACGACCCGAACGAACACAACCCGAATATCATTCAAAACATCCTTCAATGACCCGCCACCTTGGATGACCACAGGCCCCCGCTCACTTCGGGTCAGCCCGTGCATCACTGCTACCCACCCAGTACTTTTTCTGTGAGACCCTGGGAAACATAAAGGGATAAAAACTACGTCTCTGAAAGAACACATGGTCATATTGGCCAACATCAGACATTTGGCTATTTCTTCACGTGTGTTTATTCAACTATATTAATAATTAATAGCTTAACATAGAAAATTGCCAATGAACATTAATATTGTGGAAAAGTTAATTAGTACAGGGGTGGTGTGTCCTGTCAGAGACAGTTGACTTCATATTTCTACTAATTATAAGTAGTAATTAAAACTGCAAGTTATGAAATGAAAATCATTTATGTGGAAACTATTGCCACATTTATATTATCTCTGACAAGACATTTTCTGACAAATCTGAATGATTAGGTTTTCTTCTCTAATTAAGTTTTAAGTGTTCTGATGTGTTTTATTTGTATTTTATTGGATCCATATTTGTATTGGACACTTTAAAAACTGCTAAAGTTATCCTGCAGACTCCCTGTGACACCAGGGGGAGATGATGTCTGGACACTGGAAGAGTGAACACGTCACCCAGTTCACAGCATGTGTGTGGTTCAGGACAGAGGCTCCAGCTCCATTCCTCTGTAGTGGTGTCTGATCACCTTCATTATATGCAAGAGGGACATTCTCCAAGACCTCCAGCAGCACCTCCACCCAGACCTCCATCCACACCTTCACCAAATAGCAAGGTTCACTGTTGGTCTGATAAGCCCTGAGGTTAATGTTCATGCAAGGACAGAAAACTCTGTCTGTGTGACGTTACAGTATTATGTGTTTGCTTCTTGAAGGTGAAAGAGTGTGCACTGTTTATTCAGACAATATTACATCATGTGGACTGAAACATGAGCAGTGGGAGACATTCGAGACTTTTCAATGGAGATGCAGAGGATGAGTCAGTATTGAGAAGTAGACGTTGCTTTCAAATGGAGCTTCAGCTTTACAGCCTCAATAATATTGTGGTACAGTTTACAGAATTGATTTTCTGACTTCAGAGAAAAGGCCAAATTATTCACAGCCCTCCAGGGCTTAATGTTAGGGGGAGCAAGCAGCTGGATACTGGATCCTTGACCCCCCCCCCCGCCTTATACGTTAAGAAATATTTTTTAATAAAATAATAACAATAAAATAAGATAAATAAAAAAAAATTAATGCAAGTTAATTGAGTGTTCATGTCTGATTTTGATATCTGACTTGTTGATTTCTCTTATGAAACCACATCCACAAATATGTTTGTATACGGTACAGGAGGGTGCACACTTGTACCTGTACTTCGCTAGCACAGAAAAATGCAAAATAAACAAGTATTTAATAAATAAATAAATAAGTATTTACTGAGGTTTTTCAAACCATCCGGACAGCCAAATCCCAAGCGAGCTAAGCTTATGGAGGACAGCAATGTCCACAGAGAAGGTGTCAGCTCAGTCAGCGGGAATCTGGAAGAGCAGCAAGATCATGGTGAGACAGCTAAAAATGACAGTGAACTTACAACACTTGGGGTGTTTTTTTGTTTAATTTAATGTAGCTAAGTCATGTTTGCAGTGTGCAAGTCTTTGAATGTTTGTTTTCTGCAGAGATATCTATTTTTCAAGGACTTGTGAATGTTTGTGTTTGCTATTTTATCTGGGTTCATCGGGGCATTCATGACTCAGTTGGTAGAGCGGGTTGTCAAGTAACTGAAGGGTTGGTGGTTCGAATCCTGCTCTGTCCTAGTTGGTCTGTTGTGTCCTTGGGCAAGACACTTCACCCTCCTTGCCTCCAGTACCACTCACACTGGTGTATGAATGTTTGGTGGTGGTCAGAGGCGCTGTTGGCGCAAAATGGCTGCCATGCTTCTGTCAGTCTGCCCCAGGACAGCTGTGGCTACATATGTAGTTTACCACCACCAGAGTGTGCATGTGAGAGTGAATGAATAATGGGTCACTAATGTGAAGTGTTTTGAGTGGCTAAAAAACACTCCAATCCATTATTATCATTACATCCCAGTCATTCACTGGCTTTAGTTATATTGTCTGTACAGTATTAAACATAGGAATTTGTACTTATAGTCCTATATGCCCAGTTTACATGCCCAGGTGTGGCGCACAACGTTGTTCGCAAGCGCCTCCAGCCCCACCTTTTTTTTCTCTACTCCTCTGCACTCTGGGAGCTTGCACTTTACAAATTCAGCACCGCAGCCCTTAATCCAGAGGGTCTCAGAGGTTCTGAGACCCTCTGGGATGAGGGCTGCAGTTACATTTCCTCTTTAGCATCTGGGTTGTGAGGCAGAACCCAGGTGCTAAAGAGGAAATGTTGATGCTAGTATGTTTGTGTCTTTTCATTCAACATATTTGAGACAGCCATTGTTCTTAACCAGGACAAGCAAATTTCTGCTGCCTCATGAGCTGTCTGTGTTGGTGTATGGATTAGGCACATTCTGTGTGTAGAAACACTGAGACAAAGTGATGGTTTTCTTGTTATACAGAAGGAGGATGTGACCAGGACCTTGACCAGTACATCGCTGCTTCAGCAGTTGAGTTCAGTGTAAGATACAGACTAAAGCTGATAAGGAACAAACCTGTGACTCAAAGTTAGTTGTTTTCTCACACTTCTAGTTATGTAAATATTACTATGTCAGACTAATATGTTCAGATTAATATGACGAGCTGACAAAACACCCCTGGTTTACATGCTGCGATAACTTTTGAATGATGAAGCAAGACAAAAATATTTTCTCAACAAGCAATGTCATGAAATATTAACACAGAAATAAATGCAGGTATGTGAGTAAAGTCATGTGATGTTCATAAAGACCATTGACTACTTTTTAGAAATGCAGGTCGAGAAGCGGGTCGGGTCCGTCCTTTTCAAATATATTTCTTACGGTCCGAGTTGCGGGCAGGATAGTTAAAAAAACAGAAAAACAAGTTAATGTATTTAAAGGGGATATCATTTGTATAAATTTGCATACTTCACACATATTTCACTGACATTTATATTTAACCTTACTGTAATTTTGGTTTGATATTTTCAGCAAAGACTAAAACATTTGGTTTTCTTCCAAACATTCTATTTCAGTGCGTGATACAGTATGGGATTGTGAAAAGGTTTTCAGCAATATGAGAAAAAATCTTTCCAAAAAAAGATCTCCCACCCCACCTTTAAATCCCTAACTCTCCCCTACATTAGATAAAACACAGGAATGGCAGGGAAACTGATCAGTGTTTGACACGCTGTGATTTAAAGGCGTGGCCACCATCATGTATACACATATGTTGAAGACAACAAGTGTAGGTCCCCAAACTGGTGCCTGAAAGGCATTCTAGGAAACATGGTTAGTAATTAAAGTAGGAGTTGAAGAGGTGGTTTGAGGTTATGTGGGTACACTAAAAAAAGGAGCTTCTAAAATAAAGCAAATATGAGAAAATGATGATGATACAGTGTGACGCTCCCAGGATGCCCAGCCCATCTCTTATGACATGCTCTCCTGGCATTTTTCGAGCACTGTATATAGAAGTGAAATAATTTTCAACAGTTCCTGTGCTTATCAACATGACACTTGCAACAGGCAGCTCTGGGCACATAAAGCCATTTTACTCTGCCATGGTATTTTGAAGCTGATGCATGTGTTCCAAAGAACACATGCAGTCTGATTCCCACCTTGAGCACAGTTCAGTTGAACGTACCAAAGTACCAAATGCTCTTTACATCTGTGAGTCATGAATATTTATACCATTTAAAATTGACATGCCATTTAGTAATCAGAACACCCTCACCAAGGAAGGCTCCATCTCATGTTAGAAAAAGATCAAATACATTCCAGCATCAATCTCTGTTCCTGGGTTGGCCTTTGACCTGTAGCCCACTTTACATGAAAACCAGCGCAGTAGCTTTTACTGCTGACAGACACTAATGAAAGTATAACCACTTTAGCAAAGAAAGCAAAAACTGACAAAGAAAACAGTAGTATCTACTATTAAAATGTGAATTCACTTTGACACCTCAAATGGTCCATTCATTTATCTCAAATTGTGAGTTGGAAAATAAGCTTGACTCATTAATACTTTCATTAATATTGGTGTGTTCTCCATTGTCATTAAATGCATTGTGTGTTGGTTATACTTTAAAACAAACAAACATCCAGATTGCTTTGTTTCCAACTGTTTTTGCACGGTAGAAAAATGACTGGAGGTTGAACAACAGAGTTTATCGGTACTTCCTCATACATGTCCATGATGTGGTGATGAGGTGTCTCTGATTGGCTCATAAGGAACACTCCCCCCTCCCCTCTGGCTCTGTGTGTGTTTACCATCCCACAGTAGCATCCAGCTAGGTTTCGTACCGTTGCTTGTTTTGAAAACATGGAGGGAAAATAATGTTTTATTTCCTC
Source organism: Siphamia tubifer (assembly GCA_020466265.1). NCBI lineage: Eukaryota > Metazoa > Chordata > Actinopteri > Kurtiformes > Apogonidae > Siphamia > Siphamia tubifer. The sequence continues at coordinate 32,956,043 of CM035785.1, forward strand.
AGAGAGAACATGAACCAGTTCGTTCCTTCTTTTTTTATAGAGTTTGTGCAGCAGCTACTGTGGTGCCGTCTTCTCTTGTAGATGCTAATGATACTGCTACTTCAGATTCGCTGCAATGGGGGACGGGCTCAACCCCACGTGGGTGACGCCAATGTCTCTAAGACGTGTAGTGGACATGCTTTTTCTGAGTGGCTCGTTTCTGTGTGTTGTTTTCTATGAATGGTAAATACAGCCAGTGGAGGTGACACGCCACGTAGCAAACACACCATGTGTTGGTAACTGGAGGTGACCCATCAGATTCCAAAAGGAGAAAAGTTGAAAAGTGGTTTTCAGTAGAATGACACCTTTAATGATAATGTAGATGTTGATAAAAAAAAAAAAAAAGCTCATAGTAAATTCAAAGGTTATTGTAACAAAACTAAAACTAAAGAAAAAGTAACTTGAAAAGTATCCACTTCCACTTATCAAACTCCATGGGTTTTACTGGTGAATTGATGTTGTAGTAGATGATGGTCAGGGTTCTCCCAATAAATTCTCAGGAAAACATAAGACATAACACGAGGGCGGCATGTAAGATTTTTCTGCTGTGGGGAAAAAAACCCAAAACAAAACTGTTTCAGAGCACCAAAAAATGGGTGTCATATGGGCGAAAGGCAAAAAGATATTCAACTTTTCTCAGCTAACATAATTTAATTGTCATGTAGACAGGCTCTATCAGATGTGACGACTGCTATATTCTGTCACTTGACACTGAAGCCTGAAAAGTAATTTTCCATTTCCATTGTGGTGTGAAATGGCAGCCTATCAGCCCTAATTTCAGCTTCTGCAGCTTCAAGGCCGTGAATCATCATAATGATTCTAATTATCCAAGTTTGTATAAAAACCATCCTATAGCCTCCACAGTGTGCAGGTGTAGCCATGATTAGAGAACTGTACTGTGAGCCAAACATACCACGGCTTAATGCCATGCAGAAAAATTAAGCATTAACTACCTATGGCCTATTACAATGCATTATACTAGCATGCCTGTCTCCTCTTTGATAGTTATTCCTGTCCTGTAATTAGACCTGGTTGCAAAAAAAAAAAAAAAAAAAGGCGATTTGTTTACCCAGTTCTTTCTTTCTCATTATGTCTGGAATACATCCCCCAGAGAATGACTCTGCATGTAGCCCACAGAGCTGCCAATGGGTGTGCAAGGGTTTTTTTCCATCAATGATGGATAGTTCTTTAGTGGTTCTTCTAAGCAAACTGTGTTTGTTTTTTTCCATTTAGGTATCCATCACGCAACCATGTCGCAGTCATTTGCATGAACTGTAGGTGCATTACAGTTATTGGAGTGATATACAAAGGCTTATTTTATGTGAAAAAAACTCACTTGCAAAACAGTAGTTCGATCACTGCCTTCATTTGGTTTCTGCAGAAACAAATATTCCACTAAACTTGAAACTGTATGTAAGCAGGACTGGAGACGTAAAGAATGTATTATTTACTGCCATTTAGTACAAAGAATTTCAATGTAAGATTCATGGAAGATTCAGGTAAACAACATCTTCAATTTGAGGTTAATGTGGAAAAGGAGGAGCTAGCACTACTTATATATTTTGGGTAGAAATGATGGAGGTAAAAGGGACAAATTATATGTAGGCAGAGAAATGAATGAGCATTAACACTGGAAAAAGTTGTTTTGAGAGTGTAGAAAAGTGTCAGGATCGGGGTGAGGTGAAGGAGGACTCCATTGCACAATGCTGAAGGGAAAAATAATTTAATAATAAAACTAAGAAACATAAAGACAAGACAGAGACAAAACTAAACCAAAACCTGGGAACAAACGGCCAGAGTCCATGGTGATGATGAATGTCCGGGTTATGGTGACTGAGGAGATGGTGAAAGTGTCCGTGTTATGGAGGTGACATTACTGAATGGTCCCGCACTGGCAACTGCAAGCCTTACTGCTTTTATAGCCATAGATGAGGAACGGCTTGCAGCTGCGCAGTGCGGGACCAGGTGAGTGTGGATGAGCACTGGGGAAAAGGTCACTGGAGCAGAGGTCATGACAAAAAGCCTGGTTTCACCAGATTTCCTGTAGAAAAACTTCAAACTGGAAGAAAATAGATTGATCTATGCATCCATCTGTCAGTCTATCCGTATTGTATGTTATAATCATAGCTTGCATGTTTTCTAGGTTTTTCTTTCTTTTTTCTTTTACATTTATTCTAAAGTTATGAAATCTGTCCTTGGTTAATACTTAGTATATTTCTTGTAGGGTTTACACAGTGCTATGGGTTAAGATGGTGAGAGGATCATACTTTCCAAAAAATTTAACAACTGTGCTTTATGTGGGTGGATTAGAACCACAATCAGTTTAGAGTCAAAACAAAGAATGAAAATAAAAATCAGGGTTCTCACCAACCCATTTCAGCGTAACATAATGTTGTCAGTTCAAAATGTCACGCTGTGATTAGCACCGTTATGCTGTAAGCTTAAAATATTACGCTGTGATTAGGGCTGCTACACTGCCTTTCCAGTTGTGTGATTGTGTTTTGAGCTCATTTTCTTGTGTAATATTTCCATATTTATGTGAGAAAACTTCTTCATTGGAACAGATGGCATTGTGAAAGTTAATGCAGGCAGATAGCAGACACAGAAGTGACAAAATAAAAGCATATTCATGGATGAAAACATGGATCTGTGGTTGATCCACACAGCCGAATAATTTTATTTTGAAGCAAGCTTATATTCACTCACAAATTTCCAAAACACAGGGTGCGACTTAACCAGTCCCCTAAGTGTAAACATGTACGGTGTGCGCTTTAACTGAAAATAAAGCTCAACAGTGAGCTCCTGGGTACAGAAAATGTCGGTTTACAGGTCTAAGGTACGCAGGTACAGGTTTGTAAAGTGGATTGCGGGATCCGGTCACAGCGGTACTTCTGTGTCACATGACTCCCAGCAAAACAATTCCTTGTGGTTAAATTGTTAATTTGTATTGAATCAAACTGAATGAAATCAGTTTGAATCAAATAATTGACTCATTTTTATGAATTGCCCTGAATTGGATCATAGTCTGTGAATCAACATTTGAATCAGATCGTTTTGTGAGTAAAAGATTCACACCCCTAGTGAATGGTGACCCAAAATCATTGTACAAAATTCCTGGCGAGAACCCTGAAAATTAAAACATTTTTAAAAGGTAAATCACTGTAGTTTTCTCTCTGTGCTTCTGGTAATATAAAAAAAAAAAAAAAAAAAAAAAACCCAAGTAGTATGCTGATGCATCCAGCATCTGTGTGGCATGAAGTAACACATCTCAGAGTAATGTTGCTCACAGCTTGTCTCAGCAGGCTCCTTGTTAACAGGATAGCGCCTCCAAATCTGCTCCTCTAACACCTCCCAGCTTGGGTTATTACTGTAGAGATCACTCTTGATGCCCAGTCACATCACAGCACAACAGAATTTCCTCCAATCAACCAGCGATGGACCCACAGACACAAAAAGGTCCATAATAACAACCCCCTTAAGTAATATTCAGACAGGGTTAAAGCAAAATAAGAGATGTTGGTGTGGCACTAAGGCGAGCATCATTATCACTTGGACTGCAGATGAATAGATTTGGTGTGATAGTATGAACACACCAGAATCCATGTGTGACTGTGCAATTACAGCACATTTATTGCACCAGCTGCTGTATAAATCATGGCGTTTGTGCAGTGTGGTGTGACAAACGCTCCCAGGAGATTGAGCAGTTGCTGGCTTTGAAGGTGAAATATAGCAGAAATATATTCACACTTGAAGTCGAGTTAAGAGAATATTAAGTCTCCGGTAAATTTGGATGCTACAGGAATACTATATGAAATCACGTCAACCTCATAAATTCAGTAAAAGACATGACTACCCATAACGTCCTCAGTATATGACTGGTGTATGTCTGCATCCACATAATAATAAAGCATAATTCGGTCAAAATGGAGGTAGAAAATGTGGCTTTGAATGGAAAAGTTGGAAGAAAATATGGAAATGTCCACAAGTTAAGTTATGTTTTGTGTGAAATGACAAATTATATATGATATGATATCAGATCATATCATTAAGTTATTCTTATACATTCTATTGAGGTTGTTTTGACAAAAAAATTGATACATGTCAGATGGAACTGGATTTGAATATCTGAGGTGGAGTTGTTATATTATGGAATCTCAGGCCAAGACCTAGTCCTACATATGGGGTTGGAGACATGGAAAACACTCAAATTTTATTCTGTGTTCAATGTCAGGATATATTTAATTTATATGTGCCAAGGTGACTAAGTCTCCTGTGGGGGAAAGAAGATGCTTACATTGGAGAATGTGGGACTAACATTATACACACTGAAAGGTGGACAGTTATAATAGATATAAGTTATAAAATAAAAACACATGACATTGAAAAATTCAAGGATATTTTGTCGAGTGAGGCTGACTTTTTTCACCTCCTGCTGTTGAACATGGAAAGAACAAAGTGATTAAATGAGAATTAAGACTGAAATGTATTTTAACAATTAACAAGTAGTGCCATGCACAACAAATCCTGCCCCCTCGCAAACATTGTACCTGATTTGGCCTATCTCTTATTATAACAAAAACACATTTATGGTGACTGTGACCTTGACCTCTAATGGGATCTATTCTGGGCCTCTTTGCACCTTTCCTGAAAATGTAATCGAAGATGGTCCAGTAGTTTTCGTGTTAAGTTGTTGGCAGACAAAGAAACAAATTAAATGTCATGCATGTCATGATACTTGACCAAATCAAAACGTCTTGATGATGCCATATCTATAAAATCAGCATGGATCCTGAAAGCACTCTTTATTAGTTTTAATGTGAGGTACTACTCGATATGGTGCAAATGTACAAAAACAATGGTCAATATTTGGTCAACTTTGACCTTGGGCACTGACCACGAAGTCTATATAAAATCTATGTATTCCCAATAGTTTGAAATCAATCACATTAAAACTGTTTATTCATGTTTCCTTTTTGCTCTGCCATGTTCAAGTTGTACTTCTTTGTTGTATAAATGTAAAACAAACAACAAATATGTTTATGCTTATAGTCTTATTCTCATTGGCCTTGACCTTTGACCTAGATCCACGAAAATAGATCCCATACTAGGTGACATGGATGAAACTTCTCACAAGATAACAGCCATTTTGGTCCAGAAATGTGGTCACTTGAGTGAAAACAGATAAACAAACACACACAAAAACACATGAAATGTCATGCATAGCACAATACTTGACCAAATCAAAATTTCAATATGGTGTCAGACCTTAAGTAGTCAGTTAATTTGGCTGAAATTTTGCCTGTTTTTTCCTTGTATCCCTCTCCTTGTACTCACCAAATTTCAGAACCATCCATCAGGAATTGGTGACGCTAGAATGTGAAAAGTCACAAAGATTCAATATGGCGTCAGATCGGAAGTAGAAAGTCAATTCAGCTCAAATTTGGTCCATGTCTTCCTTATGTCCATCTCCTTCCACATGCTAATTTACAAAATGAGAATTGGCGGCACTAGAGTGCAAAAAGCAGAAATGTGTAAGCACACATAAATTCAATAAGGAAGTAAATAAGGAAGTGGAAGTCATCAGTCAATTCAGTGGAAATTTGGTCCAATTCATCCGTGTATCTGTGTCCTTGTACATCACATGTGTCAAACTCCAGTCCTCAAGGGCCGGTGTCCTGCATGTTTTAGATATTTCCCTCTTCCATGTGATTCAGTTTAACCCTTTAACTCCTGAGAACTAACAAAATAATTGGTAACATGAGCAAAATAAGACACAAATCAAAGAAAAATAGTAAATTAAAAAAACTAAAATGTTGAAAAATAAATAAAATGAGCAACAAAAACTAATAACAAATAATGTGGAAAATTACTTATTACTTAATAATCTTTGCTTCTGCCTGAGCCTTTTTCAGTCAAATTCTGTATTGTTCTCTCTCTTTTTGCTGCTTTGAAGTGAATATATGACTGAAATAAACTAAACTAAAAAAAAAATAGTGTTGGAATTTGGTCCCAGCAATTTAAATTTTGCCTTTAAATAAAATAAAAATAAAAAAATAAAAAACTTGCTTTTTGGCACCTTTTCCATGCACAAAGGAAAACGGTTGAATTTTTCAGAATATTTAAACTAAATCATCCATTCAGAACACATCAGCGCTGACACATAAAGAGTTAATAATCAGCTCCTCATCAGACTGATAATGATGTAATGACCTCCAGGTGTAATGGAAGAGGGAAACATCTAAAACATGCAGGACACCGGCCCTCGAGGACCGCACTTTGACACCTCTGTTGTACATGCTAAATTTCAGAATGATTCATCAAGAATTAGCGACACTAGAGTGCAAAAAGCCAAACAAACAAACACAATTAAGCAAACACTTCCGGTCAACATACTTGATCACAAATGGATAAACAACAAAAAATTAACCAAAATCAATACCCCTGTCCCCTTTTCGGGGGACAGATTAATACATTAGCAAAGTGAATGAAAATTTCATAATAAAAAAAAAAATAAAAAATCCAAAACTATTCACCAACATGACCAGAAATGCCAGTTTTTCTGTCACTTTGATACCTTTCTCAGATCAGAATTAAAATTCACATCAGACATTATTGTGTCAGTTCTTCACATCAAAAAAGCAGTTTCTCATTCCTTTGAACAAGTGTGGTGCATCTGCAATTATGTTGATTGTGTTTTAGTTTGGTCTGTCCTGTTTTATTTTGGTGAAGGGGTTTGTCTTCCTGTTGTGTACACGTCTTGTCTGAGTCTTCCCAAACTCCATGATTGTCTCCACCTGGTGTCCTTAATGTGAGTCATGTTAATTGTAATCCCCTCTCACCCTTTATATTCTCCTTTTCCCCTCTGTGTGTTGTCAGTGTATTGTACCAGTTAAGTTTTGTCTGTGAGTGTTTGTATCTGAATAGTTATTTGTCAGAGTAAGTCTTTTGTTTGTGTTCTTGTATTTTAGTTAGGCAGTTAGTTCATCCGTTAGTACTTTGGAAAAACAAATACCGTTTTAAGTTCATCATGTCTGGTTTCGACCCCCATGCATTTTTGGATCCATGCTTTAGAGCAGAAGTCTTCAACTCTGGACCTCGGACCACAGTGTCCTGCATGTTTTACAGTAGACGTCACCCTGCTCCAACACACCTGATTCAAATGATCAGCTCGTTATCAACCTCTGCTGAAGCCTAATAACAACCCATTGTTTTGAATCAGGTGTGTTTGTGTAGGGTAATCTATAAAACATGCAAGACAGTGTGGCCCAAGGTCCAGAGTTGAAGACTTCTGCTTTAGAGTATTATAACAACAAATTGCAAATACTTTGGTACATACATGCAAATGATTATGTACAATTCTCTGCTGTTTCTTACATGATGAATTGCTTATGTCATGTTGGTCAAATGTATTATAATGGGTTTCTGTTGAATAGTTTCACCCCTGTACAGAGATGTATAAAGGAGTGGACTAGAGGAGTGGAGTAGAAGTACAAGTACTACATCAAAAAACAGACTTGAGTAAAAGTTGAAGTGTTCTTCAAGCATCATACTCAAGTGAAAGTACTAAAGTATCCAAAGAAAATTGTACTTAAGTATTGCAAGTAGAAGTATGTCAAAGAATTTCTACTCAAGTACTGAAAGTAAAAGTAGAAGTAAAATTACAAGCAGAAGTAATGAAAAAAAAAAAAACTACTTAAGTACTGAAAGTAAAAGTAAAATTTAAAAGTACTGTGTAGGCCTATACTAAATGAAAGCAGTCACAAGTTTTAACACATTTATATATTTAATATGAAAGGCACAACTTCAGCTGAGGCAGCAGTAGTACAAGGACATACCAGTTCACTTACAAGTGTTCATGAAAAAACTAAAACCTTCAAAGGCCAGAGTATTCCAAAAATATGGCCAAGTGACAAACCTGGGCAAGTCAAGCCTAATGGTCAACCTTACAATAGAACAGCATGAAGCATCCTTCTCACAATGCCAAAGGGCTCTTCCATCTGCAGGTTGACCACTGCCTCCAGGTTAACTTACTGGGGTTTGTCTCTGAACCAAAAGGCTGATTAGAGCGTGCAGTCTTATTATGTAGTGTTTGATCGCATACTCGTCCAATGATGAGACAAACCAGGTGACAGAGCCATTTATCGCTCTGGCATTGATATGCTATGGGTTTGGTATGCTTCTGAATAATTTTAATAAGAGTAACGAGTAATGATTCGGCACATAAAAAATGTATCGGAGTCAAAGTATTAATTTAAAAAAAAAATGTAGTGCAGTAGAAGTGGAAGTAGGCGAAAAAAATTATACTCCAAAAAAGTACAGATACTGCATTTCACTACTTAAGTACAGTACTTAAGTAGTTGTACTTCATTACTATACATCTCTGCCCCTGTAACATGCTCCTAATGTTACAGGGGCAGAGAAATCCCTCCTGCATTTCCTCCAGGTGCAGAGGTTAATGCACCTGACAGAGGTGCATTTCCTCATTCGGACCTCAACACATTCGGACCTCAACTTCCACAGTCAAGCGCCAGATTTGATTTTGAAAAAAGGAGATATATATCATTTTATTTTAACTTTTATTTTAGTTTCAATTTGAAGTGACATACTTGGTCAGCCTCTGTTGAACTATTTTCAGTCTGTAACGTTTTGTTTTGCACATGAAAAAAGGAGGAATATATAGTTTTATTTATTTTATTTTAACTTTCATAACATTTTATTTAGTTTTAATTTGTCGAGGAAGAAGTTCATTAAAAGGAAGACGTTCATTAAAGGTTAACGCTTACAGAGTTATAAAATCCACGTGCAACTCAGTAAAATAAGTCTGTTGTCCATTCATATAATTTGTAATTTAGTTTTCTTAAAATCTCGTCTCGATCTTGTAAAACCCAATCTCGTGTCTCATCTCGTCTCATGAGCTGAGTGTCTCGTCACACCCCTATTTACTGTACTAACCATTTGTCTTTGTGAAACCTTAGACTAACCGCAACCACGTCTGCTCTTACCAGATATGAAGTGAGCACCACAGACGCTCTCCCCACCTGTAGGACCATGCAAACCACAATCCACCCATTTAATTGACTGGACCCAACCCAGTATTGGACACTAAAGTGTCATAGACTGGTAAAATCAGTGACCAGTTCATCTCAGCTTCAGTAATCAAAAAATACTACAAGCTTTCATCACTACCAATGCTGGATGAATGAGGTAACATGTATCTGACCACACCCGACTTAGTATTCACCTGTACTTGACAATGGGCTATAAAGCAGAGGTGGGAATTTCCAGGTCCATCAAGTCAAAGTCCTGCCATGTATTGGTTCAAACCTGTTCATTGTACCAGCCCATTTTGATGAGCACAATGCCTCATCCAGGTAAATGGGATAATTAGTGGAATCACCTGTGTTCAGTGAACAGGTTTGAAGTAATACATGGTAGGACTTTGACTTGATGGATCTGGAAATTCCCACCTCTGCTATAAAGTACATTACTGGATGGAACAGCTAGCATAATACATAATCTTTTGCGATAGCTAGCAGTGAAAATTCACTACAGGTACCCTTTAAAATACAGACACTCCCAGGAAATCCAAACAGTGCCTTTACAACTCTGGCTCTTTATTATATTTCCAAATACTAAACCCTCTGATACAGTCTGGTAAATGATTCCACATCCCAGCGGTTTTGCCCAAATGTTGTAGACCTAAATTTATCATAACAATTCCCTCTAGTGGAGGCTGGTATCGACCTTGAGCCAGCTGCACTACACTCTATTACACTCTGCTCAAGAGGCTGCTGTGTTATATCATGAATAATCCAATATAGTAAAATATTAGCTACTAACATTTTCAAATGGCAAGACATTATATAGTACTTTTTAATAAGTATAATGCAGCTGTTTTTGTTATTATGTTAAATGATTGGTTTCACACACTAACATTACTGCAATATTGGTCCAAATCACCCACCAGAATTTGAAAATACATAACATCCAACTCCAGCTGTCTCCTCTAGGTCGAAGTCATAAGACCAGATACAAACAAACTAATAAAACTAAGTATTTCATTCAACAGCCCCTTAGCAATGGGATGCTTTGGGATGAATTGGGTGATATTGCATTCGTGTAACTTTACTTTTTAAAGAAAATTCATTATTTGACATCACACAAAAACATGAAAGATTAGTTGGAAAAAAGTTAGATTCTGACTGTTTTGCAGCAAAAACATGTTGAATGAACATTTTTACAGCTTAAAAATGAATATATAAATTTTAGAAGTTTTATTCCTTTTTTACATGAAAATGCGTGAAATGCATCAGGCATTTTTTAAGGAATGCTATGTACAACTATTGTACAACTATACAAATCAACCTGATGTCATAATATGATACTTATCTGAGTGGTTGTTGTAGTTCACTCATCCACCAAATGTAATGACAATATACTTGCAGAAAAGAATTGTGTGTGTGCGTGTGCTTGTATTCGTATCTGGGTTTACACACCCACCCTATGGGGACCTGTGACACTATGGGGACCAAAATTCAGACCAATAAATGCTATAAAAATCCAGAGTTGGATAATGCTAAGCCCACGGCTATGAATTCGGGTTTTAGGATGGACAGTCAAATTGGTGCAGTAGTGAAGGTCAGTTTTTTTTTACCTTAGGCAGTTGGCAAAGTACTCTTGGAAACAGTAATCCATGCCTTCATTACATCTGGGCTGGATTAAGGTAATGCACTGTATTTTGGAGTCAGCCAGTCATCGCTGTCACGTCTCCAGCTCATTCCGAAAGCTGCTGCTCATCTTTTAACTGGAGCACGTAAGCAAGAGCACATCACTCCCACACTGGCCTCACTCCACTGGCTACCTGTGTATGTTGGAGTTCATTTTAAAATTCTTATATTTGTTTTTAAATCTTTGAATGGTCTCGCCCTTTTTTACCTCCATCAGTACACTCCCACCCGGACTCTCAGGTCATGTGACCAGTTACTGTTGGACATTAAAAAAATCGAACCGGAAGCTCAGAGGGGAGAGAGTCTTTTTGTTGCTGCACCGAGCCTGTGGAATAAACTGCCTTTGACACCTACACTGTCCGATTTTAAAACTCATCTTAAAACACATTTTTACTCCCTGGCCTTGGACTCAGTGGCTCATTGATTTTAGTTCTTTTATTGTATGATAAGTTTTATTTATTTTATAAAATGTTTTTATCTGTGTAGTTTTAGTACTTTTTGTATTTTTTATTTTATTTTATTTATTTATTTTATTGCCTTGTTCTCCTTTCTCTGTTTTGTATTTTATGTCTTGTAGTGTGCAGCACTTTGTGTCAGTTGTGTTTGTTTTAAAGCGCTTTTATAAATAAAGATAATATATTATATTATGGTCTGTACCACTGTATAACTTAAGCCGAAGTTAAAATGTCAATACCTCTTCTATGAATGAGGAATTCTCTGTTCTTCTGCCACAGTGACATGATCTGGAAATAATTGTGTGCTTGCAATGACAGGAAATCATCCTGGACTGTTCTCTGAACTCACACAGCGTCAACAGAAACTCTCCTCTGACATTGTCAGACTGGTTTCCGTAGCTTCTGTCTCACTACTGACATTTTGTGTGACGGTGCTGCTGCCAATTAAGCCATTGTCATCTCCTCAGACTATGTGCTCAGAGCCAAGCTGCTGGATACTGTAGTAACTTCTTAGTCTGGAAAAAATGCATTTCTCTGGTGTATTGTAGTCTTTAAGGAACACTATATTCCCTCTGTTGTACACTGGATTGATCAAAGAGAGATCGTTTTTTTCCACACTTGCATATGGAGCACAGAACCATATGTATTTTTTAAGATTAGTTTTCCTAATTCATGCTCTGTAAATGTTCAATTATTTATCTGACTTTCAGTGAAAGTCATAAACACAAGCCACCATCAGATAAGATATCAGTGCAGTTCAGATATAAAAGTGAAACATAAAGAGAATATTTCAGTTTTTCAGTCTGATCTTTTAAAACAACAAAGTTCTGGTCTAAAATGTATGATGTGGTTAAGTCTGTCAGTGTTGTAGAAGTACTGCTTCACCAGATCATTAAATGTGGGAAGCACAGGCGTGACAACTTCTCTGTCTTACATCATTTTTTAATAGAAAACATCTAAAATCAAGAGTTTGGCCCAAATATCTTCAAAACCTGACAAAATTTCTGTCAATAATCATATCATCATATGAAAATAAAGTGTAGGTTGAGGAAATCCATTAATAAAATGAATATTAATATTTAAAAGTATATTTTCTTCTGTTACTTGTTACTGTCATTGGTTTGAGTTCATTTGAAGTCGTGTCCTGAAAAGTATGGAATAGCTTGAATAGGTCGACATTTTCCCACATGCAGCAGTTTCTAACCCTCACCAAAAACCTCATTGATTGAAGAGTTTAAGGGTGTCATTCTGCTGAAAAACACTTTTCCACACTCCTTTTGGAATCTGATGGGTCACCCCAAGTTGAAAGTAGTGTGTCACCCCCAGTGGCTGCACACCACATGCACAGAAAATAACGAGAGGAACGAGGGACCTAGAAAAAGCCGGTCCATCTGACGTCAGATGGACTTTAGCGTCACCCACGTGGGGTTTAGCCCTTCCCCCATTGCAGTAGCATTAGCATTAGCATCTACAAGAAAAGATGGCGCCACAGTAGCTGCTGCACAAACTTGAAAAAATGGCGGCTCAAACTTGTTCATGTGCTCTCTGTGGAAATTTTGTCCCTTCACGTTTTCAAAACAAGCAACGATACAAAACCTAGCTGGATGCTATGGTAAGGTAAACACATACATAGAGGGAGAGGTGAGCCTAACCGGTAAACTCTGTTGTTCGACCTCAAGTCATTTTTCTACTGTGAAAAAACAGCTGGAAACAAAACAATCTGGACGTTTTTTTAAAATAGACCCAACACACAATGTATTCAATAACAATGGAGAACATAGTAATATTAATGAAGTAACCATGGAATGACAGCTTTAAATGAGTGATTTGTTCATTTATTTGCACTTTAATTAGCAACTGACAAAGTGCTTTTGTAGTAATTACATTCAAGTGGTCTGAGAGGACACACTGCACAAAAACTACCACATGATGCCTCAGTGTAGTCTACTTACAGGTGTTTTCAGACAAGTATTAGAGTTAAATACATGACTGGCAGCTGGAGTCAATTGCGAGTCAGATTATGTCATACACAACCTGCACACAGTTCTACTGCTCTATTCCATGTCTCAACATAAAACATTGGAAAAGTGACTTTTAATAGCATGAAATTATGTCAGGTTAATCTATCTGTATATTCAGTTATTTAATTTATACGTAGAGACGATTGCTGCAGAAGGAAGGTGTGGAAATGTTCCACTTAACCTGATATAGCATCTAATGGAACAGTATTGTGTGTTTATCCTTATCAGCCTTTGCTTTTATTTTATTTGAATGTATTTCTGTCCGACAGTCTAACTCTGTTTCAAACAAGTTCTATGTATGTGTTGCTTTATTCCAAATCAGAGCCCTTAAATAATTTGAAAAAAAGGGTGTTCTTTCTTCTGAATAATGCACAATCTTTCTAGATTCAACATTCAAGAAGTTTATTGTCATATGCACAGCAATACTGAGCAATGAAAGTCTTACTTTGCAAGTTTCCTTCACACAACTGATGTAAACTGTTAAAGGGATAATTCTGTATTTTTCACATGAATCTGTATGGGTACACTGTCTTTACTCTGGAGCACCCACAGTGACTTACCCCGGACAGTGTCCTGTTATTGGAGTTCTGGTCCGCTTTTGGTCAAAGTGAAAGTAGTCCCGGTAAGTTTCCTGGGGTCAACAAAATACAAATATAAATGAATGTTTTATTTATTTCTCCCATTGTTATGTGGGTCCATGAGCAAGAAGACCAGCTCATCATCTTCTGTTATATTTCCAACAATACCAGCTTACTTTGACCATGATTAATAATTAGATTTTCATTAACTACTTCCAGTAGGAGGACAGCACGGTGGTGCAGTGGTTAACACAGACACAGACAGAAGGTCCCTGGTTCTATTCCCACACCAAACCTTTCTGTGTGGAGTTTGCATGTTCTTCTCGTGTCTGCGTTTGTTTTCTCCAGGTACTCCAGTTTCCTCCCACCATCCAAACATATGCACTGATAGGTTAATTAGTTAATCTAAATTGTCCGTAGGTGGGAATGTGAGAGTGATTGTTTGTCTATATATGTTCAGCCCTGAGATGAACTGGAGACTCATACAGGGTGTACCCCGCCTTCACCTGCTAGAGCTGGATTAGACCCCAGTGACCCTGGTGACCCTAGTGAGGATAAAGTGGGTTCACATGATGAGACGAGACTTCCAGTAGGTAAATATATCTTTTATCATAACTATATTAATGTAAACATATGTCTGTTGGGATGAGGAAATGTCCATGTAACTACAGCCAGTGAGCGTTGTCACAGTGATATTAACGTCATGTGACATAGATTCTGTTGTGTTACTGAAAATGTACTTGACAAACTGGTTTTAAGCAGCTCTATGAACAGTATAAAGTGTCATGAGATAACCTTTATGATTTAGCACCATACAAATAAAATGTGATTTTTTTGCACATGGATAGAAAATCACATTAATATGTATATATGTACAGGACAAGTAATTTCAATAGAAGTGTTTCTAATATTTCCTATTTCACTCTTGAATGTTTCTTTTCTATCTTTTCTTGTCTTTCTGAATGATCAAAAGAATTGAAAATTCTATTAATGTTAAAAAATAATGTTCATTTTGTGGCCATAATGCCCAATGGCTTTTGCTGTTGGATTATGTTCTTCAATCTTAAGAGAACATTCTTATCACAACCCCTCATGAATGAAATGAAAATCCGAGGTGGTCACAGTACTCACATTCTGTACTTAAGTAGAAGTACTGATTCAACTCTTTTACTGTAAGTAAAAAAAGTACAATTTCTCAATTGTAATAAAGTAAAAAGTAAAATTAAATTTTTGCAATGGATGAAATCATACTTCTTTAACCAGGAAAAATAATAAAGTATCAAAAAATAAAGCCTTTAAAAGTGAGTTACTGTGTTGATAATGTGTTTGATCAGGTCATACTCCTCGGTTTTATGGATACGAGCAGGAAATTAAGGAAAAAATGGGCAAAAAATCCACATTTAAGATTAAAGGGGAAAAAAAGTCACCATTATGTGATTTAATAAGAATAGAATAAATTTGAGATGAAGAACTGCATAATTATGTGGTAAAATGTATGAGAAAAAGAGTCAGAATTATGGGAGAAACGGCACAATCATGATTAAAAGTAAAAATTCTGGGATAAAAAAGCCATAATTATGATACAGAAAGTCCCAGTTTCTCTGCTCCACAAATTTTCCCTTTGAATTCACTTATTTTTCAAACTGTCACGTCTGTTTATTTTGAAAAAGTAATAAGTCTATTCTGAGAATGTAAGGAGTATAAAGTACAGATATTTATATGAACATGTAGGGAGTAAAAGTAAAAAGTTGCCAGAAAAATAAATACTCGAGTAAAGTACAGATACCTAAAAAACAACTTACTTAAGTACAGTAATGAAGTACTGTTACTTAGTTACTTCCAGCTCTGTTGAAAATGCAAAAACAACACTTTCAATGCAACAGAAGTTAAATAGTGCCTCATATTGTCCCTGTCATATCATTCCAAATGTTGTAATGTTTGCTGTTTTATCAGTTGTAATAAAGACTCGCCTGTCACGCTTTAGTGAGTTGATGGGTTGAATCTGGTGACATATGGGGTCCTCTGGAGATGCTCCTCAGGTTCCCACTGAACAGGTGGAAAACCTCCCTTTCAGACATCCTAAGACCGGACAATCACAATGATCGGAGGAGCCCCAGTTGGCGCCGTCTCCCGTCCCTCAGTCCCACCACCGGAGGATGTGCCAGAGAGATGGCGGGTTCTATGCCAAGGCACTGAGCCATGCCTCTGACAGCTATGCCAGGTGGGACTGGGGGTTGGGGGATGGCGAAGAATGCCCGGGGCCTTGGAGTCGCAGTGGTGTATGTCTCCTTTATTAAGGGACAGACGTCTAGGAATATAACATACAAAAGACACACTGTAATAATGTGGTCAGAATATACTGCAGGTTTTCCATGAAGGACACGGACACTTATACACTGGTTTAAACAAAAATATGTAGAGGGTTAGTCCAAATAGAGGACAGGTGTCAAACATATGGACCATGGGCCAATGCCGGCCCACCAAAGTATTCTATCTGGTCCTTGTGATGAATTTGTACAACGCAAAAATTACACTTATTTTATAGTCATTTTTGTTCAGGTTCCACAAACAGACCTATATGATTACAAATGAATGGAATCAGTAAAATGCTATCATAATAACCTGTAAATAATAATGACAAGACCAAATGTTTCTCTTTGTTGTGGTGTACAGTAAAGAAGTAAAATGACACAATGCTTACAGACACAAAATGTGCTTATAACACAAACTCATATGAACAACCTGGAATATATTAAAGGGATAGTTCACTATTTTTCACATGAATCTGTATGGGTTCATTGTCTTTACTCTGGTGCACCCACAGTGACTCACCAACAACAGTGTCCTGTGAGTCGAGTTCTGGTCCAGTTTTGGTCAAACAGAAAATAGTCCCGGCAGGTTTCCTCAGGTCAACAAAAATAAAACGTGTTCCTTCTCAAAACAATATGTACTCACAGGACACTATTGGGGGTAAGTCATTGTGGGTGCACCAGAGTAAAGACAATGAACCTATACAGAGTCATGTGAAAAATAATGAACTATCCCTTTAAGAAAAGAAAGTACAATTGTAACAGAATTGTGACCGTTCATATTTGTTAATTTTTTTTTTTTTGCTTATTTCTGTTCAGTTTGTTCATGTATCTAACATTTAGTTTTTACAATTAATTTTCTTCTGTTTATTTTGTTCATATCTGTTAATTTGTTAGTTAGCAAAATAACTCAAAAACATATGGACGAATTTTAATGGAATTTTCCAGGTAGGTTGGTCATGGGGAGATCTGGAAATTATTAGATTTTGGCAGAAGTCTGCGCTCTCAGAGTGCTTTTCTAGTTTCTTTTTTTTTGGTTCATTTATCTTAATTCTGGTCATGTTTCTCAAATCTTTGTCAAATGTTACCATTATTTATAGGTTATGTTATTATGTTACTAGTGTAATTCAGTTGAGATCATATTAGACTGTGAATAAAATACATAAATAGAAAAAGAAAAATGGCATTATATATGTTACTAAATGTTCTGTGCATTTGTAGATCCACTGTGTTCTGTAAGTTATTATTGTATGCACATGTGTACATTATAGCTGAGGTATAATATTGTTAAAATTGAACTTATTTTCTTAAGGCATTTCAGATTTTTAAGGAAACTTTGTAGACAAACAGTATAGTTTACAATATAATTGTACTTTTTCCACTGTGGAACCTAAACCTCTGAAATAGAGACTCTATGATCTATTAAATGCAAAATAGTTTTGTCTCAGATCAATTTGCTGTCATATCAGCACAAAGCCATTGTAATGAATGATCTGCTGATTTACAGACACAGAATTATCACACACTTAAAAATATTTTACGACACATCCCATATCCTCATTCATCAGTCAGATGCCCTGACATCCTGTCAGCTCAGCACTCATTAGATGCTGATTTATTATAAGCATTGTGGGGACATGAAAGGTCACGCTGAGAGCAGAATGAAGCCACAGAAGGTTCTCTCTGCTTTGACATCTCAGCTACCATCAATCTACAGCCTCAACCATTTAGTCATTGCAAATCTGTCGCCTGTGTTGACCTCAATCATGTACGTATGGTAGCAAATTGGTTTATTTAAGAGGGATTCAAACCATTGACAGACTCAGATGCTAATTAAATACACTGGTAATAGTCCAGTGCTTAACAGTGGGATGGTGCCCCCTGTTGACAAATTACTTCCACACCAATGGTTTTGTTCCATTATGTCATGTGTCAACCTCTCAACCTGAAACAGTTAATAATTTCTATACCACACTGTTATACACTGGTTCTCATACAGTTGGAATAATTTAGTTTTCAGTCACATTCTGCTTTTTTCCTATTTATACCTAGCCTAGGATCTAGACTGTCCCCAGTGGCCGCAAACTGCATGTGCTACAGGGAGAGTCTAGAAAGTCTAGGCGAATTAGTGGGCAGGATAACCGCTGTCTGTCAAGTTTTCTCTTTACACAATGCCACGCTTTTGCCATACCCGGTGGGCAAAACTTTTTCCAAAAACAGCTTAAGTGGCGTTTTCTGCTCCTCTCGCAGGGAAAACTGTAATTTTAAATCACCTAGTGTTGCTGCCAAAGCCAACTCGAATGGTTGTTCCTGGTGATGAGCCATGTTGTCTAGCAGCTAGCAACTGGTGTTACGGCAATGTGTGCTAGCTAGCAGCTATGCCTTCTTCTTCTTTGGTGTGCTAGCTGCTACGTCTCTGCGACTACAACATTACGTGTCATATTTGTGTCGTCATGAGGCAGGGCGGGCTCCAGTCCCGCCCCTCGCGATTTGATTGGTCCGACCCATTTTGGATTTTCAGATCCTAGGCTGTCTAGTCTGTCTCCCCGTAGCAAATACCATTTGCGGCCACTGGGGACAGACTAGATCCTAGGCTAATTTATACCACCATTTGCCACTTATATATTTACATCTATATACAGCTCTGGAAAAAAAAAATTAAGATACCAGTTTCCTCTGAAAGCAGCATGTCTGCATGTATGACAGTCAATTCCAACACAAGTACCCCTTATTCTGCTGAATCAACACTTGATCCATGTCTTATTTAAGAAGGAAAAATCTGGTTCAGGTTCAGTTTGTACTCCATGCTGGTGCTGAGTACTCAAACTTTGTACTCAGCACCAGCAGTGTACAATCCCCAAATAATACTCTAAAATAGTATAATAACAATAAAAAAAAATAGAAAAGCACTGAGAGCACAGAATTCCGCCAAGGTAGGACCCCCCCCCCCCCCCCCCCCCCCCCCCAGATCACCACCAAAATCTAATAATTTCCAGATCTCCCCATTACCAACCTAGCCTGAAAATATCATCAAAATCCGTCCATAGGTTTTTGAGTTATCTTGCTAACTAACCAACAGACAAACAAACTGGCAAACACAAAACCTCCTTGGTTTAATAAGATTGGATGGCTGTGGCTCAGTTGGCGGTTCGTGTCTCGGTTCTGGCTGTCCACATGTCAAAGTGTCCTTGGGGCAGGACACTGAACACTGACTTAGTCTCCCTGTAGGACTGACAGAACCATAGAAACCTACTGCTGTATGTGAATGGGTTAATGTAAAATGCTTTGAGGTGGAAAAGCGCTATATAAGTGTAGACCATTTACCATTTAAGATGAATAAAAAGAACTTCAGTACAGACTAAATATACAAAAACTACTGTGGCTAAACTTACAAAACACTGACAACAGTTTTTTCTATGCTTCTTGCCTCATAGGTCAATAAAGGTGTAGATGACAGGCCACCAGATGAAGACCCTGTCATGGCCAGACCAATCTTTATGCCTGAACCCACTTTGAAAACTTCTGGAATGTAATCAAGAGGAAGATGGATGGTCACGAGACATCAAACATGGTTGAAATTCTCTGCCAGGAGCTGCGTAAAGTCATCCAACAGTAATGGAGGAAAGCCAAGACACATGAAAGCGGTCATTGAAAATCAGACATATTCCACCAAATATTGACTTATGAACTTTTCTCAAATTACAACATCAGTATTGTGTTGTTTAGAAATGAATATGAAATAGTTTTCTTTGCTTAATTTAAGGTTTGAAATCATTTTTTTGTCATTTTGACCATGTGCTGTGTTCTACAAATTTACACTTTAAAGGAGACAGTTATTTGGAATTTGGAAGAAATGTTGTCAGCACCTTAGAGGATAAAACTAATATTTTAAATTCATTCAAACATACGTATAAAATGTAAAACCACAGAAAGTGATGATTATTCAGTGGTCTCTTAACTTCTTCCAGAAATTAAGAGATTATTATTACACGTGTATATATTTAGAGCTTTCTAGAAGCTATAGCCTGTCCATCCATGGGAGTCAATCTCTCATTCACTGTGGTTCTCTCCCAGGTTACTCTTTTCCCACTGACTTTTTGGAGTTTTTCCTTTCAAAGAAGGAGGGTCTAAGGATGGGGATGCTTTCCTTCATCCACTGTTTGATTGTTTGTTTTCATATCCAACAAGTGACGTCTGGCACCACAAACCCCACTCTTGAAAACATTTGATCTAATTTGCCCTATTTATTTGATTTTTGGCAACCTTGACTTTGACCTTTAACCTACATCCACCAAAATGTAATGGGCCACCTCACACCTTCCCTGAAAACAAGCAGTTGGTGACAGACAAAAAGACAAACCAACAAACAGACAAACACAAACAAAAACAATACCCTTGCCTCCCCAGGGCAGCAGCCTTGTTGTGATTTATAATATATATACATATATTAGGGTGACGGTGACCATATGTCCGGATTTTGTCTGGACAGACGGCTCTAAAACCAGACTGTCTGGACGTCTGTCAAGCGTCCTCACTTTTTACATTTCATCCTAAGGACAAAATGTGTGTGTGTGTGTGTGTGTGTGTGTGTATTGCTAATTTCTTGTCAGTCACTTGTATTAAACTTGCACAATAATTTCCCCCTAGTATTTTGATTCTGATACACCTCAGAAGTGACAGTGATTCCATACTTAGTCCCAGCTACACTTTATCGAGAATAAATTGCATTGTCACACTGTTTCATGAGAAGCTGTAAAAGTATTTCATTCCCATTTCACAAGTAACTGTATACTGTGTAGTGCCAACATTTTTTCATATTAGATCGAAATATGTCTAGAATACTACACATATAGTTGTCTCTAAACATTTCACCACTCAGGCAAAGAAATAACATGTTAACATGATAAATTATGACCAGGATGGAGTATAGCTAACCTCTGACAGTAATAGTCTCTGGTATCATGCTTTGAAATTAGTAAAAACAGCCAAAATTAAACCCAAAACACTTTGGGTCTCAGGACATTTACACAATTAAAGCAGACATTAAAAACTAAGGTGTGCGTTCATTCTACTGCAGGAAATAAAGAGGAAACACTTCATAACAAAGGAACCAATCATACATATTTCTTTACCAATACATTCCTCACACTGAGCAAATAAACAACATATCAAGAACTCTAGACACACTATAAAATGCAGTAAGTTGACTTTACTTTGAAAAACTCAGGAAACCGGTTGCCTTAAAATTTTAAGAAAACTAGTTTACAACTTTTAAGTGCGTACACACTCCTAAGGCTGAGCCTGGCCATGGTGTGAAGGAAACTCAATTTGGCCAGTTGTACCTACGACCTCATTCTTTCAGTCATTACCCAAAGCTCATGACCATCGGTGAGGGTTAGAGCATAGATCTTCACCACAGTGGAACGGTTTAACTCCTGCATTACTGCTGATACCACCCCAATCCACCTGTCGACCTCCCACTCCATGCTCCCCTCACTTATAAATAAGACCCTGTGAATAAAATGCCATCCTGAAAATAAAATGCCATCCGTAATCCTTTATTCTTTCAGTTTTTTTATACTCCTTAATTTTCAGTCTCTCTAATGAGAATTCTGTCGATGCTTTCCATTAACTAAGCACATGAAACCACACATACTGGATCATTTGTTTGAATTGGCCACAACATTTACATCAAATATATAGCATTGAACATTTACTGTATGTACCATTTAATTTATTTGACAGTATAATTGCAACAATGGATGCAATATGTAAGGCAGGATGAAATATGTAACATATTTATCCACATTCAGTAACAAATAAAACATAAAATGTAGGAGTGCAGTGCCAAATCAAAATGGATATCTTCATCTGTGCACAACTGCACATTAGATATTTAACAATTAAAGCTGCTGAGCTCCACAGCTGAAACAAGAGGGGGAAAAAAATCTATAATTAACATTCATCATATTGTAAATCAAGCAGAAAGCCACATTTATCCTCATTCTTTGGAGTCTTGTGTTTGGGCTGTAGAAAATCTACCCTGCGACAGGAGGTTTTGGCTGCTTAAGCAGGTTTTATACAAGGTAGAGGCTTAAATATGTGATCCATAGCTGTGCTGATGTGAATTTAATGCCCACCACAGAAGCTTAGAAAGTGGCTTCACTTTTTGATGTTAAAGTGTAATTACAAATGGCATTTTCAGGCTGAGGATGTCAAATGCATATGCATACTGCAGTGTCTTTACAGGACAGAATGTTTAATATACAGTGTATTAGGGCATTAACAGCTTCATTTTTTTCCCTAGTCAACTTATCCATCAATAAAGTCGAAGTCGAGTTGACAAGTTGTAATAACATCATCACATTGTCAGCAAAGGAACAACACTGACACACGTCTGTCCAGCAATGAGCAACTTGTATTAAAGTTCACTGCAAGGTAACAATGTCCACTGACAAGACACAAGCATCCGCTTGTGATATGAGCAGCACAGACGACGTGCTAATGCGCGTCGTCTGTGCTGCTCATATCACTCAGGTTAGCTAGCGGATGCTGTTCATATCGCTAAGATTAGCTAGCGGATGGTGTTCATATCGCTAAGGTTAGCTAGCGGATGAGCAACTTGTATTAAAGTTCACTGCAAGGTAACAATGTC
The DNA here is from genome assembly GCA_020466265.1 of Siphamia tubifer. Classification (NCBI taxonomy): domain Eukaryota; kingdom Metazoa; phylum Chordata; class Actinopteri; order Kurtiformes; family Apogonidae; genus Siphamia; species Siphamia tubifer. The sequence goes on from CM035785.1 coordinate 32,978,827, forward strand.
CACTGACAAGACACAAGCATCCGCTTGTGATATGAGCAGCACAGACGACGCGCTAATGCGCGTCGTCTGTGCTGCTCATATCACTCAGGTTAGCTAGCGGATGCTGTTCATATCGCTAAGATAAGCTAGCGGATGCTGTTCATATCGCTAAGATAAGCTAGCGGATGGTGTTCATATCGCTAAGGTTAGCTAGCGGATGCTGCTCATATCACTCAGGTTAGCTAGCGGATGCTGTTCATATCGCTAAGATTAGCTAGCAGATGGTGTTCATATCGCTAAGGTTAGCTAGCGGATGCTGCTCATATCACTCAGGTTAGCTAGCGGATGCTGCTCATATCACTCAGGTTAGCTAGCGGATGCTGTTCATATCGCTAAGATTAGCTAGCGGATGGTGTTCATATCGCTAAGGTTAGCTAGCGGATGCTGCTCATATCGCTAAGGTTAGCTAGCGGATGCTGCTCATATCGCTAAGGTTAGCTAGCGGATGCTGCTCATATCGCTTAGGTTAGCTAGCGGATGCTGCTCATATCGCTTAGGTTAGCTAGCGGATGCTGCTCATATCGCTTAGATTAGCTAGGGGATGCTGCTCATATCGCTTAGGTTAGATAGCGGATGCTGCTCATATCGCTTAGGTTAGCTAGCGGATGCTGCTCATATCGCTTAGGTTAGCTAGCGGATGCTGCTCATATCGCTTAGGTTAGCTAGGGGATGCTGCTCATATCACTTAGGTTAGCTAGCGGATGCTACTCATATCGCTTAGGTTAGCTAGCGGAAGCTGCTCATATCGCTTAAGTTAGATAGTGGATGCGGATTACTCACCGAGGGAAAGGGAGAGAAAGAATAACATGCAATCAAATGCAAGTCGACTTGTGCTACAGGAGTCGATGAGTTGACGTTTCTGTTAATGCCCTGCAGCAGGCATGGGCAAACCATTCTCAAAGGGCTGGTGTGGCTGCAAGTTTATCTTCTAACCAAGCAGCAGCACACCTGACTTGATTCAATTAATCAACTGATCTCAGTCTTCAGAGATTTGATTGGTCAAACTGTGAACTCTTGGTTGGTTGGAATAAAAACCTTGTTTGGATATATCTGCCCTGCAATATATTATAGTATACTTATAATATATTATAGTATACTTATAATATATTATAGTATACTTATAATATATTATAGTACACTTCACAAATTTGATCTGTCAGTGAAATATGTCTAGTGTTTTACTTTCATATAGAACATAGACTGTTATTCTGCTTCTGCCACAGGAATAGGAGGATTTTTGACCAAACAATACACCTTGAATCCATCTGCATTCACTCTTCTCTCAATAGATTGTTTTCTTCCACTGTGGTCAGATTACTTTTTGATGAATCCACTGCTACAAAAGCCTTTGAGATGCATGCTTTTCAGGGGGGGAAAAAAAACCCAACTCTTTTGGACGTCTGCCTGCTGTCTCCATTAGTTTGAAAAATGTGGTATGACGATGAAATGGGAGGAGAAAAGTAGATGTGATTTACATTCACATATTTCAAACAATGCTGTTCGCTTTAGCTGGATTAAAGGGGTTACTGTAAAAATAGAAGCGCATCATCACATCTTTAATGCACACATGAATAAAGCGCAGGCCATCAGCTTTAATCTTGCTGTAATACTATGTGTGTTTCAAGCTAAAGCCCAACAGCTAGAAACTGTATTGTTGCCAGTGTCATCTCCCAGGATCACAGACAGACAGAGAGCAGAGAGAGATGAAATGGGAGCATGAGCCGAGCCAGTGGAGCTGTTCATCTTCCAGACAGAAGTGGAAGGGGAAATGTGCTCCTCTCTGCTAAAGACAGCTACCATGATAAATGAGACCTGTTAAATATCTTGTCATTGTGTGAATGGAGGGTGTGCTCCATCCCCATCCAGCCATACACCTTGTCTGCCATTTTTATGTGATAGAATCATTCCAATGAGTTAATGATTATGATCAAAGAGGTTTATGACTGATATTATAATATTACAGCTCCATCGGTGAAGACATAGTGTGGATATTTGAATTAGCTATGTCTGTATAATCTCACTTTTAATTGTAGAAAATCTCATAGACATGTACAATTGAAAATACTACAGTATTTTAAGTGTTAATGTTAGAATTATTCAGTTTCCCTATTATAAATGTAACAAATCTAACCGGTCTGTCGCCATCTGGTATCACGATACCATCTGGGACCAGTATGTTTTCAAAGGAGGGGCCTTATCTAAAATCCTTGCATGTGATTAGATGAAGAATCTGTGTGTTATCTTGACTGACACAGCGGTTCAGTCACTCACGTTGAACTCAGAGCGACAGCAGGAAGTAGAGCCATACTGCAGCAGACCATCATCAAAACAAACACCACAGTATGGCTGCACCTAAACGCACCGCTGCATTGTCTGTAAATGACCATTGTCGTATGTGCAGGAAAAATCTGAGGATAAAAGGACACATCAACAACAGCCAGTGGATATTCCTTGAACTTCCCTATGGAAAACAGGTAGACCAGTGACTTGCAGAACTTGGTCTTAACGTGTCAGATGTTCCAGAAAAATCCTCTGGCATATGTCTGTAAGGGAGACACCAGAGTACTGTGGACACTATAAGGGAATGACAAAAAGCTGAAAAGGAACCCAGTGCCCAACAGACCACAGAGACATCAGCTGATGCACAGACAGACAAAATGCTGTCCAGTCACGTGAAGTCCCACCCGGCGACACTGATTGGCTCCTTCATTTTTCAGAACGTCTGAACTGCACAATACTTAGATGGTTGCATGAGCTTAGTGAAATGCAACTAGATGATGTGAGTCAAGTTATAACAAATCTGAAATCAGGCAAAAATCAAACAAATGTTAACACAAAAAGCCCCATCCAGCCCTCATGCAGATTGTCTAGACCTCTTCCAGATCATCCAGATCTCACTGCTCCACCCCAGAGGGTTCACTCGCTGCCAGTTCGTCTGCCACCAGTTACCCCCTTCTGGTCTCCATGGGGGTTGTAGGGGTCTTTTGGAACATCAGGGGCCACCTCTTTAGGTAGGTGTCCTGTCACGACCTACGCTGAGCACCCCACAGCCAGTCCGATGGGTTTCAGTCCCAGAGCCGGCTCCAGTTCATCTCCAGGTCCAGTCCAGTCTTCAGCTCCCTCTTCCATCATCATGTCCACCAGGTTTGACCTCTCATTGGACGGCTGTGGAGCATTGTTAAATAGCCTTAAAAAATTAAAAATAAAAGATCTCGATTGGTTATGTAATGTGGGTCATATCTGTCAGTCACCTTCATCCTTCCATAACCTGGACATTTCTACTCATCATTCTGAGACTGCTCTTCCCCAGGTTATATTTTGGTTTTGTTTTTTTCCTCTATTTATTTGGTTGTTGTTTTTTCAGTTTGTCCCTTCAGCACTGCATTTGAGTCCTTCTTTCCACCCATTTGGATATCAAAAGAGCTATATGATGAATTGATTTTATTTCACACTGCTATGGAAAAGAGAAGTTGCATAAAATCATTTCCATTATGGAATCACCTGAGGTAGCGCATGCATTCCTCCAATCCTAGTTCAGGCATATTTGATATATACTTTATCTGGACAATGAAAATCCATGTGGAAACAGTAAAACCATGGAAGTTCTTTAATGACTTTTTCATTATCATTGTCCATTATGCTTGTCATTGCAAATTTTCATAATACCCAATTTTTTGGTTTATTTTATCTATTTTTTTATGTGCCGTGGTCAAATTAACAACCTCCACTTAATTTATTCATCTACTTTAATGCAAAAACACGAATAATTATTTTCTAAAATATATTTTTATATTACTTCAGGCACTGAAGGGCTAACAATTGCTTTTCACTTTTCCGCTACATGGTGTCAGCTCTACTTGATTCTACTCAAGTTAGCTTGTTGTTGTCTACTCAGTATCGCTTGGGACCACTAGGAACCTCAGCGGAGTAGATGCCTTTTACACAGTGGAAATGCTTAGAATCGGTTAGAGCTGATACTAGTGGATATGCTATATTTTCAGTCATGTATTTGACACCCCATATCTTTCATTGTAGCTAAGAAAACCCTTTCACTAATTTCGCTGCTGTGAAAAATCCCTGATTTCAAATCTCAAATCAGAATTTCTCGATGAGATGAGTATTTTGAGATATGCAAGTTAATATGGAGTCATTAGCAGCATCATATAATGCATTTAAAGCTAGGGTGGGCAATATGGCAAAAAAATGATCACGATTAATTTTCTTATATCATCCAATCTCGATTATTAACATGACTTTTTTTAAATATTGTTTTTAAATTGCCAAATTTAATGCATGTGTACTGAAAAATAAAGCAACTAAAGATTAGCTTGATTTATTTTGTTTATTAAGATATGAAATGAATAACAGAGCAAATTAAATAAAATATACATTTTGACTAAACTGCAAAAAAATACAGAACAATATAAAACAGTGCAATACTTAACAGTCTTGAGGTTTTTGAGGTATACAGCATACAACATTAACATTGCCCCTTGCAGATAATGAAGGTGCCTGATATGAAAACATTGTTTTTCAAGTTATACTATACATATAAATATATAGATTCAACATAAAATATAACATTAAGAAACAACAACAATATAAATATTAGTAATATTTCTGCCTGGGATTTCATACCTCGGATCATTTACTTTCATTAAATACTTAAAGCCATGTTTCTCCACTGTGTTTAATGCCATCATTTGCTAGACAAAAAACAATCACGCGTCTGATTTTTATTTTATTTTTTTTCTTTCTCCTGATGATGCCCATAGCAGACATAATACCATATATAATGGTATTATGCCCTGATTTTTGCTCAGTTTGAAAATAAACTGTTCAAATACAGTTTTGTACGTTTGTGTTACCTTATACAATAGTTTAACTATTAATGGGGGGGGGCAATTCCACTCAGTTTGCGCTATTATATATTTTACTCAGAGGTTTCCCTTTTGTTTCATTTGAAATAAAAGCCATAAACGTATTTGACTGCATGGGGCTACTTTTATTTATGGTAAAAGAGATTGAATATGTTGTCTAATTTCTTGCATTTGTAGTTGCTTTGGGACTCTTAATTGAATACCCCTGTTATAGACAATCTATGTATGTATGATCTTTATGGTGCTCTTGTATAATATGTTGCCTATGCTCATGTCATTCTAGAGTGATCCTGTGTTTTCTTTCCATCTGCTTTCATGGTTTCTTTTTCTCACTGGTGTCTTTCTTTGTTGTGAGTTTCTCTGTGGCCTGTTGCCTCCCAAGCCTCAAGGTTTGAAGAGAAGAAGACTGTGAGGTGTGATTTGTTGACTCTTGACACACATTTGATGCATTGTTAGGTTTTAATACTTCAAATTATGTATAATTATGTAATAATGTAATTTATTTAATATGTATGATGTTATTCCCCATTAAGAAAATTAGATATATATTAATAATGTATTTTTATTAGCACAAATTAAGACATAAAATACTCTAAAACAGTGCTTTGAAAAGTATGGTCTGTGTTGACCCAGAGCCAGGAGGTCTGAGAAATAATTCAATCTAAATAATGAACTTGTGTATATTTGCAAAAGAGGGATATTGATACTAACCTGACTCATGGCAGATGTATGGATCAGTCATGGTGACTCACATCTTCCATCTGGGAAAGCACCATTAGCTTCTCTTTGTTAAGGGAGGGTTGTCAATCAAAATCAATCGCCCTGATTGGAGAACCCAGGTGCTTTTCATTTTGAATGACGTACTACTTCAACGAATCACATTGAAACAACATGTAATGTAGATTAAAGCTCTTACTGTACCATATCCATTTGGCAGAAGAGCCATCCTTGCCACCAATAAATTTCAAAACTGTTCTCTGTTCATCTATTAAAGAATCAATATGTGGTAGTTTCGACAACATCGTTGAAATTGCAGAATCGAAGCAGACTTCATTCTCCTCCATGCTAGCTGCCATGTTTTTCAAAGCTACTGTGTCGAGAGTCTTCCTTACATCATAACTATTAAAATCACACCCAGTGATCCTGATTTGTCCATCCACAAGTTGGACGGAGACAACAGAATGTCAGCGAAAGCCAGGCTATATTTGTATATGTCAATCAAGCATATTATTATGGCCATTACTCCAAACCATGTACTGTACTGTATGTGTTAAATCAACAGAAACTGGTTTATGGTTGTGACTCATATGTTAATCTGTCATGAATCAGTCAGGTCACTATGTTTGTATATCTGTTCAAAAAAGGAATGGATTAATTATTTTAAAGTTGAAGCACTAACTGAAAGTTTTAAAATGGACATTTTGTAGGACTGGATGTTTTTCTTTCACCTGATAGAGAACACATGGCTGTCTTATCACAGTCTTTGTTCAATTCCAGCCTGAGGCGATTCACTCTATGTCATTTCTATACTTTTTCCAGCCGTTTGCTGTCTCATTAATCTATCAAGTAGAGACATCACTCCTAAAAATAATAATAATAAAAAATAAAAAAAAAACACCTTAGAATAAAATAATGACTTTGAAGGATGATGCTTGTCAAAGAGCATAAAAGAGAAAAAGAACAGGGAAGAGTACGACTGTTGAAAGTCTCGATCAATAAGATGCTGAAAGCACTATAAACTTACACCAATATACCATAAAACAGAAGGAAGCTTATAAAATAAATCAGTGTATCATTTGTTCTATTGTTTTTCAACTGCCAATCAAGAACAAAAAAATAAAAAGGATATGGATTATTTTTGTTTTCTTAATCCAACACAAAAAACAAATATATGTCTGGTTTTTCATATTTCATATTTAAGGCTCAGATCAAAAATACAAAATGGAAAAAGGGGCCACTTGACTGAATTACATTTTTATATTTAATTGTTTGTATTTATACGAGTTCTGCACGCGGATTGATTTACATACATTTACATCGTGCCAACACTGCCAGCAGCCAGGAAAGGGAGAAGTAGAAGCAGGGACAGAAGAATATTCACTTCTGGAAGTGAGTCAGAATGAATTAAGTTTAACCCTTTAACTCCTGAGACTAACTGTTCCAGTCAAAAATGTATAAAATAAGTAACAAAATGGACAATAACAGCCGAAAATGTAAAATAAAGCAACAAAATAATAACTAAAATTAACAAAATAAGACACAAATGGTACAAAAGTGAAGACAAATAATAAAATACAATATTAAATGTAGAAATATAAAACAAAATAAGGAACCAAATTAACAAAAACTAATAAACATTTAGGGCGGCACGGTGGTGCAGTGGTTAGCACTTGTACCTCACAGCAAGAAGGACCCTGGTTCAAATCCCACACCAGACCTTTCTGTGTGGAGTTTGCATGTCCTCCCCGTGTCCGTGTGGGTTTTCGCCGGGCACTCCGGTTTCCTCCCACCATCCAAAGACATGCACTGATAGGTTAATTGGTTAATCTAAAATTGGCCATAGGTGTGAATGTGAGGGTGATTGTCTATGTATATCAGCCCTGCAATGAACTGGCGTCTCATACAGGGTGTACCCCGCCTTCGCCCATTGTAGCTGGATTAGGCCCCTAGTGAGGATAAAGCGGGTTCAGATAATGAATGAATAATAAACATTTACAAAATAATAACTGAATTAAAATAAACTCAAATTAAGTAAAAATAAACAAATACTGTAATTTGGTTCCAGTAGGTTTAGTTTTTTGTTTTTTGTAAATCAGTTGACACCTTTTTATCTCCATATATCAGATCCACAAACAAAACCCAGTAAAACCACAGTAAAAAAAAAACACTCATTTTTTTTCTGAATATTGAAAGTAAATCATCCTTTCAGAACACGTCATCCCTGAGGCATCAGGAGTTAAAGGGTTAAATCAAACTTTATTAATATAATGTCCATCTCAGGCAGCAGCTCTTTACAATAGAAAGAGTAAACTACACAATATCATAAGCTACATAAAAACACAGAGTGGCAAAGTTTCTGGACAATAAACTGTTCAAACCATCACTAATTCTTCAAAGTGTCAAATATAACCATGTAGCTAAATCTAAGCTAACACCATTTAATGTTAATGCAATTATGTCAAATAAACTTCATTGATTCTGACTGACTTCCAAAAGTGAATATTCTTCTGTCCCTGCTTCTACTTCTAAATCAATCCACACGTAGAACTTCCGGGTCACGTAAATCCAAACAATTAAATATAAAAATCTAATTCAGTCAAGTGGCCCGTTTTTCCATTTCGAAGTTTCGATCTGAGCCTAAAATATGAAATATGAAAAACCAAGCATATATTTGTTTTTCGCGTTGGATTAAGAAAACAAAAAAAAAAAAAAATTTGAATATTTTTTTGTTCTTGATTGGCAGTTGAAACAAAAGAACGAATGACACACAGATTCAAATGAACATAGACTAATGTTATTTTAATTCAGGATACTTTAGGATGTGACAATGACTTGGTTGATTAGTTGATTGATTTATTTTTGAGCATTCACAGAATACATGCAAGTCAAAAGAAAAAAAGAAATTAATTTACACACAAAAAGGAGTAGGAAGAAGGAAACACGTATCTAATCCCACCCCTATTCTCATGAATAACTTAATATATTCAAGTATTAAATATTCACCTGTCCTTCGACTTCAAACCAAAATAAATGAATAAAATAGGCCTAAACTCCTTTAGAATCAACTCATTCAACAGTGTTTACATTATGGGGCAAAAATTTTAATGGAGTATAGAAAAAAACATACATTCGTACATACAGATAACTTACATTACAATAATTACAGACCAACAATGGTAATAACAAAACTACCATACCACTAATGTTAAAGAATGACTTAACCCTTTGTTGGTCAGCTCAACCGTTTGGTAGAGCTAACTTTGAACCCTGATATTTAATCTAAATTTAAGTCCTCTGACAAAAAACTTCTTGGGCAGTCAATGATAGATTCAGGTCATGCTAGTATACCACCAAGGAAGAAGATCATAACCATGACAACACCTCTGCAAGGATCTTTTCTTTTGGACCAGTTCTTTATTTTTCATTTTATTAACTTTTACAGAGTCTATTTTACTTAAATAATCCTCATGTTTCAGAAAGACTTTGGTATTCATGTTATATATATTTTTTTAAAACGTGCTCAACCAAATGTTAGAGATGATAGTAAAGAGTCATAAAATGCTAATGCTAACTGCTAATGCTAATTGCTAATCTAATTTGAACCAAGTCACAAATTACGTTGGTAAGCTGGGTGAAGTAGTAATGTTTGAGTTTTAATACTTTAGTTAAATTTAGGGTCAGTAAATAAACTAAATAAATCTATGTTTATGTAATAATAATACCTGTGAGGTGGAAAAAGAAAAAAAAAAAACACCTTAGTTTTTTATTGTGAATTTTGTAGGTTTAACAACAAAGCATTAAGATAAAGTAATTGCCCTTCTCTGAATGAAAACGGCATGTGTGGCTAAACGTTAGCCTGGGGCACATCATCTATAAGCAGAGACAAAAAAAAAAAGAATGGGATGCCAGACACAAAAGACATGTGGTAACACTTTGTGGATGTTTAGTGATAGAACACATGACCAGCAATATGTCAGTTTGTTTTCCATATCTAGTTACCTATGTACCCAAACCCTGATTGCCTTGCAGGTGAAACCATGAACTAGAAGGCCATCTGGAGCAAGATAATACAGAGTTGAGAAGAAAAAAGCCAGAGCACATTTCCGTGACATTGTGCAGTGAACTCAAGAAAAACAGTAATTTTATGGTTATCAGCTGTGGTATTTTTCCTTTAAGACAAAACTTAGGAGATGTCATGTGAAATGACTGCGTGTTTCACAACTGCATGAATGCTTGACCAAGCAACAACCTGCCGCTCAAGTTCTCATCAACCATCTGGATGTAACTCAAGAAGAGGCGCAGAGCCAGATTTAAACAATCCCTCTTCATGGCCGTTAGGCTGACTGATGAGGTGCTACACAGCAGCCATGACCCTGCTCAAGTATCAGCTTCTCCTTATAACAACATACAGTCCTAGTGGCATGTCCAAAGAGCATTGGTCTAGATGTAACAGTGTCCAACACACAACACGTCACTGTGAGTCCTCACATCCACGGAGTTTGTTACAGTACATTCCACAGTGAGGCCCATTGTATAGAAGCCACAGGGCCCATAATAAAACCCAGCGGTTGTAAAACATGACATTTTACGGTAGCAGAGTAACCTGATAGATATGACTCCGGATCTGGTAACAGAGCTGGAAGTAATGGCCGTGCATGAGTGACTGACACTGTTTATTTTAGCTGCTTTAAGTGGTAAACCAAAAACTTAACAAACGCCCCTTATGGTCACTTTATATCTTGAAGAACTTGTCCTAACAGCCATAAAAACATCATTTACATCCTGCTGTTTTTATGTGCATTTCTGGAATTTCCAAAAGTTTTTAGGCCTGCTTCAGAGAGCTGGAAAACTTGATCTATTGACAAATGGTGGTGAGTGTAATGGAAACACATTCAGAAAATGAGATCTGCAACATTCACTTCCAGTCATATTAGATGTTTTATTCTATTGTTTTGTCTTTTCATATGTGAATTTTCTGCGTTTTCAACACACATAATTGTGTTGTCTTGTAAAGGTTCGGCTGCATTTAGAAAGATGCTAAAAAAATAATCAAAACAAACATCACATTGAATAGCATGAGTGCTATGGTTGAGGATGCTGCAATATTGTAAATGTTCTGCACTTATATAGTTCTTTTCCACCTTCATGGTAGCTTCACATTCACCCATTCACACACACACTCATACACCAGTTGGTTCCTACGATTCTGTCCGTCCTACTGGGAGCCTAAGTCAGGGTTCAGCGTCTTGCCTAAGGACACTTAAAACACGTCGACAGCCAGAGCTGGGACACAAACTGCCAACCCTTGGGCGACCCACTCTACCAACTGAGCCACAGCCGCCACTGTATGGTTTCCACTGTCAGCTGTAGCCTCACTTGGTACACACTTTCCATGTCAACAATGAATGTAACACAACCATCAGTAACTGGGCATCCATGAGCAAGGAGTGATATTTTCCTGTCATCCAATCATTTGGTTGTATTGGGTGATGCCAGTCTAATTTGGCTGACTGGACAATGTTCCTATGGACCTCCAACAGACGGGTAATAGAAATACTACAGTACAGGTCAGTTTTCTGTGTCCCTTTTATAATGAAAACAATGAAAACCTCCAGGATTTCACGATGTTGTGATTTTCAACTTCAATGAAAATTCAGTCAATCTCTGTGAATTCAGCACGATGTTCCGATTTTCACCAATCACCACCACTTTCCTGCAAAATGTGACCAATCATTTGCAACGTCTTGAGCTGCTCCTTTCACCTTTTCCTGTTTACCTTACGGTACGAAGCAACATGTGCGCGGCCAGCAGTTCACATTTGACAACAAAAAAGGTGCACTAGTACCAACAGGTACATTTGGAAAAAAATAGTTATTTTTGTTGCATTTTTGTAATCCTTTTCCATCTCGGTAAAAGGTAGTTTTGAGGACCATATCGCATTTGAATTAATTTTCCAGGAACTAAATATTTGAATATTTGCTTAATTTTGATTACAAAAAGTGAAAATCGCAACTATTTATCGCACCTTTCACTTCCTCCAGTAACAAAAGCCTAAAAATCACTGCAACTTTCATAAAAAATTTTTGGAAAAGCTCATGCAACATCAGACATTTTAGGACGAAACAATCCCCAAGGTCCACCAAATCCTGGAGGGATTGAAAACCCTCATGTATGAAGAGCTGCAGAACCTAATGTCAAACAGTGGATAATTGCTGTATTGACTGTTGTGTTTGCTCCTGGAGGACTCTGTTGGGTTTGGACAGCTCTAAATGTAGTAACTTTTGTTATGGTGTGACAAACATTTAAGTGATTGATAATTCTGGTGTGATACGAGTATGACTGCAGCAGTGTTGTCAACTCATCAGTAAGGAAAATAGCTCTTGGCTGTGCTAAAGTTTTCTAAATTTGCATTATCACTAATATACATGTCATTGTAATGAATGATGTAAGAAAAAGGAATTTATTTATTTATTTATGCATTTGGCAGACACTTTTATCCAAAGTTACTTACAGGGGAAAGTCAACAATGGTGACGAATAACACAGGAAAGACAGAAAGTGAGTATGAAAACATCCTAAATATGTTTAAAACTACAAATGGACTGTACTTAGTCAATTCCTGTGCGTGTGTGTGTGTGTATGTGTGCGTGTGTGTTAGGATAGGTACCCCTCCACCCTGGTCAACTATCTCCCAGTGGTTGATATTACATCATAATTATAATATATTGTTTATAATGTATATGACATACAGTACATAAAGACATGTACCTCCTAAAGAAATAATAAACAAGTAACTTTTTAAAAATGAACTCTCAGGTGATCAGAGCACCGCAATACCTTACTTTCTGAACATAAAATCCTTACCTTTGGCTGTATCCACAAGAGTTATGTCTTGCAGCTTGTAGCTTGAAGGTCTGGCTTTTCTTTTTTTTTTTTTTTTTTGCTGTTTTGAGAGTCCATTGGGTTATGATCCTGACAAGATGATGTGTACTTTATGAATCTTCGCAGAAAAAAGACAGTGTACAACAGCACAATGCTATAGTGGAAGGGGGGGGGACTTGTCTAGGGGGGAGGCAAAAGTGACCTAAAACAGATGGTGTGGAGGAGTTACTAGTTAGTTCCGTGTGAGTTTGTTTAGTTTATAGTTTCATTTTTCTTCAGTTTGGTTTATTTTTAATTGCAGTTGCCTGGAGGTGCAACAGCCAAAAAAATAATCTTTATAAGACAGAAAGAGAACAGCCCCCAAAATTATCCATTATAGGAAAAAAAGAATTAACTCTTTGCACAATATGGCCTCTGGTTAGTCGTATCCCGGATATGTGCTTGAGCATTTACGGTCGAATACTTCCAAGGTTTGATAGCACTCTATCGTTTGACAGCTGTTCAAAGATGACAACTGTTTATTTGAGATGTCTGCAAGACCTCCCGAAATTGTCTATTATGGATGTCTACCGACTTGATCAGATGGGAAGCATCACACCCAAGAGCAAGGGGGAGAAGGGATATACGTAAGATGTATATTTTGAACTACATCGACAAGTATGATGTAAGTTGAACTGTGGTATACTCTCAATGGTTACAACACTACTGTACTGTAGCAACTTCCTTGATTATTACTAGCTTTGTGTAATATCGAGCATTTCACTCGTTGCTCGGCTGTTTAATGTTAGATATGAGATTATGAGTTTGTATAAAATAACACTTTTGTGAAACATTTGTAAAGTAACTAACACTTCCTAAAGTAACTTCATTGATTACCATAACATTGGTATTCTAACATTGCTTACAGTTAAGTCACGATGAATATTAGTGTAGCCAAGCTAAACTCTATAGCCTACCATTTGATGGAAACTGCTGCTGCTGGAGTTGGAGCTGATAATCCTTATCACTTTTCTGGTGGGAGCAGGTTTCCACAAGGCTCCAAAATGCATGGAAATTTTTCCCGGGAAGCAAATCGGGTGTAATGGAGTACAATGTTTTGCTGATCAATAAAGTTACTTTACAAAGTGTTAGTTACGATACAAATGTTTCACAGAAGTGTTATTTGATACAAAATCATAATCTCATAACATTAAACAACCGAGCAACAAGTTACATGCTCAATGTTGAGCAAAGCTAGCAATAATCAAGGAAGTCTATCTAAACACAGTAGTGTTGTGTCACCATTGAGTATACCACAGTTCAACTTACCTTTGTACTTGTCGATGTAGTTCAAAATATACATATTATATCCCTTCTCCCAGATTCTGGGTCAGAAACATACAGAACTAGAAAAGCACCTCTGCCAAGGTAGACCATCACCACCAAAATCTAATAATTTCCAGATCTCTCCCAGATCCTAACCATCTCCTTAAATAAAATGCTAAAATAATAATAATCATAATTATGGATTGGATTAATATAGCAGTTTTGTCTGTCCAGTCTTCATTAAACTGCTCTAGTTATACACTATTTTATGAAATGCAATGAAGTCTTGTCATTAGAAGTACATTTATCTCCTGTGGATAAATCAAACATTGAAAGACAAGAGCTCAAAACTATAATTACAGTATCTTTTTATCTTGGTCCTGGTTTTTTCTTCTCAAACAGGCTGGTAAAATGTGTAACTATTGCCACCATTTTGTAACTCATTTGAGAAAGCAAAGAGAAAAGATGACAGAAACTATCCTAGCTGCATTGAAATTCAAACTATAATATTCACTTTCCAAGGACTGACCCCTGCATAAATTTGCAGTTCGATTTGCCTATTCAGTTCAGTTAAAATATATTTGGACAAGCAGATGGAAACCTGAATTATTCTGTAAAAATTGTTAAGGCAAGATGCTGATGGTTGAGAGGGCTGTTATATTTCAAGTTACCATAGCATATACACTGAATGTGTCATAGTGACTTCCTTCCCAGGCCCACAGTGCTGACCCATACATTTCCCTGCACCTCTATTTGCCATAACCTTGACGACAGCTCAAGTAAATCTGTCTTAAATTACCTTGTATGACTGAATGAAATCCATACAACCCCCTTCTTCCTCTACTTCTAAAGCACAATCCATCAAAAAACACATCAGGTTAGAAGCTCAAACCTCTCAGACCTCTTAATATTCCAACTTCTCATACCCAGTCGGAGAGGCTTTCTCCAGGCGTCAGTGTTCCCTGTCCTTGCTTCAGCTTGAAGGACTACCTCCTGTACGGATTAACACAGTCATTTTATTCAAGGGAATAAGCCCGAAGCAGACGTTGTACTGATCCAATAATCTCCACATCAGATGGATTCCCTGGCTCTTAATCAATGATACGAATGACATGACCACATCACAAGTAGTGTTCCTATGAGCGGCATTAACGTCTTCTTTTACCTGACAGAAAGGCTTCAACACTCAAGCCTTTTTCTTTTCCTAACTTATAAGAAATACAGACGAATCCTTCAGCACTGAATGGCACTGCTCGAATTTTTTTCCTACCTCTATCTTTGAAAGTGCAAAACTTTGACTAGCTTATGAAAGCTGGTCATTACAAGCATATAATAACTCCATCCATCATTCATGTAAATGGTCTCTTGTCTTCTCATTTCTGGCAGGTTCTTTTTTTGGATCCACTTCTGTCTTTCTGTGCTTTCTGCCCTCATACCTCCCTGCTGCTGTAATGACGGCAACCTGTGGAGTCATGCAAGCTGCAGATAGGTTTCTAACAATTCACTCATTGCCATTGGTCGCGAATTCTGTGATAGGTAGAAAATGATTAATGAATCATCTAAATGCAGCACAGGAATGCCCCCCCCCCCCCCCACACACACACACGCACAAGCATCATTTGATGAAGCTGACAGAAAGAAATACAGGGGTCTGAAAACAGTGCCTTGAGTGGCTCCCTGGGGCTGATTGCAGTAGCCCTGCATGCTTCTCCCTTTGAGCCTGATGGTAAACAGGTGGCCAGTTCTAATAGATGGATGTCTCACTACACTCTAATGTAAAATATCAAGCATCTTGTGTTAACAGCAGCAAGCACTATTCTGTATCTACACCCCTCTGTGATGCCATTAGCTCTGTCATAACTCATCGGCTAATTACCTCAAGTTACAGATCTTCTCCGTTTTAAGCTGTGCTGCTTATTCTGGCATTTGTTTTATAAAACGTTACCTGCTGATAATGGTGTCAGTACTGCAAAGTAAGATAAGAAATCATTCTACACCTCTATGTATGTTTGTGTTCAATGAGGCGGCACAGTAACAGACTGTCTTGTACTTGATTCTATTTATAATGCTACTGCATACTATATTTTATATTTAATGTGATTTAAATTGCTTTTACATCTTTATTTACACATCAAAGCAATAATCTTTTTTTCCCCACGGGATTTTGCCAAATCCTTTGAAAGACTGTTTTATATATCTTGTCTTAATGTATTTTAAGCATTAAGTAACCTTTAACTCCTGATGCGTCAGCGCTGACGCATTCTGAATGAATTGTTTCATTTAAATTGTCATGAAGACGTGAGGTAGAGAGAGGGTTCAGATGCTCAGTATCAAAGGGAAACTTAATTTAATAACAAACAATACAAAATGAAGACCGATAAAACAGAAATATGACCAAACAAAATCTGGGGGTTGATCAGCCAGAGTCCGTGGTGGTGAATGAAATGTCCAGGTTAGTGTCTGGGTTAAAGCAGTGACAAACCTCACTGCTTATACAGTTGCAGCTGCGCAGTATGGGCCAGGTGAAACTGGAGTGGATCTAGGGGAAAGTGGACATAAATATTAGGGGAAAAAAAATACATTTTCTTTAAATCTGTGTTTTTACTGAATTTTGTTCATGGAACTGATCTATGGAATTAAACAGATGTCAAAAAGCAACTGATTTAGAAAAAATTAAAAAGCCAAAACTAAAACTATTGGAACCAAATTACAATATAAGTTCTGTATTTATTTATTTATTTATTTATTTTTACTTAATTTTGTAAATATTTCTCACATTTTTTGGTCAATTTTTTTGTTCCCTTGTTGTTTCTACAGTTAGTTTTTTATTTTAGGATTGTCCTTCAATTGTGTTCTGTTTGTGTCTTACGTTGTTCATGTTTTTGTTGGCTTTTTAATTTTTTTGTTCTTTTTTATTGATCACTTTGTTTTTGTTCATTTTGTTGCTTATTTTTATTTTATTTTTTTACTGTGGAACTGCTAAAGTCTCAGGAGTTAAAACACTGTTAATTACTTTGTTTAAAAATTTAGTAAAAAGACACTCACCTTGTTTTTAAGTTGTTTTATTATAAATTCATTTTGTTTTATTCAGTTACACTAGTATGTTAACATGTTCTCTATCAATTGTGTTTTCTAATTGTTTCTCATTTGCTGCTACTGTGTCTTTCAGGTTACTTTGTTTTGCTGCTTTTTTCTTATCTTTTTATCCTCTATGCTTATCTAAACTTTCTTTATCATATCTTTATCCTGGTAATGACAATTTAGAATATTTGGAAGTACTTTTTGGAATTCAAAGCAATAACTGTTATCATTTGTATGCATATCCTCTGGGCTTTGACAGACCAAAACTTAACCTTCACCCTAAACTCTAATGATCTGACATTTTGGTTCTCAGGCCTCACACTATAAAGATGCTTCATAGAACATAGAAAAAACACACAGATCAGCTCCACATCGGCTTCATCAATAAAGCTGCTGAGCTCACATTACAAAGCCTTTGCTGGTAAAGCTAATGCCCCACGGGAAAACTGGATGGGAGGTAGCACCGCTGCCTCTATAAACCCCTTCACTCCAGTATATGGGCTGTAATGAGCTGCAGCGAGGGCAGTGCTAGTGAATAAAAATGTGAAACACATGGGAATGTGGATTTCATCTTTGGGATGTTTTTGCTTTCAAACATGTGAGAAAAGAAATTTCTGGACGTTCATAAAAGTAAAGCTGGCTTCTGGCCTGACTCACTTATTGAATATTTCTCTGTCAGTTACTCTGTGAATTTTAAACAGTCTTACCATTTTGTATTTCTTTAGCTTATTTAACCACCTCATCCAATAAGTTATGAAGCTTCCAGTCTTTGAAAAAAAGGTATGTTTTTTCTGAAAATCTCTTTGCATAATATTTTATTCTTGGATTTGTACATCCAAGTGAAACGTGTACCTCATGTTAATGTGACTTCAATAAATTCATTTTTGATGCAGTTGGTGGAATATTTTTTGAATAATTTATATAATTGCCTTAAATATTTTTGAATACTACTAACTTCTAACCACATTCAAGAACACCAGAGCCTTAAAGTAGATAGAAATGGCAAAATTAAACAACATTCTTATAACTTATTGTCCTATATGTAATTAGCAACTAAAGTGCAAATTCATTTATAATGGACTTATTTAAAACATTTAAACACATTTAAAATAAGGAAAAAATGTTTCCCTCTGTCAATGTATTATACAATCAGGGGGTTTTAAAGTGTAGGATAGTGAGCCGCCCCTCCATCTTTATCTTAATTTGTTTTTAAATGTATTATTTGTTAAACATTTTAAACATATTTACTTTAATCTGGATATGTGCTTAAATATTTTAAAAAGACATTTTCCACAGCTTTTAAAATACATTTTTACATCCGTGTATGTTCACTTCCCTCCCATATTTTAATATCCATCTGTGTTTTTACCTTAAAAAAAAAAAATTAATAATTTGAACATTTTGTATATGTTTTTAACGTCACTTAACACATCTTAACATTTTCTCTAATTTTCACTTCAGGTGTGGTTTTACCCCTCACAGGTTCTGTAGTTACAGAAGGTATGTAATCACATGTTAAGTTTTTTTTTTTGTTATTTATTCAGGTTTATTTTTCTCATGTCTCCCCTGAAGTCCTCTGGGCCCCCCACGGGAGACCTGCCTCACTATTTGTAAACCCCTGATATAGACCACTCTGTTTGTGTTTAAGTTTAGTTAAAATATTAGATTTAAAGAAAGCCAGACATACTTTGTAAAGCATACTGAAGGTTAGATTTCCTTTGAGAAGAACCTTAGAGTCGCATTTTTACTTTCTTGAAATTCCTTTTTTTTTCAGATATGTGTGTGTGTGTGTGTGTGTGTGTGTGTGTGTGTGTGTGTCAGCTTGTGTGCATTTGGGAGGAAAGGTGATTAAAGATAAAGAGCCACAGATAGAAGGAGAAGAATGTGAACCCTGCGGCTCTGACCTCCTTTCATCATGACCAAGACACATCATCAATCACGATCTACTCACCAACAGTGTTTCCCAACTGATGAAAGTTACACAGCAAAAAGTCAGGGGGGATGAACAGTGACACATAGACTGGACTACAGAAATATGTGCTTTTACACCAAGTATGGCAGCATTGTCTCTATTTGGGGTGGTCCCAGGGACTACTTTCTCATATTTTTAATACTTTTCTTGTGACAAAGAATAGAGTTTTAAGGTGCTGTATGTAGGAATTTTGTTTTCACTAATCATAAAACGGTCCCCAATTTCACCACACCTTCAGGAATCATATTCAATAGCCCCAATATTTGAAAAGCTCAGAGTCACCCCCTAAATAATATTTATGTTGTCATTTGGTGTTTTGGTTGATGGTCTACCCACCATCTATTTACCATTAGCTATATTTACATGATGCTTTTTAATTCTTAATTGTTTATTAAGAATAAAAAAATTCTGAATTAAAGCCATTTCCTGGAATACACCCATGGAAATGGATGTATTCCACTCTTGTTAATTGGTAGCCTCGTGCATAATGTACTACAGTAGTAGTCTAGTTACGCTCTATTCAACTTTTGGTTAGATTTCCCTGAAACTGGCCAACGAATCACAGTGAAGTTGAGTCAGAGGGCGGGAGTAACAAAGTGATGCTGTAACAATTCGGAGACAAACAACTTGAAGCAACCATAGAAGAAGAACAACGGGTGGTGATTTCCTTTTATCAAAGGTGATTGAAGAATGTGAGAAAATGTCAGCAATCTTTAAATTCTTTTTACAGAAGCAACAACAGTCATTAAGCTCCATAATCCACCATTTTATTTACTTATTCCTAACTTTCTCAAGACTCCTCTATGAACTTTCCGGCATCTAACTACGTCATCCTAAAGATTATTGGTTGTAGTATCGTCCTATTTGAAAGACAACCTTTTAGCCCCGCCTCCCCAGACTATGAAGCGTTCCTAGACCTATACATAGGGATAGCATGGTTAAGCTAGTTAATCAGGCTTTAAGAGCTGGAGTTACAGAGGCTTCTGGACAGAACAGCTGGATGACTACCGGTGGAAAACTATCACATCCACTTCCTGTTTTGTGTTTGGTTCAACTATCAACATGTTAGACCAGATACTACATGTGATGTTTGCATTCATTTTTATAATGTATAATATAATTACGAAGCAGCAGCTCAACTGAATATACCATAGGAACCAACAAACTAATGCCAGCAGTGCAGAGTATGTGCGTCATTAATGTGAAATATGTGCGTTGTCATGATCAGACCAGGAATAATGTTAAAACACAATTAAATCTTTACATGGTAGAAGAATTATTGATTTCAGAATTTAGATCGAAATAAACCAGTGACTTTATTGGCAATTAAGTTTAATTCAGAATTATCATTTTCAACTGGAATTCTATATTTATATGGTAATTTTAAAGTTGAATTAACTTTCATTCAGAATTAAACGGCAATAAAAACTCTCAGTCAGTAGCATTTGTTCATCCAGGTTTCCAGTTTCCAGTGAGCTGCATCTGGAACATTTCTGATCACAAATGTCTGACGTTATTAAACCTGAAAACCCTCTTATTAAGAACTAATACATCCTGACAAAGCGAGAAAAAAACATGGTTATGTTCAGCAGATGCTTTTGAAACATGGGCAAAAAAAACCAGGGAAGAATTTTGAAGACTGACGCCAGCTCTCAAGTACTACATTTCCATTACCACTATACCACTATAAAAAACTGGCCACGGAAACACCTGAATTTCGAAAAAAAAACAACAACACTCAAATACTGCTAAAAGGTTTTTACACTTTCATGAGGGTTTTTCAGATGTTTCAATATCGTAATATATCACAAAAGTGCAATGGAAACACTTTTTCCGCAATTATATGTTACAGGATGTTACGTACATGGTCACATGATAATTTCTCAGAGTAAAATTGGCATGATACACACACATGGACCGAGGAGGAGGATCCGTGTATCATCCGACCATTCCAGTATTCCATTCAACCTGGCAGACGAAAAACAAAATAAGTCGATATTTGTTTTTCTTGGTTTTTTTATATGATTGAAAAATCAGGGGTTGGTGTTTTATTTCCTTTTCCCAACTGAAAATAGTACAAATAATAAACAGGGAAACCAAAACTAAATAATAACTCTTAATATAGCTATTATTGGTGTCCATTTCCGAATGTGCTTTGCTGAGTCAGAGTCAGATCCGGACACTGATCTCTGAAATTCCATTCAACCTTGCAAGTTAAATGGAATACTGGTTTGATTCATTGATTGACTGAATTTATTAAAGTGCCCAGCCCACACGGGCTTACAAGACACTTGAAAATCTGTACTTATTTTTCTACACACCATTATACATTCAAACAGGATAAAGAATACTTCGTCTCTTCTCCCAAATACATGTTTTGTAAACAGTAAACATTTTTTCTTAAATTTGAATAACATGGACAATATTATCCTCAACAACATTCAGGTCACATAAAGAACAGAGTTGTTCTTCAGGTAGACCTTTAAACCCACTTCCACTGCCGCAGGTAAAGGGTTAGTTCTCAGTTTTGCACACAGGGACGTTTGTTTTCTTGTTAAATTTACCAGTATATGTTTCTGTTTGATATTCATTCCTAATTTGGATGTAATTTCTTAGTTTTGCTTTTGTACAAATATCATATTTCCATTGTTTTTTAAATCAATTTAACAACTTTTGATTTAACAAATTCAAATTACACCTCAGCTTATTTATGTAAATATAATTCAACTCACTATCACATAATATTGCTGCCACTTCTTTGGCCCATGAAAAGTCATTAGTATAGTTCCATCTGAAGACCTTTTTGGTCAGTCTGTGCTCTGGCAGCTGAGTGAGCCGCTTCCACAAACGCACCATTTCAACTTTGTGCTTTACAAGACAAGGTGACCATCCCATAATCCCCCTGTAGAGCTACTTTAGTGGTGAACTTATGTACACCAAGGAAAGTACGAATTGCCCTGTTCTGAAGAGCATGTTTATTATTAATTTCCAGAAGCATAGAACAGAATGGAACCGACAAGAGAATCAAACCATTTTATGTTTACTGAAAAACTTAGATCAGGCACAACTTTCATCTTGCTCACTATAGAGCCCAGCGCTCTCTCTGCTGACTCTGAGAGGAGCTTAGTTCCCTCAGTAAAACTCAAACTCATTGAAAATCAACCCCAGGTATTTATATGAACTGGTATACACTAAATGAGTCTGACCGTACATTAAATCATAATTGCTTCTCAGTTCATTGCTTTTTCTAAAATGCATGATCTGTGTTTTATTATTATTTAAAACCAGTCTCCATCTTTCACACCATGCACCTAGAATATTTAACATCTCCTGCAGTTTTGTCTCAGACTCTGCCAACAAGATAATGTCATCAGCATAAAGTAAAATACTGAAGTTTAAATCCTAAATATCAATTCCAAGATTACATTTTTTCATTTCATCAACCAGGTCATTTATATCGAGTGAGAACAGAGTGGGTGAGAGCACATTTCCCTGCTTTACACCAAAAGGAGTGGGGAACCAGCCAGTTTTTAGATCATTAACCTAGACACAGGCAACCAGGCTTTCATACAGTGACTTAATTGCATCATAAAATCTACCATTAATACCATAACTCAATAACTTGTACTGTAAAAGACCCCTGTTAATCCAGTCAAAGACCGTCTGGAAATCAACAAAACAGACAAAAGTTGGTTTCCTTTGCTGAAGCCGTGCCCTCACCACAGATAATACAACAAATATACTCAATGCAGGCCCTTTATGAAACCATTCTGCTCATCAGACAGAATATTATGTGTTTCTAAGTATTCATTCAGTCTTATTAAGAATTCCAGAATAAAGATTGTATACTGTACTAATCAAACAGAGCTCTATAATGTAGAGGCACTAGAGCATAGGTGTCAAACTCCAGTCCTCGAGGGCCGGTGTCCTGCATGTTTTAGATATTTCCCTCTTCAATGTGATTCAGTTTAACTCCAACTCCTGAGAACTAACAAAATAATTGTAACATGAGCAAAGTAAGACACAAATCAAAGCAATATACTAAATTAAAAAAAACTAAATGTAGAAAAATAAACAAAATGAGCAACAAAAACTAATAAATATTTACAAAATGACAAGTAATTTGGAAAATGACTTATTACTTCATCTTTGCTTCTGCCTGAGCCTTTTTCAGTCAAATTCTGTATTGTTCTCTCTCTTTTTGCTGCTTTGAAGTGAATATATGACTGAAATAAAGTAAACTAAAAAAAACAACAACAAAAAAACTAGTATTGAAATTTTAATTTTGCAATTTTAATTTTGTCTTTAAAAATGTTTAAATAAAATAAAAATAAAACAACTCTTGCTTTTTGGCACCTTGTCCATGCACAAAACTAAAAGGAAAATGGTTGAATTTTTCTGAATATTTAAACAACATCATCCATTCAGAATGCATCATCCCTGACACATAAAGAGTTAATAATCAGCTCCTCATCAGACTGATAATGATGCAATGGCCTCTAGATGTAATGGAAGAGGGAAACATCTAAAACATACAGGACACCGGCCCTGGAGGACTGCAGTTTGACACCCCTGTACTAGAGGGTCAAGTGTGACAGGGCTGAAATTGCCAGGGACTTTTAGATGCATGTTTTATATTTTTTTATTAACTTATTGTGTTTTTATTTGCGTTGTTTTTAAATGCATGTTTTATTGGGTTGTTTTTAATGTGTGCAAATACTGCCCTGGCATGCGAGGTCCCCTATTGTCCCTGAACGCACCACTGAGACAGCACCGGCGGCAAGCAGCCGACAGCAGCAGGTGTAGCGCATCAGCATCAACGGGGAAGGAAGTAAAAGGAGCGCGAGCGGAAGGAGCTAGGAGAGAGAGGGAGCGAGAGAAGGAGCGGAAAAGGACGAGGTGCGAGAAAGGGAGACAGAGCGGCCACATTCAGCTAGCATGTGCTAGCATGGAGGACCACGAGCCAGCAGAGCATACTGGCGAGACGACGGATGCCCGGCGCGCGAAGCGCAGCAGTATACCCGCCGGGCGAGAACACTCCAGCCTTTGGTCGGTAGGTTGCCCCCGGTCAGGCAGATTGACGGCCGGAGTAGCAGGGCCGGGAGTGGACGCTCGGAGGGTGGCAGCAGGAAGGAGCCGGGTGCCGGAGATGCGTGGTCAGCCCCACCAGGGTCGGTGGACGCGGAGAGACAAGGTTTGGAGGAGCTGCCCTACAGAGGACTAACGATTAAAGAACAGCGGTAGCTGGACTGGTTGGCATCACCCACTCTCTTTGTTTTATTGTATTTTAACTGTGATTTTATGTAAGTAAATTAGTTAACAGTTTTTACTTGTTTTTAATTCTGCTCACCCCGATCTAAAAGAACCTGCGTAGAACCTGTATAGCATTATTAAGAGTCCTAGAGCTCTTCCAAATCTCTAGGTGGTGTTGTCGGCTTTTAGTTTAAGTACTTTTAAATATTTTAATTGGGATAACTTTATTAGTTTTTAAAGAACAATTTTAATTTTAGAGGTTTTTAAAGGGCAAGTTGCCAGACTCGCCACGGCACATAATTTCAGCACTGGGTCCAGCTTCACCACTGCACACAAGTGAAGCTTTGCTTATTTGCACACAGGCTTGGCCATGAGGCTTCGAACAACCCACTCTCCTCCACTGAACTTCCCCATCACTTAAGCACACTGCACTTTAGAGTTGACTCTATTTTTAACCCCCATTTTTAAAGACTTTTAATCAATATGCGCAATAAAATTTGAATTTTCTATAAAAAAAGATCTGGGCTGTCTGTGCTTTGTCCACCTTTTTAAACTGGTTGACCAGAGTAAAGAACTACGGGCGTTACACAAGCATGGAGGATTTTGGTTTAGACTTAATGATAGACTGATACAATGCTGATGGTACAATGGACTTTTCAAAAACAGGTCTGAAAGAGACGGTGCAAAACATTGACTAGAACTGGAGCCTTAAGGGCCTCATTTGGGATTTGTTCTATACCCACCGCCTTATTTGGTTTAGCTACACAGGAGACTTTTTCCACCTCATCAACAGTTATATCTGTGTTTAGCAAATGACTCTGTCCCAATGTAATATTTGACATTTCACCTTCTAAGTTACTTTTCAATAAACACACTTGCTGTAAAAAGTCAACATCAAATGGTGATTGATCACAGCCATAGAGGGCGTTGTAATCGTTCTCCCATTTTAACAAAATTATGTCTCTTTGAAAGCAAACCTCTCCATTGGCTGTAATAATCTCCATAGGAATTAACTTGTTTTTTTAGGTTCTAGTTTGTGAATTTCCCTCCAAAATAGCTTGGAGTTTGACTATAAATTATGTACCTGAAGGCTTTGTCCTTGTTTAAATGCCTTTTGACCAGAGGACAACTGACATTTTTTAAATTCATTGTATAAACTTATTTTTCCATTTCTATCTTTAGCTCTAGATATTGTTTCTCAGCTGCCCTGACCTTTGTCCAGAGAGTACTTCATTTTATTCCAATACGGTTGATTTGTTTTATATTTTGTTCAAGATCCCCTTTTACATTGTTTCCTATTTCTTTATGTAAAATGACACAGAACATTCCATAGACATTTTCCATGTTTTCCTGTGTTTTACTGGAATGATCACATGATGCAAAGACCAAGAAGACAGAGACTTTTGTCAAAATAATTCACAAAAAAACAACTGCCATTTTATACAGGAAGCAGCAGAGAAATGTAACGCGCTATGAAGACATCAAAAGATCCATCTTCTAGCAGTGAAATCTCGCAGGATGATATTTCACTAGAGTTACGACAATCCTGCCTAGAACAACAGTCAATGGAAACACGTTCAAAGTGCAAATATAGTTTGTCAAATTTTAGGAAGTCAAGCAGTCGAGCTGAGAACCAGGTCTTGAACCAGATGGCATAAATACTAGTGTAAAAGTCCTTGTCAATACCAAGACCTTTAATGTTTTGGGTTTAATTTGGCCTGATTTGATATTTGTCAGTTGTGTCTGTTTCACTTTTTTAATATTTTTTTTGTCTATTCCTATAATTGCTAAATGAAAAAAAAAAATTAACTGGTTACAAAAATAATGGATGTAGCTCCAATCACCATGTATAAGCATAAAGGTTAAATGCAATATTCATGTTTATTATACATGTTTATTATAGTACATTTATGTGCCCTTTTTCTTAGAGTCTGTTTTGTATTGGGATCATTTTCTGACATGATCAGAGTCATTTATTACACTAGTGTTTACTGGTAGCTAGTAGTAAGAGGAATAGCGTTTAACTTGCTGAATGACCTCAAAATGAGGCATCATGGCTCAGTGGTTAAAACTTCACTTCTGCTTTACAGCTTGATGGCTCCACATTCAATTCCCTACTGTGTAGAGTTTGCACATTCTCTTTGTGCTGCACAAGTTTCCTCCAAGGCCTCCTGTTTCTCCTGCCATTGAAAACAGGTATTTGCAGTTTTATCCTCTGGTGTACAGTGTCCTTGCATGTCCTGAAAGGCGATTATAGTTACAATGTATTATTACTGTCGGTTAACTCTCTTGTCAGTCCCCTTGACTTAGGTAGTGAGGCAGATCTGGTGTGGACTGTTGAGCATCTTTAATAATCGTTTAGTTAGTTTAGGTCCAAATGTGTTGCAGTAGAATTTCCTTACAGGGATAATAAAATGAGTTAACCATCAACACCAACCAGTGTCATTCATCTGCATTAGTGTGTTGGTAGTCTCCCTTATGTTAAAGGACCACTGTAGAAATGCAACTACAGCCTGAAAAGGGAACATTTTTACAAAGACTGAAGTCATTTCATTCTACTACAAACCATACGTGTTACTGGCACAACTTCTCTCCTGTCTTTTGTCATAGCATCCTGTACTGTACTTAATACCCAAGACCTAACCAAACAACAAAGAATATAAACCTTTGGAGGGTGACAAATGTATCTATAGTTCTGTCACATGCAAACACAGTGTGGAGGGGTACAACTAGATTTACTACAGGAGCAGAATCGAGCCACTGAGGGAGAAACTATTTCTCTACAAAAAGTCATTGAGGCAACAGACAATCATTTAGAAATGGAGAGAACTAACAATGTTCTAATTGTTCTCATCTCACAGACTTCATGGAAACACAAACATACATGGATCTTACACATTTAACAATTAAAATACAGTGATGCAAGGTAAAAATATTCCATTGTGTCATGCACTAAATGGCCTCATGGATGAAAAGCTCTATAGAATAATCAATCACAGCTTGTATATATAAACATATGTGCCTATGATTTAGCCACGGGAGTAAATCAGCGATACTTTTCCAGATAAACAGGATGAAGGGGTGATTTAGACATCTGTGACTGGCTGTGTGGATTCTGAAGCTTGTTTGATATACTGCAGGATGTTTGGAAGGCTTTGCCATGAACCGTTGTTTCATAAACAAAACCACTCAGCACTCTGGGTATACATTATTCTCTGGTGGAGAAATGCAGCTCGGCCATTCACAATCACGCCACGCCTGGTTCACCTAAATACACCATTAACTTTATACAAACAAAGAAATGTTTACTTGTGAGGGGTTAGAAGAGTTTAGAAACATGTTGAGCTGATGTATGATGGTAGAGACTGAAATGCAGCATTTAAAAACAGTCGAATCAACAGACAGCTACCGCTGCGGTGATCGTTCACTGCTGACTAAGGATACTGGTGGATGTCTTGGCATGGTAGCAGAATGGGAAAGCAGCAGCTCATCAGTGGGGAAGAGAAGATGCGCTCTCTCCCCATATGATGCTTCGCTGCTTGGGGTTTAATACATGTTGAGTGGACAGAGATTTAGTGACTTGAGTGGCTCAATCCCGGCTTAATGTTGTACAGGTGCAAGTGTGCTTTTAGATTATACTCACCTCAGGGCAGCTGGCAGCATTCAGCCTGTTAGAGTCAGCAGGGGAATCACTTTGACACTGTGGCACAAGAATGAGTGGTAACAGAAAACCACGATGGTAGAAACATTGAACATTTACTGACAAATATTTAGACACAACCCTTTTAGAAAAATCCATGTCAGGCTTTTTACAGCCACTTTCAGTATCATGTCCTCTTCATGGATAAGTAAGTTGGAGTCATGTGACTAAGATGACGTCACGATTTCAGCTGGAGGGCAGGAAGTAACCATGGAGAATTCCACTATGGAAGAAACCATTGAAGAGAGTGTTTATTGTACAGATTTAGATCCAGTGTCCAAATACAGATACAGTTAGTTAAAAATGTATTGGACGTGACCCGTATCTTATGAAAATTAATGAGTTTTTGACAGAACCCAAAGATTTTCTAACATTCTCTGCAGTGTATATTACTAACTACCTGCTCCTGCAGACATCCTACTACACCAGCAGCAGATGAAAGACTAGAAAAGTTTGGAGACATAGAACTTTTTTGTCAGTGGGTGAGCCCATGACCTCTGTACCAAAACCTCTCAGCAATAATTATAAATTGTTCTTCGTCAGAGTGAGTGTTTTATTTGTAAAGATGCAATGTCAAGATGTATTGCATGTTTGTTTTCATTACTCACTGCTAGCTGCTAACGGTAGTGACCGATGTAAATAAACATGCAACACATCTTGATGTGACTAGATAAACCATGTTACAACAGTGTAAATGAACATTTAATCACAACCTAATGATATATAGCACATTCACAAAAAAAGTTAGCTTTGGAACATACCTCTGATGAAGTGGTCACTGCAGACACAGGCATTAGCAGACTGCTTCTCCTGACAGCAAATGCAGATTTAAAATCCACTTTTTACAGTGTTTTTCTGTGAACTTTTTCCATTGTTTACATTTGTGAGTGACAATCTTTGGTACTGTAAAAAAAGTTGCTTTTCCTTCTCTCGATTAGAACACCAGTTGTAGTGTTCAGCAGATTTCTTGCGTTTTTTTGCCAAGTCTTGTCTTAATTTTTCCCCTTTTTCTGTTATGAACGCAGTACTCTGTGTCCTGTAAATGTTTTATTTTTGTGAGTCTTATGTAGTTTCTGTCATTGTGAGTGTCTGGGCTTTTATTTTGTTATGTGGGTTCTTGTCACTCATTCTGACTTTACTTCCTGTCACCTGTGTTGTTCCGCCCCTTGTTAATTTTCCCTCATGTGGAACACCTGTCTGGTTAGTATATATTCCCTCATGTGTCTTCACTCGGTGCGAGTACGTCTGCTATCCCCATGCAACCTACGAGCGTTTTTTCTTCTCTGGTTTTCTGGTATGGACTCTGTTTTTCTGGTTTTCTGGTACTTGGTTTTTGCTTGCCCCTTGTCTGTCTGTGTTTTGGATGTGTTTTGTGTATGACCTTTGGCCTGGATTTTGGACCTGGACTCTGCCTTGCCCCCCTTGGAATTGATGCTCTCTTGGCCCTCTGGACAGACCTATTTCTGGCATACGGTAACTGTGTTGTGGATTACTATTCTGTTTATTCTGATTACCTGGTTCTGATCATTGACTGTCTGACCCTGCTTTTTGTCCCAGTGGCTGTTTTACTTGAGGCCATTATCCCCAGACGGAGGTCCTGGAGAGAACAAGTGTTGTGTTTATTAGGGATTTTGTCATTAATAAATCCTCTTAAATTTGATCTTGGGTCTGTGATAGGGTTGTCAAAAAAATCGATTTTAGATACTAAATCGATATTGACCTTGGTATCTAATTAGATACTAAGTTGCTGGAAAATCGATTTTTGTTTTTATGGCGCGTCGCAGCTTTTTTGTAGCGGGTAACGTTAAGAATTGTAAACAGGCATCAACGCGGTCAGCTCTGGCACAGCCGTAATGCCGGCTTGTAAATTATAGTCTCTTTTTTTCCTCCAGCTGCTTCTGACAGCACACGGGATGACGCCAGTGCGACCACAGACGTATACACTATTTCTATAGGTCTGTGATTGGGACCATCCGATGCAACTTTGCTTTTAAAGGTCTCGATATAGTCGAACGTTTATGCGCGCGTGCGGCAGCCAGGCGGTAGCGCATAGTATCACGTTACCACCACGGAGGCCACCGTGAGCATGTCAGCCTATCATTTTTGACGTGCGCGCTGCTAGTCCCGTATGGCAAGCCAAAGTGTTCACATAGCCACGCGTTGTCTTTATTATATCACGCGTTCTAGCACGCGCACTGGCGCGCTATCACGCGTTACAGGATGCGCTCTGGTACGCGCACTGGCGCGCACAATGGCATGCGTTCTAGAACGCGTTCTGTAACGCAAGGCAAGGCAAATGTATTTGCATAGCACATTTCATGTACAGGACAACTCAAGGTGCTTTACACAAAAACAGAAACAGAAGAAAATTAAAATCATAAAGATGCATTAAAATACAATTAAAATCAGGACATAAAAACATTTTAAAGCAAATAATAATCTAAGTAAAAGCTCCAGTGAACAATAATGTTTTCAGGCCCGATTTAAATGAACTGACGCGTGATATAATAAAGACAACGCGTGGCTAAGTGAACACTTTGGCTGCCATAGTCCCGCAAGGGGTCCGCGGTGGTCACATGATGCAATACGCTGCCACCTGCTCGACCATAAAGAGTCTTGCAGTTAGCACTGCAGAAGGGCTTGAGCAAAAAGATAGGCCTACCTTAACTTGCCAAGAGATAGACATGCATTTATTCTGCACCCGCACTCACTACCTTTTTTTAACAGTCCATGGAGGACATTTTAAAAGGAATCCCTCACATCTCCAGTATCGAAATTAGTATCGAGTATCGAGTATTATCCTTAGTATCGGTATCGAGTTGGAAATTTAGTATCGTGACAACCCTAGTCTGTGAGTCTGCATTTGGGTTCCATCACATTCCAGTATCGTGACATTTTCTGATTATTTTTGGAGTGAATCTATACATTATTCACTTGTATTTGATTATTTGAAAAGATGAAAAACATAAAAATGTGAAACAGACATGTCTGAAACTTGTCTTTATTCCAGGACCAGCTACAACAACAATCAAAAAAAGTTTAAAAGTAAAAGGATATATAAAAAAATATCTCAGCTGATGTACGAACTTTTACAAAATCACATATTTACAAATCAAAGCAAATCAGTTTGTACCTTTTTTTTCATGTGCGATGGGTTGGCACATGGATTTTTATGAATGCAAACCTTTAGTAGAACCAGTTTTGTATGTACAAGGGTTGGGGTTTCTTGCACCTGGCACCACTTGTTGTTTTACCTCTGCCAATGAGGTTATGTTGTCGGTGAGTTTGTTTGGCTTTAAGCAACATTACTCACAACATTATAGATGGATTTTGATCAAATTCTCAGGATGTATTGGGAGTGTCACATGGAACAAATGATCCAGACAAGATCTTGGATTCTGGATCCGGACAAGATTCTGGATCACTTTGAAATGTATTCCCCATTTACCACAATGGAAAATTTCAAAGTGATCCAGAATCCAGGATCTCTTCCAGATCACCACCAAATGTTAATCATTTGTTCCTTGTGACACTTCCAATACATCCATAACTTTTTAAGTAATGTTGCTGACAGACAAACTCCAGCAAAAACATAACCTCCTTAGCAGACCTCTATTCATCCGAAGAAGGTAGGTCTGCCTTGGTGGAGGTTTGCGCTGTCAAGAGTGCTTTTCTAGTTATTTCTATGTTGTAAAGTCTTGACATATTTTGACATCAGTGTATCTTCATTGTCATATCAAGTACAATGAAACTGAGGTATTTGACATAAAATAACCCAGACAGACATAGGCAGTAATTTTGGTGGTACAAATGTATTTTACATTAGACTGGATAAAAAGGTTGAGTACTGCATTTGCTCATGATATCACACCCTGACATATAAAGGGCAGGAAAAGTGTGAAAATGTGAATCATAAAGTGAATGAACAGTAGCCAGAGGTTGGTCATGGGAAAAAGTGAAACTGCAGATTATTTCCACACAGTTTAACATTTAGGTTATTTCCAGACCAGATTAAAGTGGTCTACAAGTAAAATGCTTCTGGAATAAAAGTAATTAAATGTTCCCACATGTGTGTTACCGATAAAGAAAAGTCAAGTCTTAAATGCTGGTTGGATGAAGTTTCCAAGATACGTCTGGGGTCAAAATGTGAAATTCTTAGAATGAACAAAAGAATAGGTTTTAGTCCAAAGGAATATTGGTCTCAGATCTACCAGATCTACTTCAAAACACTGTCTGCACGTTATGATCCCTTTACTTTAAAGGTTCTTTCTAGTGCAATATTTATAAATCTGTTGTATACATGTACATAAACAACCATATATGTGAAATAATTTGCTAAAAACATGAGCTAACCAACACTTTTGTCATTTGTTTTCCGATTCATCTTATTAAAGTATGTAAGATTTAGCACATTTAATGTCTGAAAAAGATACGTTCTAAAAATACAATAAAATTGTATAGCAGTGTTATGGATGCAGTATTAAAGGGATAGTTCACTAGTTTTCACAAAAATGTATATAGAATCATCATCTTTACCCGGGTGCACCCACAGTGACCCCGACATTGTAATGTGAGTCGAGTTCTGGTGCGGTTTTGGTCAAAACGAAAGTAGTCCCGGCAGGTTTCCTGAGGTCACGTAAATATAACATGTTTCTTCTCAAAACAATATGTTTGAATGAGTGATTTATTTGCATAACAAAACCATCACAGAACAAAAACTCACACCTCGTAATTGCTTGGAGCTACTTTCTATTAATAACAATCAATGTTGTGCGCTTTAGAAAACTACTTTCATCAGTTGCTCGGCAGTGTTTACGCTGCTACGTGCAGGTCACTGCGGCCGCACCAGAGTAAAGACGCTGATTTGATACGAATTCATGTGAAAAATAATGAACTATCCCTTTAAGAAGGTGGTCACATACTGGGCTGTGGGTTATACAACTAAAAACCTTTTCAGTGTTACTAATTAGATATTTTATATTGCAATAAAATAACCATCATGCTGTGCAGAGTTAATTGGTGATTTCAATATGTTCAAACCACTTTCAGTCTATTAACCCTCAATTATCCCTTCTGAAAAATAGCTACTGTCCAATCTCATTTTATAAACAGTAACGAGGCACAGGGGCCATGTCAAGCTTTCACAATTAGTGAAGGTGAGGAGGTGTGTGATGGAGCTCATAGATATCAACCTTTGCATGTATAATGAGTTAATGTGTTGCCAATGATTAATGTATTCTGTTTAATCAACCAGACAGGACTACACACACACACACACACACACACACACTCACTCACTCACTAATGTCATGTAGATTCTACCAAGCAATTTATGTTTCCATGGGTGTTTATAATATCTGACATGGATGCTGTAAGTCTGTATGATACATTACGAACCAAAACACACTCACAGCCTATTGGTTCATTACTGACCATGGACATAAACAGACTAAAAATTACATGTGTATTGTAGTGAACATTTTAAGGTTTTTTTTTCCCCCTCCCATTGTTACATAATACAGTGATGATAGGACATTTGATACAGCAAAAATGCAAAAGCTACCTTTATTATTTTAACAGGGTTGAAATGATCATACTCTTTTTTTTTTTCAAATAATCCAAAAATATAGGAAATGTATACACCACCTTTACACACCAAACAACTGAACTAAATGTGTTGGTGACTATTTAGCTTTATTTTTTATTTTTTTTTATTATTTATTTAGACCTCTGACACTATGACAAGAAGCAGCACAAACTATTTGAAAACATCTGTGTAATGAATGGTGGCACATGGTAGACTTCACTCATATTCTGTTAGACATCTCTGAATAATATTGCATCTAATTCCCCACTGGTTCTGTGATGAGTGCACACAACACATTGGTATATTTGTCGTCATACACACATCCCCTACAGAAAACATTAATCAGTCATAGTAATACACATCTTAATAGTTCTGCTCATTCATGGTCTACCTGTGCTGCTGCCATCTTGGCCCCTCCTCCTCCTCCTCTAAGCTTGGGGGTTGAACCAGAACAGGTGAAGCAGCTGCCTTTTATGGTAAGGATAAATCCCAGCCTTACCATGTGTACTCTGAGTGAAGGGGGATTTTCAACTGTGTGGAATAATTAAGGTAATTTTTGTGTGTGTGTGTGTGTGTGTGTGTGTTCACTGAAAATAAAAGCAAGGTATGCAGTATTTGTGACTCCAGCCATGTCACAAAAAAATCAATTTTGAATGGAACACATTTTTGTGACAATCTGACATATGTTGAACACAAACTGGTATAAAACATCAGAAATGAAATGCCATAAATTGTATATTATCTAAATAAAAGGGTTAAAGATGGGTTAAGTGCAAAGGGAGGTCACACTAAATGCCTTTTAACCTGAAATTTTCCTGCTCTACATATTAAATATATCCAGATTGGATCTAATGCATATGCATATATGTGAACATTTGAACTTTAATAATAAAAAAATAAGAGGAATTAAAACAGCAACCATTATGTTGGCCTCTGACTTTTCCATAGTAATATTGAACAGATGTTTTAATGAAAATATCACATTTTTGTGATACTTCTGAAATAATCAGAGAAAGGAGTACGATCTGCATTTAGAGCTATTCCCATAACCATAACACACCATCTGTTCACCATCACCCACCACTAGTTTAGTTTACACTTATTCACAAAAACAGGAAAACAGGTCTGGAACTAGTCTTTTTTCAGGTACATGGTATTTATTCACCATCAAATTATACACATAAGGCCTTTGTGTGTGTGTGTGTGTCTTACTGTAGACACCTGTGTCCTCCAGATTTTTCCCTGGGGTGGCAGAGGTGGGGCAATGAGTCCAGACAAGGGGTGGAGGGGGCAGTTTATGGATGAAAAATAACTCACTGGGTAGGGCAGGACATTTTAAATAGGGCAAGATGTTTTTTGTTTTTTTTTAAAGTAGTCATAAATAGCCAGGAATGAGAGTAAATATGTTTCGGGTCAATAAATCACTAAATTATATGAAATTTTTAAAAAAGAATGGATATTTTAATTGAAAATGTTTAATTTAAATTAATTTTTTTTGTACATGAGTTTGTTTCTTGCTCATGGGGAATGTTTGTGGACAGTTAAGGCAGTGAGAACTATGTGTTTGAGGGAACAGTACTGTTTATGATCGATTATTATAGTTTGTTTTTTGTCATCATTGCCAAAAAATATTTTCTGTTGTATTGTTTATTTCATTTTTTTTGTTTAAATGCTCAAAAGAAAGTTTATAGATCATTATTATTATTATTGATGTTTTTGATTGTGTGTTACTTGATTTGTATAGATTTTTTTTTCTAAATGTTCGAAATACAGATTATATTATATATAAAGAAATACTATTGAAAATAAAATGGGGTAACAGAATAAGATATTCACAGGAGCAAATGCCCCTTGGTGCCACCCTGTAGAACTGCCTCTGCTGTAGATCAATTATGAAGATACTATAACGCCTCCAGTCCTTTCTGTACACCTTTTCCTGCATGTGGATAAATCTGTGTGCCATTGCTCAAACAGGACGGATTCTAGTGCTAGACACACACACACACACACACACACACACACACTACAAACTACTTTCATCATTTGTTTGGCAGTGTTTCTGGCTGCTACGTGCAGACACATACTGTTTTGAAAAGAAACATGTTTTGTTTTGTTGACCCCAGGAAACCTGCCGGGACTACTTTCACTTTGACCAAAACTGGTCCAGAACTCGACTCCCACTGTCGGGGGTAAGTGACTGTGGGTACACCAGAGTAAAGACACTGATCCCATATGAATTCATGTGAAAAATAGTGAACTATCAAACTATCAAAGGAAAAACCAAAGACAAAACTAGACAAATAACAAACATAAAAACTCTTCAAGACAAGACTGGGACTGGCTTGGTTCTCTATAAAAAATTAAAAAAAGAGGAACTAGCAACAGACAAGGGAAAATACTGACTATTTACACACACATAATGACAGAGCTACAACAAGACACAGGTGACACATATCAGGACCAGGAACAATCAGCACACACATGGGGAAACAAGGGTAAAGGTCAGACTAGACAGAACACAAAAGGAAATCTACCAAAATAAACAGAAAGTGACAGACAAACAGAAACAAAACACTAACTAATACTTTATAATTTCCTGGATATGACACTTAAAAACAAGGTTGGTTCATCTCTGGGTTTGTTGTGTACAAACAGCATGAAATTGCTAAAAACCACAGCACAGTGGCACATCATTTATTTTTTAACATTTCTTTCTGCAGACAAATGTTTTGATTCAACATTCATGAAAATAAAAAACTAAAGATTTCCCTGAGACAGCAGCATGCATCATTCAAAAGGGAAAAATAATGTTGTG
This sequence comes from Siphamia tubifer, assembly GCA_020466265.1. Classification (NCBI taxonomy): domain Eukaryota; kingdom Metazoa; phylum Chordata; class Actinopteri; order Kurtiformes; family Apogonidae; genus Siphamia; species Siphamia tubifer. The sequence goes on from CM035785.1 coordinate 33,015,060, forward strand.
GATGACTTTCACGACTGTAAATAATCCTGAAAATAAGAGTATTGTAAAGGAATAAAATATCATACAGTGTAACAGGGTAGGTTGAATAATAATAATTCAACCTATCCCGTAATAAAATAATATCAGTTGAATAATTTTCAACAACAGTTATGTAAAACAAATACACTCATGCTAAACAAGTACAGAATTCAGTATCAACACAAAACTATATTTCTCTACACAAACAACCCAAATGTCCAAATGTCTGTATAGTTGATAGTATTTTATTAGTATGAGTATTGTTCCTTATATGGGATAAAGTTATTATTGTCAGGGTGCGGACCCGACTCTCAGTGTCCTCAGCATTGGTCCAAAAGCAACTTATGGGTACCATAGGTGGGAATAAAAAAATTTTGAGTCATGGGACAGGTGCAAGGTAGAGCTGACGCAAAACTCTCAAAACACAGACCTTCATTTTGAACTTTCTCATGGATAAGTTAAAAGGGGGCGGAGCTAGGGTTGGCAGCTCTGTCACCGGCTGGTGACCCAATCGAAACTCGGTTCAGATGACATTGCAAAGTGTGTTCAGGGTGGAGACACCCAAGAAAATATTGTTGTAGCAATTGTCCGACATATCGGGTGGTCAGTCCAGCTGATAGGTCAACGTGTTCAGTCCACCCGCGTCAGGGACCAGGCTATGGCATTGAGGGACAGAAGCCAACCAGAAATCACTGTTGTTTGGGAACAAACTAATCTGTGACTATGAGGCAGGAACCAGCTGGAAGCCAGAATGTCTTGGCGTAAATGTAAACAAGTAGAACTGAGGCCTGGCACAAATCAACACACGTAAGTGGAGGGAACCTGAACACAAACAGGACCGCTTTGAACTCCACCTGGGGTGAGGGAATGGACCTTCAGAAGAAATATTACCAAATGATGTGTAAACAAAAGGACATTAGACATTAGGCTGCTGATCAGCGCTGATCAATTGTGTATTTTACATGTGATGTTAATAAAGCTGCAAAAACCTAAAGCTGTGATGATCTGGACCCGATTGTCTCGCCTCAATTTATCCTTGAAGTAGGACCCAAGCTAGGGCTTTCAAAATGAACCGAGTAAGCTTTCATTGTCAAATTTTTGATTTTTTTTTTGAGAAATGGGACATTATTATTTTGCTTGTGGGTCAAACTGAACCAAAGACCAGCGCTGATCTTTATGTACTTTACCTCTGAATGTAAATAAACCTTGAACCTGAGACCAACCGCTCCTTTTGGGCTGGGCTCCAGTTTATATTGAGTTTGGATCCACCTTTGTAGCTTTCATCAAAGAACCGAACATTTTCTTCCATATACTTGCAGGTTACTTTATCATTGTGCTTCACCAAAACACTACTTAAGTCTGCTTTATTGCTGGAAAACAGATCCACCTCTATTCACAAGCACTTTAAATATTTTAGCTGTCCAGGAACAAATTCCAAATTAGTAGCCATAGGCCTCATGTTTTATGAAAATAACTTTTTGAACTTTTGCATAATTTACAACTCTCTTTGGGATGCTATAGACATACCTGCGCTCTGGCTTTGCCCTGGACAGCTGTGGAAAAATCTGCCTTCCTCTGCAGTACAGTGTACGGTAATGGAAATACACTTGTAACCACTGACATCATTACAGCGAACAACTACATGCCATCATCTGTTTTGGCCTGAAGCAGCTGCAGGACATGATCTGTGAATGTGAAATAGTGACTACACCTGTTAAACAAAGAGATGTCAGTATTTTAAAGTTAGTCAAAGTATTGATTTCTTTTCTTTGTACCATTTTTATGACTGGGTTTGTTTGTGCATTGAGCGTTTTTAATCTTTTCACCTCAGGAAATGTTTTAATAGTGTTTGGTATATCTGAAATTAAACAAAAGGAGAAAAAAAAGTCATGATTCTTTCCCTCTCTTGACTTCTGTCTTCTCTTTGACCTGACCTCTACCTCTTATTTAACCTTCCTGGTGAATGTTTACACCAGCCTGTAATGAAAGGCAGCTTTTAGGGGCGCACTGCTTTTCCTCTGTCAATCCATGGCAAATTGGGATTCTTACACAAACATCTGAATGTTCAAAACAACATCATCTCCCTGACAGTTTGGACCTCAAACCCCTCCCCTTATTTGAGTGAAAGGTCAAGTCAAGTGTCAAGTTTGCAAGTATGCTTTTGTCAGGTTAATGAGATTCAATGCCTCAGGGACCAACTATAGTAACCTAAAAGAGCCACTTTCGGAGGAGTTACTTAGGTCAGTTATTTATTTATTTATTTATTTATATTTATGTTATTACCTCAGCCAAAAAGGTATTAAATTTGAGTCTGTTTGTGTGTCTGTCTTTCAGTAGGATTCCGCAAAAAGTTCTGAATGGATTTTGATAACATTTTTAGGATGTGTTGGAAGTGTCAAATGATTAAATGTTGTGGTGATCTGGAAGAGATCCTGTATTCTGAATCACTTTGAAATGTATTCTCCATTTACAGTAATCCAGGATCACCACCAACATGTAATCAATTGTTCCTTGTGACACTCCCAATACATCCTGAAAATGTGATCACAATGCATCTATAACCTTTCGCGTAATACTGCTGACAGACAGACAGACTCAAATTTAATACATTTTTGTAACTAACTCTATGTAAATGGACTGCACTTGTATAGTTTATTTTCCACCTCCATGGTGCCCAAAGCGCTTTCCATTAGCCTCACATTCACACACACACACTCATACACCAGTAGGTTTCTAAGGTTCTGTCTGTACTGGGAGTGTCTTGCCCAAGGACACGTCAACATGTGGACAGCCAGAGCTGGGAAGTGAACCACCAACCTTTCGGTCATAGGACGACCCACTCTCCCAACTACCAACAGCCGCCCATGTATCCGTGTTTCCACACTGGATCTAAATCCGTACAATAAGGACTCTCTTCAATGGTTTCCTACATCGTGGCGTTCTCCATGGTTACTTCCTGTCCGCCAGCTGAAATCACCATTGTCACCATAGTCACGTGACTGAAACTTACCTATTGACTTAGTTTTTGAGCCAACATCCTCACCCTCTGTGTACAATAGCTTCAAAATGGAGTTCATGTCAAACAGAATTCCTCCAAGTTTGTTTCTTGACATTGTTGTCAACGCCAACACAAACTTCCCAGATGCACACACTCAGCTATGACTATTACTAAAACTTTTGCTCGTTTGTCACTCGCATCACATAACAGGACACAACATGACTGGAATTCCTCTTTCCTGGATTAATTTGAAGAAACTGGTAGATATGGAATGTTGCTATGTAGAAGCCATTTTTATGCTGCTCAGAGGGAAGTGTTGAAAACAAAAATATAAATAATTCAGTGGTGAATTTACACACCGATAAGAGTTTTCTGGGGGAGCAGCACAAGCATTGTTCTGAATTCAAGATTCATAAACATTCACTGGTTTTAATTATCAACATAATGAAACTGTTTCAGTGATGATTATTCACACTAGTAATGTGACAACAAATGTATTCAGTGCTAAAACAATGGATTTTTTTTTAAATTTATGTGTACCAAAATAAAAAGGGGTACTAAAATGATGACGTTGCCCCCACTGAGAACTTACCCAGATGATGATTTTTAATGCTTGTGCATGTGCTCATCCAAAATGCTTAATATCTGCTAATAATTGAAAATTTCTCAGCTTTTCAACAAATGTAATGTTATAGTAATGTGTTTTTCAGATGCATCCATAGTGTCTTCTGCAACATTGACTCCGTAATAAAACATATGTAATTTAACAAATGACAGTAGTTGTATAATGACAATTAACCCTTTGATACATAATGGTCACTACAGTGGACAGTTCTTCTACAGCTGTTCTCCTGTATATTTTTGATTTTGTTATTTTAGTTCCATATTACGCTAAGTTCATACGGAGACAATGAAAACAGAAGATGCAAAAGTGGCGTCTCATCTTCAGTTTTTCATCTGCATTTAGATGAGTTTATATAAATACGCAACAGTAGGTGAAATACGATTGGATAGTCATGCCAGGCTGGTAGGTGGTACTGTGATAGACCGCAGACATGTCCTTTTCTGTTTTTGACATATGTAATTGTACACCTGCTATGGTATGTGTGTAATGTCCCGTACATTTACTAGAGCTGCTACTGCTAATGCTAATGTAGCTGGAAGATCTGTGGGATCCAAGTTGTCCCACATGCTTTCTTTATCTGCTCTGTGTATGAATGTAATGTGAAAGTGTATGTGGCGTGAACATATGTGACATAAAGACACACGCAACATGAACATGTGTGTTTCTTGCCAATTAGACAGAGATGCAACTTAAACATGCCCCACTCTGGAAGGAGTCTTCAGATTGGTGTGTATTCACGTCGGACTTTGGTGTCACCAACATGGGGTTAAGCAAATTTGAAGTAGCAATAGCATCTACAAGAGAAGACGGCTCCACAGTAGCTGCTGCATGAACTTAAAAAAAAAAAAAATGGCGGAGCAAACTGGTTCAAGTGATGGCACGAAACCTAGCTGGATGCTACTCTGGGATGGTAAACACACACAGAGCGAGAGGGGAGGGGGGAGTGTTCCTTTATGCATTTTGAGCCAATCAGAGACACCTCATCACAGCGTCATGGACATGTATGAGGAAGTACCGACAAACTCTGTTGTTCAACCTCAAGTCATTTTTCTACCATCCAAAAACAGCTGGAAACAAAACAATCCAGACGTTTTTTTTTTTGTTTTTTTTTTAATAGAACCCACACACAATGTATTCAATAACAATGGAGAACACAGAAAAATGTATGAATTAACCATGGAATGACAGCTTTAAGAAAAAAAAATCTTGACTAAGGTTCTCATAATCCATGTATCAAATAATAATAATATATTTTGCCATGAATGTCATGTTTTGTTTTTTTTCAGTTTTCTTCACTTAAACATTTTGATGTAATTCAGTTAGTTAAATATAAAAAAAAAAAAAAAAAACCCTGCTTTTCACTGCAAACATTTTAAGGATAATATTCTCAAATATGCTGATGAATCACTTGGTTAAATGTAGAAAACATTTATTTGGATGTCACCACAAAAAATAGTGCCTAAGTGCATGTGTGTGGAAGGTTTTGTTTGTTAATTCTCGGAGCGTGTTATATCCTGCTGGGGTTTACCCAAGAGGCTGTGTGTACTGTAGCAAACATGATGCGTAACAGGTGTGAGGCGGTGAGGAGGGGGCACGGTCACAGCTGTCCCTGTAGACACCGGTCACGTCCTCCCCCATCTGCCTTCCCCCCTAAGTCGCACCCAAAGCTCCTAAAAGCCTGTATGTGTGTACATGTTCATGTATGTGAGCCTATGCCAAGTGTCAGCACCTCTCTATCCACAGCCCCCCCTCCCTTCCCCCTCCACCTCTAATACCCTGTAGGTACCCGAGGATACTGAACACATGTGGCTTTGGCCATGTGTCCATTTGACAAAGAATTATCACGCCTCAGTGCCTTGCTTCAGCTGGCAGCACTTCAACCTTCATGGTGGTCATTAAAGATAGGAGGAATTCATTCAAATTATATTCTTCAAATCTGACACTAGTTTAAGCACATATACTGAAATAACTTAGAAGAAAAAGTGATGAAATTATAGCAGGGCTGTTACATTTCGCTGGCCTTTATGTGTCTGACGTGCTTGACTTTCTCCATGGGTTATTAATTTTACTTGCTTGTCACAGAAATACAGGATAAAGTTCATTATCTGAATTCATGCCATGTTCACATGTACCTGGGACACTAGCAGAGTATATTTTTAGTGAACATTCTACAGTCTAGATCAGTTTGAAGGCCAATAATGAACTCATAAACAAACATATGGCACTGTTCTAAACAACAGAATTTCCAGCTACAAACAAGAGGATATTCTTGACATTGAGTTCTTACAAGACACAGAAACACAGCTGGCAGAGCAAAAGAACACTGTATGTTAACAACACTCAAATAACAACTTGTTTGTGGAACATAATACAATTATGGAAATGATTTCTACCTAAATAAAATGATGTAATTTCACAAGAAAACAATTTTGTTGAGTGACCTAAATGTAAATATGTTGGATCAACATGATTCATTTATGTTACTGTTACTCTATTACTAGGCGTAGGCCCAAATATACTTTTAAAGGTAAATGTAACATATTGGCATCAGGTTTTTTTCAACTTTTGATAAATATGTTGAATTAACATGATGTATTTGTCAGTTACTCAGTTAGTAGAATGATGTTCAGATTGATTTTTAGGGGTTAATACGTCATCTATCTTTAATTCAGCAAATCTGTGTCTGTAGTGTGTCCTTTTTGTCTGTGGAACAACTACCACCTGCACAACTCCACCAAATGATCCAAAATTTGGAGGGTGACTTTCCAGTACTATGACAGATTGCAGTGCAAAGTTTCATGCCATTACAACATATAACAAAGACGATATTAAACTTATTTAATTTTCTCTTCCTGACCTTGCCGCTCTGAGCATTGCCAAGCCCCGCCCCCTGATTTGGCTACAGCTGTGTCGTCGTGCATTACTAATGACTTGAATTGTTGCTGGACATCTGTCTTTCACCGAAACACAGTGAGTAAATTGTGGCGGAATTATTATTGAACAAATCACGGACATGAGAGAGAGGGGCACACAGCTGTTAGCAGGGACGGCACGCATTGATCGCTATTGAGAGAAAGTAGCTACAAACAATTACGTCAAAGTCATTTTTATTGTCAATTCTTCACCTGTACAAAGGAATGGAAAGGATATTTGTCACTCTCCTATGCATTTACTTAGAACAGTAAAGTGCAGATGCGCAATATCAACCGAATGTGATGGTTTTGTTACGCAAATAAATCACTCATTCAAACACATACTGTTTTGAGAAGAAACACGTTTTAATTTCGTGACCCCAGTAATCCCCCCGGGACTACTTTCGCTTTGAGAAGTGGGCCACAGGACACTGTTAGGGGGTAAGTCACTGTGGGTGCACCAGCGTAAAGACGCTGAATCTATACAAATTCATGTGAAAATAGTGAACTATTCCTTTAAGATAAAATTACAAGTCAGAAATCCCATCTCCAACAAGGATACTGCATATACTTTACTGCACTAGTGCATTAGTTTGTCAGATTCCAATGTGGCTGTGAGTACGCTGTTCTAAATGCAACAAGTCCTATTGATGAGCTGCCACTGTTTAGATGTGGACCAACAATAGACAGCTGCAAAGGCATGGGCTGTAGAATTAAATGTAAATGTAAAACCTGGTGTTTTCCATTTTGTTCCCTGCAGTTTTAAATGGGATGAGATGGGAAGCATTCAAGATGATGAGCCACTATTTTACAGACTGTGTGTGCATGTGTTGCTATAGATTAGGGGATGCATCCCTTTTAGTCTTGCTGAAAATGTGTGCATATACAGCCATATTAAATGAAGAAAAACACTCAGTCATCATAGGATTTATAATACAAGAATCTACTGTATATCAAACAATAAAGTGGATGAATATGCAAAACAGACGTCACAGAAATTTAAATGACTTTTAATCATTAAAAAAACAAACATTGTAATGCTGCATAAAACGGCACATAAAGAAAGTCTTTACTGGCATGCTTTACAGGATTTTAATGGAAATGTCCGTGTTTGTACATAATTATTCCTACTTTGACATAATGACACGTCTTTCACATCCCTCAAAGTGGTTTTTCTTTTACATTTTACAGTATCCTTATTATGCATGACAGGTTTATTTCCCCCACTTATAATTTAGAATTTAAAACACATTACTACAAACCACAGTCTTTCCCTGATTATATTAGGCCCTATCAAATGTTACTTCACTTATTCTACTTCTTTGATGTATAAAAGCTTGCTTTTTTTCTTTCAATGTCTGAAATGTGACAGCAATAACACTCCTCAAAGCTTTATATTCTTTGTGATTCACCTTTTGGGTTTGGGAGAAAATGCTGGGTTTTCCTGCCTTTAGGGCGTCTGAACATTTGAGCCAAGATTTTGACGGACAGCTTAACCAATAAATTATATCATGAAATTGAAATTCATTAAAGCCTGGTGACAGATTACTGAAAGCAGGTTACTTGTCCATGGCAACAAAATACCCCCGCAGGTAATCCTAAAATGGGATGTCATGAAGAGAAAATGAATTTGCGGAACTTCCTGCTGATCCAATACTGACTGTAAAAAGCCTGGGGGTTAACTGCAGCAAAATACAAACACATGTGAGGAAACATAGCTTCACTGAATTTTACTGGCATTTCCATCTTCAGGAGATGGCATTTGCTTTTGTTGTTTTCTGTGTGTATTTGCATTGTTAAAAGTACATTAGTGAAGACATGCACTAAATCTATATGATGAAAAGGAGGACAGTCGACAGATGTGTTTCTTTCCAGAATAAATCTAAAGTTCAATCACATGTGACCATAAAAATGGACAGGAAGGAGATAAACAACAATTAGCAGAGCTGTGCATCTGTTGCGTACAGCAGTGGTCCCCAACCACCTGCCTAATAAATAATTAATCATTTCTCTTGTATTCATTATCTAAGTCTGAACAAGCTTTTATTTTGAAAAATGACTGGATTCTCTTGGTTACATCTCTTTCACTTGAACGCCAAAAATGTAACCTACGTGTTAGCAAAATTAGTACAAAAAAAAACAAAACAGATGTCTTTGAAAATCTTCTTTCAAAAAGGAAAAGGGACACTGACGAGACACAAGAGCCTACTGTACAACTTCTAGGAAAAGGAAAGCTTTTAACACACAGTCCCAGGAGTTGTATTTGAAATATGGATTTATCGTGACAAACTGGTATTACCTGGGTGCGATGTGCTGGGGAATCCCCCCCCCCTCTGGTTTTGGACATCAGGTTTGTTATGGTCCACTGAGGCCACCGTGGGGTTTGTGGGAGACCCTCTGAGTCGTGTGTGCAATAGACTCCTGTGTTTCCAGATGGGCCGATACTGCAGGCACCCCTGGCACCTGTTATACGTGGGCCGGTCCCTGCCCTGGCGATACGGTGGACGGGCCCAGGAAGAAGGCGCAGCGAGTCCATGAAGTGGCGAAGTCTGGGCGGAGGGTTCTGGAAAGCCTGGAGCTGGTTGCAGCTCGCCACCAGAGGAAATGCACCTGGTGGGTGCATGACCTCAACACATTCGGACCTCAAATTCCACAGTCAAGCGCTAGATTGGATTTTGTAAAAAAGGAGAAATATATTATTTTATTTATTTTATCATTTATAACATTTTATTTTAGTTTTAATTTGTAGAGGAAGATGTGACATGTCAGTGACATACTTGGTCAGGCTGTGTTGAACTATTTTCAGTCTGTATTGACAGAGAAGAACTGTTTGTTTTTCACATATTGTTTGCACTTGAAAAAAGGATAAATATATCATTTTATTTATTTTAAATTTTTAGAAGAAGAAAAGGAGAAGAAATTCATTAAAAGTTAATGCTTACAGAGTAATAAAACCCATGTGCAACTGAGTAAAATAAAAGTCTGTGGTCCATTCATATAATTTGTAATTTAGTTTTCTTAAAATCTCGTCTCATTCTCGTGAACCCAATCTCGTGTCTCATCTCTTGTGAGCCGAGTGTCTCGTCACACCCCTAATATATATATATATATATATATATAAACCCGAAAAAGTTAGCAGAAACATTTAAGGCAATTGATTGCCTCAATTATTTTAAGTTGATGAACTTAAAAAAAATTTATTTCCCAGAAATTAAAATGTAGATGCTTGTTAAAGTATACTTGAATTAAAACATTACATATTAACTTAGTATTCTAAGGTTCTGTCAGTCCTACTGGGAGACTATATCAGGGTTGACACTAATGTGATATGTAGGTGGGAAAACACCAGTTCATTATTGGCCCACAATGGTTCAGTGCATCTGCATGGATTTCCCCAGGACTCTCCACATGCTCTCTACATTACATTAAGTAATTGCTGTTAGTTTAAGCACACTATCACTGAAACCTGAATGGCACAATGTCCTTCCACCTCTCATGTGTGAGTGACAGAGAGATGAAGAGAACCAAGATAGAGATAAAAGATCTTTGTGTGTCGACACGAAAGCACATTTAAAAGGCAGAGTGAGATTGGCTTTGTGATAATGATGGATGAAACATAAACTCTAGGTCAACTGTTCAGTAAAACCTTCCTCTTGCATATGCAGATGGAGCCATTTAAAGGGTTCATCTGCATGCAATGAGGTCTTACATGTTACACTTTTACTTTTCTGCTATACATTGAATTGAGGGGATAGTTTACTACCTGTCTCTCAAATGGAAATGATAGAAAAAAACAAAACCACTGCTGAAGGAGGCAGAAGAACAAAGGTGCGGGGGGGGGGGGGGTTCGTGCCGGAAAGAAACACTCCCGGTTTCCAATTAGTTGGAGGTGAAATGGGATGTGGAATTTATTGGAGAGACTGTCCAGTGCCAAGTGTAGCCGAGTAGGGTGGTGATGTGTGTGTGTGTGTGTGTGTGTGTGTGTGGGGGGGGGGGGGTGAAGCAGTCGGATTAGGAAGAGATGAGACGAGAAGTGTTGCATCGAGCTCATCTATGTCGGCTGCTGGAGGCTGGCAGAGAGAAAATACACAGCGGGGGGTCCGGCTTTAGAAAGTTGCTGTAGTTCTACTGAAATGTCTGACCTCAGCTCTGGGTTCATTTATAGCTGCTACCACTCAGTTGTTCTCTGCTGGAACAGCTTCAGCAGAAATGTAGCACTGCTTTAATATTTACTCTGTAAAGTATGTATAACATGTAACATTTACATGTAACAGTTTGTCTGTGTTATGATGTGAGTAGAGCTGAAACTATTAATCAATTAACTGACCGAAATTGATTAAATTCATTGATCAATTACAGTTTTTCTAAATCAAAGCTTCATTAGTTTCACAGTTACTAAACATTGATTCTACTGTTGGGTTTTACACGGACGACAGGATCAACACAAACAACATGGAGCAGGACAAAAGGAATCTGAAATCTGTACATGGTCATTGGAACCATCACATACTGGTTTAAGCTTTTAACCTTTCAAATAAACAGCAATAATATATTTTCAGTTGTATATTAATTCTATCTTAAGTTGTTAGTAAGTTCATTCTAAATGTGTCGACTTATTTTGGCCCGATTCAAACTTCATTTCAGCAAAACAGTTGCATATTTATGGCCTAACTGTGCAGTTTACAATCATTTAAACACTCTCATATGACTGAATAGAACCACCAGTCATACATTTACAACACTGAAGCTTGCATCAATGTGCAATCCATCTGAATTTGTCTTATTTGGACGTCATTCTATTCAAACTTAGGGGAAAACACATTTTTATCAAAAGGCAAAACATTCAAAAATCGCTCATAACTTTCAAATTCTCTCAGAACCACCCCACTCCTTGGAAAAAATAAATAAATACAATTATTATTATTATTATTATTATTATTTATATTTCCAGCATAATATATGTTTAGTTAATATTTAGTGAAAGGTTGAGTTAAAACGTTAAAGCTTGCTGTATTGTTGTGGGAGTGACCATATAGTATTAACGGTCATTACTGCAACAACACAGTCATTACTGAAACAGTGCAGTTGTGGTGGAGCTGGAGAAGAGGAGAATGAAATCACTAGATAATACCACCTGGGGAGCTTCACCACAGGAAATATATTATGGACTAAACCAATTCTGTCCACACAGGCAACACCAGTTCATTAACTGTTCCAAAACAAAATACAAATGTATTGATTCTTCAATCAGAAGTTAGCTGGTTAGTTATCCGTGAATATCGGGAGAAGTACACTGTAAGAAAACAATTACTCAAGGTGGTATAAAAAAAAAAAAAAGAAAAAAGTAGTTAATTATTCTTGTATCTCTTTGAAATTTTACACTGCATTAAATGGAGAATACATTTCAAAGTGATCCAGAATCAAGGATTTCTTCTGGATCACCACCCAAATTTAATAATGTGTTCCTTGTGACACACTCAACACTTCCTGAAAATTTTTTATCAAAATCAGTTTATAGGTTTTTGCATTATCTTGACCCCTACTACCCCCACCATTTCCAGATCTCCCCATTACCAACCTACCCTGTAAATTTAATCAAGATTCGTCCATAAACAAACAAACTCTGGCAAAAACATAACTTCTTTTGTTGTTTCTCCAACATTTCTATTTTGTGTAGTAGTTCAGCAAACCTTTTATTTTTAACTCTTTTCTGAAAGGATGAAAAATAGTTATGGTCCAAAAATATAAATCATTGACTTTGACTTTTCCCACAACATGTGACTATGTTAGCAGTGTGTTGTTGAAACGCCATAGGTGTTAGCCCTGTTGGAAGAAAATTGCAGATTATAGGAAAGTGAAATCCATAAAAGGATTGGAAGCATTTTAATACATTTATTGTTACTAATTCATGAAGAGGAAACTAGAATATAGTCAATTCTTGAGTATGTCTTGTGGCATGCTGAGTAGAAAGAGAATTATTTGGTGAAATTATTATGCATTCGCCAAATGTCCACTTGGTTCAGGTCTTTGATGTAATTATTTAATGCCTAAGAAGAGCCTTGGTTACGACTATTCCCTATTGAGTGCTCTAATGCATGTTGTTAATAATGTTATAAGGCATAATGATAATGGTGGAGTTAAAATCACCACCCATACAGTAATAATTTGAAAATCAGGAAATTTAACTAAACAACTTTAAAGCGGTATTAAAAAAGCAGGGTTGAAATCATTAGGGGCACAGACAGAAGATAGCAGCAACTTTGTGTTGTTAAATATGCTGGCAGCCAGAGCAAATCTACCACCATTATCCTCTGTATAATCCAATGGAAAGTGTAGAAAAACCTGTCAACCATAATAAACACACCGTTCGATTTAGTAGATACACATGATAACTTTAAAGCACCTGTTCAGAAAACAGAGCACATCTTTTGTTGAGACATGTCTCTGGAAGTAATGCAATGCAAGCACAGTGGTGTAAGAATTATAAATGGGAGAGTTGAGCCCTCTCACATTCCTGCTAATTATGTTAATATCTCCCATAATGCAAATGAAGAAAGATCAAAGTAGTTCGTCATAGAGCAACCAGTATTATATTGATAAGGCTGAGCAGTGTAGAATCACATCCCTCGGTAAAGGACGTTAAAGCAAAAACAATTAAGACACAAGATGACGGTAAAGATCATTTTAACAGTTGTTAGTTATCTTTACCATCATCTTGTATCTTAACTACAATGACCTTTGACCTTTGTAAAAACAGCAAGTTTTCCCCACTCAGAATTATTATTGTGTGTTTTACTTCTATCATTTCTCCACTGCCTACTGTCTGTTCATGATCATGTTGTAATAAATCAACATTGGTATAATTGTGAATGATAAAGATGTACTGGAATAAATCCGGTCTGTTAAATCTGGTTTGATGATGATAATCTCTGCCCTCAGTGCCCTGCCATGGTGTTTATCAGTGGCTTCAGCTATTGCGCAGCTGTCCAGGAGTGGAATAAAATTAAGTAGACATTAAGGTGGTGCTGACAGAACTGGTCCCTCATGAAGATGACATTAATCATTCTGTTTCATTTCTAAATGTGTTGATTTGGGGGAGAAAATGTGCTATATATGCATTCAATAAATTATTTCTGGTTCTTATGTCTTTATTAATCTCTGTACATCAGATGCAATGACCCATTTGAATAAAGGTCAAAGGTCAAAGTCGTATTTAGCAGAAAGGTCAAAACCCCATTATCGGTTTCAAAAGGAAGCGTGTGAGCCCGTTTGCTAAGATGCACATGTCAGGAACAAAGAAATATAATAATAAATAAAGTGTTGTTTAGTCCAGATGCTAACTGTGTTATTTCAGAAAAAAAAATTAAGAAAATAAAACATTTACCTTACTACATGTTATCCTAGGTAAGGACTAATGGGGATCCATAAGAAAGAATAAAGAAAGAATCCTTAAAACAATTATCCAATAATTTATTTCAGTGGCTGCCATCGGGTTAACGCCTCAGGTCCTCCTATCAACCCGGTCAGACTGACCCTGGACCTGGACACACAGCGACCAGGGCTTAGACCACTGACGCACCGGACACACAACAGGACAACCAATAGAAAATAATGGGGGATCTGCGAGTCTCAGCAGAGGTCGCTGTAACCAGTAGGTGGGGTTAGCTGAGGTGGTGGGGTGAGATGGGGTGGGGTATTCAAATTAATCTATGCATGTACATCAGTACAAAGCATAGAAAATCCAAAATGGAGGCATTTTCATCAGGAGAGTGGATGTTTTTTGTTCAGAATTTAAGGGTTTCCTCACACACAGACAACACATATTTGTGTTGTAAAAACATTAAAATGTTTATTTTGTAAATATATGTCCCCTTTAATCCCCTGTATTTTGGATTGTGTTGTGGCCAAACCTGATACTACAATCACAACCAAAATATTGTAGTATAGTTTATGGTAAAAAACAAAAACAAAAACAAAAAACAGCTACAATGCCAAGCAACACTGTACGTTTGTCTGCTAATAATGGTGATTCTTTGTGCATGATGGTTTGCAAAGTAATTATATAAAAATTAAAAAAATTGACTAATAGTGATAAGAAAACTAAGGTAAAAGCTAATTTTTTAAATATTAATTTGACTGTGTATTACGTTAAGCATTACATAGACCTTCTCATATTTATATTCAGTCTTTGTAATCTTCTATTTTCTTTCTTTTCTATTCTTGTATTTTCCATAACTTAACTCAGACCTGCATACATTTACAGTAATGCACTTATACAGTATAATGTGTAGGTTAATCTGCTTCATGTCAATAGTTTCTCTGAGTTAATATTTTATAGGTAACTAGAAGGGAATATTTGAAGAGCAAATATCATTTGTATTGTATAAGAAGACGGGATTAATAGGAAAAGAACGAAAAAAGATTTTTTTTCTTGAACTAGCTAAAACTATCAGAATCAATATTTACTGAGGGATAATACGGAGTAAATTAAGTATGGGGATAAATTAATAGTTTTTATTTCATTGAATTTGCTTGAACATACAAGCAAATAAAGAAAACTAAACATTTTCCTTTAAATGGACCTATCCTCTTTCATGCATTGATTAGTATTCCCAGACAAACACTCAGGCCATTGAATAAACACTGAACCATTTTAGTGCTTAGAAACAGTCTCTGAACAAACACCCTAATTCAAGTAACATCCTTTTTTCTGTATTGATTCTGTGAAGAAGCATAATGCTATGCTTGGCTGTTTAAGTTGTCTCAAGAAAGCAATTCCAAGACCACCAGTGGCATTTGTTTCTGGGTTGTCTTAAAACAAAACAAAAAAAATGTTATCAGAAGTTATTGTGCTGCCATGCCATGTTGGAGAGGCATTTGAAACAATGAAATGGCTGTTCAGGGGGCAATTAAATTCAGCTCAGTGCTGATTTATGAACCAATCAAATGACATGACAAATTCCTCCATTAATATATTTGTGTGTTTTGTATGGACATATAGAGATGCACATAGATGGACTCACACGCTGATATTACACACTACCTGCATGTATATGCTGGATACTACACACTATCGTGGACAGTGGTACATAGTGCAGTTTGCTGAAGCTGAATATTAATGGAGTGTATACCACGGTCCCATGACCACAGAGCGTCTCACAATAAAAACAACCACCATATTGTCTGGACTATAAACCACAACTTTTTCATATGAGGTTTATATAAAGGTGCGACTATTATGTGGATTTGTCTTCCACCACTAGGGGTGCTCTAACTGGAATTAGAATAAAAACAACAAACAACAATCAATGCAAAGAAGAATACGCTACTTTTTCTTTAGCAGATAGAACCCAGACGACAAACTACCAACTGTTAATTATTTTTCAAATTCTAACCCCTTCATTATGGAACCCACATGAAGAAGTTCATAGGAAACTGTTGCTACACACATGCTTAGCATCAATGAATGTGTGGTGAGTTCAGGTACAAACATGTAACTACATTTACAGTTCAAAATCGTCCTGTACATGCAGTAAATATTTGATTTTTCAACATGGGTAACGGTGGCTTATAACCCAGTGCAGCTTGTATATGTTTTTTTCCATTATATTTTTAAAAATACAGTGGATACAGCTTATATTCAGGTGCGGCTCATAGTCCAGAAAATACGGTAGACTTACACCATCAGAAGACACAGAGGTTAAATGTGTTCAGAGTTGTTCTAAGGTTTTTAAACACATGACTTCCTCTGAAATTAGAAACACACATCTTAAACAAGGTCTTTTTATGAACAGGCAACAGAATATTTTTTTATTTTGACTCTAAATTGTATTGTTTTAAAGTGGACTAAGACACTAACCTGTAAATCTTTTAACTTGATAATAAAGTGAAGTGTGTGTTCCCTATAGGACACGTTATTTGATTGACCTTTTCTGAATAATGGTGATTGGATTTGTATTAGTTCTGTCAGTATTCCCTCACACCTCCATGCAGTACATTATATAGCAACTTCAATTCTCTATATAGTTATTCCAAGGAATTTGATTTCCATTACCCTTTCAATCTATGTATTATTTATACTTAGATAACAGATAGTTTTCCATGGTCTATATATGTCATATAAATATATATACACAAAGAGTAACATGATGTTCCTTTATTGAATAAGCATCAATCAAAGCCAGTAAAACCTTTAGCCCTTTAGTCACACAATGACTACACAAGACAGAAAGAACAGAACCAAAGCATGTGATAGAACAGTCAAACAAATACCCATTCAAAGGTAGAACACAGACCGTTTGTCTGGAAGAAATGATAACTGAACAGACAAATGGATGTAGTAGCCTCCCAACAACACAAACATAAGAGGCCAAATCAATTTAAATGTAGTAAAAATAAATAAATAAATAAAAACTACAAAAGCATTCAGAGAGTGCAGACTCCGCCAATGCAGATTAGCCCCCCCCCCCCCCCCCCCCCCCACACACACACACACACACACACACTTACACTTCTGTGAGCAGCGGTCTGCCCTGACCATCCAAATTAAACTCACACATGTGCCCCCCTCCCCCACCACTGTTTGGCACCAAAATATTATGTGTTCCTTGTGCCAGGATCAATATTTCCTGAAAATTTCAGCCAAATCCATCCATAACTTTTTGGGTTATGTTACACAGAGTCAAACAAACACAGATAAACACTGGGCAAAGCACAACATAAGTAAAAAGTTAAATTCCTCTGCCCCTGCAGGACATATTTAACTAAAATGCACAGCATGCATGTGAGTTAAAATAATTTAATACATATTGATC
This sequence comes from Siphamia tubifer, assembly GCA_020466265.1. Lineage (NCBI taxonomy): Eukaryota > Metazoa > Chordata > Actinopteri > Kurtiformes > Apogonidae > Siphamia > Siphamia tubifer. The sequence goes on from CM035785.1 coordinate 33,032,427, forward strand.
TTTGACCAGCTGGCTACTATAGTCATCAGGGAATATTGCAGGTCTGTCCCAGCCCATGGGGGGGGGGGGGGGGGTCATATGGCCTGAGGCATGGCCATGACTGTAGGCCGGCTGCTCCTCCTGGGGGTCTCTGTAATTGCGTATGGTGTCAGGAGAAGAAGGCTGGCAGGTAGACCCCAGAAACACACCAGACAATTCACATGTCAACACAAATCCTCACCATCACAACCTCAGAAATACACTAACATTCTGGACACAGATATGAAACTGACTGACTGTGTCTGTTCACTTACAGTGCAGAGGGGCCTGCTGTCTTTATTCTAAAGGTCTCAAGAAAATGTAATTTACCTGACAACACAAGCTAGCTGAAATATAATTGGTTAATATCTCTACCATAAAAATATGACATAAAGAATACAGAGAATAGAGAATCATTTAGTTTACATATTTATTAAAATAAAATAACATAAATTTACTTTTCTGAGCATGTTTAGGGCAGCAGAGAAGGCCTTGCTGGCTCTGACGGTACACCGCTGATCTTCTGTTTTCCTATATTTAATTGACTGATCAGGTAGATGTTCATAAAAGCTCAGATCAATATGCCAGTAATATGCACTCAAAAAAATGATTCTTGGCCACAATAAACATGAAGCATTATTTTCAAATAAACTGTAACTGAAATTTATAAAACTAAAAGTTTATTTGATAATAATATTTAAACAGTATGTAAACGTATGCTTCACAAACTGATGTAAAGAAATCCCTAAACTTTATCTGACTAGATCACATAAGTAGACAAGTTTATTTGATAATAATATTTAAACAGTATGTAAACATATGCTTTACAAACTGATGTAAAGAAATCCCTAAACTTTATCTGACTGGATCACATAAGTAGACAAGTTTATTTGATAATAATATTTAAACAGTATGTAAACATATGCTTTACAAACTGATGTAAAGAAATCCCTAAACTTTATCTGACTGGATCACATAAGTAGACAAGTTTATTTGATAATAATATTTAAACAGTATGTAAACATATGCTTCACAAACTGATGTAAAGAAATCCTTAAACTTTATCTGACTGGATCACGTAAGTAGACAGTGGGCGTGTACCAGCATGTTGTCACCATGGTAACTTCAGTATTCTACGGGTTCGCCCACCCTGCCCTCACAAACTCGGCACTGCAGACCGCGGTATTCCTGACCGTGATCCTTACGGAGGAGTGCGACTAGTCTGCGGTTCAGTGAAAACGGTAAGTTTAATTGTTTGAAATATATTGTGTTAATGGTAGTATGTGATATTTTAGAATTATATTGATATATTCCTTTTCCCCCGAGTTTCTCAAAGACAATGTGAATGCTTTGGCATTTATATTTTCGGAAAGTCTGGTGAAGTTGAGCACTAAAGAAAAAAAAAGTTGAGAACGTGCCTGAATGCATGTACATAGCTTTTAGCATGAGTTAGTAGCAATGCAGTATGAAGCTAATACTTGTGGTAAATAACTTAAATAACGCAGCCTGAGCGGCATTATTTATTGGGTGTCCTCGCGTCCGAGGCGAGGCTGGGTGTCGCATTTTTAATTAGACAGGACGTCACGGCCTTAAGCTAAGGGCTAACGTTAGTGCTAAGCTAACTGTTAAGCGGCTAGCACCTGCTGCTGCACTTTGATGCTGGCTCGCTACAGCGGACAAACGGCCAGGTTATAGTGTTATAAAGGTTTCTCTTTGTCACGGTCACCACTGCTGCCAATGTGGCAAACTGGTTAACTTTGCGCGGCGCACTCTTAACATTAGTTACTGGTGTTATGCCGAGTTGTGCATCCATCCTCATGGGAGCGCATTGTATCGACTTGTACTTGTTTATACGGCAGTGTACTGATAAAAAACTAAAATCTTCGCGGGTGTTCATCGATTATGAGACGTGTAGTTTAGAGCCATCGGTGTTTGGATTTAGATTAAAACCGATAGTCTGTGTGTGTGTTTTTTGCTTATGAGAAATTATTTTATTCAAAAGTACTTGTAAATACTTTACCCGGGCATGGTTCCGTTAATGTGTTTCTAATGTGAAAAAAAAAACTTATTTAAAATTTAAATTAAAGAGTACGGTCTAGACCTACTGTAAGTTCCTTGAGCTGACTTGAGTTGTGTTTTGGCGCTCTATAAATGGGAGTGATTTATTAATTCAACAATGTAAATTCAGATGGGTGGTTGACTGGTTGTATTAATACTCTGAGAAAAACATACAATTATGATTTTTTTTATCCCACATTATGTTTGTGCCCAGCTAACAAAAACCAGATATAGTTCATCAGTATGTAAAAAATTAAAGAAGCAGTTATTTTTCAGTGTGTTCAAACTTCTTCAACTTAAATGTAAACTTTGCTTTATTTCAACCTGTCTCCTATCGTCATGTGTGCTTCATGTGACTAGTGAGGTGAAAATATTAGTTGTCATGTTGGCTGTTGTCCAGATACAGTCAGGTCACAGCTAGTAGCTTCAGATCTGTTAAAATGAAAACGAACAGGCATACTTTTGAGGGCAAAGTTAGTCCACTAAACTAGGTTTTTTTCCACCAAGACCACCTTACATCCTTACTATAAATATCAGAACATATTTAAATTACATGTAAATGTGTTGTGTTAGCTTACCTGTTTTTAGCCATCTTTGTTTACATGTTTGAGCTAATTATTTACACGCGTCTGCAATCGATGAAAGCTCACCGGGTAACAGGTAAGCTAAAACAACACATTTACATATTGTGTCTATATGTTCTCTGACATTTATACTAACGATGTGAGGTGGTCTTAGTGGGGAAAAAAGCTTGTTTAGTGGACTAACTTTGCCTGTGAAAGTACGCCCATTCTAGGGATGTTAAAAGGTGTTCAAAATCAAATTTGAATACCATTAACGATTTTTAACGAATATTCGAAAGGTGGGGGGGGTTCAAAAAAAAATATCTTTTTTTTTTCTTAAAATATACTATAAGGTGTGTCCTAACCCTTAAATGACTATATATACACACAACACACACCTTATAGTATATTTAAACAATAAATACATTTCTATTTTTTTTCTTTTTTTAAATATTCGAATATGATTTTTATATTCGAATAATCGAATATTCGGTAACATCCCTAGCCCATTCACTTACATTGTAATAGGTCTGAAGCTAATAGCTACCTCCCGGCTTTGTCTAGACAACGGCAAACGTGACAACTAATATGTTCACGTCACTACTCACATGAAGCATAAGACGATAGGAGACAGGTTGAAATAAACCAAAGTTTCCCTCTAATACCGCTAGCATTTACAGTGTCATTATTGCATGTACTCTCACAAACACATGCACACATTTATGCAGTTGTTTCTTATCCAAATTGGAAACTAACAATGTCATATTTTTTTCTATCACTTAGGGTACATCATCATAGGGCCAAATTGACAAAGATCAATCTACATTTTCAATGGGAAACCTCTCAAATTTGGTGAGTACATGTCATAGCAATGTTTAAGTGTAATTGAGCCATAGGTTTCTGCTAAACTGTTAGCTTAAATAACATTTTTTTTCTGCTTTCTTTTCTAGGTAGAACATGTGAATGGGTGTGTGGGAGTGTTCAACGTTCAAGTGCCAAAAGAACAGGTGTACAGTGGCATCCATGTTCAGACACAAGTTAATGTAATTTTGAAGTTTGTGGCAATAAAGGTGTCAGATCTATACTGTGTTGCTTTGTGATTTTAACAGGAGATAGGATAATATACTGTATTTGAAATGCATTATTATTGTATATATACTTTAATGCATAGTGTTTATGTGAAACTTCACTTCACTTTTAACTGAATAATCACATAAGGTTAATGTGAAAATTAACTTTAATTTTAACTGAATAATCACATAAGGTTAATGTGAAATTTCACTTTACTTTTAACTGAATAATCTTATAAGGTTAATGTGAAATTTCACTTTACTTTTAACTGAATAATCACATAAGGTTAATGTGAAATTTCACTTTACTTTTAACTGAATAATCACATAAGGTTAATGTGAAATTTCACTTTACTTTTAACTGAAAAGTCACATAAGGTTTATGTATATGTTTGCAATAACTTTATGTAATTGATTCACACTGATTCAACATGGTAGAAACACATTGAATTAAATGGGATCCTTACATTGAACTTACCCAGCAGAATTACGTGGAAAAACTTCATGTAATTAAAATACTTAAAGTCTAAGTTTTTGGTATAATTATTTTTTTGAGTGTGGAGTCAGTCACAGCGACAGAGATGTGATACTTCCATTCTCTCTTTCAAGGCCAGAGGTTCAAATTAATGAGGGAATTTAATTTTCATTAATTTCAACCACACAGGACGTTGACACTCCTGTCACCCTCTGCATCCCAAAAGGATGGCCCCCTGTGTCACATCACCCAAATGTGACATCAGCGAGAATTTGATCCCAGCGGAAGAAACTGTCAAATCCAGCCTGGTGGGACTTATTCAATTATTCACCAGTTCTCAACCCTGGCCCGAGGCTCTTCAACTCTTTTAGTGTTTCTCTCTATATATGTAACTCATCACTTGATGAACTCATGAATAAAAAAAAAATTAAATAGAAAAAAAAAATGAAGGAAGGCTTGATGTGATCCACCTCAAAAGTTATCACAATTCAGCTCATGGCTCAAAATTCCACCAGTTTTTTCACTCAGCAGGAGCCTGAGACAGATGACTACAGATTATACACACATCAGACCAACCAAAGATCTGACTAACATTTAGATCATACTTTACAGGAAGGCCAAGACACAACATTAAACACTAGAAAAGCACTCAGAAAGCGCAAACCTCCGCCAAGGCAGACCTCCCCCCTCCAAATTAAAGTAGGTCCACCAAGGTGGTTATGTTTTCGCTGGAGTTTGTCTGTCAGCAACATTACTCAAAAAGTTATGGATGGATTTTGCTAAAAAATTTTCAGGATATGTTGGGAGTGTCACAAGGAACAAATGATTACATTTTGGTGGTGATCCAGAAGAGATCCTGGATTGTGGATCATTTTGAAATTTGACATTGTGGTAAATGGAGAATAGATTTCAAAGTGATCCAGAATCCAGGATCTCTAACAGATCACCACTCCCAACACATCCTGAAAATGTTATGAAAATCCATCCATAACTTTTTGAGAAATGTTGCTGGCAGACAGACAAACTCCAGTGACAACATATCCCTCCTTGATGGAGTTAATAATCACATCATCTGACACCAGATTTGACCTTTATATATTTTTAGCAGATCTAACATATTAAATGCAGAGTAACTTTGCTGCTAGGAGTCTTAATAAAAACACTAACAAAAGGTTTGAAACAAGTGTGAAATTATGGGAAATGTTCTAATGTGATAGATGTGTGATGTATGGATTACATTCTTTGTACTGTCCACAAATACCTACAGAGGACGACTGTGGCTCAGGAAGAAGAACAAGTTTTCCAAAAAGTGAGCATTCAACATTAGTAATTAAATAAAACACCATTATCCTGAATACTTGTACTCATCGTCCTCGTTAGCTTCTGCTTATCTGGGTCTGGGTCACAGGGGCACAAACCTCACTTCCCTCTGCCCACTCACTTCCACCAGCTCCTCCAGAGGAATCCAGAGGTGTTCCCAGGACAACCTACAGATATAACCTCTCCAGCGTGTCCTGGGCCGGTCTCCTCCTGGATGGTTATGCCCGAAGCACCTCCCTAGGGAAGTGTCCGGGACACATCCTCATTAGATGCCTCAACTGGTTCCTCTCAACATGGAGGAGCAGTGGCTCTACTCCAGTCCCTCTCAGATGTCCTAGCTCCTCACCTTATTTCGAAGACTGTGTTCAGCCAGCCTTTAAAGGAAACGCATTCTTCTCTTCTACTCGCAACCTCATTCTTTTGGTCTTTATCCAAAGTTCATGACCATAGGGGAGGGTTGGAATGGAATGTAACTTGAATAAAGTTGAATATTTTTGTCACTGACTGGAACCAAACAGAAAAAAAATTAAATAGCAGTGGGACGGAATTTTATATTATTTTATTTATAACCAATGAGTCATTTTTAATAGTAATATAAATATACAATTGAAACCAAATTAATAATAATAATAATGGGATAATACAAAAAACATTTGGAAATCATCTCTTGTCTCAAGCTTTGGCTCAGTCCCCAAATGAGTGACAGATCAGTTATCAGGTCATCACATGTCATAATAAAATACGTAACAATAATGGGATAAATTGTGACAGTTTGAGGTTGGGCTTATTTTATATTATTTTGGTATATTGATTTTTAAGGGATGCCAACCAGGTCTCTCTCCTGGGATTTCAAATGGTAAGTCAGTCATTTTAATTCAGTCTTTTGTATATACTGGAGTTTTTCTGTTTATCTAGCTTATGTTTTTTGTTTTACCTCAAAACCACAAAAATTGATCCAGTCTAAACACACTACACATTAAATGACAACAAGCTAATTCAGACATTTACACAAATTTCCAATGCAATTACAATACTTAATGCAGAAAACACCCAAATTCACATGTGCAAATTCCCACCCAAATTCCAAACTACAAAAAAAAAAAAAATCCACTAACCAAGGCAAAATCAAACTCGAAATATCCACTTTTGTTTTCAACACTCTCAAAGAAAAAAAAAATCAGTTCGTTTTCCAATAAAAATTCTACTCCGGGTTTTCAATAGCACAAAAAAAAAAAAGATTCAGTTCATCACAATTCACCACACACAAAAAAACTGTTCTATCTAGTTCAGGTCTTTGAAAATACTAAATAATTTTTCTGGCAAAGGAAGATAACCCACTTGTGATATAGAGGAGTGAAGGGATATGATGAACCAGTGGAATGAAGATGATGTGTGATCTGGAAGAGTTATGGGTGAGCGAGCAAACGTAGGTGATGGGATTAACCTGCCATACTTGGGTCTATGAGTAGTGGTTAATAGTGGGGACAGGTAAAATTAAACAGGAGACAAATGGCAAGAAAGGTCACAACAAAAGTTTCAAATTAAAAGGTAGCAAAATATAATAACAGTTAGACAGTTGTCATTAAAGCAATGTATGACTTTCATCACTAATGTATCTACAAACTTATAAGACCTGAGTCATAGCCTCCTTATCACTAAGATATACGTCTTTTCACTTTTGAGACCATTTTGAAAAAGCCAGAGTTCACCAATAAACAGGTGCACAGAGAAATGGAGCTTCACAATGAAAGGGGAATTTTTAAAATCACCTATTATTAGGAATTATTCATCTCACCCAACATTGGTTTGGAGAGATGATTGTAATCAGTGTGTGTCTGCAGAGACAAATCATAACTCAATGAATACTTGATATCACCACGAAATTACATGGGCATATATATATAGCTAATGCACATCAGATGCAATGATCCATTTGAGTAAAGGTCAAAGGTCACCCGTCAGCATGCACCCGGGCCCCCACAGGTTCCAGGTGCATGTTTCTGGGAGACCCTCTGAACTGTCTGTGCTTTAGACACCTGTGTTTCAAGATGGAGCAGGTGGGTTGCCGGCATCGCAGCTGACCTCTGGTACCTGTTGTACGTGGGCCGGTCCCCACCCTGGTGATGTGACGTGGTTGGCACGCAGGAGGAAAAGAGGTCTCGAATCCTGTCCCTCCTGAGGCTTCGTGTCCGGAGGAGGCACAGCGAGTCTAAGGTCCCAGGAAGTGGCAAAGTCCAGGTGGAGGGTGCTGTAAAGCTCGCTGCCAGAACCGCAAGCCACCTTCACCCCCTGAGACTCCATGGTTGGCCCATAGCCTGTCGCGGCGCACTGCCATGGAGGTAATGCGCCCAGCGGGAGCACACAAGCCAGACCCGGGGGGAAATCCCGTAAGGGGATCCTCTGAGCCACCTAGCAACTGTGGGAAAATAACCCCCCTCTGTTTTGTTTTTTGTTTTTTTTATATAAATCACACCCTGCTGCTAACAACACATTTGTTCAGATCCCTTCAGATTAGGCATTCTGTAAAGATTACAACAGAAAAGTCTGAAAATGACAGTTTGGACAGTGAAGCTTTAATACAAAGCTTTGCTGTTGAACGTTAACACATCCTGCTTACACATGTACTAAAATCATTGCAACTGACTGAATTAACTCAACAATACATTTAACCAATGAAAAACAGAGTGGCTGTTTCAGAAGCAGACATTAAAAGTGTGTTGTTCATCATCATACACTTGTTTAATTACTTTGTGTAATGATGATCTGACAGTGTAGGCTGGTCTTTATGCATACAGATCTTGTCCAGGAAAATGTGTTGTCCTCTGGTGCCTCCAGTGTTCTGCTTCAGAAGGTTCTGTCTATATAACTTAAGGTCTTCTTTTTTCATGGAGCCTCCTCTGCTGAAAGAAATGACTGTGAAGTTTTCAACATGGCCGACCAAGGCTCCTGATTGCAAGCTCTATTTATCTATATGTTTGGTCGTGCAGGAGGCCTTACTCTTGTGTTCAAATGCAAACTTTGAAAGTAATGCCAGGACTGTCCAGGGATTTTCTAACTTCAATATATTCAGGTTTCAAATTATCTATGCAGTTACACAGGTCTGTTTGTTGTACTATGTGCCTGTCATCAAACCAAAGGCTCTATGAGATGAAAACTTGTTTTAACTGGAGAAAAAGCTGTCTGAACAGGTCATCTGTTCATTCACACACACACTCTTTCTGCACTTTTTAAAATATATCACATGGTCTACCTTAAGCAGTGTTGTTTCTTGCTACATGTGGACCACCCAAATGCATTGGGCCCCACAGAGCCACTTGAGGGCCCCTAAAGCTGCTGTAGGCTACAGCCTCATCTGAGATTTAAAATCACTATATTCTTTAATTCCTTATGTAGCAACCATGACTATTTTCCAAACTTGGAATATAGGTTGTTTTTTTTTTTTTATAATTTATTACATTCATCCGAACCTGATTAGAGTACTGACTCATTCAAGGCAGTTTTTTTTACCCAAAGTTTCCTGTACACCACTGAAACTAGACATAGAGAAAGGCCATGGCGATGCAAGGTGACATCAAAATAATAAAATGAAAGTTAAATAAGGCTTCAGTGACTTTCAGCAGGTTTATTTTTAACAAGTCCAATATGTTTGACAATCTAGCATCTACCTTCTGATAAACTGAAATGAAGGAAAGTGGGCGGTTCCCACCATCGCCATCTTGGAGCATCACCCCCGGAAATTCCAAAAATTAATTCAGAGGTGGAGCTGAGAGCAGGGGGGGGGGATTTTTAACATCTATATTATTATTATATTCTATATTTGGGGTGCGGTCGGTCAGGTCGTTTGTCGTTTGAGATCAACATAAGTAAAGTTTGGGACACATTCACTGAGATTTTTCAAGATGATGAGTGGCTGCCAGTGTTTTCTTTACTGTGGAAACTAGGTTCAAATGTGTCTTTGTTTGTTACAGGTTGTCGACCCCTGGTTTAGATGCTGCACAATGATAACTTTTGAATGATTAAGCAGGACAAACATTTTTTCTCATCATATTAACTTACAAGCAATGACATCAGATAAATGCAGGTATGTGAGTAAGGTCATGTGATGTTCATAAAGACCATTGACTACTTTTTAAAAAGGCAGGTCCAGAAGCGGGTCAAGTCCATCCTTTTCATATATTTCTTGTGGTCTGAGTTGCAGACAGGCTCGTTAAAAAAGCAGTCGGTTACAGGTTGTTTATACATCGACCTGTGCACCACTGATACCCATCAAACTCTGTGCTGCCTATAGCTAAGAGCTAACCTGGGGCTAACAGAGGTAGACTGACAAACTAAGGTGCGGTGTTAATCAGCTAAAGACCGCAGCTGCCATTTCCCTGCCGCCACAAAACACCTCAAATCAGCAACGGACAAAAAACACAATGAGGGAGACGAAGCCTGAGTGCCAGCTCAGTCCAACCACCCAGAGCTGGAGTCCGAACTCTGTTTGGTTCGAGCTCGCTGAGCCCTCTGTCCTCTACTGATCCAAAATGTTATGATCTATCTGTCTGTCTGTCTATGATTTTAGATATGTTCTCTTGAAAGTACCCATCCAGACACTGCAGGGTTTACTTTAAAACCACCCTCCTTTTATTTGTGGAGTCAATGTAATCCTAGTGTTTAATATCCTGAAATAAATTATAGATTTCTCATTCTAAAACAAGCATTTTGCCAGTTTGCTTTTACTCACACTGGTGGATCAAAAATCATCACAATACATTATCAGTTTCTCATATTGCTACAACGCAGTAAAGAACAAAACAAAGAAGAGTTGCTAAGGTTATCAAAATTGTTATGTATATATACATAGCTATATATATATATATATATATATATATATATATATATATATATATATATATATCCATTTCCATAACAATTTTGATAACCTTATAATATTGCATCTAATTCCCCACTGGTTCTGTGGTGAGTGCACACACCACATTGGTATATTTGTCATCATACACACATCCCCTACAGAAACATTAAATAGTTATAGTAACACACATCTTAATAGTTCTGCTCATTCATGGTCTACCTGTGCTACTGCCACCTCCTCCTCTGACCTTGGGGGTTGAACCAGAGCAGGTGAAGCAGCTGCCTTTTATGGTAAGGATAAATCCCAGCTGTACCATGTGTACTGTGGCTGAAGGGGGATTTTCAACTGTGTGGATTAATTAAGGTAAACATGAAGTCTAAAATAAAATATTTAGCATTGTTGATTATTTATGTATGTTACTGTGGGAATGGGTTTAATGTGGAACCTATGGTGTAACTTAGAAAGGTCAAACATTTATATATTTTTTTGTTAATTGAATAATGGTTGGGCCAGAGGCAGGGCTTTGACTTTTAAATACTCCAGCTAATAGGGCTGGGGGTCAGTCTTTTGGATGTGTGACTATAGTTGAACAATATTTTTTTTCTGCTTTCACTGAAAATAAAAGCAAGGTATGCAGTATTTGTAACTAACCATCCTTTTTAAATTTTGGAACAGTGAACCCACATTTTTGTGATTGAAGTCTATTCAATTTTAAGTCTATTCAAATAATGGTTTTATTGAATCAAAGGATGTAAATAAATATAAACATAGTACATAGCTGCAGCTCTACAGGCAACATTAAGTCTCACTTTTCTCCAACATGGAGAGTATGTACAGCAGAAATGACTGATGATGATTTTTAATCTGGTTGAATTGTCAAAATGAAATATTATTCAGTCCTTCACACCATATGCCATCATTTTAGTTTTTTATTTAGTGTCTGATTTGATTACATCTCTTGGGAATAGTAACATTGCTGATATCAGTTAACATTCCACCAAATGCTGCCCTGTGTGTGTGTGTGTGTGTGTGTGTGTGTGTGTGTGTGTGTGCGCCTTCTTGGAAACTGTCAAACAAGCAGCAGTGTAATGTCATTTCTAAGAATTTATCATGGCGAGAAAACAAGACTGCTGTCTTTGACAAATCATTAACCAGCGGCAAAATCCTCATGAGGGGAAGTACTATATTTAAATCCATGTGACACATTGTGAAGGAGAAGGTGTGAGGCTCAACCGGATGACAGCATGGATGGGATGTCAGTTTATGTTACAGTCTTCCTCAATACCTGCCTATGTGGACGCTGTGTGGAATATAACCTCACCACAGGGTTCAGATAGCTACACAGATCAATACTGCCAGAGAAGGATGAAATATATCACCTTTCTTACCGGATTACTGCAGGGACAGTATTTTGCTTACATGAGTGAAATTAACTCTACTGCACTGCCGGCAATAGAAATGTGGAAACAATAAAGTCAAAGAATGCACCAGGACACATTTTCTTTGATATTACATCTCATAAATAAATGGGGAAACACATGGACAGAAATGGGATGGAGGTTGACTTAGGGATGGGTATAAACTGTTGATTTATGATCCACTTCTTTTATGTGACTCAGCAAAGCAGCCTGACCAAGACAGTTCCTCATTCTGCCACCTGCCTATAGGAACATATGAGAAGAAAGTGTTCCTTTTCCAGCCAATAAACATAATTCAGTTCCACTGTTCTGATTTTTATTTTTTTTTAAATAAAATAAATTATGACTACTTCCTTTGCTCAGGGGAATCTGGTCCAAGTTGTTAAAATGGAAGATCACATTTAAGTCTGGGGGGGGGGGGGGCGCTGACTCACAGTTCATGTTTTTATCAAGACACAGACAATAAAACATGGTAAGAAACTAAAATAATATAATTGTCACTGTTGATTTTTCCTGTGAAACATTTCCCTGCCCTTTTAAAAATAGTACTATTTTTTGTGTCAGTGTTGTAGTAGAAAAGCAAAAAAAAAAACAAAAAAAAAAAAAACATCAGCCTTCCAAAGAACAAAAAATACTTTGAAATCTCTCTTTGAGTCAATACACTGTTGGTTTATTTTTAGACAGGTAATTATCTGGTGAGATCTAGAAGCATGTTAAAAATGTTTTCTCCAAGGTGACACGTAGTCAATCATAGGTAAAAAAAGAGTTTGTGTTTTCTACCTCGAAAGGATTCCTACTGTTTCTGTTTTGCATTTGAAAAAAATCTGAAAGAAATTGTAATGTGAGTTTTTCATAGTATAAAAGAAGGTGTAATTTAATGCAAACACCTTCTGACTTTTGTGATGACAACGACTGTCTAGATAGAAAATTAATTGTCCTCTAGATAATGGCATTTAATGTTTCTGTTCATGTTCTGCCACTGGAATAAAATAAAGCTAACATGAATTCAATTATTTACCTAGTGAAGAAGCATCATTTACTGGTATTACACACAGGAAACCACAAATAAAAACTGAATTGCAAAGCTTAAAACATGGAAGACTTGAAATAATAAAACTTAACTATATGAAGCCTGTTACTGAAATGTGCAAAAAAAAAAAAAAAAAAAGACTGGATGACAGGTACAAGAGAACTGAAGGATAAAGGAAACATCATTAAAAGAAAGACAGTCAAGTATCAAATGCCGGACAGTGGTATGGAAATACTAAAGACATATGACATCTGTTGTATTTGTACAAACAGATGATAATCACCATTCTGAATAATAATTGCATGATTGTATGATCATGATAATTGTAATAGACTTAAGTCTTATTAAAAGTTTGTGAGGGTTTAGTTTAAATGTAATGTTTAAATACTGAGGTTGGGTACCCAAAGTCTGTAAAGGTATGGAACCAGGGCAAACATTAAAGGTGTCATTCCATGATCCTTTTGGAATCTGATGGGTCACCCTGACTTACCGACACATGCTGCTGTTGACAGTGGTTTGTCACCTCCACTGGCTGCATACTGCATTCACAGAAAACAACAACAGGAACAAGGGACACAGAAAAAGACCGTCCGTCTGACAACAGATGAACTTTAGTGTCACCCACGTGGGGTTAAACCAGTCCCCGGCAGCGAACCTGAAGTAGCATTAGCATTAGCATCTACAAGAGAAGACGGGGCCACAGAAGCTGCTGCACAAACTGGAAAAAAAATGTCAGATCAAACTGGTTCATGTGCTCTGTGGAAATAAAGCCTGTTTTTTTTCCCTGCATGTTTTCAGATCAAGCAACGGCATGAAACCTAACTGGATGCTGCTTGGGTAAAGCTAAATACATACATAGTGAGAGGGGAGGGGGGAGTGTTCCTTCACGCATTCTGAGCCAATCAGAGACGCCTTGTGACCATGTATGAGGAAGTACCAGTAAACTCTGTTATTTTTCTACCGTGAAGAAATAGCTTGAAACAAAGCAAAGTTTTTTTTTTAAATAGAACCAACACACAATGTATTCAATAACAATGGAGAACACAGTAATATTAATGAAATAACCATGGAATGATACCTTTAATGCGAGTAACAAGACTGAAATGTAACATGAATTTCAGTACCTAATTTCGGTATATTTGCAGCTGTTCTTTAATTAAGCCCTCCACCCACTGTTAACGGCAGTGCGCACACACAGCAGTTCTTGTGTTTTTTGATCTCCCAGAAAACCAAGCAAAAATCTATCAAATTTAACTTATACAGCACCAAATCATAACAAATGTTATCTGATGACACTTTACATAAAGAGCTAGACACTCAAGCCAATTTACAGAAATCCAACAGAATCCTCCAGAAACAAAAACTTGGAGACATTGGCGATGGGAAAAAATGCTTCTGAGACAGAGAAAGACGTTAAAGTCAGTTTTCTTCTTGGGTCTGTAACAAAAAAGAAAGACATTTTGATGTCAGAATGTTCAGAAGGTTATGCAGTGAATGTGGGACAAAACAATGTTTGTGGTTTCCAGAAGATTCAGTTAAGCACGCAGACTTGCAGACTGAAAAATGTAACCAGATGGAAGGAACATCCTGGTATTTTTAACATTTAGCATTTGACAGACTACACATATTATGTCTTTTTCTGGCACAGTAAATACTGTGGTAGTGTGGCTGTGGTATTTCTACTTTTATTTGAGTAAAGGACTCTAGTACTTCCTCCATCCTCCATGTTCATACACAACAGGATCTAAACCAGCATTAATCTGAAAGTGTACAATTGAAGTGTCATTAAAAAACATGAGTCAATGTGATTCTGGAGTTGTTTTTTTTTTTGTTTTGTTTTTTGGCAAGTCTACAGTTTGTACCTGCTTCACAGACACTGGGAAAATACTTGCTACTTGTTGTGCATGCACACAACACTTTTCAAAGTATCCCTTTGAAAAGGTAAGTTTGAAAATTATCTTTATTGCACTACACAGAAGTTCCTTTAACTGCCGTCAGCAGAACATCCGCTTCCCTGCCTCTTTCGTCGTATTAATTTACATGCATATGAAGTGATGGGAAATGAAACAGTGAACCTTTGTTGTAAAAACTGGTGGTGATGCTCTAATGAATGGCGCTCTCATCCCTGAGATACAGATTGTGGCTGTGACTTGCAGTTTGTGGCTGACACATTGGGGTGACACAATGAGACGAGGCTTGTGGAAAGACAGGAGAGCAGAGAACCCAGATAAAGCTGCTCTGCTGAGCTGCAAGCAGGGGGTCTTTGAGTTGTCTCTAAGAGATGGGCGGAGGGAGGAATTTTAGGAAGCAGAGCTCAGAGTAAACAGTATCTGCTGAAAAACAACAACAGCAACAAGCATACACCCTAATCAAGTGGCTTTATTGAAATGCAAAGCTGGGTTCCTTCAGTTTCTCAAGGAAAAAACCCATAGTGATTAAAAGTAAAATACATTATATGCACCATTACTCTGCCAAAATTACATGTTTGAACACCAACTAAGATTTTACAACATCATATAATTAGGCATTATTAGTGTCATTCTGAAATATGGCATCAGGCTAGTGAAGCCAGGCAGATTAATTACGTGAAACATCACCCTGAAACACTGGATGGATGTGAAGCCTCCCTCATTCAGTATTCTGTGTGTATGTTCTAATCCATCTATGGCTGCCCTAAATCCCAAACACTGGTGTGTGTTAAGCCTTGTGGCATTAGAGTAAGGGAAAACAGTAACAGAAAAGTAACCATGCAGACAATGTCAAGACTAATGATATTCTAAAGATATTTATTTTTAATTGGTAAGTTCAACATTCACTAATGAATGATTTGACAGATACCCTCAGCCTAAAATGAGTGAATACTGAGGGCAAACTGGGAAAGGGATGCTGGATACCCCTTAAAATGACTTTTGAAGCTCTGTCATTTATTTTCTACAACTACTGTGCAGATGTGATTGACTGAAGTGTATTTATATTTTTATATGAAAAAAAGTGAGGATGCGTGACAGATGTCTGGACAGTCCAGTTATAGAGCCGTCTGTCTGGACAACATCTGGACATATGTTCACCTTATATAAAGTGCAAAAAGTTTAAGGCAGCGGCTGCCAAGATGCATGCCACGTTTGTCCACGTTATCTTTGGAAAAAAAGTCTAATGTTGTCTTAATGTACATTGTCTGCGCTGCTGCTCCTATCACTCAGGTTAGCTAGCGGATTGCTCTTCAGATGGCTGTGATATTTTTTTTTTCATCTAAGGTGAAGTATTTCCACTGTCACTCTCTTTGGTTTTGTCAGACCCACCACCCCTTGTTTTACCTGCAGCAGCCATGTCTACTCTGGTTTAGGTCTGACTGGTCTGTGTTTACGCATGTATAAGTAGGGTGACCAGATGACCCGAAAAATTTGGGACAGTCCCGAAATCTAAGCCGTTGTCCTAAAAACCCAAATCTGGCTGCACGTGTCCTGAAAATTAAAGTTATACCAAATAATGACTTGACTTGGTAAACATTTTAAACCATTTCCCTACTGCCTGACTGCTGCTGAGGCTGCTTCCACAGCCCCAAATGTTTCAAATAGTTTCAGCACCGGCTCCAATAGATCTATTTTGTATCTTTGTCACATTCTTGGTTTATTTGATTGCTACAGTAAACGCAACCAGTGACAGGCATGAATATTCATTGACAATAGTGCAAGATGTCATAAGAATGTGGGCGACCACAGAACTGAAAGCACAACAGCATCAGCAGACAATAATTGGAACTTCACAACATCTAAATCTGATTTAAATCATGTGATCATATCGCCTAAATAATTTAAATAGCTCTAAAACTTACATTATCTAATCATACAGTATTTACATTCACTGTTACACGTCATTGTTTTATACACGTCATTTTATTATATTATTGTTTTATTTTTCTACTTTCCACATTCAACAGTGTTATTTTAATTTATTTACATTTCTAGGCCTATGTTTATTGCTGTGGCAGCATTTGATTAATATTGAGCTTAGGTCTAATAGATTAATGAAGATTTGAAGACATTTGAAGTGTACCTTCATTATTGTCCAATTATATTTCAACTTCCCACGTCTCCACATTCAACAATGTCAGGTCTATTCCATGGTAACATTTGTATGTGTATTGCTCACTTGTATTAATGATATTTGATGAATAGACTATTAAATACTTGAATAACATTAGTTTGACGAGCTTGATAATTCATATGCACGTCAGCGCAAAGCCAACCTCATCTGGTCACCATAGCACCAAGGGAGAGAAAGAATAACACATGACTGGTCGACTCCTCCAAATTTAAGTCGACTGTGCTATGGGAGTCGACATTTCTGTTAATGCTCTACTGCAGGACTTCCCAGTCTTGTTCTAGTGTCCTGCATGTTTTAGATCAGGGGTGTCAAACTGCGGTCCTCGAGGGCCGGGGTCCTGCATGTTTTAGATGTTTCCTTCTTCCATTACACCTAGAGGTCATTGCATCATTATCAGTCTAATGAGGAACTGATTATTAACTCTTTAAATGTCAGCGCTGATGCATTCTGAATGGAGGATTTTGTTTAAATATTCAGAAAAATTTCACAGTTTTACTTTATTTTGTGCATGGAAAAGATGCCAAAAAAGCAAGAGGTGTTTTTTTTTAATTATTATTTTATTTCACCATTTTTTTTTAAATTGCTGTGACCAAATGTCAATACTAGATGTCTTCTTTAGTAATTTTTTCCCCAAAATTTTCCACATTATTTGTCATTTTGTAAATATTTATTAGTTTTTGTTCATTTTGGTTCTTTTAAAAAAAAAAAAATTCTTTGATTTTCTGCCATTTGTGTCTTACTTTGCTCATGTTACCAGTTATTTTGTTAGTTTTCAGGAGTTAAAGGGTTAAACAGAATCACACGGAAGAGGGAAATATCTAAAACATGCAGGACACCGGCCCTCGAGGACTGGAGTTTGACACCTGTGTTTTAGATCTTTCCCTCTTTCAGCACACACCTGATGGTCATTATCAGTCTTCTGCAGTTCAGGCTGATCATTTGAAGGTGTGTAAGATGAGGGATACATCTAAAACATACAGGATAGTGGCCCTCTAGGACCAGGATTGGGTACCCCTACCCTAGTGCGTATATAAGGATATGATTGTATGGTACTTACATATCTACTGTATATGTATTTGTATATGTGATGTATATATGTATGCAAGTTATTGGACAAAATGTAGCATGTTGTAATTCAAGTTGAAACTATGCTTGTATCCTTCCTCTATATTCAGGCTTTAGAGATTTGATTTCCTGGCAGCAGATTCTGGTCAATTCTAACTCATTTCAGAGCTGAGGATATAAAAATAGGCAGATGTAAGAATCCATCAGACATATCTCGACTGTGTAACTTGAAACACAAGCAGCATACGGATGAGAGGATGAGAGATGTCATCTTCAAATTCTGTTTTTACCCTCCTGATTTCTATATATTGTAGCTTTAGTAAAATATGTTGTATTGTATTTGTTTAATATTACAAAGCAGGAGGACAGAACAAGAATCATATAGCAGTAAAGTCAGATCTAATAGTGTGTAGACTGCTTGGTCTACACTGTATTTAAAAGAATGGGGATACACAGTCGGTCCAATTTACGGTTTTAGCTGGTCGTTTCCTTTGAAGCTGTTATATGAGTAAAATCAGGTCAGCTCTCAAGGCTCCACTCAGTGCAACACTAACACAGAACCAAGACAGAAATACACCATGTCTGCTGCGACAATAAACAGTCTATTATATGTAAAGTCACAGGACCATTGTCTTCTTATTGTCTATGATATAACTCAGTCTCCTCTTTACAGTCACCAACGCTGCTAAGAGAGAAGGAAACACTCCACTGGAAACTATTTGTGTTTCAGTGCTTATTGTTTCTGATCACAGACATGAGGCATGAATCTAGCCTGCACAGTAAACCTCTCTTATTAGATAAAATAACACCCAGTGACATTTGGAGAGTATTAACAAAGCACTTGTCATGACAGAAAAAGTTAATTAAATCTTAAAGTCTTCAACCAACATGCACCCAGTTTAATAAGTTTAATCATGTATTGATTGTGTATTGACACAGCTAAACTGTGATCAGCAAATAAGACGTTCGCCTGCTCCTCTATGGTCTGAGGGTTTGATTACAGTGCTCTGGACATCTGGTTTAGATGAAAGAGTCTGAACTAAGGACTTTTTATATTGTATATATTCAGGTTTGGGAGTGAAAAATTAACAACATGTGCTGCATCTCCTTGTACAGATGTTATGTGCCTCTGAACTACAGATTAGAACTCAAGAACGGAGGGTCACAGAACTTTCAGATTGGTACCAAACGATTCAGAATGAAGATTTATACAATTATCAACTACGGCCAAGAGTTTTTGAGATCTGTGGAGGTCAAAGGTGACATGTCACAAAATGACCTTCTGTAACACTGTGTGTGTGTGTCAAACATAGACATATCACGCTATAACTTAATCAATACTGGATATATTATCATAATATTACACGGACTGATGCATATATACGTACATATAACGAAATTATCAATATTGCAAAGGGTCAAAGGTCAAGGTCGCATTTAGCAGAAAGGTCAAAATCATATTATTGGCTCTAATTCAAGAATGGGTTGTCATAGAAATTTGAGATTCGGACAAAATAGGGACGAGATTAGGCATTCTCTGAATACTTGTTAATATTGCCACTAACAAGTGTAATCAGTCATTGTCCTTCGTTCAGCCAGAGCAATTTAATTGATGGAGTGATACAGTAGCCCTTGAGTAGTGAGCCTGTGAGCAAGCAGTTTACATGTGAATACATCTGTGCCAAGGTACTTCACAGTATTCTATAATAGGCCATGAACTGCCTGTATTGTATTTCAATGAGTGGCACTTAGTGTTGCTGATCATTTCATTCCATGAAGTGGGCACTGTTAACACTGTTAACACAGTACAAGTTTTCACCTGCGACATCTTCTTCCACAAGAAACCCAAAAGCCCAGATTCGTATTACTTGCTTTCCGTTCAACCAGTACAACAATCCTTGTTGACTATTTAAAACTCTATGCTGGCAACAATAGTTGCTTTTCCATTCACCTTCAAATTTTGCAAATATAACTTGTACATATATCCAATGAAAAAGCAACTGGCAGGGAGCTGGTTTTGTCTACAGGGAGGGCCCATCATTTCTGGGTTTGCATCTCGTGCAAGTGCAGAACATACAATCCAGTCCATAGTGATTTTTGTGTGCTCGTCACACTATTTTTGTTTTTACTGCGTTAGGGAGATTAGTGCCAAGTGAGCAGTCATGATGGTATGTCTTGGCCCTATTGTTAACTTAGGAGTATCACCCACTCAGACCCCCCCTCTTTTTTTTCAAGTTTCTATTCATGGTTTCAGATTCATATAAATATATTAAAATTCTATTGCATTTTATATAAAGAAGGTCCAATTAATTTCTATAAAGTTTCTCAGAATGGCATGAAAGTACCTATGAGTAAATGTCATGTCTGTTCTAAATGCTGTATAGTATCACTTACAGGAGGATATTAACCCTTTGACATATACTGGTCACTCCAGTGGACAGTTCTTCTACAGTTGTTCTCTTGTATATTCATGGGTTTTGTTGTTTTAGTTCCATATCAGTCAATTCATATCATTACTGTAACTGGTCTGTTCTTAATACCTGATCTGCATTAACATGTTTATGTGTAAATAAATTGCTTGTTATTACACTGAACTTAAAAGTCTTCTTAAACAAAAGCTGCATTAAAAATGTTTTATTTCATAGTGTTTTGATATTACATTTTAAATACACATTTCTTTGCTTCAAAACTTAAACATATGTTGTCCAGCTGAGTGGACATTTTTGTAACACCATCAAAAAATTGGTTCATTAACCTCCTGAGTCCCAGCAATACATTTTTGTCCTCTGTAGTGGACAAGAATTTCACACTTTTATTTAAAAATAATAAATAAAAAATGTCCACTGAAAAGGACATTATGTTAAAAATTTTTTTTTAAATGTATCTGAAAAAACTGTTGCATCATGCTATTTCCAATTAAGGCAATTATTTCATGTAAAATGGCAAACAATGTTTTCCTACTGGGTCCCAGGAGGTTAAAAAGATTTCAATCACTCTGCTTTTTTAATTTCTAAAGAGGAAAAAAACCCACTGAGGATAAAAATCTTGACTAACGTTCTCATAATTAATGCATCATAAGGGTTAAAGCACCTTTTTTTCCCCCGTACCATTACCCTTCTGTATTAACTTCTACATGGCCACACATTTAGGATGGGTCAATATTAGAATAACACACAACTCTCATTTACTACAGTTAGAACTAATGCAGTGAAGACAGAATAGACTGGACATATGTAGTGTAAAAGGAGACATGAGGAAACACAGGCAAGAATGGGATGAGGTGTGTGGAGAGGCCAACACTGTTCTTGATACTTGAGATCTTATGATTATCTGGGGAGCTGTTTTAAGTAGGCCAGACAGAGGGCAGACACTGCATGAGGAGCTGCTACAGACACAAATACTGAAGTTATATAATTGCTCTACTTACATACTCAGGTTATAGAACTACATGGAGAGAACATGAGGTGAAAGTGAACAGATAACCTGGTAGAGAGAAACCTCCAATATCAAACTGCAGCACCATTTTACATGAAACAAGGCTGTGACAGATGGAAAAAAAATGAAGAGCACTTTCACACCTACTTTCTTTGGTCTGGACTTTCAGAGGTTTTAGTTTAATCTACAGCAGAACAATTGGTTTGAAACCTGATGTCATGAATTGTGCAGTGTAGAAATACTCTTTGGACATTTGTGTCTTTCAAGACCAATTTTAGAAAGGTTACATTTGCTGAAAACCAAAGAAAGTCTGATATTTTGGGTGGTTTCACATTGCATACACAAGTTATGTACTGCTGGACCTCAAAGTCTGGTTAATTTTATTGCTATATTCTTGTGAATGAGCTTCTGCAGAACTTGATAACAGGCTTATTATTTGAATCAGGTGTGTTGGAAGAGGGATACATCGAAAATACCAGCTCTCAAGAACCAGGAACGATGACCCCTACCATATATGGGACAACGAAAGTCAGTCTTCTCTTTTTTTCAAACAGGCTAACAGAAAACAATAGCCTGTGAACAGTCGCTTGGTCGATGACATACAGTAAGGGTTTTGTCTTCTTTTGACTTCTGTGTTTGTTGGATTAACAGAATTCCTGCTACACTATCGACTGTTTGGCCGTTGTAACACTCATCTGTACTCAGTTATGGGCCGTGGTACGTGCTTGCAAATGCAACATCTGCTGGTAAGGTGTTGTGTTGGAAATTACAATGGAACCAGAGATATAAATGTTAAAGTAATGTTTCATTATTTTTTAATGTTCGTATTCCTTGGGTTTTCATTCTGTGGAACCAATCACAGCACGTCTTGTGCCTACGCAGACATGGAAAATTCCACACCTCAGATGGGACAAAGAGCAAGTGTCACCTGGTGTGTGGGCTACTTAAAGTGCGTGTTGGGGGAGATGTCCTGTGCCTATAGGTTGATTTCATGTGATGTCACATTGCTATATAGTCAGCACATGATTTTCAGATGGAGGGCAGGAAGTGAACCTAAGTGAGTTTTCCGTGTGGAAAATGTTTATGTTTTGTTTAGTTTACAGCTCCACTAATCCTTCTGAGAGGAGGAAATTTGAGTTTTTTTCAGAGTACCAAAGATTGTCATTCACAAAGGTAACAAATGTAAAAAAAAGCTCACAGAAAAACGCTGTAAAAGGTGGATTTTAAATCTGTGTTTTTGGTTAATGTATATTGTTTCTTTTTACTGATGCCCTCTTCTGCTGCTGTAACATGTGAATTTCCCCACTGCGGGACGAATAAAGGAAATCTTATCTTATCTTATCTTATCTTAGGAGGAGCAGAGTCTGCTAATGCTAATGCTAATACCTGTGACTGCAGCGACCACTTTGTCAGAGGTATGTTCCAAAGCTAACTTTTTTTTATGGATGTGCTATATTTCATTAGGCTGTTGGTAAATGTTCATTTACACTGTTGTAATGTGGTTTACGTAGACACATCAAGATCAGTTGCATGTTTGTTGACATGAGTCACTACTGCTAGTGGCTAGCAGTGACTAATGTCAACAAAAATGTAATACATCTTGACATCGCATCTTTACAAATAAAACACTCACTCTGGTGAAGACCAAACATTATTATCACTGAGCCTTTTGGTACCGAGGTTGTGGACCCACACAGTTCTATGTCTCCAAACTTTTCTAGGCTTTGATCTGCTGCTGGTGTAGTAGGATGTCTGCAGTCTGAAACCTACCTATTGTGGTCTCAGACCACAATGCACTCAGATGAGACTGACCTCGGACTTTTGACAAAAGAGTTTTAAACTTAGAACAATTTTAAAGAAACTGTTTGTTCATCATTTACATTAAGGTTACGAAGAACTTTCTGTAAGACTGATTTGAACTAATTGTAAAACTATATTTTTGATATTAAAATTAATCAAAAGACAATCGGAGTAATTCAGAGTAACATTATTTTTACCAAGTCAATCGTGCCATAAAATATAAGTTTATTATATGAACATATGAAAGTACTGTTACATATTACATGTAAACATGTTAATGCCAGACACATATTTGTCTATAAAAAGACATTTACAAAAGTATAGGAGCCAAATAGATACACAAGTTTACAAAAACACAACCCTTGGTTTGAACTTAAAGCATTGAGGAAAATCAGATATACTAAAATTAATAATAAAAAGTAACCTCCTCTCCAATTAATTATTAAGATTCCTCTATAATTATATGGAAATGATACACAGGAGTTCCAGTCTGTGTTGAGCTGGTTGCATATTGATGTCAGTATTTCTAAGTTAATGGCAGGTGATGGATAAACTGCTGCTGCAGCTGTTGTTATAGAAGAGCAGAAGAACTGTGAAGACTTGAAGTGAGGAAAAACAGACCTGAATACTTATAAATAAATGTACAGGCGGTACATGCTTGTGAATGTAAGATCTGCAGGAAAGGTGTGAGCGTATCTAGGTATGGCACAGATCTGGATACAGATGGTGAAAACATCCTTAGAATATCCAGAAGAAGATGCAAAGAAGACAGAGACATTGGTGGGTGGCAGAACAAAGATATAAAAGAACAGTAGGTGGAAACTGAACATTAAAAACACTAACTGTTCATAACGAGTCCCTAATCTGTCCGTCACACACATTCTCTCTGTTCCTCATTACTCTGTGGACACATTATTTAATGATTGATTTGAGATTAATGTGCAAACGTTCATAATATTCTGTCAAACCATTCCTGAGATGCTGTATAACCAACAGATGTCTAAAAATAATACAAACAACCCATTTAAGGTTATTTTAAAAGCAACACCTGGTAAAAGTGTTAAACAGCTTTTGATGACACTGTATTTTTCAATGAAGGAATTATCAATACAGTTATATACTGGAATAGGAATATATTTGTTTCAACATAATATGTCTCGCTGTCTCCATCTATAAACCAACATGTGTCAATTACTGGTTTTGTTTTGTTTTTTAATTTATGAATGCTCTAATGAAAGCTTCAATGGTCATGAGTCTGTCTGTTTCCATTCCAATCTAAATTTTTTATTTATTTATGGGGCAGAATATCACAGTCATAATTTACTATTAACACCACGAGACTGATTAATAGGTCCAAGCAACCGTTCAACTGTGTTCATCTTGACCAGTCAGAGGGACTTTTTTTTTTTTTTTTTTTTTACATACAACAGAGAATGTCAGAGAATGTCGAATCTCACCCCTATTTTGTGCCAATCTCAAATTTTTATGACAACCTGTTCTTGAATTAGAGCCAATAATGTGATTTTGACCTTTCTGCTAAATTCGACCTTTGACCTTTTGCGATATTGATAATTTCATTATATGTATATATGCATCAGTGTGTGTAATATTATGATAATATATTCAGTATTGATTAAGTTATAGCGTGATATGTCTATGCTTGACACACACAAACAGTGTTAGAGAACATCATTTTGCGACATGTCACCTTTGACCTCCAGAGATCTCAAAAACAATTGGTCGTAGGTGATAACACCAATTGTAGAAATTCTCCATTGTAGAAATCTTCATTCCGCATTGTTTGGTACCAATCTGTAAGTTCTGTGACCCTCTGTTCTTGAGTTATAACTGATAATGTCATTTTGACCTTTTAGTTAATTGTGACCTTTGACCTTTACTCAAAAAGATCATTGCAGCGGATGTGCATTAGCTATATGTATATGCCCATGTAATTTCAAGCTGATATCTCAAGTAGTCACTGAGTTATAGCAAGATATGTCTCTACACACACACACACACACACACACACACACACACACACACACACACACACACACACACAGGGTGATTACAATAATCTCTCCCAACTAATGTTGGGCAAGTTTAATGAAAGAATCACTGTTAAGTGCAATGTGTTTATTATATCGACCTATAATTATAATCTTATGATATCACTAAAGAAATATGTTTTACAGTTAATAAAACCTCGATTCTGCAACTTAATGATGAAAAATAGCCTAGCTCACTATTTCCCCTGGCAAGAACTTTAAATGAAATCTCCACTCAGCACCAAGATGCTTCCATAGGCGATTTGAATTGTAGAAAGATGAGAAATGGAAAACCAATCTTCTGCAGTGGCACTAGAAAATAACTGCAGCAGAATAACTTTAGGGCTACCAGCTGACTGGTAAAAGTTATGACCAGAGGCAATTCAGACACACACAGTTTAACAAGGACCTTACAAACAGTCTCTTGGTGATAATAGTAGCTTGTGTATGTGATATTCTCCCCCATAAATGAATAAAAACTTAGATTGGAAAGGTGGCAGAGATAAATTCATGACCAGTGGGGGTGTGTTATCCAGCAATTCCATTCTAGCATTCAACAAGAAACAAGCAAATAACAGTGTTTAGACTGTAGAGTGTAGATACATTAGTGTTTTTAAATTTAACCTTTATTTAACCAGGAAATATAATAGTTGAAGTAGTTAAAGATCATTTGATGATTCTGAAACAACAAGTATTCAGAGAATGCCTAATCTCACCCCTATTTTGTGTCAATCTCAAGTTTCTATGACAACCCGTTCTTGAATTAGAGTCAATAATGTGATTTTGACCTTTCTGCTAAATGCAACCTTAACCTTTGACCTCAAATGGATAATTGCATCTGATTTGCATTAGCAAAATGTATATTCCCATATCATGGTGATATCTCAATTATTCATTGTTATAACATATCTGTGGACACACACACACACACACACACACACACACACACACACACTAATTACAATAACCTCTCCCAACCAATGTTGAGAGAGGTTAATGATATGATTATGCATTCCAGAATGTAAATGGACTGATAATTCCTCCACTGGACAATATAGTGCCATTAGAAGCTGTTTATAACTTCAGGTGTTGCTTTTAAAAAAGACCTTAAATGGGTCTCGTCTTGTCATCTGAACCCGCTCGGGTCACAGTGGTCTGTGGGGGCCTCATCCAGCTTCAATGATTGAAGGTGGGGTACACCCTGTATAAGTCTCCAGTTCATCTTAGGGCTGAACATATATAGACAAACAATCACTCTCACATTCACACCTATGGACAAATTAGATTAACCAATTAACCCTTTGGATGGTGGGAGGAAACCGGAGTACCCTGAGAAAACCCACGCAGACTATCCATTCATGTGTTGGATCCCATTATGTTATTTCGTATCTAAAACAGAACTATTACTTGAACTCAATGATGAAATAAAAAGATGTCGGTTGCCAAGTCAAGGTTACTACTGTACTTCTAAATATAATTTCCTATTCAAATATAGGGAAGGGATGCACAGTGCAGTAGCCATGTATTGGTTAATTCCTCATGAACTGTGTCTGCATCCCATACACTTCATATGTTGCTCGTCAATAAAATAGATTAAACATTTTGATTTATATGTCCAGACTTTCCATTGTCAACTCAAGTACAGTGATTAATTCAGTTTTCATTCTCACCTTAATCTCAAAATGGAAGATTACATATCCAACATTATTTGATTGAAAATTAATGTTTTACCTTCAATGAAATATGCATCACAGATGTATGTGTAATGGATGCAGATATAAGATGTGAAATATAACCTGTCAACTGGTGTCAAATGGTGAATAAGATACTGTTATTTTAAAAGCTTCCTGTTGGGTTCCTGCCAGTCCACCTGTGTCAACTGGATGCAGGGACTATATGGGCACACACTTTCTTTCACTTTCTCTCTGTTTCAGTTTTACAGACCACTAGTTTCAATTGCACAATTAGGTGCTTGTGCCGAGACATTTCATCTTCATTTTGGTTTGATTTGGGTTTCTATTGCTTCAGTAAAGTTTAGTTTGCAAGTAAATTGTGGTCCTGTGTTGATTATAATGTTTGGCTCACAATCTAACTTTAACAGTTATATAGGCTCATATTTGTACATCTGGCTCTGAAAGACACAGTTTAGTCTGGTGCAAATATTACTTGACTCCCAAAAAATACTAACAAACGTTTTCTCTGTGGTTTATAGTACTTAAAAACATACTAAAAGTTTATCAAAGTTTGACTTCAAGAAATGCCTTATTTTCAAGATTGCGACCATCAGGGCCTTAAAATAATGGTTTTTGATGCATGTTGTGACCATGTAATATTCTAATTAGCATATTTGTTTGATAGGTAAATGATGAAGTAAAATTTGATATTAAAGAAATTCATGAAAACTGTGTGGTACTGTAAAATGTGTCAAAACAGGACTGCTGCATATAGGTTTTGTAGCTTTAACCCATTTTTAGTGTGTGTTTTCATTTTAAAAGTTTTAAATATGTATCATTTATTTATTTGTAGTGTATTTTATTTACACTTTTATTTAAATATTTTACAAAATATGGCAACCATTTGAAGGCTCAGTACTGCTAATGCCTTTTATGAGTTTTATTTATTTATATTTATTTTAAAAATAAATAAATAAATAATTTATATATATATATATATATATATATATATATATATATATATATATATATATATATATATATATATATATATATATATATATACATATATACACACACACAAAACATTGTTTTGTCATGGATTTTAATACATTTTGCATTTCATTACCTCCAAAAAGGAACAGTAGATGTGGTGTGTGTGTGTGTGGGGGGGGGGGTTGACGGACCATGTGAAGTCAAAGTGAAACCTATCGCTCACCTATCGTTCCACGACCTCCTGAAAATCAGCAAACTTTCATTTGAAGGGGTAGGACATACTCGTACTCATCGTTCTCCACCTACTAGGGCATTAACTAAAATATCGTGATAAGCAGCACAGACAACCTGCATTAAGACAACACGCTCATTTTTCCATACAATGAAAACTGAGGACGTGTGACAGATATGTGGACAGTCCGGTTATTTGTTCACCCACTGATGTTGTTCAGTTAAATTTAAGAGAAAACTCTTTGCTAACGTTAGCCTTTGTTTTATTGGGGTTAAAATGCTGCTGTTTGTGTCTTGTCATTGGACATTGTTACGTTGCAGTGAACTTTAATACCAGTTGCTCATTGCAGACAGACGTGTGTCCCATATTTTTTGTTTTGTTTTGCTTTTATTAGCCGTGGGTCTGTGTTGTTTCTCCGCTGGCAATGTGATGACATCATCATGACTCAACTTAGACTTTATTGATGGATAAGTCGACTTGAAAAAAACTGAAGTCGTTAATGCTCTACCACTTACCCAGGTCACAGGGGCAACAGCCTCAGCAGTGCACTCCAGACTTCCCTTTCCCCAGCCACTTCCACCAGCTCTTTCAGGCGAATCCCAGGCGTTCCCCTGCCAGCTGAGAGATATAATCCCTCTAGCGTGTTCTGGGTCAGCCCTGAGGTCTCCTCCCAGACGGACATGCCCAGAACACCTGACCAAGTAGGTGTCCAGGAGGCACCACCTCCACTGGGTCTTCTGGACCTGGACGAGCAGTGACTACTCCCAGTCCCTACCAGATGTCTGAGCTCCTCACCTTTTTCTACGGCTAAGCCCCGCCCACCCTGCAAAGGAAACTCATTTCGGCCGCTTGTACCTGTGACCTCATTCTTTTTTTTTTTAAAGTAATGACTCCCAGAGGCACAACCAGCCCTTCAGATAATTGCACACTCACAAGAGCCGGGGTGGACAGTGGTTCCTAGTTTAATGGTGTTGGCCTCATTCAGGTCTCACTGAGTGGTGCAGGGTGACCTCATTCTATTGTTCATTGCCCAAAGCTCATGACCATAGGTGAGGGTTACAACGTAGATTGACCAGTAAATCGAGACCCTTGCCTTTCAGCTTATCTCTCTTCTTCACGACACAAAAATATGTTTGTGAGGGTAAAATCCTCCAGCAGGTGATTCTGACCATTACTCTCTCTCTACAGCTGGAGATGGGTCCCCAGGTGTCACCCATGGCTGACCACTGCTCCTTACAGGTGCCCCAATGGCATGAAGGATGGGTTAAAGGCAGAGGACAAGTTTCATTGTACAATGTATGACAAAGTACTTTACCTTTAGACCAATCCTACCCAGTCCACCTGTCAACATCCTGTCCCTTCCTTCCCTCACTCATGAATAAGATCCTGAAGTATATGAAGTCCTCCACCTGAGGCAGGACCCCCCCCCCCCCCCCGAAAGAAAAAAAAAAGAACTTGGAGCAGGCACTCTACCCTTTTCTGGCTGTGAACAGTTCAGAAGACCCTGATGTTAAAGAATAACAAGAGGCACTAGAGGTTACCAGGCCCCACCCTGAGGCTTGAGCCCATGGGTGGCCAGGCTTTCACCTGTTGGGGTCTGGCCGGGTCCAACCCAAACCAGTGAGGTGGGCTAATGGCCTTATGGGCTCACCACCTGCGAGGGCAGGCAGAAGAATCCGGTGCCATGTGGATTGATCAGCAGACCAAGATGGGGGCCTTGGTGGTCCGATCCCCAGTTCCCTCTTGTAAAATAACGTAGAACATCAAGTGGAAAGTTTGTAATATTTGTTGAGTTTTTAACTATAGAAATAGTGAGACTAGTGATCACAATCTCCTAAATCTGAAAAAAAGGTAAACAACACTTATCATTTCAGTGTCTTGTTTAATATTAAATAAAATATTCTAAATAAACATGTATCCACATATAAAAGCATTTATTACTATTTACAACCTGCAATACTCTCCAAAAGCATCCATTTGTATACCTTATCAATGATTGTCATAGCATTACTTTACATTTATTTATATATTTGCAAGGATGACAAAAAACTGAATGGATGACACCTCTGTAAGAAATGCCAATACAACCTTATTGTTTAGCCCAGGGTTTCCCAACCCTGGTCCTCAAGGAACACTATCCTGTATGTTTTAGATGTTTCCCTCTTTGAACACACTTGATGGTCATTATCAGTCTTCTGCAGAGCTTGATCATTTGAATCAGGTGTGTTTGGAGAGGGATACATCTAAAATAGGATAGTGTGCCATGAGGACCAGTGTTTGGCGACGCTGACTTAGCCTATCCAAATATTACAATTTCGCACTATACAGCTGCCCATATTAATAACTTTGTCAAAAGAGTCACTCTTAAATGGTAACATCTCCTGGATCTAGTTCAGACGTGAACTTAACCTGCCAAATCTATGCAACTTCACAAGACACTGTTTTGGTATAGGATCGTAAGTGATGTATTGACATTAATGTTGCACCGACCAATCAGCTGCCGATCATCATCGACCGATATTGCCTAAAAATAGCCTGATCGGCGATTGGAATAACATGTCGATCAAAAAGCCGATCATGTGATCTAAATTCATAGCAACCATTTTCAAACTGGCAAACACGCTGCAGAACAGTTGCATCACGTCTTGACTGTTTCTGTACTTTTTCAAATATATATTTCTATAAACGATGCACCCTCTGCTCGATGAAAGGTATGGGAATTTGAAATTCCTTCCGTGATTGACAGTGATCGGCAATCGACAGATCAAGTATTTTTGGTGATCGGTATCGGCAATCGAGCCAAAAATGCTGGTCAGTGCATCACTAACTGACATTTGATATTTCTGAAAAACATTGTATGACCAAAGTGCATGGGCAGGTAAAAACATGGCCCTGTCCTTTTCCGTTGAGTAAATTATTAAGTAGGACATAAAACATCTGTGTAGCATGTACCTAAACCAAAAGCCTATAACTCAGAGCTTCATGACTAACTACAATGAGCCATTAAACCACAAACAGCTTGGTTGGCTTTCAAGAATCTTAATTTGACTCCATGACAAGAAGTGATCTATTACAAAATGGTGGAGTGTGGGGATAAGCTCACTGCTAATTTGCTTCCTCTGCCTTTGATTTTCTCTTTGAGGTTTTGGCTTTGGGGTTTTCTGTATCCACAGGTTCAGGGGAGCCTGGAGGATCAGTGGGCGGACAGGGGGCTTTCTCCACATCTGGTTCTGGCTCCAGGGGCATCGAGGGGCTTTTGGAAACTCCTAGAAATAACACAAATTTTAAAGTTGTTATTATTTCCCCAGGTTTTTGATCCACCAACCTCTCAGGAAAGTCTGTTTTTATTTTTATAGCATTAACATTAGTAACTATATAAACAAACAATGACATTTACCCACTTACTTTGGGTGACTTTCTGTATCCCAGTCATAATCAGGTTTTTTGTTTTTGCATAATTAAACATATCTTAATTTCAGTAACTTGCATAGGCCCTCATTCTGAAACAAAATTATGCTAGCTAAAGTACTCCACAACAAATTGATTCTGTTTTTCATATCTGATTGTATAAACTTATATGTCCTCATCTTCAGAAATTCTAAATTAAATTAATGTCAGTCTAACATAACACCAATTTCAGATTAAAATGTAAACCGTTTTGTGCTCCATAAATGCTATACACTACTGTACTAGCAATAATAGCTAGACTGTGATAGATGTAACATACAGGGGAACCAATGATTTCAAGTAAATGACAATACATGATCAGAAATGACATGTGGATGGACATGTAATCACAAGCACAAAAGGATACCTTAGCTTACCAGACTCATATCAATGATAAATAGTGCTAACAGCATCTAATCAACCTAATGTCACCATGAAATAAGAAAATATGAATGTGTAATTACATAACACTACATTCTATATGCTATTTCTAGATTATTCTTTCCATTTTGTGGTTAGCGTGTCAATGGCTGTCAGTACTGATGATATGCTACCATTAACCTACTTAGACTGTATGTTGCCTTTAACTCAGTTACTGTAGCCTTTCAGCAAGAAAGTCTAGGGAATATTGCAGTCCTTACACGCCCATTTTTCAACAATATCAATCGTTAACTCCACCATGACGGAGAGATTGGTCCAAACTGCTGCCATGGTGGCAACCCAAACATTCACTGAAGCTAGCGACGTATGGAACTGTGTACTTCCGTTTTAACTTCCGTACCCCTCAAGCATGAACATGTCCGCCAGGTGAATAAGGTGAATAGACGCCCATGTTAAAAAGGCCAAATTCACAGCAGAAAGAGACCTGTTTATAGCCTGTTTCAAAAAACATCTTAAGTTTAATAGCTCAAGTTTATGTGTGGTTCTCAAGTCACAGTGTTATTTATTGAGTTAAACCACCCACTGGCCCTTATACAGGAAAGCATCCCTGGCCACTTATGTCTACAATCACTTCAGAGCAGCTTTATTATAATTTATTAGTTTAACTAAGTGTCATTTTTCCACATTACTAAATTTCCTTTGTTGCCGAAAATTTATACTGGGTAGAGGTTAGCTTCTTTTCCCATATATTCCCTTTTGTTTGAGCCCATATATTCAATCTGCTGCAGCAGATGACGCTAGAGGCTCAGGTTACACAGGGAAGATATACAAGTTCCCATTTTAAATGAGAAACTTGACTTTAGTTTAATGGACATGCAATGTCTGTTAAATTTATCATACAGTGTAACACTACACTTCTAGAGAGAAATATATTTTGCATTGGCTCACCTCATTTTGAGTAGTGTGCTCTGAACAACAAGAGTGATTTGGCCTCAGACTGTACAACAACCCCCTTCACACTTTGCAGTTAATTTTAATTTAATTGTAAAAGCCCCCATAATATTTGGTACAAAGAATTAAGGAAGACACACTTGGAAAGAACAGCTAATCTATTAAACTGGGTCAAACGCGACAGAGATTTCAAACCAGCACAGCTTGACTTGAGATTTAAAGAGCTGACTCAAAGAAGCATTTCAGGAAAACCATGAGTTAGAGAATCACAACTTCCACAGATACTTGAAGATTCTGCATCACTTTGATAGAAATATTAAAATCCTAAAAAAAGGCCACATGGATCTGATCTGCATTCTTGCCAGTTCATACAGGGGTAAAATTCATAAGAAAGTCATCTCCAGAATATACTCTTATTTGCAACTACACAAAAAATGTCAACATCATATGTCAAAAGAACTTGGGAGAAAGAAACAAATACAATCTTGATAGTAATGGGATGATTAAACATATGCAATGGTGGGAAATGACATGGAAAAATGTTATTATAACCTAATAACATAAAAAAAAACTATTTATTTATATAATTTTATAACCCCGAGAAGAACATACTTACAGAACACTAGGGCACAATCTGAGCATTGTTGGAGACATTGTAACAATGTGATGACTAACCACTGTCACATCTTTTGGGGCTGTCTGGCAATTCAATTTTATTGGTTAGATGCACTTAAAAAATTTACTCAATCCTCAGACATGAAAGAGAGTATAACTTTTAAACTGTACATCTGTGTAACCTATCAGACCATTTTAATTCCAAGGTTAAAGACCTGCTTAAAATACTACTAATAGCCGGCAAGAAACCAATAACAAGTAGTAAAGCTGAGGAGGTATTGGTCGAATTGGCTTTTGTATGTAAATAAGAAAACAGAGTAGAACTGTTCCCCTTATTACTTCCTGTGAAGCTCTGTTTGCCCTCTGTGCTGTGTCTGATGTTTTAATGCTTTGGAGACATCGCCCTCCTGGCAGGTTAGACTGAACTGCCCCCCACCCTCTTCTAATTAGTCATCGATGAATTTCTGTGGCCCTATATACTACATGATGCAGTGTTGTTGTGTATATATTCATCTATTTATTTTCCTGAGTCATTCCCCTTGGTGATCTGAGTGTTCTGGTTCATTTTGTCTGTATGTTTATTATGTTCCTGTAAAAACCTGAAACTTTGCATTTAAAAATAAAGTGTAAAAAAAATCAGTGTAAAGGTAGCTCACACAGTCACGAATGAACGTTTATTTATTAACCGTGTGTGTGTGTGTGTGTGCGTGTGTGTGCGCGCGTGTGTGTGTGCGCGCGTGTGTGTATGTGTACGTGTATGGGGGGTTACCTGCTGGCAACTGGATGTTCTTGTTATAGCTTGCAGCAGAAGACATGGCCTGACCCAAAGCTTGGTTTGTGCCAAGAGGAGCACCCGGGGTTTTGGTGGTCGATGCCGAGTTGGATTTGGATTTGGAGTCTTTGGTTGGTTTAGTCCACACCAGATTTTCTGTCACCTGCAGGGCAGCTCCCATCTTCTGGGCCATGTCCATTAACTATTGGTGACCGTTAAGCAAAGGACATAATCTTTATCAGTATTCTATAATCAGTCACTGAGCTGAACTTTCAAAATAGGAAACTAAAACAATAACAGAAAAATTTATCTGATATGTGTAATATGTAAAATAATGTTCACAAACATTTGTGATCTGACAACAGTGAGGGATTACATATTGAACACCATTTACATTTCAACAACTTGATAAATGTTCATCTGTTTTATAAACCAGTGATATCTAAGGAGTCCATGATGGACCCCATTCTTCTCTTTGTTGTGTGTGTATATATATTTGTATATATACACATTATTTGTCAAGTGTAATATAATTAGATGTAAACCCTGTTGCAAACGACACAAAAATATTTGGCACTAAAGCACTAGGAAATTAAGTTATCAGCTGATGGGAGATTCAAAGATCACCATAGCCTAGGTTGCTTGGATTCCACACTCATTTCAGAATAAATTAAAAAGACAAATGCTATGTTGGAAGTAATTATAAGATATTTTCAATATATTAAGAGGGAAACATTTCTGTTGTTATTTAAATCCTTTGTGAGATGTTGAAAAAAATATCAAGATGAATCGAAGAGGATCTAAAAGGGATATCATATATGAAGAGGCAAATAAAATTACAATGACATTACGTTGTAACTTATATATAATTTAACAGGGAACTCCTATAAACTGTGTTCACAATATTTCTTTATGATTTGCTCTATCTGTACTGTTAAAGCCTGAAACATTTTTCCAGAAGATGAGGTGTAGTTTTCTTCAGGTAATTCCAAATTACGATCAAAAAAGGTTATTTGTGGAAGTAAAAGTCTGACTTGTGCTACTGTTTTATTTATCTCATTTGTTATTTTTGGAGAGTCTTGTGTGGAGGTTTTATATCCTGTGCAAAAAAATATCAACATCTTTCTGTAAAATGAGAATAATGACTATAGCACATGTATGGGTATCAATAACAAAAGAAATAATGGTACCTCTGGATCAAACTCAAAACTGCCACTGCTGTCTCTGAGCAGGTTGACTTTCCTCTCCATCTCCTGGTATTGCTCCAGAGCTCCCTTTTTGTCACCATGATTATAGAGGAAGATTGCGAAGTTCAAGTTGACCAGAGGATTGGATCTATGGGATATTTGACCAGCAAAATAGAAATAAATCATTGAAATGATCAGAATGGCTTCTGTCTAAGGCAGACATGTCCAAACTATTCCACAAAGGGCTGGTGTAGCTGCAGGTCTTTGTTCCAACCAAGCAGCGGCACACCAGAGTTGAATCAATTAATCAGCTCATCTTAGTCTTCAGACAGTTGATTGGTCAAACTATGCACTCTTGGTTGGTTGGAACAAAAAATCTGCAGCCACACTGGCCCTTTGTGGAGTAGTTTGTACATACCTGGTCTAAGGTTTGTGTTACAGACTGTATGACAAACTTACTGGTCTAAAGTCACAGCTTGTTCATATGATCGGGTGGCATTCTCCACATCCTCCAAGTTGGTCAAAGCCACTGTTTACAGCAAGAAAATGGCATGTGTGAAATATTATTACTGTTGGTTGGTATAAAAAGAGTGCATATTTGAAATGTCTAAAAAATATAGAATAGCAACAGCTGGCTTTGTCTTAAATTTGCAGTGATTCCTTTTCTGTCTAGTTGCCTCAGTACCTGCCAACAGCATGTAGAGCTCCCCCATACGTGGGTTGAGGTTGATGGCAGCACTGAGGAAGTGGAAGGCCGAAGCATACTGCTGCATAGTCAGATGTACCAGACCAAGGTTGTACAAGACCTTCCAGTCAAAAGGAGACAAGTAATGGGCCCGCTTCAGGCAGCTGATGGCCTGTGGGAAATTAAGTCACAAGGAAGAGCAAAAGACTGAATGGACTGTTAGGGAAGTACTGAATAATATATGATATGATGATGAACTGCTGAAAAAACAACATATTCTGTAGAATGGTGGAATACTACCAAATTATATTAAATATCAGTGTGCTTAATACCATATGGTGAGGCGAACATCAACAGATTATTTGCCACAAGCAGGACCTACACTAATTCACAGGAAATGGTGCTCTTCCAGGAAACTACATTACTGGAACCCCTTCGCATCATCAGTAGGAATCTCAGGGTCACAGGTGTCTTGCCCCTCAACATGTACACCTTGCTTGACTGGGGCAGCAAAGTCAAGACTTCACCTGCAGAATGGTTTCTACTGTGGGCTCTCTTCAGCCACAACCATCTAGAGCAGTGTTTCCCAACCCTGGTCCTTGAGGCACACTATCCTACATGTTTTAGATGTTTCTCTCTCCAACCACACCTGATTCAAGTGATCAGCCTATCACACAGCTCTGCAGAAGAATGATAATGATTGTCAGGTGTGTTCAAAGAGGGAAACATCTACAACATGCAGGATAGTGTGCCTCGAGGACCAGGGTTGGGAAACACTGATCTAGAGCAAGTCCCAGCTGCCACAGCTATGTCCGTAGTGGCTTTCTTTGGCTGAAGAGACTCCAGCCCGATCTTCTGGAGGAAATAGTGCACTGACTTTGCTGGAAAACCGCAGCAGCCGACCTCAATGAGGAAAATGGTTGCTTGCCACCCCTTGAAAACTGCCTCCTCGATCAAGTCCTGGTATTTTAGTTAGTGAGATGTGACTGACCTCTTCTCCCAGGGAAGAGGGAAGTTTGACAAATATGATGGTCTCTGTGCTCCTGGATAACAGAACCATATCTAGCCGGAGGGAGACCACGTACTGAGGGAAGACAAGTTTCTGTTTCAGGTTCACACTTAACTCCCAGTCAGAGGCGTGTTGCGAGATGGAAGGTGGGTTCTTCACCACCTTGCTGCTCTTTGGTGCCATGTCTCCTTCCCTCAACAAGTTGATGGCTTTGTGGGATTGGGTCAGTTTGTTGATGGCTCCAGCTCTCTGCTGTTCCACCCATTTGGCAACTTTGGTAAGGACCTTATCGTGCCTCCACTTATACTGCTCCTCTATCAATGCTTTTGGATAGCTAGTCCAAAGTGGTTCAGTGTACAAGAAGCCACCCTGCATTACTTGCATAACCTCACTGCCCCAGATTGTAAGGTTACTTGAGTTTGGCATCAGGTCAGCCATAGAACAGAGGAGAAAGGTCAACTTCCCTTGGTCAGTTCACCAGATCTCTTTCCATGACAGTGGACGTTGCTGTGCCTGGTCCCACTGCAACCACTGACCCTGGGATGCAAGCCCAGTTGGCTTTACTTGGCGATCTTCCTCCACAGACTCTCTGACCCTTTTGCAGCACCAGGTCTCTTTTTGCTCTGGCATCAGCCTTGCTCCATTTCTTCTTACTGTAGTGCCCAAGGCCCAATCAGCCCTGGCACACCATGCCCACATTTTAATGGTGCTTCCAGTGGGATTCTGCTTCTGACACTGCAGACTGGGGCTTCCATTTCCTGCTGCCTCTGAAATTATGGCTTGCGTTTTTTACTAGCCCATCTTTAGACACGAGTGTGCTAAACTCATGCTGCTAAACTGATTAAATTCATTTGATGGTGAACACAGAGGGTCATGAATTGTCTTCAGAATTTTTTAATGATAAATCAGAAGCTACTTTGAATATTTGGCCTCATTTTACTG
This sequence comes from Siphamia tubifer, assembly GCA_020466265.1. Classification (NCBI taxonomy): domain Eukaryota; kingdom Metazoa; phylum Chordata; class Actinopteri; order Kurtiformes; family Apogonidae; genus Siphamia; species Siphamia tubifer. The sequence continues at coordinate 33,070,576 of CM035785.1, forward strand.
ACTGATCATTTCTGTAGTTTAACACTTTAAACTTAAATAAGTTATTATCCTCTGCTGTGCTACCAAAAGTCCTAATCAGATATTTTTAAGCCACAAAGAACGCAATGTTTAGCTTTTCTAGAAAACGCTCTACTTCTTCTCAGAAAGTACAAACTCAACTTCTAATGTGAACAAATGTGACTTCTGTATTCATTTATAAATATCTTCACATAACCCATAATCTGCCTGACGTTTTACACATTTATTTTATTGAACTTCCTTTTTTTCCATAAGATACTTTAATTAAACTTTTACAGTGTAGAAATAAAGGTGATACAGTAGTAGCATTTACCAGCATTATTACACATAAGAATATTTTTTTAAAAAGTTGATATAAGTCTATGTATTTAAGTACAGATTTGAAAATGCTTCTAAATCATGGGTTTCTGAAACAATTAACTAAATGAAGAAAATTAAGAAGGCTTCACTGTTAGGAATAAACATCCCTACAGAATCTGAATAACACAAATTATGTGAATGATGTTTCATTTTGTCCATTTAAGGACTTTCAAGCATTTACCAATATTTCTTCCCTTTGTTGGATCCTATATTGGTGGAAACTAAATAAACAGAATTACTCACAGCAACATATTTCTTTTTGCCAAAAAAGCACATGCCAATATTGTTCCAGAGAGGGGGGCTCTCGGGCACAGCGCATGCAGCTACTCGGTACTTGTTCATGGCCACATCAAAGTCACCATGAGTCTGCATCATACTGCCTGCAGCCAGGATGGCCTGGAAATAAAAACAATGATTAGAGACATATTAGAGGGCGATGTACCCTTTGAAACAGAAACATGATGAAAGACAGGCCATACCAGCTGACAGTGAATGGCCTTAAATTGTCAATGAAGTGCTTTAAAAGAGATCCAGAGTGCTTCTTTTGCGTAATCTGACAGCAAATAGTACCCGTGTACCTTATAATTGTTGGGGTCAAACGTCAATGCATTTCCAAGGTGTTCAAATGCTTTTTGGTATTTTCCAAGCTGGAAAAAAACAAACATAAATGAGTGTACTTATTATATTTTTATATTTATAACTCATTTTAGATCTTTACATTGTCATGCACATGTGTAAATGATAAGACTGAGGCATATTATTAAAATTGCACAGATTCTTCTTTAGAAAGTTCAGGTTATTCATGGACATTCATGTTATTCTCATTTTTTGGTCAATGATAGTTTGTGAATGTAAACAGTTTCATACTGTAATTTTCCTTTTTTTCTACAACAAAGACAAACACTTGGAGTTGTCATTATTTATGTGTCATTAATACCATTATTTTCCTGTTCCAGTCTGTTTGTGATCACAATCATCTGTATGTGGCTCAAAATAAAAGGAGTTCGACACCCTCACCTTTTGAAAGACATATCTATACATATCACCATTGCACAAAAAAAAATCAATAACCTTTCACCATACTTACTTAAGTGGTTCTATTTTGTTCCTACTGACCACCAGGCGGTGCTTTCAGCACTGAATGTTCATCGCATGCTTTCATGCAGGTTTGAGATTTGACTAACAACAAAATCACGTGTCACGTGACCGGGTAGCGTAAACGGCGGAAGTTTACTTAGGCACGCCTTACCCGGAAACCAGTCTCATCTTCTCGTGCTGACGCAGGTTTGTATGGGTTATCGTCCCTATTGTCGGCCTTTGACTGGAGCTGCGATCTACGCCCTCCGATAGGCTGCGGACGCTTTCCCCGACCCACTTTGGTGAGATTGAATCTGTTTCCTGTGGGTGATTTCGCCCTTAGTTTTCATATTGTTGGAGGTTTGGTGTGTTCGCCTTCCCTTGTCGCTAAAGCGTTTGCTAACAGGTAGCTCCTCCGGCATTGAGTGTTTCGCTCAAAGGGGAACAGTCGCTCTCGGCGCGAGGTAGCGCTGTGTCCCTCGGGTCAAAGAAGCGTCCCCGTGCAGAGAAGCGGGAGGCCCCTGCTAGGCCTCCGGCTAAGCTCTCCAATGTTGACCTAGTGGCGCAAAGGGTGGACACCATGGCGGCTGAGTTTGCGGAACTCAAGGCCATCTTGCTGGGCCGGCAGCAGCCTGCAGCTGCAGCCACAGCTGCGGCAGCCGCATCTGCCTCTGATGACAGGGAGATGCCAGTGTTGGCCCCAGCTGTTACGGACCCCGAGAATGATGTCCTCTCCACCAGGGCTTCGGGGAGTCTGGACATTGTTGATGACTGGATGGGTCAGTCTGTGGCTGCCTATGGCGAGGACGTGGGGCCCTTCTCTAGCCTGAGCTCTCCTAGGGGATCGGCACGGGCCCAGGGCTCTGTGGTGTTGCCCACGTTGAAGTCGGCCCTGGCACAGTTGGGCCTGGATGTGCCGACCACGGAGGCGGCCCCCCAGAGTGCTTTTTTTCAGCACACCGCTGGCCCGTCAGAGTTCAACGTGCCCCCCTCTGCCCCTTATGTTGCCGAGCTACAACGGTGCTGGGCTGATCCTAGGCGTTTCGCGCACAGGACCAGCGACGTTCGGGCTTTGGCAAACATGCGGCCTGGGTTCCATGCCGGGCGTTGAACCAACCCTGGCGGCCATTATCGTGTCCCCGGACGAGGCGTTGAGGCCGTCCACGCGCTGCCCCCGGCCACAGTGCCGCATTACAGATGACTACATCTGCAGGGGATACGAGGCGGCTGCGCGTGCTGCGCGCATTGGTAACTCCATGTCCCACATGCTATTGGCCTTGTCCCAGTCCGTCCAGCCATCTGATGTTGAACCGCGCATCCGCGATCTTACTGATTCGCTGCTGCAGGCTTTCGCGTAAATGGCCAGGGAACAGGGCAGAGTAATGTCCCACCTGACCTCGGCGAGACGGCAGGTATGGCTGGCGCAGTCCCCTCTTTCAGAGAAGTGCAGGAAGTCCCTTCGCTCACTGCCGATGGTCCCCGGGCATCTCTTCGGTCCGGCCGCCCAGGAGGCACTGCAATGCGGCTTGCAGGTTTCTCAGGCCAGGCGTCAGTATGCTAGCCTGCTCCAGGTGACAATGACTTTCCCCTCCCGGCGGTCGGTTGCTTCACCAGTCAACAGCTTGCGCACTTGCCCCATTGCAAGGCGAGGGGATGCGCATTTTCCCCTACCTCGACGATTGGTTGGTTTGCTCTTCGACCAGGGACGGGGCGCTCAGGGACTCCTCTCATCTTCTGCAGCACATCGCCGAGCTGGGCATTTCGGTCAACCTGAGGAAAAGCTCATTGACACCGACACAGCGGACTATTTTTCTCGGCGTCCTTCTGGACTCTCGTTTGATGACTGCTCGCCCGTCCGACCTGCGCATTGATGCCATCATGCTCAAGGTGAGTCAGTTCCAGAGGGGTGCGAGTCAGACGCTCCATTCCTTTCAAGTATTACTGGGTTTACTGACTGCGGCGTCCCGTATCGTCCCTCTCGGCCTCCTGTCCCTGAGGCTTCTACAGATGTGGGTGAACAGCCTTGGCTTGCACCTGCGTTTTCATCGTCACGCACAGCTGTTTGGCCTGCCTTCGCCCGTGGAGGAGGCGCTCACGCCTGACTCGCGGCGTCCCTATTGTAGTTGGTTGTAGTCCACCGCAGGGAGGTTGTAACCACCGGTGCTTCCCTAACAGGGTGGGGAGCAGTGTGGCAGTGCAGGGGTGCCCGCGGAACGTGGACCGTACGGCAGCGGCAGAGCCACATCAACGATCTGGAGCTTCTGGCTGTCCTGATGGCTCTCAGGCATTTCCTCCCCTATCTGAGAGGGAGGCACGTCCTTGTGAGGACAGACAACACGTCCGTGGTACACCACATCAACCACCAAGGGGGGACGAGGTCCCGGTCCGCCCTGGTGCTGACACAAAGGCTGCTTTTATGGGTTCATCCACACCTGCTGGGCCTGAGGGCATCTCATATCCCGGGGGTGCAGAACTCTGTTGCCGATCTCCTCTCCAGGGGCCAGCCTCACCCCGGAGAATGGAGGCTGTACGCTGATGTGGTTCAGGACATCTGGCGCAGGTATGGGACGGCTCAGGTGGACCTTTTCGCCTCGGCTGACACGACACACTGCCCCCTGTGGTTCTCGCTAGCGGAGCCGGTGGGACCACTGGGACGGGATGCGCTGGCTCACACGTGGCCGCGGGTCCTTCTCTATGCATTCCCGCCGCTCCCACTCATACTGCCTGCCTTGGAGCGGGTCGGGAGGGAGGGCCGTGAATGCCTGCAGTGGTCCCCGGGGGACTCCGGGGTTACCCTGTGGCCTAACCCTTCATTTCTTCCGAAGGTCTTGCCCTCTTCCTATGTCAACATGCCGCTCAGGTTGGAGGTCTTTGACTAAGCTGCCCCATTGGTCGATGGGGGGGAGGGCTGATATCTTGCTCTGTCCTGTCCGGGCATTGAGATTTTATGTTGCAGCGACTGCCGCGTCTCGGCAGTCTGACTGCTTGTTTGTCTGTCATTCAGGACATCGTCGAGGACAGGCTTTGTCCAAACAACGGCTGTCCAAGTGGATTGTGGACACAATTTCTTATGCGTACACGAGCAGTGGCCGTCAGGTACCCCTCGGCGTTCGGGGCCACTCGACGCGGAGTGTGGCGACGTCTTGGGCAGCCTTGAGAGGTGTTCCCCTCCCTGACATCTGCGCCGCTGCATCATGGGCGTCATCCTGTACTTTCGCCCCGTTTTATAGGATCAACGTGGCCTCGCGCGGCTCATTGGCCGCAGCTGCCCTCCTGGGGTCTACATAGCCTTCGGACTGGGTGAGTGAGGTTTCCTTGTGACCTTGTTGGTATTAGTCATCCAGTGCTGAAAGCACCGCCTGGCGGTCAGTAGGAACGAAATAAAATGATAGGTTACGTATGTAACCACGGTTCTATGAGTTCCGGTGACAGCCAGGCCTTGGCTGTCACTCGGAGGACTTCCGAGAAGATTGCCAAGAGACTGGTTTCCGGGTAAGGCGTGCCTAAGTAAACTTCCGCTGTTCACGCTACCCGGTCACGTGACACGTGATTTTGTTGTTAGTCAAATCTCGAACCTGCATGAAAGCATGCGATGAACATTCAGTGCTGAAAGCACCGCCTGGCGGTCATCCGGAACCATAGAACCGTGGTTACATACGTAACCTATCGTTTTCCACGCTTGTTTTACAGAGAGTGAATTAACCCTATGACCCACGATTGTGATAGTCATGTTTTAATAGGTTTAAGAGGTTCATCTGTTGTCAGCAGTATTTTCACCTGAAGCTTTAAGTACAATAGCCAAGAATCTGTGCTGTGTTACTTTTACGAAGACAAATGTTAATTTATAGTGAGTTTTCTGTTTGTGCACAAATTATTTCAGCAGTTAACAGACAAGTTCCACCTACCTGTAAAAACAGCAAACCAAGAGTAGTCAGCAGTTCAGTATTCTCTGGTGAAAACCTAAAGAGATTGAGATAAGTCATGAAAAAACCCCCACTGAACTATGCCTGTAATTACATGTAATGTTTATACTTTATTCTTAAGAAAACATAGTTGATATTCAAGGAATCTGCAGGTTAATCAATCATGGATTTATTCAGCATAATTGTTGAGCATTAATTATGACCTGTGGGGGGATGAAGAGGCTCAAAGAAAAATTATAACAGAGCAATATATAGGCATTAAAATAAGGCTCACAGTGGTATGTCTCATTAAAAGCAACAGCAGTTTTGGGGCGCTTGATTAATTCATTTACCCCCCAACAGGAGGTACTCATAATGAGCTCTATTATAGACACTGATGTCATGTCCTTATTTATGTTGTCGGTTTGAATTTAAATATTCAAAATGTGACTAAAACTGGAAGTGAGCAAATTTATACTGAGCCTCAGGTTAAAGCGTGAAAACTTTGAAACTCAGGGAATACCAGTTATTGAAATTCACTATAATCATGAATAAAATCTGAATAAGTAAGCAACTTCTCTTAAACAAAAAGATGATATCAATCTTTTGTGGCTGAAAAATCATTTTGAAAAACATACCGCCTAATCTATTGGTGTCTTATGTTTTATTTAAGAGTTCATTAAAGCATAATTTTTTAACTTATTTTAAGGTTTACTTACTCTACTGCTCTCTTGTACACTTCAATGGCCTTGTCAGTGTCTCCTGCCAGCAAGTGAACCTTCCCGAGCATTATGAAGGTCTTGTCATGTTTGTTTAATTGGAGAGCTATGTTTAGTTGCTCTTCAGCCTAACAGAGACAGAACAGCAATGTTCAGATCAGTGGGGGATAGCACTGTTTGGATAGTTGATGTTATATTGTCAGCAAAATGAGGGTACTTACATGTTTATAGTCTTTGAGGAACAAATAACATACTCCCAGATTATGACTGATCTCCTAAAATGAAAAATTCAAATTACAGACTAGGTTTAGGTGTGGGTGCATGCTACCTTTTACAAGGTTGAATATTAAGAGTGCTACATCTAGACTCTCAAATAAATTAATGAATTAAGTGAAAAAAATTTACATACATACACACACATACATATATACATACATACATACATATATATATATATATATATATATATATATATATATATATATATATATATATATATATATATATATATATATGTATATATACACATATACACATACATGCAGTATATATAGATACATGCACATGAAGACAATAAATCTTACCAAGACCATTTTCATTTTTTGTTCAGTTCAAGCAAATATATATTGTATTAATTGTTGTAACACTTATATGGCCTTCAGTGTGAAACTCTTCATTAAACTGCTCTTAAGATGATGATAAACTGTTGTGTGAATGAGAAAAGAAGGTTCAAATGTGGAGAGAATTTCTGAAAGAATTGGGCTTCTTGTTTCTCTAGAACATAGGATGATGTCTTATGACTGGAGTGCTGTGTTCTGTTACCCAGTCCTTCTCATTGAGCCTGGTCGCTTCATGATAGAAATCAATAGCTGCTTTGTGCTTTCCTAGGAGAAACCTAAAGAAAAAAATAAATAAATAATAACAATAAACCACAAGTAGAATTATTTAATTATTATTATTATTATACTTCATAAGCTACATGATAAATACCATTGCATCTTGCAAAAGTGAAAAGTCGTCATTGGGGATGTATTAATTTTTCCTGAAATGTCATCACAACCCAACACAAGCTTGCAGCTTGGCTGTTATCACTATGTATGTCACTCATATCTATTTCTCGAGCTAAAGAAAATGCCATTAGTGACTCACAGTGATCTGGCCACTTGTTTGAGATTGTCAGGGCTACCAGGATTAAGGATAGCACAACTCTGAAACAGCTCCAGGGACTGCTGGATCTTTCCCTCAAGACGCAAGATTAATGCTGTGGCGACAAAAAAAAGAGATGTACAAATGTAAAGGGCAAAAATCACATTAAAACTGCCCTGACAAACATATTTTATTACTTTTGTGGTACAGAATTTCTACCATGGACTGTGGGAAAAAAAAGATAAGGCAACCAAATCACTTTACATTATTGATCCATTATTCATTAACTCTCACATTCTCCCTTTGGTAGTGGTAAACTACATTTTTAGCCATAGATTCTCTGGGACAGATTGACATGGCTACAAATTTGCACCTACAGCTCCTCTGACCACTACCGAACATTCATATGCATTCATACCTCAGTGTGAGTGACACTAGAGGCAAGGTGAAGAGTCTTGCCCAAGTATTAGGAAACTAGGAGAGCACAGGATTCGACCTAACCCACCCTACTAACCTTGGTTACCAATTTTCAAGCCATTCTAATGTGGAATAGAGACTGACCAATCGATTGGCCAGCCGATTTAATTGGCTGATATTAGCTATTTTTTAATCAATCGGCATCAGCCAATTCCCGTATTTGGTCGTGCAAATTTTAAGTCAGGCACATTTGTGGGCAGCTACCTAGGACACAGCGCAATGCTTCAGAAGTCAGCATAGATATATCCTAAAGTCATATATTTATTCTCATAATAGGTTGTAATCTGTGATGTGTTGCTTCATAAAGTGATAAAGCATGTCAACCTCATTGGAGTTTTAGAACTTCTCTAGAAATGAAACGTTGCTATGTGCGTTATGGCCACAAGTGTGTTGGGAATGTATCAATTATGCAAGCCCCCTCCATGCTGGTGATTGCAATATTACAATCTAAACTATAGTACTAGACAATCTTAGTGAAAACGTAATAAAAAGAGGACGCCAATTTCAGACTATCCAGCAGGCAGCAGCTGCCATCTTCTCGAGACTGACCCCTTCCACTGTTCTATGGGAATGCTGGGCCCCATGAATTTGTCATATTTACCCCCACCTTATAGCACTCCAGCTTGCTATATGTGAAAATTATTGCTGAGTTAGATTAATTCTGTGGGCATGGGCTCACCTGGGTGAGGTCATGAATAGTAACGAGCTCAGGCTTTAACACATCACACTGACCAGCTTTTCTAATTAGCCTGATTTCTCCGCTTTTTTCTTTTCAGAGGCAATAACAGACAAAGGAGATACAACTTAATGTTCAAATTCACTACATAACAGAAACACCAATGGGCCTCACATATTTAAGAACCAAACGTTTTCTGTGGCAGGGCACCTTTAAAGGCACAGCATGGGATCCACAGAGCTAATCCCCAAAGTTAAAATGATGAGTCAAGTAGTTTAAACAATGAGTACAATACTGGTACATAATTATACACCATCAACATCATACATGGTTCAGGACAAGTATTAAAAGTACAACTCACCTTGTACATATATGGCATATTCACACATTCCAGCCGTTTCCTGTAGTTGTTCTTTAATAATCATCTGCACAGACAGAAGAGGAAATGTTTTCCTCAAAGACTTTGGACTTTTTCCCCCAAACAATATTTACTAAACCAAAAAAATATGTATCATAACTGATATCGAAGAGTTGATCATTTTTATTATGTTTGAATAACATAATCTTACACAAACTGAAGACAGTCATGCTTATATACATATGTTGAAAAGTAGCAGAACACATGTATTTAAGTAAGTACATAGAGGCTTATTTGAAACAAACCATATCCCCACACATATTTGCTTTAAAGGTACTGTACAGATTTTTATTTATGATCTTCAGAAAGTCCCATTTTATGTCTGATCATAGTCCACAATTTAAAATTTGATTATCAAAGCCAAAGTAGGTTATTTACAATAGAAATTTTCAGTTTCCCTGGTCAGGTCAGACAAGACTGGACTGAATTACAGCAGACTTGTATAACTATAATTCCACCCCAACTGGCAAAGTTCAGTGAGAAGTAAAGTGAATGAGTGAGGAGTAAGATTTGCCCTTTTTCCTAAAAATGTATTTCATTGTGATAGTTGACAGTGGAACTGGAGCTGAAAAATAATGGTAGAGCGAAAGATGATGGACTAAGACACTGATAAACCTCTGCATTGAACCAATGGAGAGAATGAAGGGAGTTCAAAGGAGTGAAAACAGAACTGGAGTTGTCCTTCCTTCTACACAGGTACACAATGCTTCCATTCTTTATTCATATTAGGGATGTGACTTTTGGTCCAAACCACTGTTCCAAATTCGCTAAAACCTATTCGATTATTAAAAAATTTAACATGTTTCCATGACATTTAAATGTCAGCTTGCCCCCTGCAATTTGCACTATTTAAAAAAGAAATGCAGAGTTGTAAAGAGGATCTGCTCTTCATTGATTAGTTTCAAAACAAATGTACTCCTTTACCAAAGTTATGCCCTGATGACAGTAAGGGCATACTGTTTCATGGGAAGTAGAGTCTTTGCCTCTTAAAACCACCACCGATTCCAGCCAAAGGTGTCGCTGCAATCCACTTTACACAAATTCTCTGTACAGCACCTTTAAAAAACAGTTGTGCCAAACCAAGCATCAGCGCTACACATTTCACATACTGCAGGTAATGGTACAACAGAATATTGGAAATGCTTTTGACTGTTTTTGTGCTTTCACTCTGGGATTGAAATATAATCTGGATTGACAGAAACGAAAACAGTTAAAAACTATGATACAGACACTCCTGTTTATTGCCTGAATGGGTCTCACCAAACACAACATGTCAATCCCTCATTCATTGCACCCCTTTCACATGATTCTTACAGATACTGTTGTCTATAGATTGTGCATTTCAGGTGTTCAAGAATGGATGGAAGCCATTTCTAACATACATTTGGAATCAGTCCTGGGGCAGCACGAGTTCTTTACCTTACAGGTGTCATAGTCTTTTCGGATATAGTGCTGATGGATCAGCCAGTTTCTCCTCTCTACAATGGGAAGCTCTGGAGCTAAAAGACACAAGACAATGTGAAATGTAATTGTTAATGTAGAGGATTTGTCATCTTATTACAATTTAATAGTCACATTATTTCTAATTTAGAATTAGAGTTGATGGTGGAGTAAATAATTCGGAAATTGTCATCATTTTTGCAGCCATTAGCAAGACTCTGATCTGACAGTAAACACAGATGTATCACTTCAACCTAAATCCAGAGGCTAAGTCCAAGTCATTTCATGAGGTGAACAGTCAATCTGAGCTTATTAGCACGTTTTTAATTAGGAAGACAGAGATAGTTCAGACTCAAAAGAATTAGGAACATGTATTTTTAGACTAGGTATTGTTTATGGAGTCTTTTGTACATGACAGCCTAATAAATAATGCTGAAAGCAGCGTCCCTCTGCAGTTGCTTGCAAGGCTTTGATGTGACATTTAACATCGTTGTTAACACTTCAACCAAAAACTCCAGGCTAAACGATAATCCATTCACCAGCCATGCTGCAAATGTCACCTTGTAAGCAAGTTTTTCATTTAAATTAAAAAAAAGATTTTCTCTGTCTATTTAAATGTCCCTGCAAGTTGAGATAGTCTTCTTGTTGCCAGGGCAACAATGTCTTCAGTAAGCTAAGTGCTTGCGACACAACAAGGGGTATAAGAAGAGACTGAAGGAGCAAGGATTGAAGAACGAACAGCACAGTACAAAGCCAGCTGAGCAGAGGGTTAGGTAACCTGAAGTACTAAACAACAATGTTCGAAATCTTCTTCTCAACAGAGTCCAACACTTCATTTTACAATGAAACAAACGGACTTCGATTGGTGGAAATTTAATTCTGGTAATGCTGTGTTGTCTCGCACCTACTATCTTATTCCAGGGCTAAAAACAGGATTCAAAGCAATGTGAAATGAAGTGCTGAGCTTTGAATGTGCCACTGACATTGGATATATCATTAATGAAGAGACTGTGTGAAAATACAGTGTGAATTACACCAAAGCTGCCTTCTGTTTTTATCTGTCATCACTTCAAGAACTCCCCTGTTAGCACTGCTAGATCTGAGAGACTCTTCCAACTGCTTCACAAAAATCCTCTCCATAGCTGAGTGAGAAACTGCATGAGATTCACACATTTGCCTTGTCAAGATTCAGAATGGCCCTATTTGTAGCGACCTAATCCGCTTTCTTCCTGCTGAGACAGCAATAATATTCTTGTCTCTGGGTTTCAGCTGTGGTCCTGTGGTACTCCCATGTCCACATACACAAAAGCCGGGCAGATTTGGAAAGGAGAGGCAGCATACATGGGTGACATGTATTCCTGTAAGTATGAAGAAGAAGGGAATAGAGCAAAGAAGAAGAACGCAGCATGAGGTATCCTAAATATAGTTTTGTTAAAATTTTTATCCCAAACATGGAGGAATTCTCTCATTGTTCCATTTGATCTGGCTAATGCTAAGACAGATTTGCCTTCCATGTGCTTCAACCATCTGTTAAAATGGGATAAGAGCAGAGGAGAGGCATGCTGAGATCAAAGGACACATGCGGAGAATATAATGAAAAGTATGATTAAAATTATTTTAGAAGTTTTACTACTGAAAAACTTCCCCCTGACAAGCGAATATTCAACACTTTTTGCCCCAATAATTTCTTCATCTTTGATTTGGACAACTTATGTGTTTTGGGTGAAGTAGTATCCAGGTTCAAAGAGACTCTTGATTGAACCAATACTTGAATTATTAGTTGTTTTTACAATTGCAATGTGCTTACGAGCAGCCCACAGATGACTCCATTCACAGCTGCAAATGGGGGCTGGATATGGATCAATGGAAACAAAGGGACACAACAAAAGAACCAGGTCTGGCTGTGACCAGAGACTAACAAGGTTGGTCTGGTTCTTGTTGTGGCCCAGTTCCACTCAGCCTTTACATGCTATCAGGAATAGTAATATTCACAATCTATCATGTTCAGTCCTGTGTAAAAGTGCTACCTTGACAGACTGTTCTGCGCAAACTCGGATCACACAGACCACTGTTCAGCACATTTGGGTATAGGATACCAGTGAGCAGTGTTACCAGAATGGGAGCCCAGTTGGGCTTGTTTTGAAAGCATTAGGATGAATTAATACGATTTGAGCTGGTTTTCACAATAAGTGGTGAGTTTCTAGCAAAATAGTTGGCATTATCAGTCAAAAAAGTACAGACTTAAACATTTCAATAAATATCTGTGTCCTTTCTCTCAAATAATTCATCCATTTATTTTTTAAATGAAGAGAATTGGTCTAAATTGTCATTATCAGTCCATAACAATTATTAGTTGTCACTGTGATTGGTGTCAACTACATACTTTTACAGTTGGCTTTAGATTGTTTGGTTGCTAACATTTGATCTTTGTTTGCGAGTTAAAAAAATGTTTACTGGAGACTTGAAAAGCTTTGCTTAAAAAACACTCTTCTTTGCTTGCAAATTCAAAAGTTTTGCTTGCAACTTTAGTTGTATTTACTGGGCGGGACCGACACTAATGGATAAGAGAAGAGTTTCCTTTGGTGAGTGTGTCCTGGCTCTAGTTTCTGCATTAAACTCACTTCTTCATTGTGTTGTGTTACTGTGAGGTAAGCTGATCATCAATTAATCTTTGAAATTGAACCGTATCTCACAAGTAATGAATTACACTAAATTGCATCAACTAGCCTCTTCATTGAAATACATGATGATGTATAAAATACACCCCCCCCCCGTCTGCTGCTTATGTTCATGTTAGTTTTTACCTATCATTTAGGGTTTTCTCATAATTAGCAGCTGTTGGGAAACAGCTTATTAGCATTTGAGCCATGTTGTGTCTGGGTCTTCACTGCCTGTAGTGTTCGATGTAATGCTAATAGCAAATGTAGTTTGTGTGGCACAGCTGCAGACAATAAAGGTAATTAGACTCCACGAAAAAGTAAAAAGCTGAAAAAAATACAGCTACACTAAATTTAAGGAAATAATGAATACAATAAAAATAAAAAGATTAAAAATTAAATATAATAAAGTAAAAAAAAAAAACCAACTAGATACCACATAAATTCTCTATATGAAATGAATGGGCTCACCTGGGGTCACATACACATATACTGTACATGGAGTTATGGAGCTTGATCAGTACTTTAACAGGACTGACAGACTGTGGGATAGTGTTGCACAATTTTAATGAAAATGTGCAATTGAGATTGTTGTGGACTATAATGTGAATTGTGATTGTGATTACATGACTCTATTTGCTTGAATATGAGGGACAACATAAAATTTTTTACTAGTTTTTAACATACAAAAATGACAAAAACATTTCAAAACCTGAAGTTCAGAGAACTGTATTTTTTTTCTCCAAATAACTTAAAATCCAAAAATAAATAAAAGTTTGGAAAAACAGGTATTCCTGCAAATTGCACAATGTTGTTATTGTTACTTCCTCAAGGTTTGTTCCCTGCTCCTTACATTCATGCACAGCTGACCAACCAACCACAGTGGATCTTTGATCACAGCTCTTATTCACCTGTGAAGGCTCGCTCACAGCCAGCGCTGACATTCGTGCATAACTCCCATATGCTTGCAGGTAAACAATTGCTGTCCCACTGAGAAGCAGGAGCAGAAATTTTCCATCTGTCTTAAACTTGCCTCAATAATGACTTCATTTAATTATTACATTTATACATTTGGAAAGTTTTCTCCTGTGATCCGGGTGAATGGGGTTGATATATATATATATATATATATATATATATATATATATATATATATATATATATATATATATATATATATATATATATATATATATTAAAAACACACTCCTGAGGCACAGGAGCAATCTAGTAACCAAAACAACATACACTTTCGTGACACAAACAACTAGGATTACTACCGAGTATGTTAACATCTCCAACGGCCAAGAAGTATCCATGTGTTGTATAAAATAAATTCAGAAATAAGTAAACACTGTCACAACCAATAGAATCATCACGAGCACAAATCCATTGAAATACAAAGATTATAGTGAATGTATCTGTGCCAACTCTGCCATTGTCAACACCTGTGAAATGAAGGCGTGGACCTGGCTAGTGGTGTGTTTGTGTGATAGTGCTGCAAACCATGACGTTTCTTGTGAGACACAAGATCAAGTTGTACATGGACGGAACTGAAAAGTTGCAAGTGACAGATTTGGCCCAAGAGGTGCTAGTGAGTACAGAGAGGACTTCCATTCAACCCATAGCAAGACATTTACCATCACAATTATTTTGATACTGTTTAATCAAGGTAAAAATGTTACCACGTTCCCCTTTAAAGCATCCCACCATGGGGGCTGTTCAGACATAGGGGAGGGCGTTCCTGAGTTTGGGGCCAACCACAGAGAAACACCTGTCCCCCCCAGTTTTAAGTCTTGTCTTTGCCATCACAAGTTGAAGTTGGCCCTCAAACCTCAGTGCCCATGCTGGGATATACATTTGCATGAAATCTATGATGTACTGTATGGTCAGTCCATTCAAAGTCTTAAAAGCAAACAATAAAATCCTAAAATCAGTTCTAAAATTAAGAGGCACCAAGTGCAAAGACACACAAATTGAGGCAATATGTTCAAGTTCTTACATCATATTATATGTAGTTTATTACAAAACTACATATAATATGATGCCATTGTGCAATTACACCATAAGGACTTGCATAGTCAGCAGTGTGGATAATTACAAAATAACATTCATTGCTACTTTTTCTTCTTACTTCTTGTTTTCTTACTTCTACCTATAGTCCTTCTTCTTTATCTAATTGTTTCTACTTTGCTAGTATTTTCTGTTTATTTTATGCAGCTACAAGACAAATCCTCACTCTTGTGAAAACTAAACCTGGTAATAAATTTTTTTCTGATTCTGATCATAAAGTCAAAGGAGTATCTGTAATTGAAAATTTGGAAGAAATTATATAATTATGGTCACAAACTGCCCTTTTGAAAATAGTGTCATTTAAGGGATGATTGAGAAAAGGGCCAAGAGTGACCTCTGCAGGACAATTAGTTTCAATCCCATTCTATTATCCTTACTAGTCAAATACATAACTAGGATTTATGTTTATATCCCTCTGTGCAAGATTTGAAAATGAATTAAAATTATACGTTTGCACGGTAATACTAATAACACTACTACTAACACTACTACTACACTGTATTTGTCTGTACCTTTTGGTGCACGCCTTTTCTTGGCCTCAGTAGCAACAGGGAGCTGAAAGATATCAAGCAGCAACATCATACATGAGCCATACATGAAATAAAAATATCCATAAACAATATAATCTAAATTATGTCCATTGATAAACCTATTATTAGCGCACACTTTAATTTGACACCTACGCAAACACCTGTGTCTATTTTAAATCGTTTTGTGTGTCATAAATAGTGGATATAGTAGTGAATAAACTGTCAGGTTATGCCATAATTAGAATTGATAAGGGATTTATCGACGCATGCGTAGACGCCTTAGTTTCTTGACATTTTTGTTTTCATATTCAATTCACTTGTGGATATATTTGAAGTCCACCCGCTTACGTTTCGGTGGATGTCAATTTGCTTCCCTCTAACACATCGTTACAACCATGATACAAGCAGGATTAGCTACAAATGAACAACAGTCTGTATTATTATTAGTCATTTTAACATGTTATAACGGTGGTAAAGATATTTAGCGTTAAGCCTAAGCTATTATTAAAGCTGGTTACTTAAGAAACATTATTGTTGCCACTTCAGTAGTAATATATAGCATAGCTTGCATACTTTCTGGATGAATGAGACTAGTAGCACTTAGCTAATGAATAGGTTAATCAACTTATCTGCGACTTACAGTCAGCTAGCTGGGCAGCTAACATTATGCTATTTGTTACAGCGAAACGCTACACATACAGCATTCCTCACACGTTATGTCAGGTTTACTCAGTAAGTACTAGAAAACTGTGATGCAGAAAGTTGATTGTTTTCAGGCATACAAAGAACATGTAGCATTTAGCTTTGCACTCACCACTGAGGTTTTCTCCTCGTCCGCCATCTTGGGACTGATCAACACTAAAAGCTGTTGCCATGGATACATCTGTGGAATGCGGAAAGGACTAACCCTAACCCGACTGAAAATGTTTAGACAACGTAGAAAATAAAAAGGATTCATCTAACTACAACATGTGTCTCTATGTGTTAGATGAACTGTCACTTATTAAATCCCAGAGTTACTCACCATTCCCCCCCTGTGTTTTATAAACCAAAACGAAATATAAACTTGAAATGATACACTTTTCTTAATACATAAATGAACAGATTAACAAGGTAACACATATGGTACTTCAAATACGATTAAAACACAAACGTTCTGATTAAAATAAAAATGTACATACTTAGACAGATAACCATATACAAATAAATAAATACATACATACGTACATAAATTAATACAAATATTAACATATAAATCTTTTTTTAAATGATTAGATACCACTTTTAATGTAACATATAAGCCTAAAAAGTGGTAAACTTAAATATACTCAAGTAAATTGATGAAAATATAGTCACCGTGATTTTCTAGTTGTGTTTTACACTTAAACCTGAATGTGATTCTGGGTTGTGGTTGTCCTGAAAATGGACTAATTGGGATTAAAAGAGAAAATCATTCCAACAAACTGCAGCCTACCACTGTGTAACATTTTTGTTAAAAGGATATTTTTAAACGTTTACCTCAATAATTATGAAATCTGTGGAAATCTGGTTTCTTTAAAAATTCAGAAAAATACAGAAATTGCAATTGATAAATTGCTCTTTGTGTATAAATCCAAGAATGTGTGACACTCACTGTCCTTAACTTGCTTTTTAAAGATCTGGAAGGGAGTGGGTGTCTTGCATGGTTTTTATTCATTCTGTTTTTAATACAATTCAACTGCACATTTCAACCCAGACACATTTAGAGCATTTTAACTTGAGCAATAATCTTGTAGGCTGGATTTTACATGTTTTTGTAACAGACAAGGCACAGAGGGTCAGCTTTATCTGGGCAGGTAAAAGGCCCAGGATAAAATTTAAAACACTTCAATTAGGGAAGAGGACTGGAGGTCTAGCTTTACCCAGTTTAAAAGAGTATTATTATTATTATTTTGCAGCTCAGCTGAAATTCACAATATGCTGGTGCTCTCCTGATTATTTTGTCAAATGGCAATTACTGAAAAAGTACAACCAAACTTACATTACACATATGTGGACAGCAGATCTTAGGAGGTTAAATTTAGTTTTATTTTAGATTTACATGTGATATCTGGACATTTTTTGTAGCTTACGCTAGGCACATTTTTTCCAGTGAGCTCACAGAGAGCAGACACCTCCACCAAGACAGGCTTATTGGAGAAATAGACAACAGGTATAAGAGAGGTGAAAATATTACGACGGAAACCTTCAAAATATTGGGAACTGACAAAGACAGAAAACATACACTTGAAGTATGTTATTACTCTGGTCTTCACAGACAGTACTTCAGTCTATAGTAAACCAATAATAATAATAAAAAAACAAAGACATATCACAGTTATATTCACTCTGACAGAAAAGTATGCCTTTAAATCTTTTGAAAAACTAAAAAACTAGTTTAGGATTTGTATCGCTATTTACAACTATGACACCTTTATGAAGTAAAAACAGGCTTATCAACAGAAAGCAATGTATTGGTGAATATGTTACAGGAGGCTTATGAATAACTACCTTTCAAGTTTGTTTTTAAACTGTATACCTGCCTACAAAATGATGAAGGTAACATTCCAGCCTAAAACTCAAATAGGAAGAAGAACTAGATTCAACATTCAGAGAGTGATTGGTTCCTTATATTTCATATCCAGCATAGTTCCACAAGCTGCAGATGCTGGAAAGAATTTGGGTGGAAGAATATAATTTCTTGCTTTATTACACCTCAAATAGTGAGTAGGCAGACGGGAACGATGCAACGATGGAGACAGAGTGGCTATATAAATGCTAACCACAACAATATTGTCTGGTCATGTGTCATATAACAACCTCTCTGGGACAGCATTAGTAGAATACTGGAATGCATTTTAAATAATAAGATTCCCAGAGACCCTCAGACACTGTATTTAGAATTGTTTCCAGGACAAAAAAGGAAAATAGGTCAGTATCTCTTTAAGATTATGATCTTAGCTGGGAAGAAGGCCATTATCAGAAAATGGTGGAAAAGTGACACCCCGCAACTGAAACAATGAATGGACATTAATGAAAAGTTATAGGCAATGGAGAGAATAACATTTTACTTGCATATCAAGGCAGGTTATTTTGAAAAAAAATAAACAAAAAAACTGGAAGAAATGGATACTCACACAGTTGTATAAATAATGCCCCTATTCATTCCTTCTCCTTTTCTTTGGTTTTACTACAATTGAATTGTATTATTTGAAAAAGTCAAAAACTTGAAAGAAATCACTATTTATATATGAAAAGTGTTTTTTTTTTATTTTAAAATTTTTATATTTATGAGAGATTAAAATCTTTAATCATGTCCAAGGCCAAGTTACTTTCATTAGTATTTTGTTAAATTGTTCTTCTGATAGAATAATTTTAAACTTACTTTATGTCTCAAGTTTCAATGTTCCCCACGGACAATATTTTCTATTTTTTTATCTTAGTTTTTGCTCAGAACCTCTAGTTACACTTTTGTAAGGTAACATATTTTATCACTGGTCAGTCAGCAGTTTTCCCTTTTCATGTTCTCATTGATTGAACAATCTAACAAAGTAAATCAGGTGCTCCATCTATGGTTTCTAACCTGCATTTATGTCATCATTTCTATTTTCAAATATCGCCAACTATGATACAATCATTCAAAGAATTTATGAGTACATTTTCATTTTCGTGAAGTTAAAGGATTCTTTTCTGGACTTACAGTGTAAGTCTCAATACAACCACTAGTTGAAGCCAAAGTAGTAGTCTGTATGTCAATGTGACCCCCCCCAAAAAACATGTAGAAAAACATCTGAAAATATTGTGTTACTTATTAAAACAATGCTCAAACATTTATTAATTTATTTTAGTGAGTCATGATATATTTAATAGCATTCATTACCATTTTGTTATCACAGTTTCTTCTCAGTAACATTTATATTGTAATAAATCAAATTTCTCTGGTATGTAAACATGGACTTCTGGGAAACTCCAGTTAAGTTTTCAAGTACAAGAAAAAGAAAGGTTGACTATTTCATTGTTGTTTTGATGATTATTGTGTGCTCGAAATAAAACTAAACTGAAACTGAAGTTGTCAATTGGACTAAGGCAATAATTCAAATTTATAAGTACAAGTAAATGTACTCACTTACTGCATTTTGTTTCTTATCTATAGCTGTCGCTATATTTTCTACAAATTCCATTACTGCCAAAGAAGTTCATTGGTACAATTCTAGGAGCAAAATATTCAGACTCACCATGTCAAAAGCTTTAGAGATAAAAACAAACAAACAAACAAAAAAAAACTTACTGATGAAAAACAAAACAAAACAAACACCAGTGAGGAAAAAACACCAAGTGAAGATTAATCTTTATTTAATTCCAAGACTATTCTATCCATTAGTTTGATATCTGTTATAAAAGTAGTGACACACACACACACACACACACATACACACACACACACAGAGCAGTTTGAGCATGGTGTCTGCTATCAATGTCCATCTGATGCAGCCACACACTTCAAAAGAAATAAGATTTCACCTGATTCTGGGTCACCTTAATCTATGATGTACCGTCTACTATTCCAACCAAATATCCCACAGAGCATGCCAAAGGTCAGACCTGATGCTGCGGAGTTCTCAGTTAACGCTCATTAACTGATATACCACAGTGATCAAACTGTAAGAGATAAATAACAACAAGTATTCAGAGAATGCCTAACCTCAGTTATAGCATAATATGTCTCTGTGGACACACACACACCCTGATTACAATAATTCGTTGGGAGAGATTCATAATAGAAAGTTCATTCCGGAGAGAATAGAAAATAAAAAAAAAAAAAAAAATAGACCTTGGTCTTGGTCCAACCCTTGAATTTACTAGGAACCAGTTGTGAAGAGAACTTCAGAACAGCTCAGACCAATGCTGTATAAATGTTACTTATTCTTATAAATTCATAATCAGCATTTTTGTGAGTGTTTTTTTTATCATATGTGCCCAAATGTGAATGCAGTAAAGCAGGGGTGTCAAACTGCGGTCCTCGAGGGCCGGGGTCCTGCATGTTTTAGATGTTTCCCTCTTCCATTACACCTAGAGGTCATTGCATCATTATCAGTCTGATGAGGAACTGATTATTAACTCTTTAAATGTCAGCGCTGATACATTCTGAATGGATGATTTTGTTTAAATATTCAGAAAAATTTAACAGTTTTACTTTATTTTGTGCATGGAAAAGGTGCCAAAAAAGCAAGAGGTGTTTTTTTTTATTATTTTATTTCACCATTTCTTTTTTTAATTGCTGTGACCAAATGTCAATACTAGTTTTCTTCTCCCAAATTTTCCACATTATTTATCATTTTGGAAATATTTATTAGTTTTTGTTCATTTTGTTTATTTTTCTACATTTTGGTTCTTTTAATTTTTTAAAAAATTCTTCTTTGATTTTCTGCCATTTGTGTCTTACTTTGCTCATGTTACCAGTTATTTTGTTAGTTTTCAGGAGTTAAAGGGTTAAACGGAATCACACGGAAGAGGGAAATATCTAAAACATGCAGGACACCGGCCCTCGAGGACTGGAGTTTGACACCTGTGCAGTAAAGTGTAGCACTGTTGTCCAAAACAAATTTCCTGTATGGGACAATACAGGTTATCCTGATCTTGTAGCTGGTTTTATAAGTAACATTCATGACAAATATTACATTTTTCTACTTTGTCAGAGAGGCCCAGGAATTCTTTCCAAAGCTGTGCATTCCCAAAGCAGGAAATATACACATCTGGGACACGTTTACACAGAGAGAAGAGTAGAAAACTAATACTGTTTAAAGTATATTGTTTAAAGTACATGACATCCAGACAGTTGACAAATGAAAGACAAAACCTAAAAGGAGTGGACCTTACGCACAGTCACTGCAATGTGTTCATGACAATATTGTACACTATGTTTTTGGGGGAAGGTTTGATGCTATTTACTTGACAACCATTTCTCACATTTATCATGTCTCCATCATGCCAAAAAATATTAAGAGTTACTTATAACAACTGATTTAAAAACTAAACATATACTTTACATATAATGCTACACATTCTTTACTGTGCAAAAGTCTTACAGTGTGTTATTTTGTAGTATTGTCACTATAAATGTCCAAGGGAAACAGAAAATTAGCTATGTGTATTTTTTTTCTTTGCAGATTGTCATAAAAGAAACAACACATTTTCAAAAGAGAAAAACTAGCAATTTAATATTTTTAATAATAAACTCCCCTTCAATATATTTCAAGCAGGTCACCAATATTTACAACACACATTTATACACAGTGTGATTTGAAAGGAAACGTCACCATACGACATAACCCATGAAGTAAAAAAATTAAATTAAATAAAAATCAGGCGAAACACTAGCATCCCTACATCCGCTACATCTGCTCAAAGGCACTAAAAGGGTAGACTGAACAGTGATTGAAGAGGTTTCAATAATAAAAGATTCATAAATAAAACATGAAAAGGTTAAGAGGTAAGTTCAGCAAGACAATACAAACTATCTGTGACTATTCAGTAACACATGACAGAGTCATAATTGACAATTGACAGATATATTAATATGTTCTTTGTGCTCGTTAACACTCTTTCTTCTCTACATTGTAACAAAATAACCTCAATCTTTTACTTTAATCCCAAGTTTCCATACAAAAATCTTCTGGACCTGCTTCATCTTGATTAGATCAGTAAAAAAAGAGAAAAAAAAAACCCCTCCATCCCCTCACCCTTCATTAAACAGCAGCTTATAACAATAAAACATACAATTCACGTTCATCAGTAGTGTAAGACATTCTAATGACTACTTTAACCTTCAGTTTTCACTTCTGTACAGTCGTCAAGCTCATTTTACAGGATATTATTATCATGTCCTTTTTTTTTATCTTTTGACCTGTGCA
The DNA here is from genome assembly GCA_020466265.1 of Siphamia tubifer. NCBI lineage: Eukaryota > Metazoa > Chordata > Actinopteri > Kurtiformes > Apogonidae > Siphamia > Siphamia tubifer. The sequence continues at coordinate 33,092,998 of CM035785.1, forward strand.
GCAGTAACATGATTGAAATCTATTACCTTTTTCCTGATAGTCTGTTCAATTTCCAGAAAAAGTGAACATACTTTCCAATATTTCCCACAGTAACCTTTGAGTAATCCTTCTGTATACTGAGAAGGGTGGTGGAGAGTGCAATAACAAGTCAAGTCTTACAGTGTGTTCTGCTTTAAGTCACCTCCGCTTTAAAGTCAATCTGAACATGAGCCACAAATACAGTGGTTATTTATACTTACCCTTTCAATAAATAATCAAACCCACACTACTCAAAACAAATTAAGTGTGTTGGTAAATGCTCATCTGGGTTTGCTGGTCAGAGAACAGACTAGAGGGTATTGGTATTATTTACTTAGTTCCGGCCGAAGGCTCCCTGGGCAGCGGAGGTGGCGGCACTGGTTGCAGCCGTTTGGAAGGTCTGGTTGGTCAGGACACCTCGGGAGAACTCCTGCTGGGCTTTAGTGAAGCTGGCCCCGGTCCTTCGGTACTTGGAATGGACCTGAGAGATGGAGAGAAGACAGACATGGTTTAGAGCAGAGGATCAAAGGTCAAACTAAAATCTGTGTTAGAACTGAAAAGACTAATAGACTCTACTCAACTAAAAAAAAAATATTTGATTACAACTTTCCTGAATCAAAGCTTTGCTTCCTTGATTTCACTGGCACTAAACATTGGTTCCACTGTTGTGTTTACACTGACACTTACTGTGATGCACATGATGCCAGCCCACCGAGACTGGTTAATGTCTATAATTCAGCAAATCTCTGTTTGTAGTGTTCCTGTTTGTCTGTGGAACATCTAACACCTGCACAACTTCACCAAATGATCTGAAATTTGGAGGGTGACTTTCCAGTACTATGGTGTATTGCAGTGTAAAGTTTCACGCCATTACAACATACAACAACAAAGATATTAAACTAATTTCATTGCTCTTTCTAACTTTGCCGCTTTGAGCATTGCCAAGTCCCACCCCCTGAATTGGCTACAGCTGCACCAGCCTTCTTTTTACCCCAATGTGATTCTGTCATTTTCGCTCACACAGAAACTGAGCAAGAGAGAGAGTTGGGACTGTACTTCAGTATAGGTATGGAACTGGGGCAAATATTAATGGTAGTAACCAAACCGTTAATGTTTACCAGCAAACATTAATGGTCTGTTTACTACCGTGAGGCAACATGGCAGTGTGCGCACACGCGGCACAGTAGTGCAGACAGCAACAAGGTGAAACATGTGGTTATAGTTCACAGGAAGTTTCAGATGCTTTACATGTAAAGGATGGAATACGAGTGATTTAATGAAGCACTTGGTGACACACAGTGTTTACTCAAGCCTCTGTGAATAGCTAAGTAGCCTAGCACTGTGCTAATAGCACACTTGGAAATGACAGACAGAAGAGATAAATGTTCAGACCATCTACTGTGAAGATACTGGACCATGACCATGTATGTGAATTCATCAACTGCTGACATGAGATGTGGTGATAGCTTAATAATAATAGGTTAATAATAATAATAATGATGATAATAATAATATCTTAATGGGGGGGTTGCCCCAACTAATTATTATAGTCTTTCTTTCACCTCATTTCACCCACTTCCACAACACATTAGTGGTAAACAATCTCACACTTTCTACGGGCTCTGCACTAGTAAATATAATTTCACTTACCAAACAAACTGAAGCAAAGATTTCTAAGACAGTTTGTTATTGCAATCAACAGCAGGGAAGTCACATTTGTCCAGTAAGTTCACAAAAAATACCCCAACACGAATTGACATGAACACCACAAAGTCAACCAACAGGTCCAGTGCAGTGAAACCAAACAGCTGAAGTGGTTTAACCTGAGAGCTTTCTGGGATCTGGGAGTTAGCCACCAGCGCTAGCACTAAACGGGACATCGGGCGCCTATCAATGGACATGCCCCTAATTCTGTATAATTTTAAAATGAAATTACATCTAAAAAAAATGACTTATAAAAAAATTAACTCCCTCACAGTTGTCATGAAGGTAAAATTGAGCTAGTAAACCTAAAATGTTTTTTTGAACCAGGCTTTAAACAGGTTTAATTCTGCTGTAAAGTTGGCCTTGTTAACATTGGAGTCTATGGGGATTTACTCCCACCTTGTGGAGGATGGTGAACAGCACTTTTTGTCACTTCCGGGTTGGCTTCACTTCTGTCTGACGTTGATGCTTGGTCACCGCGTGGGACGCTACCAAAATGGTGTTTGTGCGAACCACCCTATTTTCTTCATCTCTGCTCTTCGTAAACCAATGGGTGACTGTTCTCGCTATATTTCTGTCTGTATTGTTAAGCATCATGTATGAGCCTTGAAACATATTTTTCATTCAGTCTTACTTGCTTTCATTGTATATGTGAAATTTCAAAAAGGTGGGCACAAAAAGCTCCGGCTTCAGCCCAAAGCCTTTTTGGTCTATTTTTACCGATTGTATATCTGCTTCTGTTACCAATCGTTCTGTATTGTTTTGACCGAAATGAATAAAAGCAAACAAAATAAACAAAATGACTTGAAACTTTGTTAATATTTTATATACAGTCTATGGGTAGGGCCAAAGGGTGAATTGGTATTCAGCTTTATTGTCATTCAACATTCTGGTTTCAACAAGGCTCAGGGTTTCAGTTCCTGGTGGGAAAATGTTGGCCAAAAAAAGAAAAAAAAGAAAAAAAAAAGGAGCAACTAATTAACTTGAATGACTAATACCCTTGCCTGGTTGCATAACACGTTCTCCCTCCCACTCACTGATACTCTGTCTACCTAGGGTTTAATTTTGAGTCTTAACTTTCAGTTTTTTAAAAAACTTTTCAAACATTGGTATAAAAATTTAAAAATGGAGAGAAAGGCACATGTAAAAAGCATGAGAGTAAAATTTTAAAGTAACTGTTTGATTAATATCAGGAATAGGTTGGACTAATTGTCTGAGTTGAAATTTAAAACATTTTTAAATAAGACAATTGTAATTCAGCCTTCAAATTGTGCTCGCTGCCTCAGAAGCATCTGGACACAGATTTTTCTTGAAACAATATCTGTATGTACACAAAACTTTTAGAATCTTCAAATTTAAAAAATACAGTGAGCGATGGTAACTGGATAGGCACATGATATGTGCAATGCTTTTTGCCATGATGCTATGGCAGCAGGGTGACAGGTTACATCTGTCTAAACATGATATAATGAGAGCACTGATTGGCTCTGCAGTAAAAGACGGATGTTATTATTTTGATTCACATTAAGATATCTAAATAGTGGTGGATGTGCATTGCTTTGGTGAATCATAGTGGTAATGTGTGGTTATAGTGAATCTGAAAACAGACCCCACAAAACATAATTTTACCTGCCACGATGGCACCCAATGGCAGAATTATTCTAACAGACTGTGAGACAGTTTCCCCTAAATGTATAAGCATTTGAAGGCATAGAAACAAAACCAGATTACTCAAACTGAGCAACAATACTAAATGGAATGTAATTTTGCAGATCTAATCAAATGTTTCAATGTTGTTTACTTTGAATTTCCCGAGCTTTGCTATTTTTTTGTACACAGTAGTAGTAGTAGTAGTAATAATAATAAGTTTTTCTTACAGTGAAAAACTTTTCTTGAAGAAAGTGACCCACTGTTCCAGGACCTCCTACTGCTGGCAGGGAAAACTCTTACTTTAGATGTACAGACATCCTAGTGTATTGTAGGTCACTAACACTACAGCAGTTGATCAATGTATCTTGAAATAATTATTGTTATGGGCAATTAAAAAAGGTAATATTGTATCTTGACTGATGTCTAATATAAAATAGATACTGACAAATTAAGATTCAAGATAGGCAATATGTATTTATATAAACTGTAACATACAAGCTGTAAAACAGTGTCATACCATTTTCAGAAGGATAATGGCCAGGATGGCATTCACAGTAAAGAAGCCGGCCACCACCATCATGACCACAGCCACACCTACGTTGGGACCAATCATGCTGATGGCTGCAATCCATCCACTGTTAACAGGAAAGAAAACATAAATAAAAAAATTAATTGTTTTTTTTGTTTTTTTTTTTAATCTTCAGAGTGCTGATTGGGGAACACTACAGACACCCTAAACTGGAGCCAATGACCAATGGAAAAGCATTAGCTGCAATAAATGACTGATGGAAACTGAAAAATGTAATACATTATGTAAACAGAAAACAAACCCAAAGAGAAAATACGACAGACTTACAAAGCAGAACCCCAAAGAAGTTAGGGCAGCAGAAATCTGTCAGAGAAAGGCAAAAGACGAGATACAGGGAAGAATGCAGTCGCTAACACACAGGTGTGAATGATGACATACAGACATGTACCACACAGACACAGACTTACACAAATTTACCCCATGATGAAAACAGCGGTTTAATACTGAACTGGTGTGTAGTGTAAATTAAACTGGTTAGTGATAAACCAGTTTCATTTACACGACATACTGAGGCTCTCAGCCATCATTCAAATAGGCCATTTAAGTTATGACACTGACCTGTTTCCCCACAGGGGTATTCCCACCGTCTGGATGATGTACACTGCAACTTGAAAGAAAAACACAAAGAAGAAGAAGAAAAAGCTGAAGGAACTGTCAGACCTGAGGGTGAGAAGAACACATAAAGGACAAGCCATTATTATTCATTATATAATTCATTAAATATAGAGTGATTACTATCAAGAGTTTACCATACTGTAAAATGCTGTCCATATAATACTACAACTTTTAAGTTTGAGGAGGAAAAACACACAACTGAAATGTTATATGAGCTTCTATGGAATATTTGTGTATGCAGATGCTCAGTACATAATCTTACTGTAGACTCTTATGCCAAATTATTTTCAGTTCTACATGTCATACATATGAGGGAATATTTCAGCTTTAGTAAAATACAGGCATATGAATATACCTGAAGGCTTTGTAGACTGGTCTGTACCAGCAGATGAAGGACACGGGGGTAAACAGGATGAACCAGAGGATGGACAGACCAAAATCCACACCGTGGCTTGTACTTGCAACAAAGTATGCCAAACAGGCCAGGACATTCAGGAAAAGAGTGGTACTGTGGACTAAGGCACACAAACAAGAAGATGGACTCAGGACCTAAGACAAAAACTATACAAAAAACAACACTACCTTTATTCTGTAAAAGTCTGAGTTATAAAACATATGGAATAGACTTGGTATACTATAATATATACTGTGTATGTGGATTACAATTCTACTCTTTTCAGACATTGTGCTTCTCTCAAATATTAAGTGGATTTATAGATAACACTATGTTATGCGTTGATTGAACTATTTAGCTGCATTTAATACCACATTGTTTTTAGGGTTTTGTGAGTGCTCAGTGCGTCCAGTGTAACATTATGTCACATCAAGTGTCTCCATAGAAATGTGATGCTACAGAAAATCACTACAAGGACAAAAGTATGGGGTTAACATTAAATTCAGTTGGTAAAAGGAAGCTGGGCAACAGTCTATACATATTTTTATGTATAATTTTATATTGTTATTATTTGTATGAATATATTTTTATACATCCTTTTGTATTTTTGTGGTTGTTGTTTCAGCCAGCCTTTTTCACATTTTTTACTACTTTCTTCACACATTCAAATAATAATTTAATGGAAATTAATCAAAGAAAATAATCCATTGATTCATATATTCTAAAAAAAAAAAAAATAGATAGCTGTAGTTGTAGTTTACACCTTATACGATATAGATACTTTTTCCAGAGAAAAGCACCTGATGAAAACAGATCAAAGTAGTGTTAGTATCACACACTCCTTTATTTTCAGGTACAGCCAAATTAACCAAACTGTGGATAACAGGACTGTACTTACACATCCAGAGGTAGTACATTCTCTTGCAGATCCTGCGGTATTCCTCTGGGATTTCCTCATCAAAATCTTGATAGAAACAGGGGTTCACGGGGAAGAACTTGGGAAGAGGTGGCCAGTTGTTCTCTTTGACTGCCGGGAGATGTTGCAGGTGGATTAGTTTTATTCTGCAGTTTTTCTACGTATGTATGTAATGACCAGGCAGTTGTCATATTCTTACCACCAGTGTTGGTCGTCGTGCCTGCCGTCTGTCGGTTCTGAAGCTCCTGCTCCTTTCGCTCCAGCTCAGCAGCTTTCCTCTCCAGCTCCTCCTGCTGTTTGATCAGGTTGGCCTGAGCGACAGCTGCAGTCGCCTGGAAAATCATCAAACTTTAGAACCCACATTTAATACTAGTACAAATTGAATCAACATTCCAATTGATGCTCCTAATTTGAGGATGCCGGTGGAGTACTAAGTGGCACCACAAAACACTATTTGTTTCATAGCAATACAGGCCCTATGTGCATTTCTGTTTTCAGGCTTGTTACTGTTATTTATAGATTATTTTGTGACATTAGAAACCCACTTTAAAGAAACATATGAGTATTTTCAGATTCAGATCAGGTTTATTCAAAGATTACTAAAATATAATGACTGTGATGAATATGTAAAGGATATTTGACACATATTTGCATGTTCAATAAGCAAAATTACTTCATTTAGTGAGACATTATTGGTCAGCATAAAGAATTGCTAACTAATGTAGACAGAAATACAATACAACTGTATGTAAAATTCAGGTAACAAAAATGTACAACAGGTACAAATAAACAAATTTTCTACTGAAATATAGTGTTGAAAAAATACATTCTCTGTAATATGGGAATATTTAAAGCTGCAGTGTTTCATAGTTGTTTTGGTATTACTGAGTAAAAACGTCCATGAGCATCATAATGTAATTTAAGTGGCCAGAGAGGGAAAATAACGGTTTTGTATTTTTGGACATGGGAGGGATGTTAACATTTGATTGACAGCTGTAATTACACATCACTATAAGATTTCTTTGCTCAACAGGGAAGCTCTTCTCTTTTCCACAGCTTCAGATTAATATATTTTAAAATGCAGTCTTTTGATTTGGACAGAGAGATATCTGTGGAAGGAGGGGGTTTATTTTGGTGTCTTCAACTTTAATCCTTAGCTTTGACATTTAATCTGAACATTATTTTCCTGGTAGAGGGGGTGTGAGGCTAATAACATAGCTAATGATGGACTGCTACATTGAATAAGATTATATTTTTCTGAAGTTGAACATTTTCAGTACACAAGACTGAATATATATTGTAAGTGTTGACTTTATTAGATATTTCACATAGAAATGTTGTGTATTATACCTTAATTATTGTCATGAACAGACTCTTAAAGTAGTAATAGTTGGTTGTGATTTTACATGTGATTATTCAATTACCCTGTGGGTTTGTGTGTCTCACTCACTTGTGGACTCTGCTCCACAGAAGTCTGGAGGACTGCAGGCTGAGATGTGGCAGCAGAGATGGGGATGGTCGTACCAGTGTGGCTCCCCTATCACACAGGTTAAGGTAATATTTAGTTTTAGAAGCACATACACTTATTAATATAAAAACTATACATGGTCAATATGTAGAAAACTCATACCCTGTCAGGGGCAGTGAAGGGATTATAATCCCCAATAGTTTCTGTGACTCCGCCGGTGACTTGTGTGACCGAGGCATCCTGAAACAGACATTAAGCAGAACCTGTCACTTTGAACAGTGTTGGATTGGACGAGGAAGACCATTTGAACACTTGCTGTATTGTGTCACACCGCATTATTTATTCATAGTCTCTTGACCCTGGAGCACTTCTCTCTCAACTTAAACAGTTTCTTCAGTTTGAACAACCCAAAAGTATTCATTGTTTTATTAATCAAATATCAAAGCTAAAACAGAAATTAATTAACTCGAATGTTTTCAATTACAAATTTCCATAATCCAATCTTTGTTCTCCTTAATGTTGCTACTGAAAAACTTCCACTGTTATGTTTCACATGAAGACTTATTGTGACACAACATGAAGCACCAACACAAAGTTATACGTTAATTCCATCTTTAGCTGTTGGCAAGTTGGATACAAATGTATTAAAGACAGTAGTGCATGTATTGTTTGCATATTATATTTCCTGACAGAGGGGATATGAGGTTAAAGACAGGTAATTAAAAAGAGCTGGTAAATTGAATACAATTAGATTTCTGTGAATTTGAACATCATTGGAAACATTTGATATAATTTGAGTACACAAGACAATATATATGTCATCAGTATAAACGTCTAAAAACATTATTAAAAATTTAATGCAGAAACGTTATGCATTATACCTTAATTGTTGTTATGAATATACTTTTTTACTTGATGTGATTTAACAACAGCATAAAAGTATGTATAAAAGATATATAAATATTTGAAACTGTTATTTCTCTATAGGTATTTTTATGCATGTATGTGTCCATTTACTTTGTACTTTTGTGGTTGTTATTTATTTAAGATGGTTCTGTTTGTCACGTGCCTTCATTTTTTTTAAACGCCTATTCAACTAGTCGTTTAACTGGATAGCAGAAAAATACCCAATAGATTAATATATTACAAAAATTTTATTACTGTACCTAATAGATTGGGAACGTGTGAGTAAAAACCAAAACACACATATGTTGTTATAGTATCCGGGGTGGCCACAAAGTCTAAAACGAAGCCACTAGTTTGTGCTAATGGCGTGTTAAAGACGAGTCATATCTGAAGTGAGTCTCATTTCGTGCACCTGTTCTTGTCTGTTTACCTGTGCAGGTGACTTATTTACAACTCCCGTATACCATAAGCACCTGTTTTTTTCCCCGTTGAAGAGAAGTTGATGATTATTACACCACAATATGCCATAGTTCGCTTCCATTATAAAGGAAATACTGACCAAACCCAGCAACCAACCAAACAGGTTTTTGTTGCATTTCTTTTTTTTTTTTTTTACTCCAGTCTTCCCTTAAGAGAAGACGCGAAGCTTTAAAAGAAACTTGTTTCACGTGTAAAAGAAAAACAAACAACAACCCTACCTGGAACGGATTAATGTCCACTGGGTCTGCAAAGGGATTGCTGTCAAAGCCCGACATCTTGGTGAAAGTTTGGGAAAAACAAACCAACAGGTCGTCTCCCGGTGGCTGCTCGAGCTGCTGCGGTCACCAGGCCACGTCTGCGCATGCGTTCTTGGCTCAGTGGCCTACGTCACCAGAGACAGCGTCAGGTCAGTGCTCGTCAATTAGCCTCCGATATTTTTAGAAATAATGTCGATTGGTTCCAAATGCACTGTTCTCGTGACTGTCTCAGCAGTATTACCTCTGTTTTACAATGCCCTCTAGTTTATTGTGGTTACTTGGAAAGAACGACCTTTGAAAACTTGTCTTGAACCAGAGGTGGAAGTAATTAAGTAGAAGTACTTCCTTTACTGTACGTAAGTACAGTTTTTAAGTATCTGTACTTTACTTGAGTATTTATTTTTCTGGTAATTTTTTTTTACTTTTACTTCCTACATTTGTTCATAAATATCTGTACTTTATACTCTTTACATTCTCAGAATACACACATAACTTTTTTCAAACTAGACAAATGTGACCGTATGAAAAAAGAAATTGTAAATCAGAAATTGTGACTTTACTATATCATAATTTTTTACTTTTTATCTCATAAATACCCATTTCTTATCTCATAAATACCCATTTCTTATCTCATGATTATGACTTCTTTTCTCATAATTTAGATTTTTTTCCTCATAATTTTGACTTTTTATATCATAACTTTGAAGTTTTATCACATAATTAGATTTTTAATCTCATAATTTTGACATCTTAACTCAGAATTTTCAGTTTTTATCTCAATTTTTTACTTTTTATCTCACGGTTCAGATCTTTTTTAAAATCTCATAATTATGCTTTTTTTTCTTTTTTAATCTCCTATTTATGACTTTAGAATTTTTCCGAAATGCCCTGTCCATACCCACTAAACTGAGTACCATGACCCAATAAAACACATCATCTACACAGTAACTCACCTTCAAAGGCTTTATTTTTGGATTTGTAAAATTTTTTCTGGTTTTTCCTGCTTAAATATTATTATTATTTTGAATATTATTCATAATAATAATAATAATGTTTGATTTCATCTATAGCAAAAAAAAAAGCAGTTTTACTTTTATCTTTATTACAATTGAGAAGTTGTACTTTTTCACTTTTATTTCAGTAACAGTTTGAATCAATACTTTTACCAGAGTATTTTTTCACACCAGGAGCTTTACTTCTCCTTAAGTACAGAATGTGAGTACTTTGACCATCTCTGTGTTTAACAAGTCTAAGTTGTGTCCCAGCTTTCTGTGAATTGGTAAAAAGTAAACTAACTCGACAGGAACCACAAAAAATATTTGACAGTATTAGCTGTTCAAGTTTCTGATAAAGAACTCCATATAATTTAATTATCTTAAAACATGTCCTCTCTTTATTGTGTCATTTTCTAAGATAATACGAGTGAATTTACAGCACTAAATGTGTTTATGCTCCCAAAATTGGTCAATTTAAGTAAAGTTACATAATTAAGTGTTGGAGCAAAACAAGGTTACTAAGTAGGCCTATTTGAAACTACATTGTATTGAGAGAAATTAAAACTGGCTGTTTTGACCAGGTATTTGGAAAAACTGCTGAAACATTTACTTAATGGGAGACTGGTTCTCCCACTTTGTGGGATTTCCAAAGTTTTTTTTTTTTTTCCTTTCTTGCTCTATTTAAGATGAACCACATATTGGAACAACCTTCTCCATTCTGAAGGCAATGCATGAATAGAAGCACACAATCACTTGAAACTATTAAACAACAGTTAGTTTGGCTTCCTTTTCTGCTCTCTGTGTACATGTAGCTTGAGAGGAGGGAAAATTGCATTAAAATATATTTGTCAAACTAGGTTTACACTGCCAAAGTGACAGCTCGGGGTATGTCCTGAACACCCCCAATCTTTAATCAGACAGCTATGATGTCATGATGTGAGGTGTACATGTATAATTTGCACTTCATTTTTAAGCCAATCAGACAAATGCTTCTGGAGGTATAAACGAAAAAGTGCTTAGTGATTTAAAACTTTTAAACTCTCCACGATATTCATTCATATGGATGGAAACTAAACTGAAGTTACTGCCTTAACATGAAGGCTGGTGGAGCAGGTGGAGCTGGCAGGGCCAGTGAGGCTGGTATTGGCAAACAGATCAGGCAGTATTATGCGTCTCACACTGTCCCATTTGTTAAATGCACTGCACTTATATAGTTCTTTTCTACCTTCATGGTGTGCCTCACATTCACCCTTTCACACACACATTCATTCGCCAGTAGGGAGGTGCTGCCAGACCTACTGGGAGTAATTCATGGTTCAGTCTCTCGCCCAAGGACACTTTGACATGTGGCCAACCAGAACCAAGATTCGAGCCGCCAATCCTTCCCTCTTAGGATGACCCCCCCTCTACCAACTGAGCCACAGCTGCCCCTCAAATAAATACATTATTTGCCCCACATTTGATTGTTTTGTACCTGTAGTAAATTCATACCCAAATGCAGGGCTGGCATTGGGCATAAGCAGACTAGGCAGTCGCCTAGGGCACCAGATGTGTTGGGGACGCCAAGTCCCACAGAATTAGAATATTAAACTACTGTATTTTCTGGACTATAAGGTGCAGTGAAAAGACTTTAATTTTCTCCAAAAAACAGTGCATGTTATTCATTCTGGTTGTGCTCAGTGACTGGAATTTTGACTTTTTGTCGCATTATTTTGACTTTTTTGCCGCATAATATTGGCCTTTTATTGTATAATTCAGATTTTTTGTTGCATAATTTGGTCTTTATCTCAGAATTTTGACTCAAAGTTTGATTTAGCAGAATAAGAGTGTGTTTTGTTCTGTGTTACAACTCAACAAGGTTGAGTTATTGTGACTGTTTAGCTTCACTTAATGCGCCTTATAATCCAGTGTGCCTTATAGTGTGGAAAATACAGTAAATAAAGCATTAAACTTAACATTGACAGTGATTATTCATGGACACTCGGTACATACTCCATCAGATGTAGAACACTGTTTCATTTCTAATTCCACAAAAAGGAAAGACGGATGTTCGCCTAGGGCACCACATTGAGCAGAACCGGCTCTGCTCAAATGTGATTATGAATAAACCAACATGGTCAAACACACATCTGTGCATTACCTTTCCTTTAAAGAACAGGAAAAATAAATTTAGCATTTCTCATTGTATTTGGGGAAAATGAATACATATTTATACATTATTAAACAAAACCATAATATTTTTTGACTTGCCATGAGTACCATTTATATCTATTTTAATTACTCAAATACACAAAAATATAAACTACATCCAAAAGTTAGAAAATCTCCTTTCTTGATTTCTGTATAGGTTCTTATTCTTGGTCTTCTGGGTTCAATTGGACTGGTTTTGCTCTTTGAAAACATTTCATCTCTCATCAAAGAGATTTTTTCAGTTCAAATAAATGGAGGAAACTGGATTTAGGAACCCACAGGGGAATAGGTTTGTGTAGGTGTTTCAAGTTAAAGTGTTAGGGTTGTAAGGGGAGGGGTGGCCCTGGGGTAGGGACAGAATACAGTGTGCATTTGAGACAAAATGTTCAAGTTACTATAATTCTTGCTGTGACACCTCGTTTCATCGTCTGAACCCGCTTTATCCTCATTATGGTCACAGGAGTCTGTGGGGGCCTAATACAGCTACAATTGGCGAAGGCGGGGTACACCCTGTGTGAGTCGCTAGTTCATCGCAGGGCTGCACATACGCTGCAGTTCCATTAGAGTTTTTCACAAAACAATAGCGATATACCTAAAATTTAGGTAAACAAAGTATATTTGCGCTTTGAACATGTTTCCATTGACAATTGTTCTAGGCAGGAGCGTCGTAACTTTCGTGAAATACCATCCCGCGAGATTTCACTGCTGTCACCTTCGGAGCTTCAGATTGGCCATCACCCTGATAGCATTAGCATGAATGAATCCACTAATTGTCTCGCCAGTAAAAGTACCTGGTGAACTCTTTAAAGGCACTGACATGTCAAACAAACGAGCTGGCTCACATTATAAGGGTCTGTATATGTGGTCCCTATGTTGGCAGGTCAAAATATTAAGTGGAAATATGCTCGGCACTTAATGACAAGTTATATTTTATGTAGTGCTTTTTACACAGTGCTTGCGCTTGACACTTTACAGAACAAAGAATATATTTCTCTGTAAAAAAAGAAAAACAACTTAAATATTCAAAAACTAACAGAAAATAAAATTAAACTTTCACTGTGCTTAAATGTAAGAATCACCCTGATCATCACTCCAAGACTGCGGCCGTAGTTCTCGTGTCCCAGCAGCTAATGCTGGGTTTAGGTACAATATGTCTATGGTTGTTATGGTTACAGTGACTGTACATGCCAGTTTCACTCCGAGAGAAGTGATCACGTGATCATGTATGTCATGTGATGTATAATTGTGGAAAGTGATATATTAGAATATCAAAATGTCTGAAAAACCACCTCATGAAAGCATGACAACTTTTTAGCGATATTTGAGTGTTTGTTCGAAATTCAGGTGTTTCCATTACCAGTATTTTATAGCACTATTTACATTTTGCAAATTTACAAGGGTAATGGAAACGCAGCTATATATACACAATCACTCTCACATTCACACCTATGGGCAATTCACATTAACCAATTAACCTATCAGTGCATGTGTTTGGATGGTGGGAGGAAACTGAAGTACCTGCAGAAAAACACGCAGGCACAGGAAGAACATGCAAACTCCACACAGAAAGGTCTGGTGTGGGAATCAAACCAGGGTCGTACTTGCTGTGAGGCACTAGTGCTAACCACTGCACCACTGTGCACGCCGTTGCTGTGACATGTTAAAAGTAATTTTTTAAACTCCTATAACACATTAAATATTCAACATGTAAGATTGGTTGTTTGGTCACATGAGGTTTGTGTTAAGAGTCTTTTGTGCAACAAAGTGATTATTATTCAACATGAGTTTACTACATTTGTAAGCCAATGGAAACCTCAATTGCGGATCTTGATGAAGTTTTTTTTTTGCAGAGTTCTTCATGCGCATCTCTTAGGTCAGGGATAGGAAATTCCTGTCCTTGAGGGGCAGTGTCCTGCATGTTTTAGATATTTCCCCTCTTCCACCACACCTGGAAGCCATTTCATGGTTACTAGGCCACTGCAGAGCTACAAAATGAACTGATCATTAATTGAACCACATGTGCTGGAAGGGGGAAATATCGAAAACATGCAGCATACCGGCCCCTAGGACCACAGTTGCCTGTCCCTGCCTTAAGATTTCAATACCTGTGCTCCTCTACAGCAGCAACAACAAGTGTGCAACTATCTAACATATCATATCTTTAATACTTATGTGTTATTAGCCAGTTTATATATATATATATATATATATATATATATATATATATATATATATATATATATATATATATATATATATATATATACATACAATGTACATCCTAACTACATTTGTCTCACAATTTTCAAATAGTATACTCCTCACTATACTCAAATACTGCTCACTGACACTTAAAATATATATATATATATATATATATATATATATATATATATATATATATATATATATATATATATATATATACACACACAAGTTGAATAAAGACAAAAGACATAGTAGTTTCATTTTTTGTCTTGGTTGCTATTGAGCAAACACTTTAGATACAAGGGGTGGGTTTGGGAGTGGGGTAACAAGAGAGTTCAAGAATATAATGGCATTTTTGTTCACTACACTGTACATATGAACTGTACTTTACAATTGTTGTATGGCTGTTAAGCAGTAACTGCAGGGATTTTATACACATCCAACATTCTTTAGAGAGCTGGGATCCCCTTGGCTGGAATACACACCAGCTAACTTGGTCCCTTTGATGACGGTATTTCCCTTATAGAGGGAAAAAGCAGCACAAACTTAAAAACACAAGAAGTGCTTCCTGCTTTATCACACATACATACAAGAATGCATGAGCGCTTGGCACATGCAGACACACATACAAATCAGCCGTTGCCCAAATCCGTACATCTCTGTCCAAGATACTCAAAAAAAAAAAAAGAAAGAAAAAAACAACAAAACAAAAAACAAAAAAAAACCCTCCCCTCCAAACAAACAAAAGGATAAATATTCAATTTCAGCTACCCAGCAGACACTGGTGTTCCGGCTTTGTACAGTATTTTTACCTGTATATTATATGATATAAAGAATTTCTGTGACATTAGACTTTATTAAATAAAGGTAAGGGGGAAAAATAAATTTGTAATAACAAAGCAACCACTGCTTACACTGATTGTTATGAACTGTAAACTCAGAAAGCAGCTAATATAGATTTATTTTTATATATTGTATACACTGCTTCAGCTTTCCAGCTCCGGTAACTTTCCCTGATGCTGAGTGGTCTTTATCCAACATTCCCTTTTCTCCGTCCTCCTGCTCAGTGCGTCTCCTCTTGGCGCTAAGGAAAGAGCTGCCAAGGCACGATAAGAGCATGGGTGGCAGTTAAGTCCACAGAAGAGGAGCCCTTCTATTGAGGACTATCCCTCTGTCAAGCATCCTGCGCCTCTGGAGGTGGGAATGTTATCCACGGCACTTGGGGATATTTCTTTGCAGACTTCAATGGAGAAAGGCTAAGCAAGAGTGCTTTGACAAGAGGACATTGGTTGTTTATTGTGCAACTCCCTTGAAACGCATGTATCTGCCAAGGAGTTGCACAGGGAGTGCTTTGGTTTCCCACTGTCCTTCATACCATGAACTCATTACTGCCGTACAATACAAGCTGCTGAGGGAGGTCCGGGGGGTCCCTACTGTGGCCTCCACCATCGCGGGTGTGCCTCAGGGTTGAATGTTTGGTCCCCTTAAGTTTCTGTTTTCCTTTCTCTGGATTGAAGGTTCCTCGACTGGTGAACTGTGGTTTCTCATCATATGCACCATCTGGATCTCTTGTAGGGCTACAGCTGTCTAAGGTATCTGAGCGGGAGGCCTGGGGAGTGTGGCCCTGGGAGGGACCCGAGGAACTCAAGGAGGCAGACTTGGCATGGAAACGAAAGCGCCGGGTGGTGGAAGAGGAGGATGAAGATGATGGATTGAAGTGTGATGAAGAGGAAAAGGACGAGACGCTAGAGCAGGAGTCCACAGAGTCCAGGGAGTCGGGCTGTCTTCGGAGGACCCGCTGCCGGGAGCTCCTTCCATCAGACCGTCGAGGCCAGGGGGACATCAACAGTGGGCCTCTCTCTACACATAAACACACAGATTGAGTTAGAGACTTTTTTTTCCAGAATTCTTCTTTAGATATTTTTCCTGTGGAACTTCTCCAAAGAAAAAGGGCTGTGAGCTTAAACACAGAAACATGTTAAATGCAGACTTTAAGGATGTGTTTCTAACTCCTCAGTAAGGAGAGTATTGTCCCTCCTACAAGTTCCAGTATGATGTCATCGTCATCATTGTAAATGCATATAATAAATGCATATATTTATAATGATCTATGTAGGAGAAAGGACTAAAATTATATTAGAGACAGAGAATAAAAACACCAGAATATAAACTATATTACCAAAAGTATTCACTCATCTACCTTGAAATATACTTAACCCTTGTGTGGTCCTCTGTACAAGGCGCACAGGCTGGTGTCCTACAGTCGAGTCTTAAAGACCCAGACTCCAAAGTTCAGTTCCAACGACTCATCACCCCACCCCCAAGGATATCTTACTGTTTTCAGTAGTAAGCAATGGCACCATCCAGTACATATGAAAAGGCACATTTGTGAGCCACTGGGTCACTTTGACCTGGAGGACCGCACAAGAGACAAGTGACACCCTGACTGGGGGGCACTTAAGTGCATTGCAACGGTTATGATTGATAATGATTTTTTTGGTTGAAATGTATGGTATGACAGCAAGGATGTGTCACTAAGAGGGAAAATTGATTGTTTGATATATATATATTATTTTTTTTTTGCCATTCAAATCAAATCAAACTTTATTTATATAGCACTCTTCATACAAAAAAATGTAACACAAAATGCTTTACAGCATTAAAAAGTAACCAAGTAACCAACCCTCCCACCATATATTCACAGAGCACACATACGCACATCAACACACCTACCCATACATGCACACGCACACACACACACACACGCACGCCCGCCCACACACTCAGTTTCATTGATCCCTTACAGGAAATTACTTGGTTACTACAGCAGAGCTGCAGTAACAGGCTGCCCACTACAGGCGCCAAATGTGTTTTAACATGTGTACCACCTTTCAAAACTTAAGAAAAGTTGCTAATTTTGTTGCTTGGTAATCCGTGTATCATTCGTTCATTCTTTTTCCAAAATAAATATAAAAATAAGACAACGAAAAAACAACTCGTTTCATTATTTTTTTTCCAAAACCAAAATGAAAAAACAGATAGTGATGCATTTTGTCAGTTTTCCTTTTTTTGTTTAAATGAATAATAGAAAAAAACGGATTATGGCCATTTGCCGTTTTATCCAATGTTGACCTGAAGGAAATTGAGTAAACTGGAAATTAATCTTAACAACCCAAAGAAACATATCCACTGGACTTGAAGATCATTATGGTATGATACGACACAAATTTTCTCCATTGCCATATCTTCAGGTCTTAGGGTGACCCTCACTACGGGTCAAAGGTAATTTACGGCTTACTCAACTTCCTTCAGGTCAAAATTGGATACTCACTAAAATGAACACTCATTTTAGTTACTAACACCAGCCAGATACGATGACTAATAGTAACTCAACTGGATATAGTAACATACACTTATTAAGGCTGGCACAATGTGTTAAATTTAAGGCATTGTTAACGTTTAGCACAATTGTTTTGTTGTCATCATAAACTCTATGGCTGTCATGACTGTGGCTGTTAGCTTGTTAGCTTGCGTTTCAGGCGCCCTGTAAATTAAATTGTAGAGTCCATAAATCGAAATATGTTGGCATCACATACCATTATAACCAATAGTACCCTAAATAAACTATATAGTTTATATTTGTAGCTTATTTAAACGAAATGCTTTTGCTAACACAGCATCTTGGAAGACTGTGGTGCTAGCTGCTTCTTAAAGGCAGGTGGCGGACTTTACATTACTGCCATCTACAGGATGGACGGTAGAATGGCATGACAAAAATCTCTATTGTGGCCAAAAAAATATGATACCTTGCATACGGCCCATTCCTATGTTATGATATTCTGGTCTTTTAGATATGCAGAAGAAAACCCAGGGCTGAACATTGCAAGGACAGTTTCTTCGTTTTAAAAGATGATTTATTATTTTTGGGTCAACAATGATCACCCACTAAGTGTTGTACAGGAAACATTTCAATGCAGTATAGAAAGCAAGTACCAGAGAAGTCAGAAATGGTTCCCTCCGAGTCCACATTGAGGTTTTCTGAACTGTCAGCTGTACCGATCGAAGCTTCAGACTCCAGAGTTTCATCATCTGATGCTCGTGGCTCCAGTGTCAGCATCTCAAAAGTCAACTCCTCTCTGCAGGAGCAAACATGAATCTCATCAACACAATGTCAGCTGTGTACACATCGATAAACACAGCAAATGGTGACAATACACATCTAGAGCTGAAACCATTCATTTGACTAATTAAAAATTGGTTACAATTTATTACATAAATTATTCTAATATGATTTTCCTGAATTGAACAGTTGTTTCATTAATTTCACAAACACAATACATTGGTTCCATAGTTGCGTTTCACGCAGATGCTTAAAACAACCTGATGTCTCAGCGCCGACACGTTCTGAATGGATGGTTTAGTTTAAAAATTCAGAAATGTTTTTATTGGTATTATTTTAGTGAGATTTTCCTTCATGGAACTGATGTACAGGTGTCAAAAAGGAACTGATTCAGAAAAAGAAAAAGTCCAAACTAAAACTACTGGAACCAAATGACAATACTATTCATTTATTCCTTTTTTTTCCAATTTCATTTTATTTGTTTTTTTCTTCTTCATTTTTTCATGTTATTTATTGTTTCCTGTTGATGTTGTTGCTTATTTTTGTTAATTTTTTTCGACGTTCTATTTATTTCTTTTATTATTTTTCTTCAATTGTGTTCTGTTAATGTCTTACTTTGTTCATGTTACATATTATTCTGTTAGTTTATTATTCATTTTTGTTCATTTTACTGATCACTTTGGTAGTCTTTGTTCATTTTGTTGCTTATTTTATCTTATTTTATTTTTTACTGCGGAATTGCTTAAGTCTCAGTAGTTAAAGGGTTAATGTGACATGACACCAAGACTTAACATGATGTCTAACTCAGAAGAGACAAGACCAAAAAAGTAGAAAATGTCTATATGCTCACTTTTCTATATTGGAACCGTCACATTTTTAAGCTTCCACACAAACATTACATATATTTGTCTTTATTTTTTTCAGTTGTTTGTTAGTTCCATCTTAAGTTGATGGCAAGTTGGATCTAAATGTGTTGAAGACTGCAGTGCACATAGATAGTTTGTAGATTTAATTTGACTTGTTTGTTGTCGTTACTGCTACTTCTAGACAGTTCTTAACATATCTTTTTACTTTTATACTTTCTGTGGCAGTTGTTTCAGCTGGTTCTGGAAAAAAGTAAAAGTTGTATATGACTTTTTCACATTTTTGTGATTTTTAAAAAATTTTTTTGGCTCCTATTCAGTTGTTTAATTGAATTGAATAGAAGAAAAATAATCAGTGGGTAGCAGCAGCTATGCACACATCCCAACACAACTCCAAATATAGATGTTTGGCTTTTTTAAACTAATGCTTCAAAATAGTAATTTTCTGACTCACTTCTATGTAGATTATAATTAGGGCTCATTTTAAGTTGCTGTCATGCATCCAGATGTTTTAAAGGGAAGGTTAAGAACATACTTCTCTTTCTGAAGGCTTTCAATTTGTTCTGTCAACACTCTCTCTTCCTGTTGCATGGCTGCCTGCTGATGCTCTGAGATTTCACTGAATGACTCAGCTCCTTCCTCTCCGCCGCTCTCCTCTATCACAGCATCCTTCCCAGGAAGTAGGCGGGGACTAACCGGCGGCGAGGGGGTGTGGTAACTCAGCCGCTGGATGTGGCCTTTTCCCTGAAGGACAAATCCAAGGCACATGTTTTCATCTTACTAACATGAATATTACATTTCACAGAACTATTAAAACAATTATGTTCTATGTGCAGGTGATTGAATTTAGCAATACCTTCACTTGCTCGGGCAGTGAGTTAATATGAGATGAAGACCAGCAGAGCTATGTTAAAAGACTGATGAAACCCAAAGGCACAACAACATACAATACACAAACTTTACCTTTTTAGCTGGATTTTGCTGCATTGCATAAAGGTGAGAAGCAAAACAGTAGGAAAAGGGAGCTTAGAATAATACTGATTCTGAGAGTTCATTTTATCATTTCAAACCATGTCACTTACACATGTATTCTAACATTTTTTAAACTTCTATTTTTTAAATAAATTTTTATACATTTAGTTCTGTCTTGTCAGTGTTGAGGGATTTTTTTTTTAATGGCTTAGAAATCTATGCTATCATTGAGGGTGACAATGAACTGTCCAGAGACTGCAGATGAAATATAGCCGTTGGGTATAGAGCCACTGGTGCATTTACAGCTTTGTGAATTAATGTACCATGTCCCCATTAAATAACTAAAAAATAAATAAATCCAATTAAAAAATACTCTAAGTAGAAACCGCTTCTCTTTGAGGACATTTTCTTCACAGTGGGCAGTGAGTGGCATTTTGTGGTAAATTTCCTACAGCAACCAAAGTGGAATAATTTCCTTAAAATACAGCTGCAGAAGTCAGGGAAAAAGTATATCAGAATTAGAAAATACACTGTCCATCTGCAGATCTTTAATATGCATTAAAGTTACAACAAATACATGTATAAATGACATGGTATAATATTATGTCGATGTGGAAATGAGATATGGTGACAACTGAACGTGATCAGTGGTTTGGTTACACATCAATCATGTCTAAACACACCTGTCATTAGACATAAACCTGCATTAAATAGCAGATTTTCAGAAAAATGGAAACATTTCCTACAAGTCAACTCGAATGACAATGTGCTGAAAGGTCATTTTTGATAAAAATTAAAAAAAAAAAAAGATATAGAATTCAACCAGTCAAAGTCCCATTGGAATTGACATCTTGGTAACACTTTATAATACCTACACACAATTGACTATGTATTAACCATTTATTACCCATTTATAAATGGGTTGTTCATTATGTATTAACCATTTGTTACCTATTTGTTAATGTCTTGTAAAGGTTGATACTAGTGTAAATGTAAAATTTGCTGATTTTTAACCAACAGGTGCAGTGTTTACAACTGTTGCTTTGTTTACCTGTAAAGCAGATATACAAACACTGCACCTGTTGGTTAAAAATAATCTAATTTTACATTTATCTTTGGAAGACACTAGTATGAACCTGTACAAGACATTAACAAATAGGTAACAAATGGTTAATACATAATGAACAACCCATTTATAAATGGGTAATAAATGGTTAATACATAGTCAATTGTGTGTAGGTATTATAAAGTGTTACCGAGATCTCTTTTAAAAGTGCAATCTGGCAAAGACGTAAACAACACATAATAATGAAAAACAAGTTAAAAGATCAATGATAACAAGAAATTAAAAACAGGCAATAATTTTGTAACAAAGTAATAATAGAAGTTTGATTAAAACAAAAACTACAATGTTTTGGTCAATGTGTTAAGGTCATCAGCCATTTTCTTTTTTAAAGTGCAAGATTTGGTTAAGGTCAACAAAAAATTAAAGGACACCTATTATGCCGATCTGTATTTTTCTACATACGTACAATGTTATAATGTCGGATGTCGACTGCAAACCTCAGGAAAGTTACAAAACATGAGCTATAGTGTTTGTCACGTAATCCTGCAACGTGGTTTCCTGCCACTCTAAACAGCTCGTTGCGAGATGTGTACAAAACCTGACGTCAGGTTGAAGCACCCATTTGGGATGAATGCTCCAACAGCGTGGAACTGGTCCCTGTAACGCACGAGTGGTCCAAAATATTAACATGCTTGATTCTTCCTGGTTCAATAGTGAGAGCTGTGCGCCAGAGAAATTTACATTAAGACCAAAAAGTGTGTGACTTGATAGCTGTGTGTACAGTAGCCTATGTTAGCCTACTGGTATCACACAGTAAACAAATACACATGTGGGGGCAGACCCGAAAACCTCGGTCTGCCCACCCCCCTGAAGCCTCCACTGAACTGGCCAATCAGAGAACAGCGAGATTGGCCAGAAGCCAAAACAGAGCATTTCATTTAATTTGTGACTTTAAAATCATAAGGACTATCCAAAAGATTCTCACCGTCTCATCAGTAAGACGGTACAAAAAGCTTGTAGTTAAAAGAGTTCACGTATTTTCAGCTCCAATTAAAGTCTATTCCAGGCAGAGGGGGCGGAAAAACTGAAGGCTCACTTTGCTATTTCCCCATTAATGCTGGATTTGATCTTTGGTCAAAACTGTTCTGAAGGTTCACTTTTATTTCTAAATCTAAAAGGACAGTTTAAAAATAGACTGAAGGGAAAGGATTAGGAAAGGCATGAAGTCTTGTTTAGATAATTTACTTGTACTTAATGACATATATGATTCTGATTGTAGACTGGTTTTAGCTTTTATTTTAGCATTTGTTTTTTTTTTTATTGTAAATGATCAAAATAACTGAAAAAAAAGACAGATAATTCTGAGGGGCAATGTAATAGTGTTATAAATCTAACCTTTTTAATCAGTTAAATGATATTACATTACACTCGCATTACACTTCGGTACATTTTATTACTTTATTCGTCAAGCAACGATGTTAGATTTTACGACATGTCAGCCAAAGAAATGATTCCATTACTTTGTGCTACACTCAGATCATCACCTGTATTCAACCTTTACAAAAGACAACATAAATTAAATTGTAAATAATTGCATTATTCAGCTTCCAGACAGAACACATTTTGACAAAACGTACATGGATAAAGACTGGAAATGGAAAACATGCTTTAGTGATGGACACAGCAGATAAATGGACAGGACCATGATGGGTTCAACAGCATCACCACTGCATTATGAAGGTTTGGTGTGTGTACTGTGAATACATACCATAGTGTGCACTATACTCATGAATCTAAACGCTATTAGTACAGGTTTCTGGGGTAAAACAAAGGACTGGTTAAGGAGGAGGCTCTGTAGAGGAGAAACAGAGCTCAGAGAGAGGGATGTCAAGGGTGGCAGAGGATTGGAAAAGCTTCATTCATCAATCAGTCAAGAGAGTTTTAACACAGCCAATGGGGAAAAAGTGATTTGTAAAGAAGGAATCTGGCCTGATAACAGGCATGAGTCACAATATTTGATCTTACCATCGACCGTCGAATCAGAGTCAGTCTGCACTTGGCTTTATTCTCAGCAAACTCCAGGGTGTTGATATCCTTTAGTCGTACTTTGTACTTGTTCATCTGTTCACAGATGATAAGTTCTACACACCTACAGAGGCAACAGATAACATCCAGCAAGGTGTGAATAACTACAGTCATTTATCAACACTGATATTGTTCAAAAACTGACAAAGGATGCAGATTTTTTTTCCATTCATTTATTATAGTCTACTTGTACAGTTGGAACCTGACATTTTATACACCACAGAAATGTATAGACCAGACCTTGAATTCCTCTATATTTTTACTGATTCTTCAATCACCAAAAAGTGTTGAATTTTTTTTCTTTTTATATCTTAATACATCTTATGTTGTTTTGCTTGTTACCTCTTTAATTTAGAACTATTTTTTGTAGTGACATCCAACTTAATTTCTCTCTACATTTAACCGTTAACATGTGCTTTATCACTATTCATTATAATATTATCCTCTGCATTTTTTCCACTGAAAAATCATGTATTTTCCTACATATCATTTGCTGACCATGTCGCTTTTAATAAAAGCTCAGAGTAAATTTAAAGGTGAAAACTGAAGAAATCATTCATTTTTAAGAAACAACAATTCTATATAAAAATAAGTATCTCTATCCACTGTCATTTATCAAACTCCGCTGATATTACTAGTGAATCACTGTTGTAGAAGATGACGGTGTTCCCATGTTCACTACAGAGACTATGAATGAAAAGACGACTGTAGTTTACCTAATTTATTTACATGTATTAATAGGATTAGTACAACAGGCATTCAACATTTTAGATCAGTAGATGCCTTTGCGTCTTTAAAAGTTAATATGATTTTCATCTTGTTCCATCTTTATCTGCCTTCTGCATTTCACAAAAGAGATAAACTTCCAGAGAACTGTCTCCTATTCTTTTAATTTGGAAAATAAATTCCCATATCCTATTACTATTGTCTATTTTACTTTGACAACTGGTGACCATGGCTGAGTTTGGGAAAGCGGGTTGTGTACTAAGGCCCAGTTTAAGTCTGTTTTCACTTATGTTTCCTGCTATAAGTCAAATGATTCCAAAACTTAGGAAATAATTACCGTAATTCCCCACTGTGATGTGATGATAAAATGCTTTTCTGTGTTTTCCTTTGGTTTATCTTCATGGATTTAGACTGTGTTTTTTACTGGAGGTTGTACAAAGCCACTTCTATTCTGGGTTCTAAGTTAGTTTGGACTTTCTTAACTTTACATATGTAGCTGAAAGACATAATAATGGTCTCTCAAAAATGTTTTAGCTGTCTACCGTAGCATTACGAATTTAGCTTTTATTATTGTAGAAATGTGTTATTCTTTATTCAATATATGTGACCCTCCAGCATAAAACTAGTGGTTCAGTCTCAGCAGTATTTCTAGCTATAGCCTCAAATACGTTATACTGGTCAAAATTTTCGAAGGTGAATTTTATGTATTAAATCCAAGTAAAATGTCTCCTGAAGTCTTCTAACTGAGTTTTTGCGAAATTCCTACCGTAAGTGCTTCAAATCATGCCTTTTAGGAAGGACAACAACTGACTGACAGTAATTAAGTCTAAAACAAAGAAAAATCGGCTCAAACCACGGCTTTCCTTCGTGCTTGTGTTAAGTATTTCCCCATCATGTTTGGTACCGTTGGAAAGATTGGGATTCTCTCTAGACAACCCTTAAAAAGAAATCTATGTAATTATATATTTCAACCAATGGGAGGCCTCAAAACAAAGCCAATAACTAAATCCCTTGGTGCTAGGGCGATGTTGAAAAAACAGCCTGTGATTGGTTGAATTAGTATCACACAAGCATTTTTTTAATAAACTTTCAGATAAATATAAAATCATAATTTCTGAAATTTGACCCAAGTGACTGGTTTTGTACTGAAGGGTCACATATAATTTATTTGGTTATTTTCAGATTTTGTCAAGATAATGACAAATGTTATTATTAATAATAAACAAACTTATTATGCATCATGACGTGACATAGCTTAGGGTTCTATTACTGTTCTAACGTATGTGAACCGTATTCTTACGCAGTGGTTTTGCCGATGTCCTGGACACTCTGCAGTGGATCTATGGTGTCCGGACAACGCAGAATACATGGAGCAAAAACTATGGCCAAGGCGTTTGCTGACATTCGGTTAGTGTCCTCTTGTAAAGCAATCCTAGGAGAATAAAAATGAACATTAGAGGTGTCAGAGAGGAAATAAGAAAATTACGTGCATTAATCCTCATCTGAATATTTCATAGTAGCGCAGTAATACCTGACAAGATGAAAAATAAGTCGTTCCAGAGTGTTTAAATGAGTTCTACTTAATTGGTCAATAACGGAATACACTCCTCTGATCATTTCCTTTTTATCCTGCAAAGCTGAAAAGGAACACCACAAAATTAATCACAGTACAGTATATCTTCTGCTGAATCCATTAATAAATGATGATATGATTTCCTGAGGTACCTGAAAGCATATATGTCAAGAAGACATTATGGTCTTACCCATGGCACGTATAAACTCTCCATACAGTTCAAATGTCATCAGAGGATTAGGCAAGTCTCTGAGCCACTGCTTGAAGACACTAGCAATGACGTGGATGTTGTAGTCATCCAGATTCATACTGTTTACATCTGTACAGGATGGAACAGAAAGAGAAAAAATACTTCATACCTCAAATACGACTCCTTTAATACTCTGATTCCCTAAGGGATTCAGCTCAAGAAAATGAAATAAAATGAAAACAAGTGAACACATACTCTATTTTCACTCATTTAAATATAATTAAAATGCATTTATAAAGGCAAGAAAGGACACAAAGGGCATTAAAAACTTATTGAAAACACACAAAAAATATATGAGAAGCAGACCTCGTGAAAACCACTACTGTTATACTGAACTTCAAATAAAACTAGCAATGAAAGTTAGCCTAGCTGCACCAGACCCCCTTAGTGGCAGCAAATCTAATGTGCTACAGTAGTAGTCTAGTTACACTCAATGAAACTGGTCGACCAATCACGGTGAAGTATAGAGTCAGAGGGTGGGCATAACAAAGTGATGCTGCAATGAAGCGGAGACAAACAACTGGAAACAACCATAGAAGAAGAAGAATGGGTGGTGATTTCCTTTTACAGAAGTGACAACAGTCATTTAACTCCATAATCCACCATTTTGTTTAGTCATTCCTAACTTTCTCCAGACTCCTCTGAGAACTTTCCGGTGTCTAAGTATGTCATCCTAAAGATTACACCGATTGGTTATAGTACTGTCCTATTGCATACAGAGGATTTGAAAGACAACCTTTTAGCCCCGCCTCCCCTGTCGATGAAGCGCAACTAGACTTATACATGTCATGAAGGGGGATAGCGTGGCTAGGCTAAATGAAAGTACAATTTTACTGACTGAAATAGCTGGAAAAAAAAGGGTTTGCAGCTAAAATAAGCCAAAATTTCTCCTGTGGCAATTGGAAATAAAGATGTTGCATATCATATTTGATGTGATCCATCTTCAATCCTGACTTTTCCTGCTTCTATAAGTCAAGGTTTATTTTCTCATAATCCCACAAAAACCAAGATGAAAACTAACCAAAAATAATGGACTGTATAGAATTCTACAGTTGTGCATGTTACTGTTCTATGGACAACAGGGGCCGAGGGGTCAGGAGTCAGTGAATGCTAAGCACTGCTTACTGACTTGGCTTATTTATTACTTTACAGATGCTTTGACATACTTCTGACTCCTGCCTGATGTGATTGTAAATAGTGCTGAAATGATTAAATGACTTGAACTGATTAAAGAAATTATATTACAATTTATCTGAATTGAAGCTTTGTTTCCTTAATTTAGCTGCTGCTAAACATTGCTTCCACTGTTGTTGACTTGGTTGTTGTTTATATCCATAGATATTTTTTGATATAAACTTGTACTTGTATACTTTAAAAAAATAAAATAAAGGGCAAACTATCATTTTCAGACATGCCTTAGTCACATTTGTATTCTTTTTTTTCCCAACCTCTTCCAAAAACAGTTTGATAGCATCAATTGTAACAAGTATTCAGAGAATGCCTAATCTCGCCCCTATTTTGGACCAATCTCAAGTTTCTATGACAACCTGTTCTTGCATTAGAGCCAATAATGTGATTTTGACCTTTCTGCTAAATACGACCTTGACCTTTGACAATATTGATAATTTTGTTATATATATATATAAATATATGCATCAGTGTGTGAAATATTATGATAATATATCCAGTATTGATTAAGTTATAGCGTGATATGTCCATGTTTGACACACACAGTGTTACACAAGTACATTTTGCAACATGTCACATTTGACCTCCAGAGATCTCAAAAACTATTGGTCATAGGTGATAACACAGAGTACGAGAATTGTATAAATCTTCATTCTGCATCGTTTGGTACCAATCTGAAAGTTATGTGACCCTCCATTCTTGGATTATAACCGATAATGTGATTTTGACCTTTTGGTTAATTGTGACCTTGACCTTTGACCTACACTCAAATGGATCATTGCGTCTGATGTGCATTAGCTATATGTATATGCTCCTGTAATTTCATGCTGATATCTCAAGTATTAGTTGAGTTCTAGCATGATATGTCTCTGCGGACACACACACACACACACACACACACACACACACACACACACACACATATATTACAGTGATTAATACAAAAACCCCAATAGATTAATTCCAAAAATAAGCACTAGCTGTAACTCTAATTGTAAATGTTTAGTGAGTAGAATGAACTGTTTCAGTAAAATAGAGTTACTGTATTCTACAGTGTTATTAGTGGAACCTATTAACCACAGCTACAGTCAGGGGAAATGTGCTTTAAGCAAACACAAACACCAAAGTGTGAAAGTGATGTTAGTAACAGAGATGCACGAGGTCCGAATACGATGGATGAGACCAGGCTGATGTCTGGGAGAGAACCCTCTCCAGTAATTCTAAAGACATTCAATTAAGGCTATGGGGGCGAGGGCTTTTTGAAGCACCATCTAGTGGCCTTCAGTGGTACAGTACACCACTTTAACATCTATACTGACTTCATTTTGGAATTATGGTCTTTGCCCAAAAATTTACCTTACACTAGTGAATCCCTCTAATAAAAACACATTTACAAACTTAAAGTCAGAGAAACTGAAAGACTAAATGAAAATCAATCAAAGTTTCTCTAAGCTGGAAGCAGGTTTTTCAAACATCTTCAACCCCCCCCCAAACAAACCTGTGTCAAGTCCTTGCTTGAGTTCTTTAATTTTATTGGTGGATCCAGACTTCCGGTAGATTCCTTCTGTGTAGAGGCCGTGCATTTCAATATAGTTGATCAGCTTTTCCACCACCAGCGGCACCGTCCGCTCGTCACTGGTCAAACGAGAAACTTCAACTCCAAACTGTCTGGAGGACAATTCTGGGTCAAACTGTTCGTAAATTGGACAGGAAAAAAAAAACCCACTTATACACCAACTGTAATGCAGCGTTTGCAGGATACATGCATGAAAACAAATACACACGACTCAGGAGAAAGTAATGAAGGTAATCCAGAGGTTTTCAAAATACAAACAAAAATGTCTATTGTCGAAAAGTAAACTAAGTGTTAAAATTATGCCAAGAACTACATATGAACAGACAGTAGCCAATGAATATCACAGGATGCTAATGTGTACATGGATAATATGGCACACTTACCTTCTTACTGCATTTGGTGGTCATCTTCTGGCAGCATTTTCTGTGGCAGGCGTACCGGCATACTGGATGAACACAACCAGAGAAATCAAACAGGTCATTCCTATTATCCACAGAAAGGCAATGCCTCCTCATTATTGATGAATTCAGAAGATCGGACAAAGGAGAGAAAAATAAGTTATTGCTTCAGAGACCAAAGCGGCATAAGCGGCAGCATTGGCTGGCATGAGGAAAACATCCTGTGTGAAAAGAAAGGGCAAACTGTGTGGGGAAATCTGTGGAGAGACGCAGCCGCAGACCCCATGAGTCCAGTTGAAAACAATCTGATTAAGGCCAAGAAGGGAGAGGGGGAGGGGCTTCGGACTGAGGCCAGACTGAACACGGATCAGACGAGGGAGTGTTCCAGGTCACAGACATTCGGTGTGAAAAGAAGGCAATTTCATTCCAAATGAGATGCCTGGCAGTAAACTGGTGGAACTGCTCTGACTAATTTTGGATCCATAGTGAGTGTGTGTGAGAGCCTGCATTGTTCAGTGAAATTCAACAAATACTTTCTCAAGAGGTTTATGTGTTTTATGCATGCTCTTGGTAAGTCCAAAAAGTAAACTCTAGAGCATTTTTGTTGCTAGATTTACCACAGCAACTGTGGAAGTAACTAAGTACAAGTACCTCCTTTACTGTACTTAAGTACAGTTTTTAGGTATCTGTACTTTACTGGAGTATTTATTTTTCTGGCAACTTTTTACTTTTACTCCGTATATGTTTGTATAAATATCTGTACTTTATACTCTTTACATTCCCAGAAAGACTCATTACTTTTTTCAAACTCGACAAATGTGACAGTATGAAAAATAAGTCGTAAATGAGAAATTGTGACTATATGATAATTTAGACTTTTTTTTGTCTCATAATAATCCATTTCTTATCTCATAATTCTGATTTTTTTTTCCTCATAGATTTTTTTCTCATCATTTTGACTTTTTCTATTTTTTTCAACAAAAAGAATTTTCAGCTTTTATCTCACAATTTTTATCTCACGATAAAAAAAAAAAATAAGATTTTCTATCTTACAATTGGGCTTTTTAATCTCCTATTTATGACTTTTGAATTTTTCCTAAATATCCTGTCCATATCCACTAAACTGAGTACCATGACACAATAAAACGCATCATCTAAACAGTAACTCACTTTTAAAGGCTTTATTTTTGAATATTTTAGACAATTTTCTGGTTTTTCTTGCTTAAATATTATCAATTACTATTATTCATTTAAATATGTCATCCATAGAAAAAAACTGCAATTTTACTTTTTTATAATTGAGAAGTTGTACTTTTTTTTTTTACTTTTACTTCAGTAAAGGAATTGAATCAGTACTTCTACTTTTACCAGAGTATTTTTTCACACCAGTAGCTGTACTTCTACTTAAGTACAGAATGTGAGTACTTTGACAACCTCTGCTCAAAACAAATTCAGATAAAACTTTATTAGATACAATTGTACTAATCCTTTAGGCAGAGCCCCCTGGAAACTAAGGACGTGTACCAACTTTTAAAAATACTTTGGAGATTTTATTCAAATACTAAAACATACACATCTGAAAAGACACAAAAAGATGTTCTCTGTCACAGACACATAGTCTGTTTGAGTAGTTGTAAATGTCACTTTTTACAACTTATCCATTTTGTTGGTATATATAATGATTTTTCAGACTCATGAGCTTTTTCTGGTGTTATTGGAGGCATGTTTTTTGGGAAAACAGATGAACTAGGGACTGAATGTCAATATTTTTATGGCACTGAATGTTCTGCTTCAATACTACTGAGACCTGGAAAATAAAAACATAAAAATCCTGGACTGTCATTTGACATACTTTCAGCAATCAATGCAGCAGTGAACAAAATACACAAAATATTTTATTCGTGTTTATAACAATACTGTGATTCTGACAGAGAGGTTGTAGGAAATAAGTTAATTTCCTATTTAAAAATAGAAATGAGTAGAAAAATAAAACATAAGTGTTGTACTGTGATATGAATGTAATTTTCCTTTTGTTAAAATAGAAAATTGATGTAGAAAAATTATGACAGATTTAGTTTTCTTTAAATTGTGCATCCTTTGCCATGTCATGTCAAGTTTAGATGTTCTAATCTAATAATTTTGACTTTTTATCTCACAACTTAGATTTCTTAAATCTCATAATTATACTTTTTTTTTTAATTGAAATGTCCTAGTTAAACACACTATCAACACAGTAACTTACTTTTAAAGGCTTTATTTTTGAAATATTTTGAACATTTTCTGTTTTTCCTGCTTAAATAAGTATTATTTCATCCATAGCAAAATTAAAAATTCACTTTTACTTTTTACAATTCGGAAGTCGTACTTTTACTTCAGTAAAGGAGTTGAATCAGTACTTCTACTTTTACCAGAGTATTTTTTCACACCAGTACAGTAGCTGTACTTCTACTTAAGTACAGAATGTGAGTACTTTGACCCCCTCTGCTTATTTTTGCTTTGTGATCTTTCCTCATGTCTTGTCTTCCGACTACCCTTTCATACGTCCCAACCTCTACACTAGAAGAACATGTATAATAAATATCTCCATGTCTCTGTCACATTGAATCTCTGCTGTAAACTGTAGCTTAAATTTTGCATAATATCCACTCACATTTGCAGACACAGGCCCGGTCCATCATCCAGATGAGTGATGAGCAGTATTCACAGTATGTGGGGATGCTGTACTGAGTGGACTTGAAGATATGACCATTATGCTCCTCTACCTGCACAGCAAGTACACCACAGGTTCAGCTCAAGTTCACATGTATATTCACATTCCGGTTCACTTATTTTTTTACATATTTTTTTTGTTCATTCTGTGGGAACCAGTGAAAATTTGTACCAGGGGTGTCAAAGTCATTTTAATTCAGAGGCCACACACAGACTAATATGATCTCAAGTAAATCAGATCAGTGAAATAATAGTATAACAGCTGTTTTAATGTGAAAAAAGCTAAATTATATTATGAAAAAGAAAACTGGAATTTCATCAACATTATGTCTCAGTTTATTATCACATTAGATCTGCAAATACAAAACATCATTTAGTAATAGCCATTATATTGTTAAAATTACCTTTTTTTAAAAATACATTTCAGATTGTTCACATTTTAATGTGAAAGGATAGTTTGTAAAAATATTTTTTCCTAATGTACTTTTACTTTTTTCACATTAAACCAAAAACTACATATGAAGTTGTCTTTACGTATCTATTATTATGTTATTAGTGCATTTCACAGACCAGACCTGGCCTGTAAAATCCACCTTTAACTGGATCATTTTTAGTCCCCACACTATGTTTGACACCCTTCATTTTATACAATTCCTTCAAATCAAATGGAAAGATAGGTCCAATGTCCCTGTGCTCATCCAGACCTCACAGCTGTGATGTCATATCATTCAATAGATCATTAAATCAGAAATGTAATCCGTTGAGAATTCAAGGAAAAATATACAAAATTGTAAACAGATTGTTTACAATTTTACATTTCGACAAAGTGATCCATTTTGTGCCTAATCTTTAGATCTATCTAATGAATCAATCAGAATTCAATCTGTTGAGAATTGAGGGAGGAGAAGCGATTTCAGTGAATTGTGGACGACGATGGACGAAGTGTGATGGCAATAGCTCATCGCGACTTCGTCCGGATGAGCTAAAAATGTAGAAGATTGGTTGTTAAGGCAAAAATTATTTTTCCTATGAGAATCAAATGACCAATTGGAATACTAATAGACAGAAAAGAAGGACAACTCACAATGTCAGTGTCTTTTTTCCGCCGTTTTTTGCGTTCAGGTTTGGGTACCTGCTGTGATTAAAGGAAATGCATGTAAAAAAAATAATATTCATCAGACATGAAACTACAGGAACGTGTTGTCGTTTTACCTTGCCAAGTGTACTGTCCAGAGATTTGTACTCTGTCATGAATTCGTCTAGGAAGACCTTAAAGGTGTTGACCCAAACTTTGACAGGAGACTCGCTCCAGTCCCTCTGCTCTTGACGCATAGTTTTCTCCAGTATATGTTCAAACAGTGCATAGAGGTCTTTGTATCGGATGCTTTTACCATCATCCATCTGAGGAGGGAGATGACAAGAAAAGAACATTTAATAACAATTGGGTTTTCTTATAACCAATGATCTGGGAAAACAAACATGAAATGTTGATTTTAAAATGTTAAACTAATGACAACAAAGGCTTAATGTTATCAATAAGGAGTAAGGTATACATTTTATCATTATAAAATAAATGTGTTTGACGTACGGCCAGTGCAGTGGAGTAAGAGTTGAAGATATTTAGACGGAATTCTTTCAGAGCTTTTTTAAACACAACGTCCACCATTGTGTCTTTCTTGCTGTCTTCTGTGTCCAAATCACTGATCTAAAACATTAGAAAAATAATCTGTAAACATCATCCATCAGAGACATCATGTAACACACAGAATATCCTCAAATGAAGCTTCCTCACTTCATGTTACAGAGCAGGAACACAGAGAAAATACCTGTGCCAATGCTCACAAAATAAAAACTAAAAATATTGTGCACACATACAGTACACCTGTGAAACTAAACAAATACAATAAGGATATAGCAGACATGAATAAAGTGCACTGACTCAACAGGAACATTAATATACTGCACATGAGAGTACAGGAAAAATACAATTATTTTACAAGAGATAAGAATATAATTGAGAAAACATTTCAAAGCAGATTACCCTGGACTCAAACTAATTTCTTTTCGCCATTTATCCAGAAAAAGAAAACTATTATACAGAAGTTTCTCATTCATTTCAGTTAAGAGGCCACATTGATTCCAATTTATAGGTAATTAAAATAGTATTTAACCGAGCCAACCCACTTGAAATCAAACTGGGCTGAATGTGACCCATAAATTAAAATGGTTGTTAATATCAATTATTATATTCACAAATTCATCCCAAAGGTCAGACAGTGCTCTTCGGTGAGCTGTATATTTTACACATGTGCTACAGTACAAATGACTGCATTTATAGATCTTTCCAAAGCATGTATTGCATTGAATTGGACAAACACCAACAGACATAATGGTTCAATCACATGATGTCTAACCTTCCATTACAAATAATAAGGTACACTCAGACTATTAAGATAATGTGAACACTGCAGTTCATGATCTTATATGAACATATGCACTCATATATTCTAGACTTGGTAATCTCCAGCAGACTGGTTTTAATTTAATTATTTCTGTTAAAAAAAGAAAAGCTCCATTTAATTTTTTATTTTGTGAAGTTGCAGTTATTAAATTAAAAAAAATAAATAAATAATACAATTTTGTAATTGAGGTTAAAAAATAGAAATGTTGTACTTTCATGGCAATAAATAAATATATTGTAGCCCAAAAAAAGAGTCTGTGAGCCAGGAACTACAAAAGAAAAACAAAAAAGACAAAAACAAAACAAAAACAAACAGCATGTGGTATTTAACAGCACCTTCTTCATTAGGAAGTCATTCATGCTCCTGTAGTCGTTGGTGCAGGTGAGGATCTGCAGTGCATCATTCTGCCACTGGGCAGGTTCCAGAGCCACACTACTGATCTTAACACTACGCCTTCGTTTCACTTTGGGAGAAGGCTCCTTGTTCTCCTTCAAGTCTCTGAAGCCTCGATCCAAAGTCACATCAGGACTGCAGGGGGGGGATAGGTTTTCCTGACCTGGTGTGTAACAGGGAATAAGTCAGTGATGCTTCAGAGGAAAGGATTCAAGCAGAGGCGGATCTACAGGGTGGCACCAAGGGGCATTTGCCCCAATGAATATCTTATTCTGCCTCCCCATTTTATTTTCAATAGTATTTCAATTAAAATATCCATCCATTCATATATAATATATAAATATATATATGATTTAGCGATTTATTGGCCGAAATTAACTTACTCTCATTCCTGTCTATTTATGACTACAGTATTTTCTGGACTATAAGGTGCTATACTATAAGACTATTTCTCCATATACTACAGTGCACCTTATTAATTGTTTAATTCTGGTTGTGCATAGTGACTTGTAATTTTCACTTTTTATCTCATAAGTTTGGCTTTTTATCTCATAAGTTTGGCTTTTTATTTCATAATTTTGGCTTAACTTAATGCACCTTATATATATATATATATATATATATAAACCCTCAGAAATAAGCCATTCCTTGACACACCTTATAGTGCGGAAAATATGTTATGTTATAAAATATGTTCTGTTTTTTTTTTAAATGTCCTGTTCTACCTAGTGAGATATTTTTCCATCCACAACCCCCCCGCTGACTTATTGCCCCACCTCTGCCATCACAGGGAAAAATCTCTAGAACTGCCAAGTTTCAAACAAGTGATGTGAACAAGTTAGAGATGAAACCATTAACCGACTCAAATCATTAAAAACATTTTTTTTCTTGAATTAAAGCTTTTTTTCCCCTTAATTTTGCTGCTGCTAAAATATTGGTTGTACTTCTGTGTTGCATAGGGACATTCATTGTGACAAAAAGCCAAAAAATGTCTATATGACCCTTTTGCTTCAGTGGAACCACCACTTACTCCTTTAAATGTTTAAGCTATCACACAAATATTAAAATATATATATATTTTTTTAAATTTCAGTCACATATTAGATCCATCTTAAGTTGTTAGTAAGTTAGATATAAAAGTGTTGAAAACTGCAGAGCACACAATGTGAGTAGATGTCATTTGACTTGTTTGTGTTTTATCTACATATAGTTTTATAAATACTTTTATACTCTTATTTCTATATAGTTATTTTGTACATATCCATTTATAGTTGTTTTGGTTGTTTCAGCTGCTTCGGGAATAAAGGACAAGTTGTTTGTCATTTTCAGACATGTCTTTTTCACAATTTTACAATTTTTTTGCCTATTCAAATAATTGTTAA
Organism: Siphamia tubifer; assembly: GCA_020466265.1. NCBI lineage: Eukaryota > Metazoa > Chordata > Actinopteri > Kurtiformes > Apogonidae > Siphamia > Siphamia tubifer. Next base: position 33,129,151 of record CM035785.1, read on the forward strand.
ATCAAATTGAAGAAATTAATTGATAGATTAAACAATTACAGAAATAACTGTAAGCTGAGAGTTCTAGTTTTTTTTTTTTTTTACATACTCACCATCTCCCAGTAGTGGTCCAGTGTCTCCATAGTCTCCGTCCAGGGACTCGGCTCCACAAATCAGCTTTTCTCTCTTCTTATCCCCGTACTTGGTTTTCCCCCAGAAACGCATCTTACCACGAACCCTTTGAAGTTCCCACAATGAACATAATACAACAGTTTAAGGATTTACAGCACAAAAAAAGGCAAAGTTGATAGCAAAACAACGAAAGACAAACCTTCCATCTTGTGAATTCTTTCGCAGTGTGTCGGCTTTTACCAAATCTCCTGATGACATAGCTTTGTGTATCTTCTTTTGCTCCTCGCAACTGGCAGGCTGAAACACCAGTGGTTTAGACAACACATTAAACATCAGGAAAAACTGTTGTAAAGCTAAAAAAAAAATATCCCTGTCCAGTAGATGGCAGCATTGTTTCAGTGACGCAACACAATAAATTGGCTCATGACACAAATATCCACTTCCTTCAAAACAGATTCAGTGAAAATGTTAAAACTATTAATAATATAATGAGATTCAAATACAGAGAATAATTTGTACAATTATATCTTCTTTCACAGTTTGACAAAGCACTGAAATGAGACAGCATTTCTTTCTTGAAAACAAAGGAAAAAGGTCATAATTGGGAAGTAAGACAACACTGGGTGATTGATGACCTTTTTCAAAGATTCCCAATGTGTGACTGATGAATAGTAGAAGAGCTACAAAAGGAAAGATAACCAAGGCATGCAAACGCTGTTAATTAGCAGTAGGAATGAATTAAGGAGAAGAACTCCTATTATAAAGCTGTAAGGGAAGTTGAACTTACGTTAGAAGAGCAATTAAATTACGGGGTATAGTTCTAAGAGAAGACATTTCATCTGCATCTTTAAAGTTAAATACAGTCTCCAAATACCTTTTTTACATGTGTCTTCTGGTCTTACTGAAAATTAAAGATTATTATAAGAAAGTAGAGTTAGTTAAAGCTCAGCTTGAGTTGGAAACGTGAGGCTGTATATGCTCAGTGGGGTTAGATGTATCAAAGAGAAGCTAACCCTAAGCCAGAAGGAGGAAAGTTTCATTGTTGGCTTTGCTTTGTTACCATGTCTGAGTCACTGAAACAGGACTCTCCTAAGCCCACCTCCGTCGCATTCTGTTTGGAGAGGGGCAGTGTGTAATGACGAGGGCTGACGGGGCTGTCGCCATCATAGTCATCCTCATCTGAATCACCCCCAATTGAGAGGATGGGGGCACGGGTGAGGAAGTCGGAACGGGTCCGTGCCATTCTGGCTTTCTTTTTTTGGCCTGCTCTGCCAACCTGGAGTTTATCAGAAGTAATATTAGCATGTTGAAATGGTGGTTTATTGAACTAAGGAAGAGCTTTAGTGTATTTTATACTTTTAGGTCCCTTACAGTGTGCGTCGTGTAATATCCAATGCAGTCAGAAAATGGTGGTACTTCTATATTCATTCACTCTTGCAAACACATGAAATACATTATGTCCATTTACTAAGGTGGAAAAAGAAAGAAGTATTACTTACATCCCGTCCTTTCGTTGCTTTTGAAGGCTTGGAGACTGGTGTGGGTCCTTCTTTGGGACTGGTAGGCATCTCTTTAGTGGCAGCTGCACTGTCAAACCTGGGAGATTGTGGCAAATGACTTGTGACTACTCAGTTTTAATGCACATGCTTCCATACATTTGAACATCTGCTACAACTGAAAATCACATTGTGTTAGTTATACATTTGAGTTATATTGATGTCATAGACACAGTAATCTCCTGGATCACCTGCTTTACTCGATTTTATCTCACCCATACTAAGGTCAGTTATACTGAACCATAGTGGTCTCTATTTCCATCTACATTTTATTATTTAGAAAAGTTACAAACTATGTTTGCAGATGATACTCTGCTTTATATTTCCATTAAGCCCATCTAGAACAATGCCTTTTAGGATTTAGGTTTCTTTCAATCTGTATCCTGGTGTATATGAGTGTTTGACATACATTTGAAATTACTTAACTTTTTATTTTAGTTTTATGTGCAACTTACTTCAATACGGACATTTTTATGAATATTACCAAAACTGTCAGTTATTGGACAGCCCTTTGAGGCAAACATTTCTAATTGACCAAACATTGGCTTGACCATTGACTTGACTGTAAATACATTCAGTGAAACCAATGATTTTCCAGCGTCATCTTATATTACTCAATTACAATTGTATGTTATAATCTCTTTTAATGCAACTGCACCTGTATAAAAAAGCAATAAATTAGCATTACTGCTTTCAACAACATTAATTTCCTTGACATAATGTAAAATCCGTAATAAAAGATACCATCTGCAAGAGGAAAGGAAATTTATATATAAAAAATCTACACTCAGACAACCTGAATTACATACTCACTTTGCAAATGTGACTTTATCCTTTGGTGAGAAGAAGATGTTGCTTGGCTTGTCGGTCATATTAACTGTGGTGCCCTGATTACTCTGCATCTTCTTGGGGGTGGGCCTGACTCTGGCCCCTCCTCCATCTCTTGTCTCCAGGGTGAGTTTCGGTGCCCATCCTTCAGCGACAGGCCTGCTGTCTTTGAGGTTTTCTCTGGGAGCAGATGCAGGTGGAGTAGGCAACTGGGGCTGAATTTCTGTTGATGAGACCATGGATTCAGACTGGGTTCTGCCTTGAGACCTTGCTGTTGTGTCAATAAGCAGGGAACTGGGTCTGAGGGGTTTACCGGAGGTGGCCGTCCCACCAACACCTTGTCGATTCTGCTTTATCCTGGTCAGGGCCTCTCCTCTTTGTTTCTCAAACATTTGTCTCTCATGTTGAGCAAAGTAAAGCCGCTGACGTTCCAGGACTTCTTTCTGTTGCCTGATCTGCTCCATCATCTCCCTCTCATTGTGCTGCTGCTGATTCCGCTGCCTCTCCTCCTTTTCCTCATTCAGTCGAACCAGTTTGTCTATGACAGCCTGGTCAGTCTGAGGGACAGGTGTACCTTGAGGCATGGGAGTTGGACCTGGTTTCTGTGGTGATGGTGTCAACTCCCCTGTCTGGGCTGCCGAATCTCGAACTTCTACAGGGGGACGGACCATTTCACTCAGTTCCTCACTGAGTGGGGTTTCCTTCTGCATGCTAATGACCACCACCACCGGTCGCCGTGTTGACTCTCGCCTGTCTTTGATCGGCTTACTAACTGCTGTAGAGGTGGTTGCAGTGATGGCTGTGCCTGTGTTCTGTTGAGCTTCCTCAGCAGATCGACCAGTGATGATGGCGCTGCCTTCACTAGCAGGGACGTAAAATGTAGGGAGGTAGTTCTCGATTTTGGGCGGATGCGAGTGGCCTACCAGATCCATTGTAGGCTGGACCTGGCTAGCTGGTTGAGCTACAGTATCAGAAATCTCAGTTGTGGGAAGGTCCTCTGGCTTTGGGCTTGTTGAAACAATCTCTGCACTTGGATCTGGCTCTGGACCCACTGAAGAAACAGGGGAGCAGGGGTCCTCGCTGTCTACAATCTCTTCTGTCGCCTTCGGCGGCTCTTCGTCCATACTAAGAAGCTCGAAGCTGCCTTTGGAGCTCTGGCTGTCAGGTGTACCCTGTGGTGACTGTAGAGGAGGGGTCGTTGAAGCCACCAGCTCAACAGACCAGCGCCGTTCCTCAGATGGAGATGAGGATCCGCCACTGGTTGCACGGACCTTGAGAAGCTCCAGGCTGAACTTAGCCTGCTCCAACTCTCGCATTCGCCGGCTCTCTCTTTTGGCACGAGTGGTTTTCTGACTGGGCTCGTCGATGGTTCTAGATCGTTCCCGAACTACTACAGAGGTTGTCGAGGCAGTTCCTGGTGTTTCACACACTATGGACAAACCCTCCCTTGGCCTAGCAGTTTTACTTTCTCCCTCCTCTGTTAGTGACCCCCCATGACTACTGTGGACTTTCAGGTTTCTTTCTCGTTCTTCATATGAACGGTCCTCCCATGTGGTCAGGTCCAAGCCTGGGATCCTCTCTGGTGACTCCTCTTCTTCAGGGGAAACATTCACCTGTCCATTCTGGAGCTGAAGCAGCTGGTCCTGCTGTTCCTCCTCCTCTTTCTGCCTCTGCTCCTTTAGTTTTCTGAAGCTGTGAAAATATAAAGTCTTGGTGACACTTTCTCCTCAAATATCACTTTATACAGTAAATACATATTCTACACAGCTAATGTGTTCCATGCTTTCACCACTTAGGTTCAGATATAAAAAGTCTTTGCAGCTCAGCTGATTTTAGAGCTGCTTTGTGCTGGATTGTGTGCACAATGGCATGCTCTTACCAAGGCTGGTATGTTTGTACACTGAACAATGACTAAACACACTGCAGGACTTGTGTGCAAAGATTAATCTGATTTTGTTATTCCAGGTTCAGTGAAAATCATGCAGTCATTTATGCTCCTCAGCTATAACTGAACATTTAGCTTTTATTAACCCTAAGAACAGATTTGTAATTAAATAGATGAGAAACACTGAAATGGGAGAGGGGATAGATGAAAAAATACAGATGGAAAAAACCCCCCACAAATCATTTGTATAAAATTTGAAAATGGCAGTGTAAATGGACACTGGCAATGGGATTACATGGTGGTATCTTTTCATTATTTTGAGAAAATTCAGTTTTTACTCCTTGGCCAACTCTGATCAGAGGGGTAATATTTCAAGGGGTAATTGTTTTGTCATCTGCTTGTCCCATCTATTAATTGTGGCCGATGAGTATTAAAAGTGCAAAGCATGTTATGTTTGAAAATATTTTTTTGGGTTCATATGTTTTCGTTTTTCATCTTGACAGCTTTGACGTTGAAGAATCAGCTGTCTGTAGCCTCGGGAGGACATGGGCCTGACACAACCATAAAGCTGTAATAATCGAGAGCATATATACTGTGCTCAGATATTTTTATGTTAAATAATACTACCTATACAGATGGTCATTTACGTACAGGTCTGAAATATGCACTTTAACTCATTAACTGCTTAAAGGACCTCTTCCATCTCTTTCTGTCACAACTTTACAATTATATTTTTGTCTTTCCCAAGTGATTTAGGGACATTCATGTAAGTATTATCTTCTGCATTTTACATTTAGTGAAAATCAAGTCTTTTCTTATCTTTCATTTATTGCTTATGTAGATGGTCATAAAAGCTAAGAACAAATTCAAAGGTTGTTGGATATTTTTAAGTAAAAAAATATGACTTTTTCTACAACGTATATGATTAACTGAACATGAAACGAGTATCTCCATCCACTGTCTTCCATCAAATTCCATGGATTTACTCGTGAATCCGTGTTGTAAGAAGATGACAGTGTTTCCATGTTGATTACAGACCCCCTGAATGTCCAAATGGTTCACATCCGATGACCATAAACGATCAGTAAATGCTTTTGGTTGATGGATCTTTATGGGTTATGATCTTCAGTTACTGATGGTCGAGTAAATGACAGGACTTTGTCATGGAATTTTTTTGGGTCACATTTTTCAGTAGTTTACCTTTGTCTAGCGAGGAATCTTCTGCTCAAGGCCTGTAGTTGTACCACAGAAGAGTGCAGCTGTAAATAGGCCTCTCTGGCCTGATGGCAGCGCCAAGCGGTCTGTATGACCAGAGTCGCTGTGCAGCGCCGATACAGCCACATCCTCCATGCCCTCTGCAGAACCATAGCAGCCTCCTTCCACTCCCTGAACCTCTGACGCTCCCTGTAACCCCTCCAGTGGGCCTGAAGACACAGCACTGCAGCCTCCTGGACATCTGGGTTGTAGTCTTCATCCTCTTCTTCCTCTTCCTCCTCCTCCTCCTCTTCTATGTGCCGGTACAAACGCCACCATCTCTGTAAGATTACACATGATGGACAAAATGATTTAATGACTTATTTGAGCTGGAACAAGCACCCAGACTACAGTATACATTTTTGCAACTAGCTAAAGACAGAGGGGGTTGACTAGTGCAAGACCAGTTACAGATGTAGATGGAAAGAGAGCGAAGGTGCTTTCCACTGTGGGAACCATGTGTAGTTCCAAGAACCTTTTTAGTTCTATTCTAGTTTATAGTAGCGCTGTCTTCTACTTCCTTGTGTGATTGTTGAATTTAGTGCTTAAAGAATACATCACTGTGGTGGACGTTAGTGTCACATTTGCCCCTCCCATGGTTCCTACTGGCCTGTCTGAATGCAAACCCGAAGGTTCCCTAGGAACTATATAGTTCCTAGAACTAAGTTCTTAGAACTACTCTGTGGGAAAGCTCAATGGTGAGAGGACTACCAATTAATACATTAATCGGAGACCCTTCATTACATAGTCATCTGCTGGATGGATAACCCATAAATATTCATTAAAAAGCCATTTATCTCTCTTTACACAGGAGGCCATGGACACATCTCCAAAATGAAACCACAGTGGGACAATCCCAAAAGATGTGAAAGTTGTTTGCTATAGTAGTTCTACAGGACCACCAACAAGCAGTCTGATCAGAATACACACATGTATATATACAGTATATATATATATATATATATATATATATATATATATATATATATATATATATATATATATATAAAAACTATGACTAAATGTTAATTGAATGTTTGATTCTCCCCCTGCTGTTTGTTATATTTTCATAAAAAGCAACAATAAAAAGTAAATAAGCAAAAAAAAAAATACATGACAGAATATCACTTTTTTAATATTGTAACACTTCTTAGTGTATTTTCAGCTTTTTATGGATAATGACAATACATGACATAAAGTAGACAAAATGTTCAAGCACATTACTGATGGTAAGAAGTCAAAAGATGGTTTCATACCCAGATCTACTGGTTCCATATCAACTATGAGTACAACTATTTAACAGAAATTAAGGATATAAAACAACAAGGCAAAATTATAAAATAAAAAATTTGAAGTAATCATACTTCTATAATTTGTTGCCAAGCACATTATGCAAAATGTATTTTAATCAAAATAATATCAAGAGTTACTATATAGTGTTTTGAATGAATGGATCATGGGAGTTTTAATCATTACTGCAGATAGAAATCTGATGTGACTCACATTGACATGTTTACTCATGAAGTATTTCTGCAGCATCAGAACCAGAACAACCAGGTTCTGTAACAGTTTCATTCCACTGTCCATAAGACTGTTAAACTCAAAGTAATTCCTTGATACATATGTATGCAGAGTGTGTGGTTATAGATGTTTATTTTACGTGTGTGTGGTGGTAGAAATGTGTATATATTATAGTTTTTAGTATACTTTTAAAGTATTTATTGGACTGCTTTTATTTTGTATAATTCTGATGTTATGATTAATTTATTATGTCTGATGGCGAGCATCTGCATCGAAATTTCACTGAATGTGCACTGTGGTGGATATTTGTGACAATAAAATGGCTATTCTATTATTCTATTCTATTCATTTAATGCACGTATGTATTTAAGTTTTACTTTGATTACCTTTTTAATTGTTAGTGTTAAATAGCGCCTGCTCTCGTTAAATCAAATAAATATCTACTTTAACAGCAATAATTACAGCTGCAGAAACAAATATTAGACCATCAAAAGTCAGCAAAAACAATGGTTATATAATCAATTACTAACTCCTGTGTGTACCATGTGACTAAAACAGAATAAACAAAACATGGAATGCCATAGATGAACTGAAGTCATAATGATTATTGTCAAGAAAACCATGGAAAATGGCGAGATATCAGCTCTTAAATTAAACTAAATTAAACCATTTTTGTTATTAGATTTTTCCAAACAAATTTACTTTTTTGTTTGGTCAGGGATGAAAATGAACAAGAAATTTAAGAAAACAAGAGAGGTGTTACTGTGGTGACTGTATGTCCAAACACCCCTGTTGATCCACCACAAGAGAGAACTGGGTATAATTGTAGTGAGCAAAATACAATATATGAGCTCGAGTGGATTACTGTACTGCAAAATGGCTACATTGATTAAAAAGACTGGTTAAAATATAGCTGTATTATTATTATTTAAAGTGTACTGACACTAGAATATATGATAATAGAATAGAATAGAATAGAATAGAATAGAATAGAATGATGGAACTAAAACGATATTACACAGAGTGGAAAACCTAATTCTTCAGAAAATAGGGAAATTAATGATAAAAGAAAAAGAACTGTACCTGGATGGAGATGGCAGCTTCTCTCATCTTGACAAACTGTTTCCTTTCCAGCTGAGCTCTGAACTGTCGCTGTAGCAACACGATGAACCTGAGGACTTCAGTGTGAAGTAAGGCCTGTAGTCGCTGGCGCTCAGCCTCACGCAAAAACACCTGAGGGGAGGGACCAGGGGGTCACCACAATGCATCACGTACAAAGTAAAGAATGAGCCCATCAAATACGATTACACACAGCTCTACTCACAACCACCTACAAAAAAGAAAATCATTGGTCTGATAAATGGTTCCAAGAATGTCAAGATATGATGCTTTAATTATATAGACACCCCCCAAAGGCATGTAGTCCACCATGGTGACTCATTCATCCCATGGATGTACAAATGTCTTGTCTTCACAGAGGGGATGCTTTCATATATATTTTTTGATTATCACAGACACCATCTTTTCCTTGGGGTTATAACTACGGTACATATAGTCTGAAAATGACCAAGCTTGAAAACCACACATCATTACCAGTGTTAATGAGTTCTAGCTACTGCACTGGTTTTTCACATTCCTTTATCTGAAACCCATCATGAGACATATACAGACAGCATAAGACAAAAATAATCAAGTCATGTTTTGACTTTCTGCACCTACTGTTTAAGTAGCATAGTTGAATTATGGGTCATAGGCAAGAAAGTAATCAACATTAAAGTCCTTGACAAAGGTTTGATGCCAAAATGTACAAGTTTATGGATGATGTAATATTTATGCTTAGTGAGTTTTTTTTTTTATTGATGTTTTGTAATGAAACACTCTGTAATATGAGTTGACAAAGTTAAATGCTAAATCATGGCTAAATAAGAGAATAAGCAAGAGAATGCTCCGCCTTTAAAAATGTGACTCAAACAGTAGCTAAAAGCAAACCATTCATTTTTAATGTGTTGTACTTTGAGTGTTACTAGTGATATTTTCCATTACTCCTCTAGGGACTACAAATGCAAATGAGCATTTTCACAATAATTTGGTACTTTAACATCTCATGTTGTTGAATACAGATGTCCCTATCAAATAAAGTAATAAAATAACCTTATAATGTATATATGTATATAGTGGTTGAAGAGATAACACCATGGTTTATGTATATGTGTAGATTAAAATAGAACTATAGGCGTGACAATAAAGTATAAGTTAAAGGTAAATACCATAGTCTTTCCAACTTGGTATCCATCAGGTGCCAGGTCCAGCTGGTCCAGACACTGCTGGATGCTGTCCTTGGTGGCGCTGGCACTTTCTGGGAGCAGCACATGGAAATGATGGACAAAATCCTGGAAGGAGAACAACAGAACCCCTTAATGAGATGATACCCCAGAACTTTGTGGTGTTTGGGCTTCAAATGAACCGTTCCAGCAATGACAAAACATGTTTATTACTTTCTCATGAATTTTTATGATGTTTTTAGTGACTCTTCTACTGTCACTGCAATGTTGAATACATTTACTTTGTTGGAAGACGACAATGTCCATCATGGATAGAAAGACAAGGACAACAGTTATTTGTAACACTGACCTGTAATGCCAGCTACGCACCTACACATATTCACCAACTGACACATAAAACAATCCAGATATGAACCAACACAAGTCAACAGATGAATCGGTTTTCAAGTAAAACCATTGGATCTGAATGTCTGTTCTATATCACTGTCGTGTCGTTGCATCTTTTCTTACCTCCACCAAGGAGGTATTAAATTCGGGTCTGTTTGTCTGTCAGCAGGATTTTGATTAAACTTTTGGGAATGATAGATAATGAGTCAAGGAAGAACCCATTAGATTTTCAGCAATGAAGGTCAAAGGTCAAGGTCACACTAAAGATCAACAGCTAAAACACATCAGTGGTAATATCTCAGGATTCAGTCAAGATAGAATCTGGCAGTTTTTTTTTTTCATTCACATCGCCTCACCTTCGGACATCAGATGGGTCAACACCTATGGCTTGATCATGTCACATTTTGACGTCCTATAACATCATATCAAGCCTTAGCGGAGGTCTGCTGTCTCCGACTGCCTTGTTCATTTTTCATCTCAAATAATTAATAAATAATTTGATTACAATTTTCCTGAATTGAAGCTTCAGTGCTTTCATTTTGCTGACGCTAAACATTGGTTCTGCTGTTATATTTCACACCAGCACTTAACGTGAGTCACATGACACCAGGATCAACACAATGTTCGATATTAATTACATATTACGTTGTTAGTGAGGTGGATACAGCTGTGTTGATGGCTACAGTTCCCTCCACTAATAGGGAACGTGAGCTGTGTCTAGATTGTCGTGATCCAGATTAGTTTTACGCAACATACAGTATTGTTTGTACACGTCATTTATTTAACTTGTTTGTTCTTTATATCTATAGATATTTTATGTATACTTTTATACTGTCGTTATTGTAGGTGTTTTTCCATATGGATATTTATTATATATCCTTTTACTTTAATACTTTATCTGGTTGTCATTTCAGTTGGTTCTGGAATAACAGACAAGTTGACATTTTCATGCATGTCTCTTATTTTTGGACAATTTTTTCAGCTATCTAAACAATTATTTAATGTCATTAAATAGAAGAAAATAATCAATAGATTGATTACAAAAATAATTGATAGCTGCATCTCTAATTGCATCTGCAATATAGTTATTGTTGTTTTGTAGTCTTTTGTCAAACTGAACAAAAACTGTGTTAATTACACACACACACACTTTATTAATTAACTGTTATTTATTACATGGTTTATGAAATTAAATGAAGTATCTTGGGTTTTCTGAAACATCTCTAAGGCAGCAACTGAGGACAAAAACAAAGCTGTCAAGGCACATGTGGTTTCAGGTAAGAGTCCATGCTGTCCATATTTGCAGGGGTTCAAACATCATGGCATAAGTATGCTGAACTCCCACTCTTCAGACTGAGGCCCATTGTCTGAATTCAATCCACTCTGCACCCTTGGCTGTAGGGGGTGGACAGGGAAACAGATGCTGTGTTTATACAATTACAAGCATGGGGAGTGTTTCAGAGACCCGAGGACAATGGAGAGGTTCTGTTCTGAAGAGTCGAGACGCAGCAGTCACAATCCTCCAAAGTGATACTATGCTCAAGATATTTCTCATTAGCGCTGACCGCAGCACTTAATATATATTTGGAGTAACTTGTGGTAACTGTCCTCACTGTCCACTTTCCATTGGTTGTCACTGAAGCCTCCAACCAAAAGCATTTACTAATGTAAAATGTTTTATACCTGCTGTCATCTTTCCATGGACATCACATATGACCCCTTTGGATGTTCAGAGGTTGTGGAGTGAACATCGAAACACAATTATCTTCTACAACAGTGATTCACCAGTAAAATCCATGGAGTTTGAGAAATGACAGTGGACGGACACACTTGGTTTTATGCTTAATATACCATTTGTTAAAAGTTACTTTTTCTTCAGTTGTATCTGTCTTGGTCTCATAACCTTCGATTTTTAGATTTAACTGCTGTTTTTGACACAGTGGTCCCTAATTTCTCATGGTGGTAGGGGGGTCATCAGGGCTGCAGCACAGGCCTTGTGTCCTCCACTCACCTCTCATGTGGCCACAGGGCTCAGTCTTAGGCCCACTGCTTTTGTCCCTTTACCTGCTTCCACTTGAGTCTGTACTTAACTATAGCATTACCTTCCACTGCTATGCAGATAACAGTCAGATAATATGTCCCTCGCAAAAAGAAGGATGGCTCTTAGTCTGGTGTGGATGGTTATACTTTTTTTTTTTAATTTAATGAAAAAAAGTCAGAAGTGATGGTTTTTGATGGCACCCGCCCTTGTAAATCTGGGTCCCTTGATCAAGTTTCTTGTTCATTAACAGGGCTGGGTATCACAGCCAAGTTCCTGAATCGATTTGATTTAGATTCTCAGGGCTTTATCTCAATTCGATTCAGTCATTTAGTGTATTCTTAGTGATACCGCTTCTTGCCGCAATTCTGTGACTACAGGATTTTATCATTATCTCATTATCTCCATCTCCGCTGCAAAATGCACATTTTTATTTTGTAAATTTGACAGTTCACACATTAACTGTAAATAAAACTGCCTCCATCTGCCCGGGATGAAAAAATTGCAAATGTAAAAACAAAATATATTACAAATATTAATATTACACATTACTTTTTTCTATACACCTTTCTCCATCTTCCTGTAATTAAAACACTCCAAATGTAAAAAGTGCAAATGACAGAGTACAGGGGTAGATCCCTGCAGATAAAACCTGCGATGGCCTCTGTAATCTTGATGGCCTGCGATGACTGTGCCGGTATTGTTAGCAGGTCCTTCAACTTCTTCTGCTTTGGCTGCCTGCTGTCGGAAGCTAGCATAGCATCGTGGTTCCGTGGCAGATGGTTTCTAATATTTGTTGTGTTTCAACAATAAGTGACTTGGGCTGACGACTTTACTTCTACCAAGCTCTCCGTCATTCATCACTTTAAATTTGAAATAATTTCAGATTATTTTTTGAGCCTTGCCAGATGGTATTTTTGCAGCCTCCTCAGCCATGGCTCCCACCCTAACTCTTGCCCTGAATACCGCTTCAGACACGTGTGTGCATGCTTCAACGTCATGATGTACGAGGGCGCAGCTGCTTCATCACAGAAGAGACACCGGAGGGAGGAAAATAATAAAACACACAAGTGTTATGGGGGGAAAAAAAAAAGATGTCACGCCCTGTGAATTGAAAGTTTGAATTTGAAATGAAATTGATCCAAAATCGATTTCATTAAAAAAAATTTAATCAATTAAAAAAATTTAATCGATGAAAAATTTAAATTGGTGGCACCATGGTGCAGTGGTTAGCACTCGTACCTTACAGCAAGAAGGACCCTGGTTCGACTCCCACACCAGACCTTTCTGTGTGGAGTTTGCATGTTCTCCAGGTTTTCTCCAGTTTCCTCCCACCACCCAAACACATGCACTGATAGGTTAATTGGTTAATCTAAATTGTCCATAGGTGTGAATGTGAGAGTGAATGATTGTCTATATCTGTTTAGCCCTGAGATGAACTTGAGACTCATACAGGGTGTACCCCGCCTTCATCCATTGTAGCTGGATTAGGTCCCCAGTGACCCCCGCCACCCTAGTGAGGATATAGCGGGCTCAGACAACTAGACAAGATGATCCAAAATCAATTAAATCAAATCAAGTAAATTTTTTTTCTAGTTGACACAGTCAGCCAAAATTAAACCAATTCTTTCTAGGCAGCCACTCATGTCTTTGTGACTACTGGGCTGCATTGCAATAGACTTTATATGGGGGCTAGGGGCTCCTACAGCACACGTAAACACACACACACACACACACACACACACACACACACACACACACTTCCCCCATTTTAGCATCACTCCACTGGCTGCCCATACATTTAGTTTTAAAATTCTCTTATTTACTTTGAAATCCCTAAATGGCGTCATCCAGCCCTACCTCTCTGACCTGCTGCAGCTTTCTACACAGCTTCACTGTCTCAGGTCAACTAATCAATCACTCCTGAACGTACCAAAAACTCAGCAGTAGGTCTGAGCCTTTGCTGTAGCAGCTCCTAAACTATAGCCCTTCTTAAAACCCAGCTTTTCTTCTTGGCTTTTGAAACCATGTGAGATGTTGCAAGGTATTATTTTTATTCTAGTGTTTTATTTGTTATTAGTCTATTGTTCTTATTTTTTGTTGTTTTTACATTTCACAGCTTTTGTATGTTTTTTAATCTATTCTTGGATTTTATTCTTATATTTGTATTTATTTATTCTTCTGTGCAGCACTGTTTTCTCTTTTTTTTCAGGTATAGTTCTGCACTTAGGTCCACTGTGGTTGTTTTAAATTGCTTTACAAATCAAATTGAATTGGATAATATATGGTGATAACTCAAAAACATTACATTTAGAGAAAAAAAAAACAATTTGGAAGTCAATACAAAAGTTCGTCTGGATCTTTATGGGTTAAATGACTAACCTGTACCGGTTTTAGCCACAGAAACTAAACTCAATAATCCGTCATTGTTTTTAGGTGGCAGTACAAGTCTAAAACTTCAGCAGAGAAAAAGGAAAACACATGCACAACCACATACCATGAAGGTTAAATGGAAAATTCAGATTTTATGATTTGGTGCAGTGACTTAATCTCTCCCTAAAATCTTGGCAAAGCTTTTTAAACTTTGGCAAGATGGAACACTTAAAACCACAAAATGGAAATTAATGTAAAAAGAAACGAACCACTCCCGTGAATGTTCAGTCCATGAACTCACTTCCAATCAACATGTTCTGGTTTTATTGGTCAAACATTTCTCACTGGGTTGACATCATTCTGGTCAGAGCCAGTACGGTGATGACTGCTGCCACCTCACGTACATCGTTATTCCCTCTCGACATAGCCCACAATTAATCTTGGCAGTGAAAGCACCATTAGTGACATGGTTTTACAAAGGAGAATTCATCACGTGCGTCTAAACCCATGGAAACTTGAGTAGATTTTGAGTACAGTATGTGTCATTTAAGTTTGGAGGCTTGGAATAATGAGGTGGAGGGTTCAGCCATGAAAACATGCTAATGTAATCTTCTGCTGCACTTGTTTTACCATTTGGCTTATCAACGTCCTGCTTTATGAATAACACAATACTTATTATATAAATTCAATACTAAAATATGCACTGATGTGGGTCTGTTTTTACTCTGAGGGAATGAAAAACTCTCATTTTACACATAAAGAGAAGCACATTTGAGCCCATGACAGCAGCTGTATAATGTCTTCTAAAAACCCTGATAATGTCACCTCAGATTGGACAGATTTCTTTTTTTTTTTTTTTCTCAGAGTCTGTATAAAATAGAGCCAATCAAACTCAGACTACACAGGGTAGTCCACCATCTGTTCAAGTGCTCGTAACAAAATTAGATTAATTATCTAGAGGACCAACAGTCAGTAATATAAGTACAAAATGTTGAATTTAATCAGCAATTTCATATGACAAGTTTGAGTCTTGCATTCAAATTTTTTATTGTATTGTTAAGAACGTTTTCAGTCGACACCAGTTTCATGTAAAAACTAAACGATTTCCTCCAAAAACTGGGATTTTTCGGAATTATTAAGTAATAAGTGAAAGGTTTTATGGTTATTTCTTTATATTACTGTGTTCTCCATTGCGATTGAATAAATTGTGTGTTGGTTCTATTTTTTTTTTTTTATTAATCCATCAACATTTTATCAGTTTGGATCTGCTATGGGAAAGTATCTTTTCCTCTGTAACTTAGAGATGCTACTTGGTAGTTTATCTGCAGCAATTTCATTGTATTTTATGAACTAGTTATGTGGTTTACCTTCTTTATCTGTCATTTTAACAAAGTAATAACCCAGTCTTATAAATAATTTGAAAGAAAACAGACATTAGCATTAACTTAACTAGAGTAAAATATGGCTTTTTAAAACTTTATTTCCGTAACAGGGTTTTTCCAATATATTTCCTGTAAATTCATCAGTTTTCATGTAAAAGATAACCCTATTTTCCATCGAGCTTTGCGTGCTGAGGAATTTAGTTATTTTAATTTCAATGACAACATGACATTGATGTGGTCATGCTGTGTTGTCGACATAATTTGAAGAATGAGAGCTGCTAAACCATCTTCTACTATATTAATCCAGTCTTCTTTTTGGTAACACGTTTAGAGATGATGCAATCTGTCTGCACCATGGATTAAAAGAATTAGTAAAATTGGATTAAGAGTATGTTTGTTATATTACCCATTTTGTTTTTTAATACAGTGTTCATTCACTAAACCAAAAGCACTGTTTTACATGATGACTGTCATTTTCTTCCATCGTGTACTTAATTAAAATTAGTTGTTAAGCCTCCTAAAATAAATTATTTGCACTATGGAAGTATTGGTGACAGAGAGCACTGATTCAGAAGAGTAAACCCCTGCATTATTATAAATGAGGAAAAAACAACTTAAACTAGAAAAGCCCTCAGAGAACGCAAACCTCCGCCAAGGCAGACCTCCCCCTCCGAATGAAGGGAGGTCTGCTAAGGAGGTTATGTTTTTGCTGGAGTTTGTCTGTCTGTCTGTCAGCAACATTACTCAAAAAGTTATGGATGGATTTTGTCACAATGAACAAATGATTAAACTTTGCTGGTGGTCCGGAAGAGATCCTGGATTCTGGATTTACATTGTGGTAAATGGAGAACACATTTCAAAGTGATCCAGATTCCAGGATGTCTTCCAGATCGCCACCAATATTTAATCATTTGTTCCTTGTGCCAGTATTAACATTTCCTAAAATTTTCAGCCATCTCCCTCCATAACATTTTGAGTTATTTTGCTAAAAGTCAGACAGACAGACAGATAAACACTTGCAAAAACATAACTCCACCATTCCTTGGCAGGGTAACTATAAATACAAATACAGTACACACAGTACATTCTAAAATAGTGAATATCACTGTATTTGTCCAAAATGTGGAGAATATCTGGTTATTAATTGGATCTTTAAGAAATTCTATTATTTTGGAAACTGACTAACTCATTTACAATGTGAAAGATCAGACTTTCACATTCTATCTTGGTAAATGTTGTGACAGAACCACAAATGTATATGCAGCAATGTTGGATCTTTACACATGCTGATCTTTTTCATCTAGTGTTTTAGTGAAAATAAATATGGTAAATGTTCTGCACTTATATAGCACTTTTCTACCTTCATGGTTCTCAGAGCGCTTTACATTAGCCTCACATTCACCAGTAGGTTTTTAAGGTTTTGTCAGTCCTACTGGGAGACTAAGTCATGGTTCAGTGGACACTTTGACATGTGGACAGCCAGAGGCGGGACACGAACCGTCGACTCTTCGATCATTGGATGACCTGCTCTACCAACTGAGCCACAGTCGTACATGTACATGTTTATTCAAATTATTCACTTGTTTCTTTGGTTATGTTTAAGTGACAGACACTACAAACGTACCCACAGAAGACAATCAATAAGAGGAGGTTTACAATATGTATAAGTGCACACTGCGATTCATCCATTTCCATTTACCTTGAAGCTGTACTTGATGTTGTAGCCTGACTGTCGAATGCGCACAGTTTCCAGCATGCCTGTGTAACGTAGCTGCCTCAGCACCAGGTTATCATTAAACCGTAAGGGCAGCTGTAGTAGAAAAGTATGGGAGAGGGGGGGGAAGGAAGAACCACAGGTTGTTGGAGATGAGTGAAATGATAAACCGTTTCAGAAACTTCAAGGGAAATGACAAAAATTAACTGTACCTTCTCAGCATTGGAACGGATGCACTTGACAAAATAGGGCTCAGACTGACCCAGAGTCTCCATTAGCTTATTGAGAGAGGCCTGCAGAGAAGAGCACAGAATACCAAGACATCAACCTCAGAACGTGGCCAGGATATAAAAAGCTCAGGCATGCTAATTTGTTTCTGCACAGTTGTTTGACAGGCAGTGGTCAACATCATCAATAACCACTGCTCCATAATGTCCTCACTATGAGATTATTAAAGACACAGCAACAACTCAGACATACTGGACATGTATGAAGGTAAGCATATGGAAGGAAGAAATATGTATAGTATTTCTATGTGTAGTTATAGTGTGTGTGTGTGTAAACATATGGACATGTGTGTCTGATAGTTCAGTGGCAGAAGGAATTCGGTCTCCTCCCCCTCCATGGGAGATTAAAGCAATCAGTGCAGCACAGGATGTGGGAAGTGAAGTCATCCACACACTGGGGCCAGGGCTGGCTGCCAGAGGGGCCTCAGCACTCATCCCACCACCAACAGTCACAGCACGTTTTCAAAGAAACCAGCAAGAAAACACCATGTCTGGGCTGCTACTAGAGGCTGCTACTAAAGCTGAGTGTGTTACCGAGTTGCGTTAATACATACAATCAGTTCTTAGCGTGAACGATTACCTGACCTGTGTCGTCATCTATAAATATGTTCACATGACTCATGACATTCCCGGTACTTTCTAGAGTTTCTTCCAATTTTCTTCCACAACGAACTGTGGACTTCTAATTTACTTTCTTTTTGTGTGTGTCTTTTAATTCAGTGAAATATAGAATAATCTACTGTATATCTGCCACTTTAATCAACATCTATACTCCCTATTAGATCTGAAATGATTGATTAAATTGGCTCAGATCAAAGCTTTATTTCTTTCATTTTGCTGCTGTTAAACATTGGTTTCACTGTTGTCTTTCACACAGATGCTGACTGTGACTCACATGACACCATGATCTACACAAATGTCACTCAGAATAGACGAGAACAAAAAAGCAGAAAAATATTTACATGCTCACTTTTCTACATTGGAACCGTCACTTCTTTAAACTTCTAAGTTTTCAGACAACCATTACGAATATATAAATATACAATATTTTTTTCCAATTATTCTACGGCCTTCTAGAATGTTGTGACAGCTCCCATTCACTTTGAATCGACGTTCCTAGCAATCTGCGGGCTGATTTTTTTTCAATAACCGCCCGCTGCGCCATTAACGCCCACTGCCAATGGCAACGAGTTTTGTCACTTCAGATTCACGGTACCATATCACTCCGCAGGTAGTTCGGCCACTTTGAAAGTAAATATTCAATTGTCTGTATTTTCTCAAAATAAGCAGTAATAAGCTGTAATAACCTGTAGAATAAGCAGGATAATGTATTGCCCACACTGATAGTCACACGTGGGCAATACATTATCCCTTACTTATGATAGTTCCAATTTAGGTTGTTAGTAAGTTGGGTACAAATGTCTCGATGATTACAGTGTACATTGTTAGTTCATGTCATTTGACTTGTTAGATATTTTTTTTTAAATACTTTTTTCTACTGTTATTTCTATATAGGTATCTTTTATACAGTATATTCTTTTAGTTTGTTGTTTCAGCTGGTTCTGGAATAAAGGTTCACATATTTAAAAACACAAATTCAAAGTCAACAAATTAAGTAAAAACAAACACTGCCACTCTTGCACATTAATGGTAGTTATTTGTTTCATGTTCATAGCAGTGTTTTACGGGAGAATGTGCTCA
The DNA here is from genome assembly GCA_020466265.1 of Siphamia tubifer. Taxonomy (NCBI): domain Eukaryota; kingdom Metazoa; phylum Chordata; class Actinopteri; order Kurtiformes; family Apogonidae; genus Siphamia; species Siphamia tubifer. The sequence continues at coordinate 33,148,470 of CM035785.1, forward strand.
TGTTTTCCATTAAACTGTTCTGAAGGGGTTGCTTTTGGGTTTTCGCTCTCCACAAAACACTGTAATTACGTTATGTTAACAGCTACAACTCAGTGATGGAGGCAGATATTAATATTTCTTTTTTCTCCTCTCAAATTTATAGATGCTATGTCATACACTCAGACTTGTAGGTTCATTTGTGAGCTACATAGTAATGAAGAAATAAGAGGATTAAAAGGCGGATGGTGACGAGGGAGATGCTTGTAAAGGACAGAGGCTTTTTTTATTACTGCTGCAGCTGGAGGGAGATTCTTCATCAGGATAGTCCCATTATTTATTTATTTGTCTTCTTCATCGGCTGCTCACTCTGTGGATATTACAGATATACTGTGTATGTGTGTGTGTGTGTATTCCTATCTTTATAGGGACATTGATATGTTTACACAGTCACACCATGGGGACCAAAATTCAGGTCCCCACGAGGGTTAAATATAAATGTAGGTCCCCAATAGTAAAATATAAATCTGTGTGAAGAATGCAGTTTTTCCCCTAGAAGACTCCATTATGCATGAGGGAAACAAGTGCAAAGTAAAACATGTATTTTTCAAAGATTTGAAGATGTGTTTACTTTAAAAACAAAAACGTATTCATTTTTCTGCATTTTTAAATGTATTTATTTTTCTTTATTAATTTTTAAATTATTGCTTTTGTATTCATTCATTTATTTGTACGTATTTTTAAAAGGTAATTACATTTAATTTTTTTTTTTTTTTTTACAATTATTAGGTTATTTATTATTTTTTAATTATTATCGTATTTATTTGTTCAGTTTTACTTTTTAAAGTATTTTTGTATTTAAATAAATTTTTTTGAAATAATTGTTAGTTTTTATTTTAGAAAGAAAAAAGATAAAAGTTTACACTCACTACCCAATGTCTACTTGATTATAAACTTGGTCCTCATGAGACATGGAAACAAGTGTGTGTGTGTGTGTGTGTGTGTGTGACTGACCTGGAACTGTGCACTTATACTGGGTGGTTTCTTCTTCTTGTGCAGGTGAAGTAGTGACTTGGTAATGCGGTCATGAAGCGTCAGATTGCTGAGGTACTTTAGAGACTTGACATTTAGTAAGTGCTGAAGGGGTGGAGAAAAAAAAAAAGAAAGTTCATCAAAACTAACTTTAAATTATTTAAATAATTAAATATAATAATAACAATATCAATAACAATAACAACAACAACAATAATAATAATACCTCAATCTTATATAGTGCTTTTTTTGGACACTCTTCACAAACTGACCTTGATTTTAACCTTTAAAAACCCATTACTAATTTTGTAACAATTTCCAAATATTTTTCAGCTTTCCCAAGCAATTTATCATCATTTATTATATTATCTACATTTTCAGTGTAAAATTTACCAATTATTATTTACCAATAATATATATATATATATATATATATATATATATATATATATATATATATATATATATATATATGTTCATAAGAGCAAGAAAGAGTACATTTAAAGGTCATTAGATCAAGTTACAAAGAAAATACACTGGAAAACATTACTGAGCAGTTTTCCAGATTCAAAAGTATTTTCCTCAAAAAGAGTAAATTTAGTTCTACATTGAGTTTGGAGCGCTCTACCCAAACACTAATGCTTGCTCTTTTTAGAGAGCGACCACTTTGAGAACCACTGGGCTATAGTATCCATGTAATGTCTGTACAATAGCTGAAACGACTCCTGTACATTTACTAGAGCTGCTAGTGCTAATGCTAATGCAGCTGGAAGATCTGTGGGATCCAGGTTGTCGCACGTTTGTTGCTTTAATAGCGTATGAATGTAACGTGAGTGTATGTGAAGTGAACATATGTGACGCAAACACACACGCAACGTTACGATGTGCGTTTCTTTCCATTTAGACAGACGTGACTTCAATACGTCTTCAGATTTGTGCGTATTCACACCCTGTGTAAATGAAAGGCACTTCTGATAAAATATGCTTTTGTATTTAGCCGCAATCATCCTGGTGTAAACGGCCCCTCAGAGAGACCCCACACAGACATGGGGGGAACATACATACTATACAGAAAGGGCCCACCCCCATTGATTGGTGTTGACCCCAGGACCTTCTCGTTGCGAGACACAGGTGCTATCCACTGCACCACCATGTCGCTCAACATCAACATTAGAATCAAATAAACATAACTTGTATGGTACCTTTGGAAGAAGTGGCCTCGACTTGTAGGTTTTGTTCCTCCTGTTAATAAGTCAATAAAGATAAACATAAGTACAGTAGCTGAAAAGTCAGTCAACAGGTGAGAAGTTTCTTTTGTTCAAATAAGCCCATGTGGAATTCATTTAAAAAAAATTGATTTCCAAGTGTGTTATAAGACTGTCTGGAAAATGGAAATGCATTCAGCCCCATAGGGGAAGATTTCAGTTCACTTGCTCCTCTCTCTAGAGGGGTTAAAGGTCATGGTCAGTGGCAGAAGAGCACCCTCTGTGTTGGTAGGAATGTGGTGATTACTGGAAGAAGGCTCAGTGCGGTTGATGCTCACCAACACCTAAACCAAATGAGAAGTATCTGTGGTAGAAAACTAAAATCACTCTCAGGTGAAATGGCAATGCTAGAATAAAGAGGGTTCTTTTTAAAAAAGGATGCAGCAGCCAATAGCGACTTAAAAAAAAAGTCATTCAAATGTTTATTTTAATCTATCAAAAATGTAATAAAACTTAAATAACATAATATCTACAACAAGATTAACTTTCCTTATTGTTTAACCCATAAAGGGCCAGTGCTACTTTTGTGGCAAATGTACTTTTCTCTCCACTTAACCTTCCATGATTTACCACTATTTATTATAATATTATCCTCTTTATTTTACATTTTTCAGTGTAAATCAAGTATTTTCTTACATTTATTTCACTGATCATGTAGATGTTCATCGGAATTTAATAAATATCAAAACAGAAAACTGACAAAAAAGTGCCTTTTTTGGGCAAATGCAGTACATTGATAATAGAACGTAAAAACAAGCCACCCCCACTATCATTTAACATTTAAAGGTTCTACTGGTAAATTAATGTTGTAGGAGATGACAATGTTTCCATATTCTAATTGGTGGTTGTTGTGCTGTGACCTATCATCAGTGGGACGGGTGTGACAGATTTTCCTATGGGTGTAATGAAGTCAGTTAACAGGGAATATTGTGTTCTCATGTCCCCAGATGGTACTGACATGAGGATGTCATGAGCTCTCTCCAGGAGTTTGCTGCTGGCTGAGTTGACAAAGATGCCGTCTTCTTCTGTGGTGGAGCTGCCGGCCGATGGGCGGCTCTGTCGACCCACTCGGCCGTTCCATCCCAGGCCAGGGGAACTCCTGAAAAGATGGAACACAACGAATCAATTAATGTTTGAAAATGCCTCTTTTCACCCAGCATTACCAACTCCTCAGCAATCAAAGTATCCACTGTCTGACCTGAAAGTTGCTAGAAGTATCTACATGACATCATTGTCTAATTTATATACATGGAATTGTGCATGTAATTGTAATTTAGCAATGTGGTAGAAATGAATAACGCCGTGTTAGAGACAAAAATGAGTATAAAAACACCCAAAATAAGACATACTTTTTAAAAATGTCCCAATTTCAACCCTCCTCTTTTATCTGGGGCTAAACGGCCCAAAAGAGGCTGTCTGGAGAATATTTATTTTGTTTGTTCAGTTTAGTTTTTAACTTTACGGTCCACTGAGGAGCCTACAATATGTCACGGTAAAACAAATCTTTGTAACTATAACATTTCCATATATCTAAATGGACCAAAAATAGGGTGGACCGACGATTCGGCCTAGTACGTTCTGGATTAGGATCTTGCGGACTGTACTTTTTTTTTAGTGAGACTATTCGGACAAATCATATTTTCAAAAACAAACACCATAAATGTATGTTTATTTGCATATAATCTTATTATTCACTCGAACACATATTAAAAATGTACAATATACTCAAATTAACCTCCTAGGACCTGGTGTGCACATATGTGAACTTCATATTTTCTGTTGTCTAGACCACAATACCACATGTTGTTCTACAAGGGCCTGGTGTCCACTTACAAGGACATTATACTGACACCACACAGTGTCAGAAGAGTATAACACATTACAGCTTAGATTCAAGATGGCTGCCAACACCCAGAATTTCAGATTGGCACTCCTGATAATTCTTTGTTTTTAAACTAAGCAGGTCCCAAGCACCCAAATAGCCAAGAGAAATTAGAAATGCATGCCATGCAAGAGCTAAGGTCTTAGGAGGTTAAAGTATCAAAATTATACAAATTATATTGCAAGTATATTAACCTCATTTTATTTAAAAGAGTCCATAATAATTTTACACATGATCACACATTACAAATGTATACAATACACTCATATTGTTAGGGTTATAAGAAAATAAGATTTTTCTGAAAAGTCCTACTCTGCAAAAAGTGACCCGAGTTATGCACATGTTAGGAGGAAACACAGATTTAGAAACTTAAATTTCTACTTATTTCAGCACCATTAGGTATATGTATTCTAAATTAAATACTATTTATACATTTGGCATGTTTAAAGCTCTGTAAGAGAGTGTCACAACGGCACCATTATTCCTGCTTTTATTCCCCGAGAAGAGCTGAACTGCTGTCTATAGTCTTTAACACAGTTTACTGAAGCCTTATGAGGTTTCAACCTCAGTCCTCAAGGTGAAACCCAACCACCTGCCCCAGAACACAAACATAAACATGGGTGGTCAGGCCATGGTTAAAACCAATGACCAACATGAACCAACATGAGCAGCAGCTCTGCCCAAAGCAGAGCAGAGCAAAGAGGAGTGCCACTGAAGAAAGAGGAATGTAGGACGTTTTGGACTAGGATGTTTTGGACTGTACATTTTTCAGACAAATCATATTTTCTTATAACCCTAACCCTAACAATATGAGTGTATTGTATACATTTGTAATGTGTGATCATGTGTAAAATTCTTATGAGGTCTTTCAAATAATGTGAGGTTATATACTTGTAATGTCACTTGTATAATTCTGATACTTTAATTGAATATATTGTATACATTTTTAATATGTGTTCGAGTGAAAATTATATGCAAATAAACATAAACTTATGGAAAAAGAAAATGGAGAAATGCGATTAAATCTGAAAAACTCTGACAGAATATGTTGTAAACTCAACAGCTTGCAAAGACAACAGAATAGAAAACAGGTGTAAAACTTTCCTTTTTTTTATCAGTAGAGGGAAAAAAACAAAGAGAGGACTCTTCTCTAAAACAGCCTCCTTCATTCTCATCACTTCCTGAGATACATCTGGTCCCAGAGGAGCCATATACAGAGATGGGCCTTAAACCACAAGTCTGCATTGCAATACAATATTATAAATTATAAATTCCAATGTCCACAAGGGAGGCTCCCTTAAAGATGTTCATATTGCATCCTTATATAATCTTAATACTAAGTTTGTTGTACGGGACCAAATTAGCAAAACTGTGAACAAGCACGGATCCATTTGCATCTGGGCCGCCATATAAAAGAGAATCTCTCCCCAGTTGATCGTCCATCTCAGTATATAGTGATGGTACAATATGCCTTTTGTAGTGACTGTTTACCCCCATAGCCTTCCTGAGTGTCCCATAAAGCACTGCACTGTCTGCGGCTCCGTCCAGCCGACAAGCACCCTACAGGGACCGAATATTTATCGCTCCCCAGGCGCTCCTCTCCAATGCATAGCTTGGTCTTTACATCACAGAGGAAACAGCTGCACCGGGTTTAGACTCGTCAGTGTTTGGGGATGAGTGAATGTGTGTGTGTGAAACAGACAGAGAGGGAGGCCAGAGGTTGCCAATCACATTAAGGAGGGGGATTTTAACGGCCCCCTGTCCGAGCTGCTGTGTAACAATAGGCGACTTGTACGAGCCACTCTGTGCTACCAGTCATAGGTGGCTAATCTCAATAGCTAATTAGACAAGGTGGTGTACAGGGCATCAGAGGGGAGGTATGAGGGCAATGTCTGGGGCCAGCTCTGTCTAGTGACAGCCCACCATCACTATCTTCTCCAATTATCTTTGTAATAAATTAATCAAGCAATTAGTTTGTTCATTTAAACTGAAAGATAATTTGATTAAAATAGGTGGAAAAAAATAGCAAAACTGTGAAAAAGACAACTTGTCCTTTATCCCAGAAGCAGCTGAAACGACAACCAAACAACAACAACAATTCTGAAAGTAAAAGGATCTATAAGAACATATCTACTGTATATAGAAATAATAAGAAGAGTGTAAAAGTACATCTAAAAATATCTAGAGTTGAAATGAATAATTGATTAATCTAGTTGAATCAATTAAAAAAATTATCTGATTCCAATCGTCTTGAATCAAAGCTTTGTTTCATTCATTTTGCTGCTGCTGAACATTGGTTCCTCTGTTGTTTCACATGAACGGTGATTGTGAGGCACATGATGCCACGATCAACACAAACAACATTGACCACAACTCAGAAGAGACAGGGACAAAATTTTATTTTTTTAAGTGACGATGGGAATGAAAAAAATCACCAAATTCTATCTTGTCTAAATCCTGAGATATTACCACTGATCTGTTTCAGGTATTGACCTTTAGTGTGACCTTGACCTTTGACCTCCATTGCTCAAAATCTAATGGGTTCTTCCTTGACCCATTATCTATCATTCCTGAAACTTTCATCAAAATCCGTTCAGAACTTTTTGCATAATCCTGCTGACAGACAGACAAACGGACCTTTGGTGGAGATAACAATATAGAGATTAATCACAAAAATAACTGATAGCTGAACCTCTACTTTTATTTAATATTTCTATTAGATCAAAAGAGTTTAAGCGTACGGGTTGTATCAACAGCTGACTTTCAAACTGCTCTGCAGGTAATAGGCCAGCGCTGTGACCAATCAGAGCAACGAACAATGTGACGAATACAGAGCAACAAAAACAAATCTAAACTAGCGTCTGTCTGATTGTTTAACATCCTATAGGCTAGGCTAATTAATGTTAACACATTGCTAACAGCGGAGGAAAAATATCCAACAGGGTCAGTTTACATGCTGCTTATCTGACCATAGACTGTATATAAGTTCATACTACTTCTGCAATCTACACTATTGCACAGACTTACAACCTCGCAACACAGATGGAGCGTTGTGATTGGATGGGTTAACTGGAACCGTTCCGAGCTGAGGCTCAATGGGGTGTGGCTAGACCAACTTTTCCGGTGAAAAGTAATTTTTGCCACTAGAGGCAGGCTAGTTTACAAGGCTAATCAAAAGGTTTTCAGAGTCAGAACTTTGGCATTAAAACCAGAAGTGCAGCACTTACCGTGGAGACCTGTCATTTATGGTGTTGCTTCCCTGCAGGTCTGACAGAGGTGTACGTGGACTCTTTCTCACCACACCTGATCATGATCAAACACAACATGTGAGAGGAAGCGACACAAACCAACAACCACACAAAAACATTTGCCGACACCATCACCATGAAACACGGTCGTGTTACTGATGTGAGTGTTATGTGTCTTTTTTATTTTTAAAGTAAGCTATGACTGGTGTTATTTTATTTTCACACTGAAACATAAATTTGTGAGCTCAGTAGTTATGGTTTTCATAGTGTCCTGAAACTTATAAAAGACGATGTGTATTATTTGATTCAGTTTGGACAGTGAAAATGTAACATGGTTTAAGCCAAATATTTTTTCCCTCAAGCAACTTTTTAAAAATTATTTAAGTAAAGTGAAATGACAGAGTTAACGCACTAATAAGCCTACACCTGCTGAAGGATAAAGTAGGATTCCTTCTGCACCTACAGCCAATAAATCATAGCAACAAGTGTGTTTTTAGGGAACTTTACAATATATCGCTTTCAATTTCATCACTTTCTATAACACTGTCACTTTCTCAGGAGCTACAAAACAAAAAGACACAAACATAAATGAGTGCAGCCAACGTTTCCCCCAAGAAAAGTATATAAGTCTGTGTGTCCTGCACCACATGAAGATACAACAGTCACCAGTGAGGAAGTTAGTTTTAATATACACATACATCTGTGCCCCAGCTAGGTCATAAACCCTCTCAGTTTCTTCCACCATCACCAACATATGTGGGGTTAGTGACAAGGGAAGATGGTCGATTTTAGACATGTGCTGTGGACAAACAACTACACTCACTGTTCCAAAAACAGGACTGAAAAGCAGCTGTGAATGGTTGTGGATGACATACAGAAAGAATTAAGTCATGGAAACATTCTCAAAGCAGGAATTAACAGAGAGCACAAGACAATACGATGCATTTTCTGCTATTGACATAGTTAGTGACAGGATGGCTAAGGCGTGTAAGTGAACGTGCAGGATGAGAACAAATGCATGTCGGTGCAAAAGAGAAGGAAGGGGAGGGAGGAGACAGAAGGGGTGGAGACCGACGAGCATCTAGTCTAATGATTGGACAACAGGAATCAGGAATCTAATCACAAAGCAGAACATAAAAGCTTTGTGAGATATGTTTACTTCTGAATGTTTTGGCCAAGCTTTATATTAAGGACCTTGAAATAACAGTGAGTTAATAAATAATGAGTGCTGACAAAATTATTAACATTGTATTATGAGATACAAATTTACATTTATTTCGTTGCTTCATTAATATCAGAATATAATTAGTCAATCATTTACTGATAACAACTAACTATGCTGCCTTAATGTTGCACTTCTTGACAGTTAACTCTCTAGTTTCCTGGTGCGGCGCTAGGTTGGCACAGGCTGGTGGACCCCACGCAGCCCTAGTTTCGTGCAGCTCAGGACGTTGCGCAAACATTTTGGCAGACCATGGCACGCCAAGATGGGTGTGGGAGGTGACCACTGATTCAGCTTGGCGGAGTGACAGTTTCATTAACTTAGACTGTGCTGACAGTGCGCCAAATGCTTGCCAGCTGAAACCAGGTCTACTTCTGGTGAAAGGCGGACACGGCTGGTTAAGTGGTAGTTTGGCTGACTGGCACGCAGGTAGGTTTCAGTAAATAAATCATCCCACCAATCACTACTCGATGTAACAATTTGAATCAACACATAAATATATATCTACTGTATATTGACTGTTCCGTCACATCCGATGACAGATCTAATGTGTTTGGCAGCATAATGGAAACTCAACCTGTGATTGGTGGAGATCTGAATCAGCCATGTTAAATCCATTGCACGCCCTTTCTCCTCCCTCATTCCTACTTACGCCAGTGGGAGGAACGGAGATGGAAAGGGAGAGGACATGCATCAGTTTGCGCAGCAGGTGATACTTGCAAAACTCGTCTGGACACACCCCATTGGTGTGGCACAGCTGGTCTGAGCTTCGCCTGCACCAAGTCAGCAAAACTAGAGCCCTGAATGTTGTATTTAAGAACTAATTATCCTTATTTACAGTTAACAGAGCTAAATCCTATTTTGCACATAGTTAATGTACTACTGAAAGCATTCCTGCTGGTGGCCATCAGGGTGTTGTTATGAATTAATAAATAATTAATTAATTATTGTTATTTATACTGTATAACCAAATAATTATAAATATACATGATAATATTAAACAATGGTATATTATTCATCATCTCAGTTGTGGGTAATAATTTCTTCCCTGCTATTTTTTCTTACACTTTTTACACACGTAGCAACTGTAACACAATTTCCTGACAAAATAGTCTAATTCATACATTATTTAAAATGGGTTTTTTTATGACAGGAAATAAAAAAAGACCACTAGTTACCTCTGTGTAAATATATATCAGATAGAACTGAGGAAACATATTTTATATTTGCAATACACGAATAAACAAGGAGTGATTTGTCAAGAGTTGTGTATATATCTAGACTTGTTTACTTATTCCAGGTATCATTTTAAGATGATAAAAATGTAAATAAGAGTGTATTTTCATACATTTGGTCTTCTCACAATTTATTGAGAATGAGGTTGCAAAGATTTATACACCTCAAATAAAATATGACTTACTGCTGTTTGAGAGTTTATTTCTACAACTACAGACTATTTCATAAGCAACTATTTTCACTTTTTGTCTATTATCAACAAACAGCCAACTGTGTGTACTTATGAGTATAATTAAGGCAAGAAACCAACACAAAAGTTTAATAACGACTTTACAGCGTACATAAATTTAATCAATGTATTTATAGTATTATAATACCTAATTATACAAACATTCTTTGGCTTCTATAATGATAAGCATCTTTATAAGCAGCATCTCACAACTACTGCTTATTATAAGGCCCTTAATAGGAAGCATTTTTAAAGCTTTCATCATTCTGACAGTATCTATATTACATTATGGTGCCGATGCTGGTCAGTCTCATCCCTACGGTTTCCTAAGTCACATCAGACATGAAAGTGGGAGGAGTTATTGTTGTATTGGCAGCCTTACTGTACTTCTCCTCTTTGCATCTCTGCAGGATCTCTAAGCTTCTCTGATGCACAGGGTGCTGCAGAAAGCTAAAACTATCCACACTTTTCATAACTGCACAGGGAGCAGCGTCATCATGCCCTTGGAGAAGCAAAACAAAAGAAAACAAAAAACAGAGTAGAGAAACAAAAAAACACAGAGGAGAAGGGGGGGGGGGAGGAAGAGAGAGAAACGACAGATTAGAGAGCGATGAAGACGAGAAGATCAAGAGATGCAGTCATCTACTGGAGAAATACCTGTGCAAGACTGTTGGAGAGAAGATGATTGACATTGAAAACTGCAGTCAGAGGTTTTGTCTTTGTGTAGGTGTTCACCCCCAAGGTCCTGTCATAAAGTGTCTTCTAGAGGTTCTACTGTGATCTGAGTTTACACCCATGATCTCTGTCTGCACAGAGAATCTCAGATTGCAGCACTTTAATTCGGCAAAAAAAAAAATTTAACCGGTTTGCCGTGAATGCAAAACTATCTAGAAGACATGTAATGAGGTCCCTTGGGGGAAAAGACAGCTACGAGTTTAAAAGACATTTAAGGATTAGCAGAGGATAAAAGGAGCCTACTTTACCAGGACTATACCAACGTGGAAGTGTAGTAAGGATGGAGGAGAAAAGCACAGGTATACTGTATTTCATATGACAGCACTTTAAATGTCAGATACTACTGCATATCAAGTACAACTACAGGGAAAGAAAGCATTCATGTAAGAGCCAAAGCTGAGAGAAATAAAGAGCAACAGCTTCTGTAAATACAAGGCAGCACTATGCACACAGACTACCAAATCAGTGACTTTTCAAACACAGCATATAGAGGAGGTAATGCAGTTTACTATGCAACAAATGAACAAGATGGCATCCAAAGTGGTAAACTAACAAAACAGTATGTGAACATATATACAGGGCATTGTACTGAAGTGGACAAAGCTCCTGTCCACCACCAAAAAATATACATTTTAAAAAGCATTTAGGGATGAAAATGAACTCTAAATAACATTGAAGGAAGCTGAGAATGCAGTGGTTATCAGTACTTTTAAATACAGTGGTACCTCTACTGTACTTACAAAATTAATTTGTTTCAAAAGTGTTTTTGTACCATGAATGCTTCCTAAATAGTCACATTTTACATGTAAAAGGCCCAATTCGCTCCAAGGTCCCAAATAGTACCCCTCCAACCTTTTAAAAATTCTTTAAAAAATTACCAATTTTGTAGGAAATATGTGTTAAAAGTAAAAGAAAATGTAGATTTTAGATTTAATTTATTGGTCTTTAAACATTAAACCATTAAAATGAACCAGACATGTGGGTCATTTTCATACCATTGTGGTTGTTTTAATTGTCACTTTCACCTTCAACAGTGTTTGAACCACCCACGCAATGTTTTAAAGTCTGGGGGTGTTTGCTGTTCCTCAGAACCCTCACCCCCACCCTCCATCATCAGATCACAGAATATGGTGGATGCTTTTTCTGAAACAATCGCCTCAGTCACTGTATCTCCTGCAGTTTCTTTGTCCTTTATCCAAACGAGTAACAGTCTCTCCATCTGGTCGTTCAGTGATGACCACTTCACATCCTTCTGCTTCAATATCAATCGTAGACGGGTTCCGGGTTTGCAATATCACTCAACCGCGTGCCACTTTCATATTTTTTTATCATCTCCTGTTTCACTTCTATTCATAACGCAGTCGCTTCTTCTTTTCATTCGCACCAGGAATCACTTGCTTTGTGCTCATGATGAATAACGAATACGTACTGTAATAAAGTTTCAATGAACACACTGGGAAAAACTCACCAAACAACAGTAACTCTGTGATGAATGAGGGTCACAGGGTCACGAAAAGCATCATGGGTAGCTCCCTCATAGCCAATGGGACGTTACGTATAGTACGTACATGTCGTACAGTAACGTACATATTTATGTCTGGGGGTTCCGTTTCGTGAATTTAATTTTGTTTTGTATTCAGAGATGAAACATTTAGGTAAAAGTTTTTTGTTACTTGGATTATTCCTTAGCTGGGTCTTTCGTACGTAGAGGTACCACTGTATTTTCAATTAGGTCAAGGCAATATGGACAAAAATATTGATAATTAACAGATAATAATTATATAAATACATCATTGCATCATCATTATCTATATTTTAATTGATAATAGCAGTATGTTAGTAAAAGTAAGGGTTGTAATATGTTGTAAACCACCAGTTTACACCAAGTCAGTCAAATGGGTCTACAATAAAAAATACAAAAAAAAAAAAAAAAAAAAAATTTAAATTCTAAATAGTAGTCAATATTGTATGTACTGTCTCCATTCAATGAGCTGCACATGAACCACACACTTTAAAAAACATAAAGTTGAATAATACGTAAACTGGCTCAATAACACTGTGTTTTTCTCCAGTCCTTGTTACATAGTTATTTATGTTCCAGATCAGTCACAGATCTAAGAACTGGTTTCTCTAAAAACAATAAATCATTGTTCATGTTTACAAAACAGTCAAAAGGTTGAACAGAATGACCGTCTCTGAGGACTTTGGAAAGTCCTCAGAGAATCTAACTATCGAGGTTTAACAATAAACAGTCTGGTGTAAATTAAAAAGGTTTCCACCATTTTCCTCAGTTGCATAACTTCCTATCTAGTGTAAGGTCTTTGGGACTTGTCGACTAAAACACCCAGTTCTTCTTAAACCAGATGGCTAGAAGACTCTGAGGATTCTGGACATCCTTTAAGAACAAACCTTCTGACTTTGTCAAACATCAGGGATGGATCATTTTTAAGAAACCTGATGTTCATTGTGGGACTGGAGCCTGTGCCAATACTGAGACTTAAAAACAGACCAAAGACAAAAACCTCTTTGATGCTTCCTCACACATTCATTCAGATATTCCTACACTATGTTCCTCCTGTTTTCTCTCCTTGTCATTTACAGATCAATTGTATGCGAGATCTCACCAGTTTTCTTCTGCATGTGTCTCTTTCCGGCCTCTCTAAAAGCCACCAGGGCTCTGAAGTAGGCTCGTAGTACCGCCCAGCGGAACGTGGCTGACGGGTCAATCCCGATCAGCCCGCAGATGAAGGCATTTTTACTGCTCTTCAGTAAAGCTACGATGTCTGGACGCATGTGGTCTGTGTTCTTCTCCCTGAAGTCCTGCATGTGAGACACAAAGTTAAGACTAAACACCTTTGTATCTTTGTGTAGTTAGTGTTATTAGAGCTGCACAATATAGTGTTTGAGCATTGACATCGTAATGTACGTGTGTGCAAGTCACACGGCAGGTCCTGAAATGTCGGAGACAAATTCACTCCATTTTCTCAAGGAAACATGACACACACTGAACACATCACAATAATTCTGAACCAGTTTGGAGTGAGTCACTGGTCACAAAACTGAAAAATGAGCGGTGCCAGAAAGAGTAACACCAATTATGTGGAATTAGTTATTTTCTTATTTATTTATTTGTATTTCATTTATTTATTTGTCTTTATTTTGTGATTTAATTATTAGTATTTTTGCAAACATGTTTTTTTTTATTGAATTTTAGCATATAGTTGACAATGACATGACAGACTTCAACACACCATACACAAGACAAAAACAAAGATAATCCCCCAGATTCATCTCAACACTGCATATTTTTCAGTTTACCAGTGCTTTAGTTAAATCGGTTTGTTTAAGGTATTGTAGGAATATGTCCCAGATCTTGTAGAATTCAGCCGTTATCTATTTATTTGTATTTATTTATTTATTATTACTTATGTATATATTTTGTTATTTTTTATTTGTATTTTATTTATTTATTTGTATTTTATTTATTTACTTATTTATTTGTATTTATTTATTTATCCATTGTCTTTATATAATTTGTATTTAATTAATTAATTAATTAAATTATTTATTCATTTAATTATTTATTAATTTATAAAATTTTTGATACTTTTATTTTTTATTCATTTTGTATTCATTTATTATGTTAGTTGATTGTTATTTATTTGTATTTTATGTATTCATTTTGATACATGCATTTATTTTTTATTTTTATTATACATTTTATTTAACTATTTCGGCTACAAGAAGGATGATACTGAAACATATGTTCTGTGTCCACCACTAATGTGTTTGACTGTTTGCATCGACACCACACAGCTGTTATTTACTCCTGAGTATTTTCTCAAATCACAATATATATCACAGGGTTAAAAAAATTAATAAATCACAATGACAGTGTTTTTTCCAATATCATGCAGCCCTATGTGTTATAGTGAAGACCAAACTAAGAACAAATCATGACTAAGTTAAGTGTCAAAATGGAAACAACACCAACTCACAGAACCAAGTTTAACATGTATAAACAAACCGATATAAATTAAGGGCAGAGATGATTCTCTTTACTGTTGAGTAACAGAATGAAGCAACTGTGGAAAGAAGAATTAACAATGTCCAAAAGGTTTGAGAGTAAAATAAATAAATTTTCAAATGAATTAATGATGCTGACACATAAATCAGAAAATGCACCAGATATAAGTCATATCCTTACAACTGTGGTGTTTTTACAAGAAAGCAATAAAAAAACCCACTCTGCTACAGAAATATTTAATTTTTTAGAGTGTAAGTCAATATTTGTGCAAAATTTGAAGAAGTTTCCTTAACCTCCTGATACCTAGTAATACATATCTGTCCTCTGTAAGACAAGTAAAGAAAAATGCTGTCCACTGCAAAGGTCCATAAAAAATATCTGACTAAAAACAGTTGTTATTTCCAATCAATAAAATTTCCTGGGCCTTCGGTGGTTGAACTGTCACTGAGAAAAGGAGGGGCTGATGAACTTGGCTCCCTTATAAACAATGCATTCTTACTCTTTTTCTTCAAGTGTGAGCAGATTGTTTTAAACTTTATACGTAACATACTTTGAAAAAAAAAAAATAGCAGCTTTAAGTAACAACATAATACCACAAAATCCTTCATTTTTAGTCCTTAATATCAAACTGTATCTGTAAGTGCTCTAGACCAGTGGTTCTCAAACTTTTTTCAGTAGAAACATATTTTTTTTACCCCCTGACTGGGGCAAAATATTTTTGAAAGAAAAAAAAAAGAGTTACAGTGCTGTAAAATCAGTGTCTGATTTATTCAATCCAAACAACTTATGTCAGTGAACCTGACAAATACATTCATATTGAATAATATTGAAAACACAGTGTCTGGGGGTACTTAAAGTGTAATGTGAAATTTTTTTTCATCCTTAAATTTAGACTTAGTATTGTTGAGAATTTAATTTTATAAAACCTTTGTGAACATGACCATGATCCATAAACTCTATCTTCATAAAATTAGATTAAAAGGTGCTGATTTTGCAGGAAATGGAGTTATTCCTTTTCCGCAGGGGACACGTCATGGGAGGTAAACATATAATGGTGGAGGAGCTGGATTCTCCGTTTATGGGTATAGAAGTTGAAGTAGTTGTGAGTGAGATATAGTGAGAGTATTTTAAGCGTCAAGATGGTGAATTATTGTGTTTGTGCTGGTTGTGTGAACTGCAGCCTGTCAGGACATTGTGTTCATCATTTCCTAGTAGAAAAAGTAAGAACTTTGGGGCTTGGGTGAGTTTTCTGCAGATGAAGACCCTGGACTTCACAGCTGCATCTGTCATTATTCACTTGTCCATTTGTGGATGTCATTTTACTCTGGAGTGTTATCATCCTGGGAGGTCATGGAGTACATGATGGTTTGATGTAGACTACATACTAGCATTAGGCAAGACCGTGATTTCTTTTCACCGTCATGGCTGCTGCGACAGCCGATCACCATAGTAACAGAGCAGCTAACTATGTTCAAAGTATCTGTAAAGTAATGGGGGCTGTTACAGCATAGTATGAGCGATATAGACTGTTAAGATATTGAGCGAATGAAGACATTAACCATGTTTCGTTGTGTAAATCTGACGGCTAGAAACTGTGACGCCCCTGTCTGGAAGTAGCATTAGCAACTGGCTAAGTGCTGCAATAACTGTTTGTGCGTCACGGCAATACAATAATGCATTTTGTGTTTAGTAAGACAAAATGTTGTTCCTAAAAAAAGAACAGCTACATAGGTTTTTACTGAAAAAACAAACCCCAAAGTATTAACCACAACAGTACATTTATTACGCTAAGAAGGTAAACATGTCCGAGGCATTAGCCACTATGCTACTATGGCATACACCAGATATTTTGGCCAATTCACCACTGATTATTAAGCTCTATCTCACTCCTTTGGCCATCATTTCTGCGTATATCCCTCTCTCTATTGCCCTGGCCTCTCTCTCTCCACTGTGGTTCATAATTATAAGGCTGTAGTCCATCGTAAATACTATCTGCTCTTGTCTCCTCCATCAGTATGTCAGTATACACCATAGTTAGCTTGATCTTGCGGGGTGCCTGATGCTACGTAACATCCAGCCACTCCCCATTTCTGGACAAGGCCGTTATTACTTCACATTTGGTTAAAAAAAGTGTTTATTGCCATGTTGAATTGCAGTTTCTTTATCGACATCCCGATATTTTATCATTTTTTACACTCTGATTCATGGTAGTGTCTAACCTGCATGTTGCCCTTTAATATAAAATTCAGTGCAGGAACACACATTTATATTTTATCAAACTTTTTTGCCAAATAATTTCTCCCAAGACTTATTAGGATGAACCTACTGATTTTTGTAAAATAATTTTGAAAAGCTTCACGTACCCCCTGCAGTACCTCCATGTACCTCGAGGGGTACGTGTACCCTCATTTGAGAACCAGTGCTCTAGACTACACTCCAACCCACACAAAATATAATACACATATAGACAATTCACAATGGAATAGCCATATACAGTAAAATATAAATGCATATTAGAAAAAGCTTCTGTTTTGTTGTTTATGATTGTGTGATAATAAGTATCAGCCTGTGTCCTTCAACTGTCTGTGTGTCTGAGGAATGACCAAACAGGGAAGTGAACACCGACCTTGACGCCATATTTGACTTTTCCAGCGTAGTGTCGGATGATGAAGGCGGGCTCCATGACGGCAGGAAATTCGATGTAGCTGTTCCCCTCATGCTGCCTCTTGAACTTGTCCAACAAAGTCTGGTTGGTGGCCTGGGGAAAACTGAATGGAAGGAGAAACACAGTTATTGGTCCCGTTATAAAACAACATCTGCTGTTTAAATGAGCACTGAGATACCAGATATGTTCATTGACTTTATTCTGATCTGTCATGAAAACATCTGCCACATCACAACTAGAGACTGTCCCAGAGCAGAATATTGAGTTAAGGCGATCACATCTATCATCATGTGACAAACACAGCTTCATGATTATCATTTGGAGCTAATCCCTGATCAGATTTCTCCCCCACTGCTTAAATATCCAGAACCAGAAATTGGGCTGAAAATCAACATCTTACAGGAAGAGAAAGACAAGAAGAATGAGACACCAGGGGTTTTGGAAAAGGGGTGAAACCTGAGCTATGAAAAACAACACAGCCAAGGACTCTGTGCAGCCATTTCAAGTGGGAGGAATTTGACTCAGTGTCCAAATAGAAAAGAGGAGGGAAATATAGCAGGAAATATCATAAGTAAAATTAGTCACAGTACAATCATGAAACTGTAAAAGTATAAAAGGACATTTTCTTTATAGTTTAAAGATTTTTTAGAGTCTAAAAAATGGGGGTTAAACATGCGGCACGGGGGCCAAATCTGGCCAAAGGTTCCGGTCCGGCCCTTAGGATGATTTAGTGGAATGTAAAAATTACACTAAGATATTAACAAATTTAATTGAGGTTTCACATCGAGACCAATTCACTCTCATGATAACTTATAAATACTCACAAGTCAAACTATTTCTCTTTGTAAATGTTTTCATGTACTTACACTAAAACAAATCTGAAAAACTGGAACAAATACGAAAAACCTCAAATGTCTTAAGAGAAATAAGTCAAATTTTAGTAATATTGTACCTATTACTAAATGTTTTGTGTATATGTAAGCTATAATATACTCATGTAAATGACAAATTAAAGTCTAATGTTAAAATTACGCATTTATTTCAGTTTGTTCAGGCTATTCACATTATTTGAAGGAATTGTTTGTAGATATAAACATTCTCGTAATGTACATTGACTTTTTGCTCTAAAACATGGACAACCTTTTGGGGTTGATTATTATTTATATTTTTTAATGTTTTTATTTTAGTGGTTCGGCTCACTTCTGATCAAATTTAGCTGAATGTGGCCCCTGAACTAAAATGAGTTTGACACCCCTGGTTATTTGATTCATTATTAGACTAAATTAGTCTAGATGTATTTACAATTATTTACCATTTAAAACAATAAAGTGTGGAAAAAGCATGTATGTATGTATCTATCTAATGATTTGATAATTAAAAACCTTGGAATCTTTGAGATTTAATGTCAAGTTTAAACTAGTGAACAATCATAACTTTGTGGGGATGTTAATAACTGATGGACATTGCAGGGCTTACTGAACAAAGAGGATGGATTCCAGCTTTAAAAATGTTTTATATTTTCAAAGCTTTTGCAAAATTGGAAAATCATTTAAATAAATATAGCGCAGTGTTAAAGTGGCATAAAATAGAAAGAGTCTTGTCAAGTATGAGCTCCACAAGACTTAGTACTTAGTTATTTTCCACAGCTGGATCAGAAGAAAGAAATTACTTTATTTGTCATTATACGCTGTACAACGAAATTTGTCCTCTGCATTTAATCATCCTTTTGATGCTGTTGGGGCTACCTGTAAGGAGCAGTGGGCCACAGAGGACACATCTCCTGCTGTAGAGCCAGGTTAATGGTCAGTATTACCTGGCTGGAGGATTTTACCTTCACCAACTTGTTTTTGGGTGATGGGGCACACATGGTCCGGGAATCAAACCCAGGTGTTTTTGCTGTGAGGCAAGAGCGCTAACCACTCTGCCACCGATTAAGGTTTTAAAATACAACTAGATACAAAAGTATGAAGATGCAAATTTTGCTCTTTTGTTTCACTGAAGCATTTTGTTGCTGCCGACAACAGAAAATAAAAGAGTTTCCACAGACATGAATGGGTTGAACAGGACGGCAGACATGTGGGAACACTCACTTGCACTCCTCGTCCAGGAGATGAAACAGTGCTGTGGGCTTCTTACTGATCAGGTGGATGCAGCCAGTGTTGTCGATGTAGTCGATGTTCCTCCAGCTGATGCCCTCTACTCTATACTCCTCCTACAAACAGACCAAACAAATGCACAGCTATGTATCAAATTCAGTTACAGCTTAACCCATTCATGCAGGAATTCTTATTAAACTAGTGGTATTGTTAACAGAAAACATATGCAGTTGGATTTCTTCATCATATTACCCAGATATTCATTGTAGAGGATTTCTTGGATGGCCGGTTTAATATAGAACTGACAAGACTAGACTACAATAAAATAAAATAAAATAAAAGCTTTATTGACACTGTTACAGGAACAATGAAAACCAGGTAGCCGCTGGGGACTGTTTAGCTGCAGATTCTTAAAAATCAAATGAAAAACTGAATGTATTAATAGTTACCACACAACATTTAAAGCTCTCTCCATGAAGACAATATTTCACTGCTTTAGAGAAAACATAATTTTAGGGTAAAATTTAATTGAAAAAATGGCTATATTCTTTGAAACTTCAGTCATGAAGACAAAATAAATAAAACAAAAAAAACAAAAATTAAACTGAACCAACTATTCCATAAATTGTTGATTAAACTGTAGAGACTTTCTTTGTATGCACATGTTTTGGATCCATTAAATATATCAGGATATATTATCTATCCCACAGTGACAAAATTCATGTGTCACAGCAACATTTACAATACAATGAATCAAACTCCACTGTCGACTATAGTAATCCATCAAAGTATTGAAGTCAATCTGCTTCTAGTCATTTATATTGTAAAATATTTGCATAATTTAACTAGATCACTTCGAGAGCGCAGACCTCCGCGAAGCAGCACAAGTCTGCCAAGGTTTGGATCTGGATGTTCATAACTTATTTATAAAATAGTGTTCCCTAAAGATTTATTTTATGGGTAAATAACAATCTCTTAGAAGGTTTAAAAAAAATTCAAAGAAATCCTCTGTCCCGTTTTTGAGATACGGTCATTTCAATATTCAACCACGTGTGACATCACTCTGACATTATGCGACGGATTTAACAATATATGTCAATAAACCTGCTTTAAGATAAAGGTCATAAATTTTGCCAATATGACGTCAAACCATGACTTCATCGAGCCTATCAGTGTTATATCATCTGATGTCTATCTGGTCTGGATTCTGTGATATCACCACTTATATGTTTTAGCTGTTGACCTTTACTGTGTCCTTGACCTTTGACCTTTATAGCTCAAACTGTATTGGTTTCTTCCTTGACAAATTATCAACCATCTCTGAAAGTTTCATCAAAATCCATTCGTAACTTTTTGAGTTATCTTGCTGACAAACAGACAAATGCCCGGTAAAACATAACCTCCTTCGTGGAGGTAATTATGCCAACAAGAATAAAATCAAACCATGTACTACATCTTACAGGGTGCTGGATAATACAATTTCAGAGGAGATCTTGCATTTTAGACATGTTTTAAAAGTCTGAAGAAACATCAGGGCTAAAAAAAAACCAACCTGTTTTTCTTTGATGAGAGATGCTTTGCTTTGACAGTTTGTTGGCTTTTACATTTCAGTTTATCAGTGATAAATATTCAATAACATACACATCCAGGTCTCCCATGTGATTCAATCTGAAATCTCAACAGCCATGTTTTGTACACACACATTGCTACAACGTATTGTCGTGCTGTAAAACACTCCTAGCATCTTGCCAGACCCCTTGGTGCTTTAATAATGAGAGAGGCATTCAGTGCACTCACAAGTGTTTTCCCCATACATGTTGTTTTCCTGTGTTCCTGGGAAAGAGATTTAGTTGATAAAGACCTTAATCCAGGCGAGGTTTAATAAAAATCACTGGAATCTCTGCTTTTTTTTAGGTCTCTTCTCTTGTTCTCCAAGTAAAATTGACTTAATTAATGTTGCTTACGTCACATTCTGCACTGAAGTCAGTTGAGTTCACAAAATGGAAAAGGGAGGACAGTCTTTTTTTTTTTTTAAGTTTCCATTGAAGTAAATCATGCAAACAAAGAGAATAAGCCTCTTTATCATTGATTTGGCTGCTAATCATTGAAGAAGACCTACTATAGTATTCAAAGAGACTATTACTCTGACTTTTAGCAGTACTAGGAGTTTTTCTTTGTCAGACTTTTAACTCCTAAAAGCCAATATGTGTTTGTTTATACATGTTCAGGTTAATGTACTTTTGCTGGGTAATAAAAAAATAAAACCAAAAATGTTGCCCCATTGTGCAATACAAGGAAAAGTCATTTGTGCAAATGCCTCCCATTTAAAAAAAAAAAACGGTAGAATGTCAACATGAGAGAAAAAACAATGAACCTTATACAGATAGGATCTTATATTCAAAAGTTGAGATGAAATAAAAGGAAAATATACTTAGTACTATGAGGTGCAGTTGTTTGCAGTGTTTTTTTCTTGAGCACAGTATACATTCATTGAAAATGTTTACAAACATTTTGTCAACTGGAAAATTATCTTTGTCCTGAATATATTACAACTAGGGTCAATGGCCCTGTAGCTGTCCATCATATTCTATCAAGAATCCATAAAAACTGTCAGGATCTGTACCTGTGTTAAGAGACCAGTTGTTTTTCTGCAGGACATCAATCTCCCAATAGGAGTGGGTAATACTTGTTTCACTTCAGGATAACTCAAGAAATTACATGAAAGTCCATATGTGACCCACCACCACGAAACCAGGCATAAGTGTCTAGAAATCAAAACTGAGTTATCTGTGTAGCTTGGTAGAGTGGAAACTAAGGTTTAAGATGGTGAAAAAATTATGTTTCTATCACAAGTAGAACCAAAGTTATGGTAATTTTATTATCCACATTTGGACATATTTTGCAAATTGCATATTTTTAGATATTGTCCGTCAAAGTTTTTGACTGTTTTGGGGTAGGAAGTCCTTAGCAACGCATAATAATTTGTATCCGATTGACACAAATTATTCACAGATGTTAAAGGACACTCTGACATGTCACAGAAGTTTTATATATTATAACAATAGGACAGAAGTGCGGCGTATTATAATCATTTGGCTTACGCCATTGGACAGAGCATTCAATATAAGCTTTTACCTCGTACCAAACACTTGGGTGCTTACCCACGGAACGGAGATCGGTTTGTTCGGCGAAAAGAGGTGGAATTCGGCTTTGTCTTTGCTCAGCAATCCCTGAACTTTTTTCGCTGCTTAAATAATTGACTCAATAAACACCTTTGAACCTCAATGAAATGACCACTGGAACTGAAAATAGAGGTGTTAAGGTACCGTTTTTTGATAAGATGTAAACACAAATAAGAAATCGCCCTCCAGCCTAAATTTGGCTGAAGCTCTGAACGGGTCAGAGCAACTTATGCCTGATTTCGTGGTGGCGGGTCACATATATGACTTCCTATCAGTGTTCCAACATCAAGGATCTTAATAACTAACCATTTGTCATCATATAAGTCTTCAAAATACGGGCCATTGTAAGTAAAGGCACCATTTTAATAATAAGCCATTCAGAGATGGCAGACCACCAAGGCTTGATTTTTCATTCACACGTGACGTGATGGAGCCACAGGTGTTGACCCATGTGATGTCTGAAGATGAGACCATGTGAATGAAAAAAAACCATGAGATTCTATCTCGTCTGAATCCTGAGATATTACCACTGATGTGTTTTAGCTGTTGACCTTTAGTATGACCTTGACTTTCGACCTACATTGTTCTTCCTTGACCCATTATCTATCATTCCAAAAAGTTCAATCAAAATCTGTTGTGAATTTTTTGCGTAATCCTGCTGACACACAGACAAACGGACCTGAATTTAATACCTCCTTGACGGAGGTAATGAGTAACTATACAGACTATATACATATTTACAACAAAGTGGAATTGCAAAATGTTGGACATTACAAATTAGGATATTAAATGTAACAAAAAACATGTAAATGAATTCTAGTATTTAATATCTATCTATCATTCCTGAAAGTTTCATCAAAATTCATTCAGAACTTTTTGCGTAATCCTGCTGACAGACAGACAGACAGACTGGAATTTCATAGCTCCTTGGTGGAGGTAATAAAAAATAAAAACTGGAAACGTCCCAAAACTGTAAATATACTTTGTAGATGTCCCGAGGAAGTTGCATATAACATTTTAAATTAATCTGACCTGTAGTTACATTAGAGAAGAAGTTTGAAGAACGCTCAACACAGCACCTTTACAAAAACTCATGGACCTTCGGCCGGTGAGCTAAAAATCAAAGGAATCAGACGAAGCTGGAATATAAACCTTTAAAACAAAATATTACAAAAATACACTACTAAACTGTCCCAACACACTTACCATGAGACAGTGAATTAAATATGTTTAACTGTCGTTCTATATTAAACTTGTATGTAGATTTAGAGTCTGTTTCTCCAGTTTTTCCTGTTATTTTTATTTATTTTTTTGTTACCCCTAACAGTGACATATGTGGTTGACATCTGGCAGCAAACCAAATCTCCTGCAGGATAATTACAAAGCTGGAGCTGCAGAACACATCTGTCTTTTCTTCCTTTCAAAACATTTACTCTTGATTTTGTGAACGTGATAGCTACCTTGAACTGAGAAACCTTAGATAAAGACAGGTTTTTACTCTCATGTCCTTTGATGACACCGTATGGAAACTATAAAACCACCACCTGTGCAATATAAAGTGATACCATGAAGACCAGAACAAACATTTGGTATTGGGTTTGTGTGTCAGATGGGTGCTGCTGACTCAACTCTCTGGTAATCACTGGGCTGTGGTTTGTGGGGGTGTTGTTTTGGATTGTATTGTACTGTAAAAGATATGCATCCGCCCCCTCTATGAGCTTTAAAATCATCTCCTGTGATTCACTTTCCCTCTGACTCAAAGACAAAAACGGACACAACTGTGCAAAATCAGCTTCTCCACAAACTCTGTTGTGCACTTTCACACATTTTCTTACACTATGAGTTAGGGCTGGGACAATATGCTTTTATGCCGATTCGATTCTTGTACGATTTTAGGGTACCGAGTTCATTTAAATTGTGATGCTTTGATATTCCTGATTTTTCGCTTGCCTTTTTAAAAAAAAGCTGAATGATGATGCGTACAGATCATATCAGGAGTCATATTTCCCAAAAAAATGCATATCATATTTGAGTCAATTCAGATTTATTCAGCAGTAATATATATATATGAACCAGACTTTGGGAAGTAAACTGCTACATTCATCTGCACACAACACAAATAGGAGCCTTTAAATTAACATACATAATAAAGTGAACTTTAAAGTGTACATGTCCAGCTCTGCTCTTCCCTTCTGTTAGAAAGACCACACACTTTAATTGTTGTTGATTGTTTAACTATATTTATTCAGGAACAACTAATTTTCTCTAAGTTTTCAGATATCCCACGCTCGTGAATGCACCAGAGATGTTACGATGGTCTTGAATGTACCAAGGTTCATGTTTAGAATTAGCTGCTGTGTTGTCGCTTAGCACCCTCTTTTTCCCCAACTGTAATTCATATACTCCTGGTTTATTACTGTGTGTAAATGACACAAGATGAGATTAATGACACAATACAGTTGGAATAGATATTAGCATAGTGTATTGTTTAACTGCACATAAGTTAATGCTGTTTAATGCTCGCGTGTTGTTGAAGCTAATACAATAATAAGCTAGCTGTCATCTGTGTGCCTTCAGTGAGGTGATTTCTGTGTATTCCATGAAAAATTAGACATCTGAGTGACTCACACAGTTGTCTATGGTCTTTACATGTGGTGATTCCCCCCTCCCATCAGGCTTAAAATAAATAATTTAAATATGGGGAAAAAAAATATTTTTGAACAAAAAAATCTATTTAAAAATCGTAAAACAACAAATCCAGATACATATGTGAATCGATTTTTTCTCCCACCCCTACTTTGAGTTATAATTTATCTTCAAAAAGCCAAACATCTACCAATAACCAAAAGCATCCACTGGTGTAAAATGTTTAGTGCCTGTTGATTACAGTTTGCCATCTTTTCATGGTCATTAGATATGACCCATTTGGATGGCCAGAGGTTCTATAGGGAACATGGAAACACTGCCATCTTCTAAAACATTAATTCTGCAGTAAAACTCAAGAAGTTTGATAAATGACACTGGATGGAGACAGTTTTTATGTTCAGTTATACTGAAAAAGAAATGTTGCTCCTTTTTTGGTTCAAATGACCTTTGGACTTTTTGCAGAGGATAATATTATAATAGATGGTGATAATTCACTTAAGAAAGATGAGATTTGGAGAACAAAATTATTTGGAAATTTACACAAAAATAGCTCCGGGTCTTAAAGGGTTCAATGTCTGACCTGTATTACTTTTAACCACCAAATTAAAAATAAATAATTCATTTCTGTTAACTTTCAACTGAAATCCTAATAACTTTCAACTTTATTCAGAGCCTTTATGAATATCAACATGGTCAGTAAATTAAATATCAGAAAATAATAGATTTCCTCTAAAAATGAAACATACAGAGGATAATATTATAAAAAATGGTGACACAAAAGTACAGTAGCATTAGGTCTTTAAGGGTTAATTGAGCCCTACATTGTTGTTGCCTTTGGGATTGTACTAGTGGGTGTCACCATTTAAAAACATCTGATAAATAATTAAGAATGGCTACAGATTACTTTCTAATGTGTGTATTTGTGTTTGGATGAATTACAGAAGGATTTATGGCTTTGACAGAGGGTATTGTAAATGGACTGCACTTAAATTGTTCTTTTCCACCTTCATGGTGCTCAAAGTGCTTTACATTAGCCTCACATTCACCCATGCACACATACACTCATTCGTCAGTAGGCGGCTGCTGCCATGCAAGGTGCTGCCCGACCTACTGGGAGCCATATATGGTTCAGTGTCTTGCCCAAGGACACTGACATGTGGACAGCCAGGGCTGGGATGCGAACCGCCGACCCTTCAGTCATTGGACGCCAGCCATTGTGGCGCCTGCAGAATAACAAGAGTTCGTAATACTGATAAACTCCTCTCTCATCAACAAAATATGATCTCATAGTCACAAAAGAAGGTTTTAAGTTGAATAACATGCTGAGCCAACTGAGTGATAATTATGTCTACACAGGGTTCCTGTTTCTTAAAGTTTAAAGTTAAACTTGAGACTTTTTAATTCTACTTAGAACTGAATTTAATGCACACTTCAAAAATCATTCCAGAGGTCAGCTTTCTCTGGCAATGTGTGCATAACTAATGGCTGGACATGTGTTGAGCTGAATGTTCTGTGATAATTTCTTTGCAAAGTTGGTTCCAACAGGTTTATGGCAATATCATGTAAGACATATTATATCAAATGTAATACCTTTTAAAGACTTTGTATTTATTAAATGTAGAATTGAAAATTCAAGACTTTTAAGACCCAGGGAACCACATTATGAAGCTGGATGGCACCAGTCCAATAACCATGCCTCCATGATGGTTATTGGACATCAATCTGAAATAATCCCACATTTCAGAATGTGATTGCTCACAGAAAAGCTGTTTGAAGTGATTTGGAAAATAGGCCAAAAACAAGAAAATGAGTTGTGCTTCCCTAAAAGTGGCCATCAATTTGGCCTTAAGCAAACCGTTTAGCCTCCTAACGGAGTGAGTCACTGTCTGGCACTTGAATGGAAACACACTGTATGTAACTGTACACCAGTGTGTGAATCAGGCTGCAGCAGAAATGTAAAGCGCGCCAGCTCTTGGTAAACCTACCCTGATTGAAACTTTTTCAAAACCTTAGTGGTGTACATTGATATTTCAACACACACAACTACTATCTGCAATATACTGAAGCAAATATTTATCCCTCCTTGTCTTGTTTGCTTTGAATAAGTCTACTGATGCTTTCAACAACTCCAACACTTCAAAAACTAAAGTAGATTTACCTTTAACACTTACTTATTATTTAAATAACAGCCGATTTATATCTATTATCTGGCCAAAAGATAATGGACTCCTCATTAGGGTCGCGGGGGTCTGTGGGGGCCTAAACCGGCTACAATGAGTGAAGGCGGAGTACACCCTGTATGAGTCGTCAGTTCATCGCAGGGCTGAACCTTCTTGCTGTGAGGCACGAGTGCTAAGCACTGCACCACCATGCCGTCCTGTCTGTCTGTCTCTGTGTGTGTGTGAGAACAGAAAAACCAAATAAAATGTAATCCATAAACAGCCACCAGCTGCCAAACTCATCAATACCTACTGACGCACTAATCCTATTGATGCACATAAATAATTGGTGTAAAATGCAGTTTGAGCAGAAGCATGAGCAGAAATCGAGTACTGTCTTGATGTGTTTCATGCAACTAATGGTGCCCATATTAAAGTGGACTAAATGAGGCAAAAAACCTTCTAAATTGACTTTTTACCATGAAATAATTTTCACAGATTTGTCGAATAATTTGCTTTTGTAATAAATGTGTTAAACTGTAAAGATACGTTACAGATAGACTGTATAACTGCTCAGACTCATTGCAATTAATTGATTAGTTAATTGCACAAACATGGTTTCAACCACATTAAATGAATTATAATATGCTTGAGCATTTAAAAGTCAGAACACGGCAGTAAATGGCAATAAAACTCATACCAGAGCAGTTCTACTGCGGCTGGTTCTGCCTCAACAATTAACTTCAAGATCTGCAACAAGAGGGCAAATAAACCTGCTACAAGTGCCCAAGTCAAAACACAGGGGTCATGGGTTACATATTTTATCTACACATGCACATTAATGGGCAGAACTTGTTGTGGCTCAACTAAAGGAAAAAAAAAACAGCTGTGCTTAAACTAGTGGAGACCTGTAATTGTCAGGTTAATGGTTGTGATGGGGATGAGACCTAATCATTCTAATCCCAAATAAAAACAAATAAATACAGTAGTCCGTCACAGCCATTGGTAAGAAAACCAAAAACATCAGATTGGCATCTTACGTTACCCTGAATTTAAGCATACCATTAAGTAATAACAACAAACTACTAAAAGATAAAAGGATTAGAGTTCTTGGAATCCCGGCTTTCTTATTTGCAACATGTCAACTGATTGAGACATGTTTTGGAGGGAAAATGTTTTCAGGGTTAAGCCCTGAGGGAAGGAAGCTGAAATGTTTTGGCAACAGTGTACAGACAGTTAAAGAAAATTAAGCATAACCTGACATGATGCCAACATTTTTCTACTTAATCATTGCTGCCATTAGTTTATAATTAAAAACAAGAGTAAATAAATAAATCTAGATTTGTTTTCGCATAAAATTTCAGAAAAAAATATGAAATTCTTCGAGTGTTACTTCTGCATGTATTTTCAGAATTTAATAATAAAGATGCCTTTTCTCACAACGTATTTGCAAGACGGAGGTAACCCAGCATTCACACAAACTGGATAGACTGGATATGCAGGCACCGATGTCTTGATTTAGTGACATCTTCATTTAATCCATAATCTGCAAAGAGCTTTCAAGCCGTTCCTGTCCCTCAAACATGTCAGGACACGCCGCCGATTCACTCAACCTCAAGTTAAACACTGTGTTTAACTTTGCAACAAATCTTACAGGTCATGACTTTAAAAGGGCCTTTGAAAATAATCTGCTCATTTAGGAGGACGTGGACATGAGGAGGGGAGGCTGAGTCATACAGCTCTCAAGTCCTTGCTGGAACCTGGTTGTGTAATGGGACGAAGAATTCCTTCATTGTTTCCATGTCATTGTAATGTATGTACGCTGTGTGGTGAGATAAGACTGACGGATTTCCTCAGAATCAGCCACAGCTTAAACCTTAAAGTGGATAGATCAATTAAATGTTAAAATAATAGATGCTGCTTTCTTAACAGTAGCAGAGTTCATGTCAGGGTCAGGAAAACTGTTCATATAGTAAGATTACATGTATATTAAGGCCCACAAATGTCCATGTTTGGTGCATTCAGATTTATCCTGCTATGGGAATTCTAGTAAATACTAGTTACAAATAGTGTTTTCCATTTCAAAACTGCAGCAAAAGACTTAATAGACTAACTTGTTGTGAAATTAAATTTCATTTTTAATCCTGAGCCTACTGATATTTGACCTGGTAGTCATATAGATTACAACCATGTATTTTTAATCTCGCCCAACATTGATTGGGAGAAATTATTGTTATCAGTGTGTATGTGTGTCCGCAGAGACATATCATGCTATAACTCAAAGAATACTTGAGATATTACCATGAAATTACATGGGCATATACATATACATATACACATATACATCTAATGCACATCAGATCCAATTATCAATTTGAGTAAAGGTCAAAGGTCATACAGGGTGTACCCCG
The DNA here is from genome assembly GCA_020466265.1 of Siphamia tubifer. Classification (NCBI taxonomy): domain Eukaryota; kingdom Metazoa; phylum Chordata; class Actinopteri; order Kurtiformes; family Apogonidae; genus Siphamia; species Siphamia tubifer. The sequence continues at coordinate 33,178,481 of CM035785.1, forward strand.
CCTTCGCCCATTGTAGCTGGATTAGGCCCCCACAGACCTCTGTGACCCTAGTGAGGATAAAGTGGGTTCAGACGACGAGACGAGACACAGCATTGTGCAAATAGAAATTCAAGGTGAAAAAAAAACCAAAACAATGATGGATGACACAGATTATAACAAACCACATAGCACCACAGCAGGTGTGTTCTCGCTCTCTAAAACTTTCACACACACACACACACACACAATCACTATAACTTCTCCAACTCCAAAGCTCGGCTGTGTCAACCATCCACTACTCCTACAGAACCATGCAATTTGCTGGAGCCCAAAAGGACATACACAGCTGCACACACACATCTTGTGCACAATCAGTTCTATCGTCACAGTTCAGTCACTGCAAAAAAAAAAGAAAAATAAATAAATAAAATAAAATAAAATATAAGCCTCTTAAGTTAGAATAACCCAAATATGGCTGGACTGGACTCCTGTACACTCTGTAGCTTTTGCTTGTTAAGCATTTTTAACAGCACTTTGTTCTCAATATTAAGTTAGTAAGACAACACCTTTTTTCTGTTTGGCACATACATGGTTAATTTGCATACTGGCACAAGACTGGCTGGCTCTGTTTGGCAAAATAAATATATAAATAAATAAAAATGGACATTATGTCCTTAGAAAACATTTTAGTGACCACCAGTGACAGTAATATATATTGTAATTTTCTGTACAAAATTTGAGACCCCCTCAAAACTATTCAGGCTTTCGGGAGGTATGGTAGGTTAATCGCGGGGGGGGGGGCAACTTCAGTCCAGTTATGGTGCCTCGTGGTTGAGGACATACGTTGGCAAGAGCAGGCTGAAAGGCAAAGGCTGTGGCATAATGTTGGCCAGGACAGTGGATGCATTGGGAAGAGGTTGAGAAAGATCTCTTGGAAGGACCTATTGGACATGGAAGCATTTCCATCTAACTTTGCATCTCCTTAAAATCTTAGCCTGTGGTATGAAGAAGTCCCCACATGTCCCCTCTGACCCTCTTCAGCTAACCTGAAGCACGTCTTGGTGGGCTGCAAGATGAGCCTGACACAAGGGTGATACATCTGGCGTCACAACCAGGTGTTTAAGTGTCTGACAGTTGCACTGGAAAGTTGACTGAGGTTTTTTAATGCCTTTTGTCAAATGTCCTTCAGCCTCTAATGGTCAACATGCCAGTAACTGCCTCACATTAAAGGACTGAGACATCTTGTCCTGAAATAGTATGCGGCCAGATGTAGGCTTGGCTCAGTGAGGAGGACAGCCATATATCTGCACTCTGGATTCACAACACCTTATCCCATGTTTTCTAAATCTAAGGATCTAAAGAGGGACATAGATGTTCAGGTTATGGTAAGAAAAACAAACACTGAAAAGACGTCTTACTTGTTCGAGCTTAAAGATGTGTTGGTTAAAGTAGTGTTGGAGACGCTCGTTGGCAAAGTTGATGCAGAACTGTTCGAAGCTGTTGTTCTCGTAGTCTTCAAAACCAAAAATGTCCAGCACTCCGATGGATAATATCTGAGAAACATATGAAATTAATGACCCACATTAATGACCCAAATTAAATACAGTTAGGCCTCTGATATATAATCTCAATCAATCTGTCAATCTCCACTGAACCACTGTGTGAAATGGTCCAACTTTCTGACCCAATCTAATGTGGACATTTATTTTTTTTCTACCTTGGTGGTTTCCTCCAGATCCCGGATGTTGAGCAGAGCGTGGTTGATTCTGAATACAATCCAGTCGAACAGAGCACTGTACAGCGACTTCGCCATGGAGTCTCTGACTGTACCAGCCTGGAGAACAAACATACAATAACATCACTTCAATTAAACTGCTACTGGTTCAGTTAAAACATCTGTATTGTACATTGATAGAAACCTGAGAAACATATTCAACTTATTGTCAGTTTGATAATTAAAAAATGTAATTTAAAGTGAGTTTGCTATTTAATTTTTCCACCTTTTTTTGGTAATTGTTAGGGGTGAAAAATCAATATCAATCAGCAAAAGTAAACTGTCAAAAATATATACATTTAATAAATTGAAAGATACATTTCATACCCACAATTCAACAAAGCTGATATAAAAAAAAATAAATTAAAAAAAAAGGAAATTTTTTTATATATATATATATGTGTATCAGTGATGTGCGGACTGACACGATTTAAGGGGGCGCGCCTGTGGTCATCTGCAGTTGTGGGTTATTGAAAACATAGTTTTAATGATATTTGGGTTGCGGTTGGTCGGGTTGTTTGAGATAAACATTAAAATAACCTTGTAATTTAAATATTAGGTACAATTTTCTTGAGGAAAATAATGTACTATACTATGAAATTTTAAGTTTCTTCAAGATTTTTAAGAGAGCAGGGTATTTTCAACATACTGTAGCATTTCTGAACATCTGAAACTGAAAATCTTGTCAAAGTGGAAGGAATCATGAACAAAGAGCCGCCCAAAAAAACCAACAACCTTAAGCACTGGGTTGTTGCTGATTCAGAACTGTGCAGCGAGGCTACGAACCAAAACTAAGAAGAGAGAGCATATTACTCCAGACTTTACTTTAGAGACATATCATGGAAAATTATACTTGAGATATCACCATGAAATTACATAGGCATAATCATGCAACTAATGCACATTAGATACAATGATTGATTTGAGCAATTAAAATGTCAAAATCACATTATTGGTTACAATTCAAGAATGGAGGGTCACAGAACTTTCAGATTGGTCCCAAATGATGTGGAATGAAGATTTGTATGATTCTGATGATTTGTGTTTTCACCTACAACCAATAGTTTTTGAGATCTCTGGAGGTCAAAGGTGACATGTCGCAAATTTAACTTGAGTAACACTGTTTGTGTGTGTCAAGCATAGACATATCACGCTATAACTCAATCAATACTGGATATATTATCATAATATTACACACATTGACGCATACATACATATAACAAAATTATCAATTTGCAAAAGTTCAAAGGTCAAGGTCGCATTTAACAGAAAAGACAAAAATCACATTATTGGCTCCAATTCCAGAACACGTTATCATAGAAACTTTAGATTGGCACAAAATACTTGTTTATTTGGTAAATTGGATCCACCAGATCTGTTTATTTGTGCTGGTCTGTCACCTTTGAATATTGACAGCTGGTCATAAATTATATTCTCATGTCATACTCTGAATGAAGAAAATGCATAACAGTATTGAGGATAATTACCTAAGAAATTTTGTTGTACTAATTTTCTCTCCTGAATCTTCTGTACAGACACACTGGCAGACTGTCCCACTTCCAGAGGGGGATGTCCATGGTAGACCTTTTTTTTCCCCAGCCCTTCCCTTATATTCCATCATAGTTTTGTGGCATCAGAAGTCTCAGTTGCGTTCATAAACCTTGTTTATTCCAGTCATTAAAACTCCCTGTTAAATTATTGGGAAAAAAAAAAATTCTGAATCCCACTTCCGCTGGAAAGATCTGACCTTGCAGCAACAAAGGTGAGTTATCATTTCCATCTTTAATCAAACAAGCTATAAAGTCTATAGGAAAACTTGTAATTCCTTTGCATCTAAATAATTAAGATCAGGATATTTTAAGCACGTTCAAGCTAAATAAGCCTTCAACAAATCAAGCCAGAGACAATGCTGAACTCCACACAGTCCATACTGCAGTTTAATGACCCATAAGCTTTTCATTATTTAGACAAAGTTCAACTTTAAAAACAGGGAAAGAGTCATGTAACCCTGAACCAATTGAGAAACTCATTACAAAAACAGACTTCAATGAGGTTTTCAAGTGTACGATTTCAGTGAACGGGCAATGAGATTGTTGTGACTGTTTCAACAATATTTACACTGAGACCACCCAGTATGCAACCAAAGCAATCACTGTTTGTTCATATGAAATGAGTCCTAAACATAATTTTGATGGGAAAGTCTAACATATCACCATCATCTGCAATGGTTTGTGGTTAAAAATTAAAATCACCGAAGAATTATAATAGGAAATTCGTAGATAAACAAAAAACCCAAAGGACATGTTTTGATATTTGACATGATGCTTATATGAAATATATTTGCATGTTCAAGATGCCATGTGTCAAACTAACAGTGACACTTCACCTCTTCTTTGCAGATGATATGATGTGTAGTTTGATGACGAAAAAGGAATTCTTGCCAAATGTTAGAAATTCATGTATTGTAAAAAAAAAATTACTTTTTTTTTTTTTTTTTTTTTTTAAATATGCCGTTTTTCATGCAGAATGCACTGTGGTAATGAAACCCAATAAAAAAAATATATGCTCTTTTCATCTATACTTACTCTTTACAAATGGCATCCTGCAAGAAAAACCTCAAGATATTTCAGAATATCTTAAAAACATAAAAGTTGGTTTCGGTCTGAGCAGACTGAGTCCCTTTCATGTGTCTTTGTGATTGTGTGTTGGTGTGTTCATGTGTAGTGATGACTGAAAGAGCTGCAATGACTGAGAGCAAGAAGAGGCCAGTTCTGAACCTTTCAGCCTTGTAAATATGGCTAGGTCACAGCAAAGAACCCAGCCACAGTTATTGAGTTGGCACTGAGCCTCAAGTCGTGCTACTTAATATAATACTTACTAACTCACTGACATAAGGAAATGCTCAAGCATGCAAAAACTATGTGCTGTTATCTGCAGGTCCAACCCTGCATTGTAGATTGTATCTGTTCCACTGCACACTGAACTATGCAGGCTTAAAGTTTAAAAAAAAAAAAAAAAAAAAGGGGGGGGGGGGGGTTCAAATGTGCTCCTGCAGAATTGTTGATATTTCTGACTAAAAGGCCCTTTTGTAGGAAGAACTCATATAATACATAATTAAAATGACTCAACTAGGGGTGTTCATTCTGTAATTCAGGAAGTCCCTGGTAAACAGTTTTCCTTGACTCCTTTTTTATTTACTTAGCCATTCTCCTGCTAATTTCTTGAACACTGACACTAAATCTTTGATGACAATTCTTCTGTTTTTGGCTAAAAAGTGCATCTTAATACAGTGGTCTTCTCCTTAAGGTTGCTACAGTTGACATGTAGATATCCCAGATTTCCGCTCTTACTACAAACACATCTATTTCTGGAGGCCTGGAACAGTTTTTTTTTCAGATATATATTCATGTATGTGTTTGTTGTTGTTACCCGTTTCCTTTATTTATTTACTTTTCATATATTTGTATTGTGCAGCACTTATTGTGAATTTTTAATAAAAATTACCTATACTTCTGTACATTGTGTGTAATCAGCAATTCAGTCAGCTGTTTCATTTTACGCAGGGCGGTAGCTCAGGCCTGCATTGGCCGGTTTCATGATTGACATCTTATTGTAATCCTCTGACCCTATAGAATTAAGCTTTGGTCACCAAATACATGTCAATCACTCCGTTATTGAATCACGAGTGACCGAATACATATGACACACGCATTGATTCGGCCAATCACAAGGCAAATCTGGACCCTCAGAGCCCTCCCAAACTGTACTATTGGACCCCAAAGCCCAATGGGAAGTGTAATGCTCCGTACACAAGAGTTTTATTCGTCTTTGTCTAAAGGTAAGACGAATATTTCTGGATGTTTTTTCGAAAGCGAGTTGTTGTTTTGTGGTAATTTTGTTGTTGGTTTTGTGAATGTTGGTTGAAAAGTGATGAAAATGGTTTTGTCAGATACTGTGGGGTCTCTGCTGTTGAGATAACGTGTTTTAGCTTCGTTGAGAGCAATCAGCTGATCATTTAACATGTTCGAACGGGTTCATCTTTTTCCACTTTTGCAGGAAAAACTGATTTAATCGATTGTTGTTTAGAATATTACACGCACTGATGCATATATACATATAACAAAATTATCAATATTGCACAAGTTCAAAGGTCAAGGTCGCATTTCGCAGAAAGGTCAAAATCACATTATTGGCTCCAATTCAAGAACGGGTTGTCATAGAAACTTGCGATTGGCACAAAATAGGGGCGGGGTTTGGCATTCTCTGAAAATCTGTTAGTTAGTGTGTTGTACTGCTGGAAAACTCACCTCGGCCAGTTTGTATGGCACGATTAGCTTCTCACCCACAGTAACAGTCTTCCGTGTTGTCAGCGCTTCGAACAGCATCTCCTCTTTGACCTGATCATGACAGTGAGAAAAATACCAAAACCATCACATTAAGGACAGTAAATATTAGGCACCTGACTCTGTTGATTAACCACTACAGGGTCTAACAGTGAAACTAAATGTATTAAGTACTGTTTACCAAACCCTCCCACCTGACAAAGACAATATGAAACTTCATTTACTTAATCGATATTTGGATTCGCATCATTACATGTAGCGATCAAAATTCAGGTGAAAATTACATCCTAACTACGCTTATTTTTTTTTTACTTCATCATCTATGTTTATCATCTAAGCTACTTCTTTACCATTGAACTAAATGGACACTTTTTATGAGCATCATAGTAATCCTCAAGAATCATTTGGCGTCTCTAATAATAATGGATTAGATTTATATAGGGATTTTCTATGTACAAATATACTCAAAGTGCTAGGTGGATCTATTATTCATTCACTCTCACATGCTCCCTCTGGTGGTGGTAAACTACATATGTAGCCACAGTTGCCCTGGGGCAGACTGACAGAAGCGGGGCTGCTATTTTGCACCTATGCCCCCCCTGACCACCACCAAACATTCATATGCATCTATACACCAGTATGAGGACTGGAGGCAAGAAGGGTGAAGTGTCTTGCCCAGCACATGACAGGATTTGAACCACCAACCCTTTGGTTACTGGATGACGCGCTCTACCCACTGAGACACAGCTGCCAACCATTATATTACAACAGCTTAATTTAGTACTAATGTAGTATTTGCACAAGGAAAACGAGGGATTTGAAGCTAAATAGGGAAAGGTTCTGAATCCTGGGTAAGTTGTTAAAATTATTTTTCAGTCATATCATATTTTTGCCATTTCATCTTAATATACTGGTGATTATTAATATTTCAATTAATGTAAAACAAAATACGGGGGGGGATTTTCATTCAGTTAATTTCTAAGTTCCTAAACACTGTCCAAAGAATGTAATACTTGTGCAAAATCTGAAAATAAATCCACCTCTAATCAAATGTGAATTAAAGATTCTTAATTCTGAGAAGATATATTATTTTGCGGAACCTCAAGCAGCTCTGAGACGACCGGCAGCACCTCTGGGTTACAGATATCAATGGAGTCATCCCTGTAGGTTTTTCTCTTATAGCGGATGTTCCCGAGGTGGAGGATGGCTGAGAGCAAGGAGAAGATCCTAGAGAGAGAGACAGAGAGAGAGAGTGAGAGAGAGAGAAAGAGGGAGAAAGAGAGAGAGTGAGAGAGAGAGAAAGAGAGAGAGTGAGAGAGAGAGAGAGAGAGAGTGAGAGCGAGACAGAGAGAGACAAAAGAGAAAGAGATAGACAGAAACAGAGAGAAAGAGAGACAGAAACAGAGAAAGAGAGAGGGAGAGAGAGAGAGAATTGGACTCAGTGCCTGTACTTCCTCCAGCATTCTAGCTCCTAGAAACCGACTCAGAGTGGTCTCTTAATTTTTTCCAGAGCTGTATATCCTGGTTTGCAACAGTGCACTGGTACAACATTAAGTAACACACATACCAACATTGAGGTGGCAATGATGACATGTCTCTACTAAAAAAAAAAAAACATCAGAAAGCTCACAGCTTCCAACAGGTTGTAGGAAAATTCAGTTAATGCATTTTACACAGGATCTAGCATTACTATTAGTATTAGCGAGGTACAGTGCCTTGCGAAAGTATTTGGCCCCCTTGAACTTTGTGACCTTTTGCCACATTTCAGGCTTCAAACATAAAGATATAAAACTGTAATTTTTTGTGAAGAATCAACAACAAGTGGGACACAATCATGAAGTGGAATAAAATTTATTGGATATTTCAAACTGTTTTAACAAATAAAAAACTGAAAAATTGGGCGTGCAAAATTATTCGGCCCCTTTACTTTCAGTGCAGCAAACTCTCTCCAGAAGTTCAGTGAGGATCTCTGAATGATCCAATGTTGGCCTAAATGACTAATGATGATAAATGGAATCCACCGGTGTGTAATCAAGTCTCCGTATAAATGCACCTGCACCGTGATAGTCTCAGAGGTCCGTTTAAAGCGCAGAGAGCATCATGAAGAACAAGGAACACACCAGGCAGGTCCGAGATACTGTTGTGGAGAAGCTTAAAGCTGGATTTGGATACAAAAAGATTTCCCAAGCTTTAAACATCCCAAGGAGTACTGTACAAGCGATAATATTGAAATGGAAGGAGTATCAGACCACTGCAAATCTACCAAGACCTGGCCGTCCCTCTAAACTTTCAGCTCATACAAGGAGAAGACTGATCAGAGATGCAGCCAAGAGGCCCATGATCACTCTGGATGAACTGCAGAGGTCTACAGCTGAGGTGGGAGATTCTGTCCATAGGACAACAATCAGTCGTATACTGCACAAATCTGGCCTTTATGGAAGAGTGGCAAGAAGAAAGCCATTTCTTAAAGATATCCATAAAAAGTGTCGTTTAAAGTTTGCCACAAGCCACCTGGGAGACACACCAAACATGTGGAAGAAGGTGCTCTGGTCAGATGAGACCAAAATCGAACTTTTTGGCAACAATGCAAGACGTTATGTTTGGCGTAAAAGCAACACAGCTCATCACCCTCAACACACCATCCCCACTGTCAAACATGGTGGTGGCAGCATCATGGTTTGGGCCTGCTTTTCTTCAGCAGGGACAGGGAAGATGGTTAAAATTGATGGGAAGATGGATGGAGCCAAATACAGGACTATTCTGGAAGAAAACCTGATGGAGTCTGCAAAAGACCTGAGACTGGGACGGAGATTTGTCTTCCAACAAGACAATGATCCAAAACATAAAGCAAAATCTACAATGGAATGGTTCACAAAAAAACATATCCAGGTGTTAGAATGGCCAAGTCAAAGTCCAGACCTGAATCCAATCGAGAATCTGTGGAAAGAACTGAAAACTGCTGTTCACAAACACTCTCCATCCAACCTCACTGAGCTCGAGCTGTTTTGCAAGGAGGAATGGGCAAAAATTTCAGTCTCTCGATGTGCAAAACTGATAGAGACATACCCCAAGCGACTTACAGCTGTAATTGCAGCAAAAGGTGACTCTACAAAGTATTAACTTAAGGGGGCCGAATAATTTTGCACACCCAATTTTTCAGTTTTTTATTTGTTGAAAACGTTTGAAATATCCAATAAATTTCGTTCCACTTCATGATTGTGTCCCACTTGTTGTTGATTCTTCACAAAAAATTACAGTTTTATATCTTTATGTTTGAAGCCTGAAATGTGGCAAAAGGTCACAAAGTTCAAGGGGGCCAAATACTTTCGCAAGGCACTGTAGCACTGAAGAGCGTCAAACACACCAACAGCAGAATTAACCTGTGTGTGGATGTTTTTACTGCAGTAGTACACATAACCATGGGATGTTCTTAATTTTCCAGACAGTCAATGGAAACCATGAAGGAGAATATTTAGTTTCAGTGGAAGAGTGTTAGATAAAGTGTCATTAACACATGTATTCGACTAACCATGTGAGGAAATAAATAAACACTATTTCCTCAAACACACACATCACATCTCTGAGACAAATGTTTGAGCTGGTTCTGTAATGAGTGTGACCCACATTAGTATCAATAACTGCCTGGATCTTATTTTTTTTTTTTGGGGGGGGGGGGGGGATTAAGATAAAATAAAGGGTAAATAAATAAATGGATGTACTTCAATGATCCCAAATTGGGAAATGACAGTGTAGCAGTGGCAAGATGATAGTAAAAAAATAAATAAATAAATAAAATTAGAACATAAGAGCAAATGCACTATACATATTGAATTAGAAGTATACACACAAACCTCAATAATTAAACTGTGAGGAGCAAAAATAAAGTGCAATGTCCGTATGATGAAGTTGTAAAATGACATTTCAGTACAAAAAGGGAAAGAAGGGATCATGTAAAATGCATTCACCTGCACAAACTGGTTTGGACAGTAATTAAATACTTTCTTCTACATGCATATTTTCCATTATGGACTCTTTGTCCTTTATATTTGTAGACTGTTTCTTATCATACATGAACTGTAGTTGTGTTTCACTCACTGTTTGCGTGTGGCAGGGAGGAAGCCCACCATCTCCATGGCCAGCTGAAGTCTCTCAAAGTCATGTTTCAGGTCTTCTCCTTCGACTGTGAAGCAGTCCTGCAAAAAGGAAATGAGGTGTTGTTATGTTTTTATGATGTATCAGGCTGGAAGTCAAAGGGTTTAATGATAAGACACCATGATGATGACATGTCATGGCACCAAATAAAAACCCATATATGACTTCCTGTCTATTGCCAACAGTAATTAAATCATTAACTCAATTGTTTATAGCAATTTGAAAATGTTACCATTATAAACCAATGAGGATTTTTCAACTTTCATAAATCTAAAAAAAAAAAAAAAAAAAAAAAACCCTCAAAAGTCAATATTTCTCAATTCTTTAAACAAATGTCATAAACCTCTCCCCAAAGAACCCTTTCTGAGAATTTTAATTGATACTTGCTGACAGTATAGACAAGACATTTCCTGAAAAAACTGTTTAGGGATAACAACCGATACCAATAGTCCATCTGACCTTTGAACTACTGGACTAAAAATGACCAGATTTGTTCATTCGAGACGTCATTGTTAACAGAAAAAGTATTTGATTGCTGTTGCAATATCTGTTGAATATTGAATTGAATATTTACAATTGTTGTGAACAAACTATTCTTGTAAAAGCAAAGAAAATATATTTTATCACTGAAATAAATATAAATAACAGCCTTTTTTGTTCAGTTCATAATCTGACTCATGGGAGTTATCATGATGTTGACACTAATGGGGACATAATTTGACGATTTCCTCGTGAGAGACAGCAACAATCAATCAATAAATAAATAAGGACACGGCTAAAATCATTAAAATAACGTCTCATTTTGTTTTTGTCAACAAAAACTAAGACACATTTTAGTAATGTGTTTTATTTCTTAAACCACATTTTGTCACATTTAGTTTCATCTCGTTTGTTACATGACAAAGGTTTGTTGATGACAATATTTCGTCACTATAAGGCGCACTGTCAATGAATGGCTTTTAGGTTCTTCATACATAAGGCACACTGGATTATAAAGTGCATTAAGTGAAGTCAAAATCATCAAGCCTTAAATAACAAGTAAAAATGATGAGAAAAAAACAACATTTTGAGATAAAATGCCAAATTCCCAGTCATTAAGCACAACCAGAATTAATCCATATATAAGGCACACTGTGGTTTTTTGAGAAAATTAGTCTTTTAAGTGTTGCCTTATAGTCCAGAAAATACAGTAACCTTCTGTTTCCCAAATGTCATGTAATTTCCGATTCAAAAATTGTTACGGACTTTTTAGAAACATCCAAATATTGGTATGGACACGTCCATAGCGTCCATACGCAATTTTATGCCCATGATCTGACTAGTTAAATATTGAAATAGCCCTCGTGTAAAGATTATCAAGCAAAGGTCCTTAAAACTGTGGATTAGTTTACTTTGCAGCGGAAACAAAATACAGCAGAGGGGCCTGAGGCAGGCTAAATGAGTGAGTCATACTTTAAAGGCTATCATTACAAAGCTTCGGGTCAAACGAAACGGCAATACTCCGGTTTGATGTGCACAGTGTCTGGTCACAACAACAACAACAACATTGGGAGGTTCTGCTTGAGCAGTGGGTAATCTAGCCTGGGCTCATTTCAAACCCATCCACAGCAATTTGGCAAAACTAGCAAAAGAAATACAGTTTATGGGATGTGAATGACAGAGGATGAGTGACACAGGAGAACATTTTCTTCAACTCAGCTACACTAAAGCACTTCAAAACTTCTTTAGCAACAAAATGTAAATGGGAAGGAGTGAATTTCTGGATAAATCTGCACAGTTTTGCCGTTTGAGATGAGAAGAGGAGCTTTTCTAATGAGTACTTTGATGTAACTCTGTTAACTTTCTACAGCCACTGTAATGTGAGATCCGCTCTGTGCTTTATGGGCCTGTTCCACTATGGCTGCCATAATTATCACATACCAAGGCTTCAGAAGACAAACACAAGACTCAGACTTACGCCAATGTGCCTCAGTTTGTGCTTTCACAATCCTCACACTGACCTGGTAGTGACTGTACTGTGATGCTTTATAAAGCTGCAAAAACATGACATTTTGTTGGTGATCCGGAAGAGATCCTGGATTCTGGATCACTTTGAAATTTATTCTCAATGTAAAATTTCAAAGTGATCCACAATCCAGGATCTCTTGTGGATCACCAACAAAATGTAATTATTTGTTCCTTGTGATACTCCTAACACATCCTGAAAATAAGTCTAGTCCTGTTGAAAGACAAACAAACAAACAAACAAACAAACAAACAAACTAAACAAAAAACAAACAGACTCGAATTGAATACCTCCTTAGCGGATTCTTTCCTTCATTTTATCTCAGTTATCTGTATGTTTTGATAGGGTTAATGGATCATCTAGTATTAAACAGTTTAGATCAGTAGATGCTTTTGGTTGGCAGTGAATGTTTGGATCTTTAAGGGCTAAGGCAGTGTCAACAGATTTACATGTACACTTTATATTCTGTTATAGTTTATTATTTATATGTCACTTATTCTGACTGTATTTTTACAGTTTTGTTTTTTGTTTTTGTTAATGCATGGCATTGAACAAAGTGAAAAGGAAGAGAAACAACAAAAAATTATTTAACCTTTAAATCTTAGATCTTATAATGATAAAACTAGATGTCCCAATCCATTATAAACCGTACATCACTGTACATTCTTCAAATGCAATACCTACCGTTTTGTGCATTGTACTGATAACTGACTGTAACTGAAAGTATATTCAGTCAAGATAAACCATGTTTTTTTTTGTTTTTTTGCATAACTTGAGCATGGAGATCTCAAATAACACCAGAACACAAAACAATGTGACTGAACACATGGTCTGAATAGCCATATGGGTTACAGCAGCCAGGCAGCTACAGTGGCCAGGATATGACTAGACATACCTACATAACTCAGAGAAGTAGCACAGTAGTGAGAAGCAAAAACAAACAGAGCTAAAATAAACACCACCCAAATTAAAATGGGAACAACATCCAGAAAGCAACAAGATGTGCAGGGGTGGTGTGTGTGTCCGTGTGTGGGGTGGGGCAGTGCTACTGGGAAGAGAAAGTGTGGCTTGAGAAGCTCAGGTGACTAAATCTACTGGTTGAGTGATCAGAAACGCAAACAAACACTGATACTGACCGGTTCACCTTCACAGTAACTGTCCCAGTGCGGTCGATGGGGTTTCTTTGTCATCTGGAAATGTTAAGGCAGAGTTTACAGGGGGGGTGGGAGGGGGGAGCAGGTTAGGGTTAGACAGCAGCATTCCAATGACAACACATACAGTAAACTTATACATGAAGGACACACAACACCCACACTGACAGAGAAAGGACGTGCTGTTAAGACATAACAGATGATTGGGTTTTAGAACTCAAACACACAGAGACCGATACAACACACAATCATATAGAAAACGCACATATGATCACATGGACAGGGATGAAACGGAGGATGATTTCACACACATGCACATGATTCTGGAAAGCAAATCTTCAGGATTAATTTATGAACACGCTCCCTTAAGACAGGGGTCTCAAACATGCGGCCCGGGGGCCAAATGCAGCCCGCTGACAGTTCCAATGCGGCCCGAGGGATGAAGAGTATAATAACCTATTAAATGATTCCATGTTTTCTTCTCAGCTTTTTCTTTGCCTGTAAATGATGACAAGTTCCAATTTGTCTCATAGTTTCACTGCAGAAAAATTACAAAAATATTTACATTTACAAACTATCCCCTAACAATAAAATGTGAATAACCTGAAATATCTAAAGAAAATTAGACACAATTTGAACCATTTTCTGCTTCTGTTACTAAACGTTTAGTGTCTTTGTAGAAGTGATCCATAAAAAAAACAAACACATGGACTAATGATAAGTCGAGGCAGAATATTGTTAAAATTGCCCTTATTTTCCTTTTTTAAATATTTGGATAATTTATCAAAGTATTTTCTTAATGTAATGGGTGGTTTTTTTTTGCACTCAAACGATGACAAAAATGTGTAGTTGTCAATATTTACAGGTTATTATGTTTTCTTTTTCCTGGTCTGGCCCATTGGACATCAAATCAGGCTAAATATGGCCCCTGAAGAAAATGAGTTTGAGACCCCTGCCTTAAGATATCAACAATATAAAATCCATGACCACTAGGAACATTTTCCGAATTCACTTAATAGGCAGTCCTTAGGTTTATGAAGAGAAACGTTTTTTTAAAAATAAATAAAAATACAACCCTCCTGACAGTCGTTAGATGATGTTTATAGAAAATCTCTAGCTCTGACAAGTTTCTAGACTCAGACCGGTGGAGATAATCTGAGGATAACCTTTTAGTATTAACAGAGGTCTCTGATGTCTGCTGTACAGACACTAGCCTTAAGGATTAAGGGTGTATTTTGGATGTTTTGCTTATGACTACATTTCTCATTAAAAACTGTTTACCTTGCCTTGTTTAGTAAAAATTTCTTCCAAAACACCGGTGTGACTTTTCAATTATTTTTTTTCATTTGACGTGCTGTACTGACACAACCTAAAATGATACAATAAAATTACATTTCAGTGGAAAAAGCTAAACTGTTAAGTGTTTTTCTTTTACTTAAGTTCATTTATTTATTCATTTTTATATATACATTTAGCAAATAAAGTTGTATACAAATATCTATATAAAAATGTCGGAAATACCTCAAATGCTTTTTAGGAAAACATCTGTTGATATGTCATTGGTTTGGGATTTGGACATGAGGGTGTGTTACAGTATAACCACTTAATGAGTTAGACTCAAGTGGTTGTGGTTACAAACTTTCACTAACCAGACTATTATAGGATTTTGTTACACAAACATTTAATTGATTTTATAGTAGAAAGTTTGTTATAATGGCTGTTTGAAAGCCTTATAATCAGTCACTACCTGCATCAACTTCTGCTTATTAATTTTATAAAACCTTAAAGGTGTCATTCCGCTGAAAACCACTTTTCCACACTCCTTTTGGAATCTGATGGGTAACACTGAGTTACCAACACATGGTGTGTTTGAAAGTGGTGTGTCCCCTCCACTGGCTATATTTACCATTCATAGAAATGGACATTGGCGTCACCCACATGGGGTTAAGCCCGTCACCCATTGCAGTGAATCTGAAGTAGCATTAGTATTAGCCTCTACAAGAGAAGACGGTGCACAGAAGCTGCTGCACAAACTGGAAAAAAATGGCAGCGCAAACTCACCAAAAACCAATAGTTTTTAAGATTTCCGGAGGTCAAAGGTGACATGTTGCGACACTAACTTAACATGTGCTCTCTGTGGAAATAAAGTGCTGTTTTTTTCCCTTGCATATTTTGAAAAAAAAAACAAAACGACGGCACAAAACCTAGCTGGATGCTCCTCTGGGATGGTAAACACACACAGAGCCAGAGGGGAGGGGAAGTGTTCCTTCACATATTCTGAGCCAATCAGAGATGCCTCATTACTGCGTCATGGACATGTATGAGGAAGTACCGGTAAACTCTATTGTTCGACCTCAAGTCATTTTTCTACCCTCCAAAAACAGCTGGAAACAAAGCAACCCCGTTTTTTTTTTCTTTTTAAAAAAGAACCAAGACATAATGCATTCAATAACAATGGAGAACACAGCAGTATTAATGAAATAACCATGGAATGACACCTTTAAAGATATAAACCACCTGCCTAAAGTGAATTTAAATGATCCATATTTAGCAGGCTGTATATGATTCACTGTAAGAAATATATTTAATCATTTACAAAAATAATAATGGTAACAGATTTGCTTCAAGAGAGGGAAATACAGTAAAAATATTAGGACTGCATTTGACAATGGTTAGTAAAATACACATCTGTGGTTAAAATTAAAAAATATCAAACAATATGTATGCTTTGTCAACACAGAGGGTAGTCACAAGTTGTGAACGGTTATGGAAGAAATTTATATCTGCACTGTTTTCATGGCGTGCAAATAAGTCATCTCGGGGAGGTGGAGAAGAAGGGTTGTGAAATCCATGCAAGAAGTCTGACTGGTGCAAAAGTGTTAATGTTTATGCAAAGTTCGTACAAGAGAGAAAAAAGGAACGAAGAAGAGCGATATGAAGGGAAGGGGAGAGTCGAACCAGAGTTCAAGAATGTGTGGATGTATTATTGTATTTATGTGTGTTTGTGCTTCAAGAGGAATGGGAGGAATTCCCTGATCATTTCTGCATAGGCACGAGGATTTTAGGAGGGGGCCGTTCACTTGCTGTCATGACTGTCAAAGCTCAGACAAAGAGATGCCACATGTTTTACAACAGTATCCACATTCCATATGCATTGCGGGTTCATTCAATCATTGTGTAAAACCTGTTGTTTTTTTTTTTAAGGTTTTTATTCTATGCAACTATCACACAGTTTGGTGTTACAATTATGGTCAGAAAAATAATCATGGTTTCATGATTATTTTGCACACATTTGTTTGCCTTGTGATCAAATAGAGCATGTTAACTGCATCAGTTCAGCATCAGTTCACAAGGTAACTCTCCCAAAGCTTGTATGACCGTCTGAACTGCTGGACAAGTATGACCTCACCCTATGAACGCTACACAGCCAGATTGTTGAGAATAGGTTGTGCAATGGTAGCTGGATTTATGGTCTCGCAGACATCACTACTTAGGCTATCACTTCAGACAGCTCCACATTGGCCCGTACAGCCTTGATGTGCACCTCTGAGAATTTAACTACACGGCACAGCAATGCAGAGACACTGCCTCCTGGTTGACCAATATATGATAATGTGATACACGGACTACACAGGAACAAACGTTGTGGGGTTCCACCATATATTCGTTTTTGTTCATTACTTATTTCACTTTTGTTCTTGTCTGTTAGTTTTTGCTGCTGAAAAACCCATATAGTTATGCACATGAATAGACCCACACAATTTAACAAAACTGTGCCTTTATGTGATTAGCATAGTCAATTATTAGATTTTGGTATTCCCCAATGGTTAATCTATATTCGTCCAGTAATTGCACGGCCCGTCTCCTACATTCCCTCCTTCTTCGTTGCTCACACTGTAATACTTTTAAAAGATCAATATTCATTGATATCTACTAACTTGTGAAGACACTGCTCCATGTGGGCCGGCGTTGTTGTTCTAAAACAGAAATTCCTGCTAGAATATATTGAAACCATAGAACCTACTCCACCCCAATGGATTTTCATCTTTAGAACCGGCCAATACCAGCCCCAATGCCACCTTCCAATTTGGAGGGGACGTTGCAACACTTTCTCAAAGCAAAACTGCTACAGTATGCTCAAGTGTGAGAGCACATGACGCAATCCTCAGATACCACGTACCTACGACAAACAGAGCTATGCACAACCATGAATCCACCTTGAAGCAGTGACCGTAAACTATGGAAACGAAAGTGAGCTTGTATCAAAAATATATTTACAGTCATGAAAATTCAGATCCGCCCTCCACAGTGAACCTTTGCTCAGTGAAATCTGTCTGAACATAATGCTACTCTTCAATGACAACATGAATCCAGGCTCATTTCCCACCCACCCAAGGCTCTTCTGCCGCAGTTGGGTGGGAAGTTGCATTCAGAAGACCATATCGGTGTATCTTTGTTTCCACTCAATCTAATGTACTTCATGAGATAGTTTTTGGCAGGCTTAATGGTTAATTAACTGCCTTTTAAAATCATGTTTAGTCATAACAGCCTGACATCCTTACAGCCCGAGGGCACGCTAAAGGCTACAGAGACAACGTGACAAAAAAAGATTTGCTGTCTTATTGTGTGCCTCTGTAATGTTTGTGTGCAGGTAAATTTAGACTTAACTGTATGTACAATGCCCATATGAATGCGGTTGAACCCACAAAATTAAACTTGATACATAGTTGTTGTACACAAAGTGGAAAAATCCCACTGCTGTGAAACAGGTGAAGCCTTTGGATTGTGAGCGGACAGACTATATATGGAGGAGGTGCTGAAAGCCACCAACAGTGGAATGTGTTTCCTTTGTGTCCTGATTTTTCTCTTTCCTGTTTGCTGAAATAAATGTACTGAGCTTCCTGGGGTTTTAGGAGTGGCACATGACACCAGTACAGACACAAACATACAGAGAATGCATATATTAAGTCTGAAAAACACATCACACCTGTGAATACAAAAACCTTAACAGCATGCAAGTAGGTAGTACCAGACAAAAAACAAAGAAAGAACATTACCTGATCTACTATGTGTTAAAAACAGTACGTAATGGTCAAGGTCCCACCTGAGAAAGGTAATGATACTCTTCAGGCTTCTTGAGGTGGAAGGCCGTCCTTTCCTCTTCACTTGTTCCTGCCAGCAGGTAGTAAAATACATGGTAGTTCCTACAAATAGGGTAAAGACAACAATGTTACTCAAACAGTAACTCATACAAGCTGCAGTCTAAACCCATTTAAAACTGTTGTATGGCTACAATAACTAAAATTGCAAACCATTAACCCAGGGGTTCTCAAACTTTTTTGGCCCAGGTCCCCCTTGGAGGGGAGAAATTTTTTCATGTCCCCCCTCGTCCTCGCGATACTGAAAATGATAAAAAACCACTTCAACAATAATTATTATAAAACAATGATAACCTTTTTTAATAGTGCTTTTGTGCAAACCAGCAAAATTTTCAGGTATTATAATATAAATGAGCACTTCAGAAACAACAATTTTAAATCATTTTAATAAACGGAACAAAAGACACACAAAACCTTCTTGAGGAACTTGGCGGACACAAAAATCGATCCATGTTCGCTGCAGGGTGGCTAAAAATAGCCTGTAACTCGCTCCGTCTCAATTTAGTTTGAGAACCGTGGCATTAACCTACACTAATCATATCATGCTCTTATTAATGTTCATGTTGAGCAAATCCTATACCAACTGAAAAGAGGAAAATGAAAATACAGTGGTACCTCTACTTACAAAAGACCCAATCCAAGTAACGAAAAACCTTTAACTCAATTTTTCGTCTCTGAATATGAAAGAAAATTCAACTTCCGAAATAAAACACCCAACACATAAATATGTACAATACTGTACGTAACTACGTCATGTAAGTACTGTACGTAGCATCCCTTTGGTTATGAGGGAGCTACCAATGATGCTTTTCGTGGCCCTTTGACCCTCATTCATCACAGAGTTACTGTTGTTTGGTGAGTTTTTCCCAGTGTGCTCATTGAAACTTTATTACAGTACGTATTTGTTATTCATCATGAGCACAAAGCAAGTGATTCCCAGTGTGAATGAAAAAAAGAAGTCAGCTGTGTCATCAATAGAAGCGAAACAGGAGATGATAAAAAAAAAAATTCGCGGCACGCAGTTGAGTGATATTGCTAAGGAATATGGCCGAAACCAGTCTACCATTGGTACAACATTGAAGCAGAAGGATGCATTAAAAGCAGCGCCCCCTTCCAAAGCCATCTATGTGATATGGAAAAAGAGGTCAGAGGTCATCACTGAACGACCAGATGGAGAGACTGTTACTCATTTGGATAAAGGAGAAAGAAATTGCAGGAGATACAGTGACTGAGGAGATTGTTTCAGAAAAAAACATCCACCATATTCAGTGATCTGATGATGGAGGGTGGGGGAGAGGCTTTCTTTTACTTTTAACACATATTTCATACAAAATTGATAAACTTGTGTAATTTTTAAAGGGTTTGAGGGGTAGTATTTGGGGCCTTGGAACAAATCAGGCCTTTTACATGTAAAATGTGACTATTTACGAAAAATTCACAGTACGAAACCACTTCTACAATGAATTAATTTTGTAAGTAGAGGTACCACTGTGTCATACAAGTGATTTATTCCCTTTACTTTGGTTATTTAACAGTATAGCGACAACAAGGTGAAAGTTTGGTTGTTTTTTTCACAATTACAGTCTAGCAGAGGGGTGAAGTTCCACATCTTATCAATTTATGTTTTTTGACTGGAGTAAAGAGGAGAGAAAGATTTAAGGAAAATGATCAAACTGTTTTGAGTACAAAACTAGCTCTTCTGCAATGCAACGATATTTTGAGATCGGGTTCTTGGTGACATGGTTTATGTTCTTTGATCAACCCCTGTACTTTGACAGGCTCAGGGAATTTACTGAGATTTCCATGTTGATATACGTCTACATCAGTAGTGTCCACTTCATTGTAGTTCAGGAGCCAGACCCAGATAAACGTGATCTCAACAGGCCTAGAGCAGTAAAATAATATAAAACTATAGATATGATGTCATTGTCATATTTATAATGTATTTACTTTTTGTGGTTGCTGTTTCAGCTGGTGTTTCAAATAAATGTTTTATCAATTCAAAGAAAATTAAAGCTGCAAGCAGTATTGGTTGGTCTGCCACCACACATTACCTGTCATGGTCCGCTCCACCTGTTAGGTTTTTATTCATTTATTTTGGAATTTTTACTTGGGCTTCTATTTTAAAAATCCCACTCTGTGTGTGTGACTGTGTGTGCAGGGCTGACATGTAGACATTCACATTCACACCTATGGACAATTAACCAATTCACCTATCAGTGCATGTCTTTGGATGGTGGGCAGAAACCAGAGGACCTGGAGAAAACCCACGCAGATGCGGGGAAAACATGCAAACTGCAAACCACTGTGCCACCCTGGATGTTGGTTTTGGAGCATTTTAGTTTGAAAGGCAGATTGTGAACTTCCTGTTTAGGATAGGTTCACAGCCCAGGGAGATGAAATGTCGGACTCAACGCACGTTTTGGCATTTGTTCCATGTTTCTGTGCCATTCCTACAACTCCTGAGGGCCATTGTTGAGTTTCTAGGCCAGACATGGACAAACTATTCCACAAAGGGCTGGTGTGGCTGCAGGTTTTTGTTCCAACCAACCAAGAGTACAGTTTGACCAATGGACTCTCTGAAGACTGAGATCAGTTCATTAATTGAATCAAGTCTTTTGTGCTGCTGCTTGGTTGGAACAAAAAACCCCAGCTACACCGGCCCTTTGGGAATGCCCATAGCTGTTCTAGGGGGTACCACACAGAGCACATTTTGACATGCAAGGGGTTCAGTTTTCCATTTTATCAAATTTGACTGGATATGTGTGCCAAATTTGGTGAGATTTTGAGCATGTTTAGAGTTTCAAATAATAATAAAAAAAGTAAAATTCCAGTTTAAAGGAGTGGAGGTATAATAATAAAAAAATCTACAAATACAATAGGGACTTATCCCAGTGGGGGCCGAGTCCCTAATAAATACTTGACAGATTAAGTAATTGCAATAATAATGGATTAATTTATATATATATGTATATATTTACATTTTTGATTAGAGCAAACACATTTATTTAATAATACATGGATCCACCCAATGACTAACCATCAGTGAAATAAAAGTTTTTGTAATTATATTCTCTGAAAAATTGTCCAACCACCCCCCAAATTCTGCTCGGGATGGGATCAGCAACCCTGGTCCCCAAGAGCTACTATCCTGCATGTTTTAAATGTGTCCCTGTTTCAACACACCTGATTCAAATGACAAACCTATCATGATGCTCTGCAGAAGCCTGATAATGATTTTCAGGTGAGGAAACATCTAAAACATGCAGGATAGTGGCTGTGGAGGATCAGGGTAGGTGACCCCTGTGGTAGAGTAGGTACATTTATGAGCCCACCTGTGTATAAAACATATCACATAAAATATGTTATTTTCAGAGGTGGAAGTACTTCCTTTACTGTACTTAAGTACAGTTTGTACTTTACTTGAGTATTTATTTTTCTAGCAACTTTTTACTTTTACTCCCTACATTTTTGTATAAATATCTGTACTTTATACTCTTTACATTCTCAGAATAGGCTCATTACTTTTGTAAACTAGACAAATGTGACAGCATGAAAAGTAAGTTGTAAATGAGAAATTGTGACTGACTATATAATAATTTAGACTTTTTATCTCATAATTATCCATTTCTTATCTCATAATTATGACTTTTTTCTCATAATTTTTTTAAAATCTCATAATTTTCACTTTTTAATATTATAATTCAGATGTTTTTCTCATAATTTTGACTTTTTATCTCTAAATTTAGATTTTTTAAAAATCTCATAATTATGCTTTTTTAAAACTTTTTTTAATCTCCTGTTTATGGCTTTTTCCAAAATGTTATGTCCATATCCACAAAACTGAGTACCATGATCGAATGAAACGCCATCTACACAGTAAATTTAAATGCTTTATTTTTGGACATTTTTGAAATTATTCTGTTTTTTCTTGCTTAAATAAGTGTTATTTCATCCATAGCCAAAAAAGGAGCTGTTTTACCTTTTACTTTATTACAATTCGGAAGTTACAGTACTTCTACTTTTTTTTTTCACACTAGTAGCTCAACTTCTACTTAAGCACAGAATGTGAGTACTTTGACCATGTCTGATTATTTTGCAGGTTGAATTATTCTTTTTTGTATATATAAAAAAATACATTGTCTTTTGACAGATCTCTCACTTTTTAATGTGTGTTTGGGTTTGTGCATGAACTCGAGCCTCTGGAGGTCAAAATCAAACAGCAGCTGTGCGCCTAAGGACCTCATGGAATAAACATAAGCTTTTATGGGTCTGGAGTCAGGAATCCATCGCAATATGAAGCAAATGCATGGGCCCCACTGTGAGCCCCCCATGGTGAGGTTAAGCCCTGCCACACTGTCCAGCCAGCAGAGCACATTAGTGTCAGCCCCACTTAAACTTAATGAGCAATGCATGACTCACACACAACTGGTTAAAATAAGAGCATTTTTTCAGACCAATTTTGCCACCATTTAACCTGTGTTTACTTAATACTTTGCCACTTTTGCTTAGTTAGTGAAAACATTTTAAGTGCGATTTACATTGAAAAATGAACATAATGCCCAGATGCTGCCACGAATTGGACAAACTTCAAACTGAATTGACATCCTAAGATCTTGAAACATCATTCATACATCATCTGATATTAAAAAATTTCACTACTCATAAATTAAGGAGGTGCTCTTAAAGTGACTTTCAAACCACTCAAAGCCACAGAGCATACTTTGTTTTATTGTAGATGATTTGGTAAATGTAAGAACATATGTATGGTGACAGTTTCTGGGGGGACCGAGTACCCTGCCCCCTGAAAATGGAGAGGGGTAGCTATTGTTTTTGGGTTTTATTTTTGTTTTGGTCTGTTTGTCTGGTCGTCTGTCTGTGTGTCACCAATTTTACACAAAAAATACAGGACCAATTTTCATGAACTTTTCAGGAAAGGTGTCAAGGAGGACATTAACAGAAATTTCGACTAGTCGACTCCTGTAGCACAAGTCGACTTAAATTTGCTAGCTAACCTGAGTGATATGAACAGCATCCGCTAGCTAACCTGAGTGATATGAGCAGCATCTGCTAGCTAACCTGAGTGATATGAGCAGCATCTGCTAGCTAACCTGAGTGATATGAGCGGCATCAGCTAGCTAACCTGAGTGATATGAGCGGCATCAGCTAGCTAACCTGAGTTATATGAGCGGCATCAGCTAGCTAACCTGAGTGATATGAGCGGCATCTGCTAGCTAACCTGAGTGATATGAGCGGCATCAGCTAGCTAACCTGAGTGATATGAACGGCATCAGCTAGCTAACCTGAGTGATATGAGCGGCATCAGCTAGCTAACCTGAGTGATATGAGCAGCATCTGCTAGCTAACCTGAGTGATATGAGCGGCATCAGCTAGCTAACCTGAGTGATATGAGCGGCATCAGCTAGCTAACCTGAGTGATATGAGCAGCAGGGCAGACAACACGCATTAAGTCAACGCACTCTTTTTTTTCCAAACATGATGTGGACAGTGTGGTGTGTGTCTTGGTGGCCACTAACAAACTTTTTGCACTTCATGTAAAAAGTGAGGACGCATGACAGACATCTGGACAGTCCAGTTTTAGAGCCATGCGTCCAGACAAAATCCAGACATATGTTCACCCTACTGATGTTGTGTAGTTAATTTCACAGAAAACTCAAGGTGTTAGCCTTTGTTTTGTTGAGGTTAAAATGCTGATGCTTGTGTCTTGTCAGTGGACATTGTTACGTTGCAGTGAACTTTAATATAAATTGCTCATTGCTTGACAGACGTGTGTCCGTGTTGTTCCTCACAACTCGTCATTATGACTTGTCGACTCGACTTTAGTTGACTTGAAAAAAACTGAAGTCGTTAGTGCCCTATTATCAAGTGATTCAGAGTAGATCACCTAAAATTTGGTGAATGTAGGTCAAAGGTCAGTCACAAAAAATGTGTTTTTGCAACGATAAGAGATGGGGCAAATTAGGTAAAATGTGTGTAAGGGAGAAGGTTTTTTTTTTTGCCTGGCACCATTTGTTAATGGTGATAGAAGTCTCCAAAACAGTGGTATTAATGCTGCCTTCACTTGCTATTGCGGTGATGATCCTTTCTACTTTTTTCCTAAAATTACTAGTGTATTGTGTAGAAGTGCTTTTGTTTTTTTCTTTTTGTAGGACACTGAAAAATGGCTGACATACAACTTATGTTGACCCTACTTGGGTAAAACTGTTTTGGATGTGTTAATTCATCTAATGCTGTATTTGTGTGTGTGTGTATGTATGTGTGTGTGCTATAAATGTACAATGATCAACAATCATCAGCAAACACCAGCAAAACATTAATAAAAGTATTGCTTATCAGTTCCTATAAATCCCTCATTGGTCTCTGCCATGTTGAAAAGTTCAAGGGTCATTTTTATCTCAGCAGCTCATTGATCAAAAATGTCCATGCATGTCCAATTTTCAAATTCCAAACAATAAATTCCCATAATTCACATAGCACGCGAAAACAGGATAACTTTTTCTGTGGCCTGCTTGTGTCACAAGTTAATAGAAGAGACAAGTTTAAGAGTATTTGTCAAATTGGATGTTAAGCTAGCTAGGTATGCTTATTAGTTATATGTATGTAAATATATTCAACTGGCTAAATAATAATCTCATATTATTCTTGCTCTGTATGTTTAATGTGAATTGGTGTATTCGTGGACCAACAAAAGAAATTAATCTGTGGAAAATACTAGAATGTCATCATTAATGAGAGGGTGTCAAATTGATGTTCAAGAGAGACGGTGTGGTTCTAGTATATGACTTTGTATTGAACAAAACTATCGTCTTTACTTTTAGCTTTATATAAAGATGTAAATTCACCGTTCATTGTGCTCTTGATAGACCAGCCTTGACTTCTCCAGGAGGTATTTCTCCACATAGGCACTGGAAAAAAAACAAGTTAAAATTAAGATCATCGTTTGACTTCAAAACATAAAATAATTTAAGCAGTGAACAGGGCTTGTGTTGGCTGCTTACCCTCTGACCATGCCACTCTCCTGGTAGTTCACCTGGATGAACTTGCCGAATCGACTCGAATTGTTATTGTGGGCAGTTTTCGCATTTCCAAATGCCTGAAAAAGAAATATTTGGTAAGCCAAGATCCACAGTAAATACATGAACAGACAGTACATTTATTATACACAGGTTTCTTTCAGCTCTGAGTCCTGAATCCACATAGGTGTGGGTCACTTGTTTGTGGGTCAGATAAACAGAGGGTTTGGACTGAGGCCAAACATTGTTTTGAAATAATGTCAGTGTAGATTGCAGGCAGTAACATTCTCCTCTTACATAGTTTCAAACAGTGTCAGTCTGAGACAGATTAATAACATTGTTTTGGGATCCATTTGAGTCAAGAGTCAGACAAATTGCCAGAGTGAGGATGAAGGAGCTGTGGGCCAGCAGTCCTGTTGGAAAAAAGCTCCTCAGTGAGTAATGGGATCCATGTGGCCGTGTGGAACATGTGTAGTGGTTGTGCTTTAATAAGACGGTCCAGTATTTCCCCTCGCGGCTCTGTTTATGTTGTATGGGTGCCTGGAGGGGAAGTAGTTTTTTGCCCTATATAAACCCCGCAGTTATTTGTAGCTTGGCCACAAGTAAACAAATTCCTTAGCGAATCACTTAGAGCTGCAATGAGCCCTGTGTCTGTGGAATGGGAAACACCCCTTCCCTGACCCCACCCTGCACCACTGCCGTCTTCAGAACACGTCAGCATGCAGGGAGGAGGCTAATGGCACGCCTAATGTGCACTGGCAAATTTCTGTGAACTGTGCGAAATGCTGTGTGGCTTCTAAATAACCATGAGCAGACATTTGCTTCTGAAGCTTCCTGCAGCTAGGGTTACAATTGTTGTGAGCATGACATCATTCTCTTTATTTGGTCACTCACTCACACACACACACACACGGATGTGACATCGTAAACAACAGTATAAGAGTATATATATAAAAAAACATCGATAGCTATAAAAAAAAAAAAAAAAAAGGCTGAAAAGATCTACAAACAATAGGTGCTTTCCCACAGAGTAGTTCTCAGAACTTAGTTCTAGGAACTAAATAGTTCTTAGAACTATAAAGTTCCTATAGGGAAACTTCGGGGTTGCATTCCGACAGCACAGTAGGAACCATGCGAGGATGCTAACAACCACCACAGTGATGTATTCTTTAAGCACTAAATTCTACAATCACACAAGGAAGTACAAGACAGCGCTACTATAAACTAGAATATAGAATGAGGAGGCCCCAGCATTTACAGTATGTTCTGTATCTGAATGATAATTATGGTCAAATACAGCATCTAATGTCAAGAATGGAATTTACAGACAGAGTTAGGAGATGAAGACTCCAGCACCAGGTGATACGTATGTATCGTATGTTAATTTCATAACATTAACCAACATCGTTACTAACCTAAAAACAAAACCGCGTCATCGGTTTGTTTATTCATTACTTTCTCAAACACACAGCCCACACTACAGTTTTAAAAACAGCAGTACTGCAAGATGAGGAAATCGCCATGGTCTGGGCTGTACCAATCACCAAACACCTACGTCATATAGTTCCTAGAGAACTAAAAAAAACCATGCCTGTCAGGAGGAACTAAAAAGGTTCCAGGAACTAAAAAGGTTATAGGAACAATAAATGGTTCCTATTTGGGAAAGTCTTCAACATGTTTGTATCTGACATGTTAAGATGGACCTAACATATAACTAATATATAACTGAAAAAATACAACTATTTGTAATGTGTGTGTGTGAACGATTAAGTTTGAAGGAGTAAGTGATGTTTGCCATGAAGCAAAGTGAGCATAGAGACATTTTCTGCATTTTTGTCCTCTTCTCTTCTAAGCAACGCTCCATGGTGTTTGTGTTGATTCTGGTGTCATGTGCATCACAAACAGAAACATACAGTGGAACCAATGTTTAGTGGTGGTGAAAATAAGCAAATAAAGCGTCAATCCAGGAACATTGTAAGCCTTTTTTTTTTTTTTAAGTGATTCAAATTAATCAGTTATTTCAGCTCTAAAGGTGATGCTTACATCATACTGTATCTTATTTACATTACAAAAATATAACTACATTAAGTTACTGTGTAGTAATTGCAGCTTTTCATGTGTTACAAGAATAAAAATGTCTGATCTTGACTAAATCAGGTATGCAGATTCCAAATTAGAATTAGTATGATGTCATACCTTAAAAAATACACCAAGTCTTTTCATTATGTCCTCCCAATATGAAGATATTGCATACTAAATTGGCAAAATAATGAATAGATATCAGTGCTGGAATTGCTATTGTTTCACAAATACTTTTGTTGTGTGGTTGTGATACTTTTCCACTGTAGAAACCAACAGTACTTCTTGTATCATGGTTGACAGGCAAAAACTGAATTCCTGGCTGACAATTCTTGATCTTTGAGGGAAAAACATGATCACCAGTGAGTTCTCAGATATGGGCTGCAATGAAAATTACAGCATTTATCACTTTTGACTGAACCTAATGTTTTCTTTCAGATGTTCAAGGCATCTGAAATGTGATCACTTAGAATTTAGAGAGCTGAAATGCTAATGTGATATACCCTGAATGAATGTTTATTGACATATGCATAACTCTAAATCCCAATGGAATGGAAACATTTGTGAACCTGCTCAAGTCCGCTTTATGTTATTAGTAATAATTTTGCAAATCTCAGATTAAACGGTATGCACTTATATAGTTCTTTTCCACCTTCATGGTGCTCAACGTGCTTTACATTAGCCTCACACTCACACACCAGTAGGTTTCTATTGTTCTGTCAGTCCTACTGGGAGCCTACAGCAAATGAGGGTTCAGTGTCTTGCCCAAGGATACTTCAACATATGAATAGCCAGAGCCAGTCTTCTTAACATGGAAGAACTCCACCATTTGGCTATAAACAATTAGTCTGTTAGTAGTGGATACTACTTTTTTGTGTCTCAACAAAGTCTACAGAGTCACTACAGTAGTTATATTCATAAGCCTCGCAACATTAATGACCCATGACGCAACACATGTTTCTATTGTGGCTAGAACAGTTTGGATGGTACCGTTATCCATTTACTGATCCCCAGGTGATACTGGCACATTCCGAGGCAAATTCAATAAACCTGGACATTTTTGGCAGATTTTAGAGAAGTCAATGTCCTGAAAACTGTCATTAAATCTAAATGTGGATATTACAGGAGTGGCTGATCTGCCCCTGAAGGAGCTGGGATCATAGCAGTGAACTCACCCTTCATTTGTGATTCACCAGGCTGTACAAATCAAAATGGGCAGACTGGGTGGAAAAACATTCTGCCGTTCTGAACAAAGAAAGAGCAAGTAAGGTCAGACTGAGGAAGAAGTGACAGTGATATTATTTTACTGTGGGAAAAACTTTAGAATGTGATGTCCGACGTGTTTCACGTTCCCACAGGACCCGATTTCTACATCTGCTTTTGGACTGGCTAACCTGGCTGCTTCAGGAACTGCAGGTCAGACGAGGACAGACGGCCATCACTCAGCAACCCCAAGCACTGAGAGCTTCCTGAATGGACGGCCAATAAAAACCAAACAGCAGAGTATTCAGAACAACAACCTGCTGGCAGCTGGGGGCTCAGACACGGGAGCTTTTTGTGTTTTTCTGCTAACTGGCCTGATATTCAACATTTTGTGTTGAGTGGGCAGCAAGCAGGAATGTGAAATGACTAAAATACGACTTCATTTATGTCCAGGCACTGCATACACATCCATATGGTTTGTGTAAAGAAGATGCATAGTTTAAGGAAAAGACATTTTTACAGCCACCAGTTTGTATTCTTTCTAAACAATGTGAGATATTAGCAGAAATATAAAACAAATCTCACAACAGAAGAGGAGAAATGTCAAAGCTGACTTTTCATTGTGCAAGAACAGTTTCCTTATCACAATATTAAATTATTTTCTTTGGAGATAAAAGGGTTGAAATGAATCACAGATAGAGAGAGATCTGTAACTTTATGTCAAAATTAATTTCCAAAACTCATTCTGAGCTATAACTGTAACATCTGTCACATAAGCCTCTATTGATAGAGGCTGATAAATAATAAGAGGGTATACTAATGATATGTGACTGATTAGCCAATATCATCTACAAAAATGTTGACAATGTAAATGAATAATGCTTGTTTGCCTCATCACAAAATAATGCATAATTGAATCCTACATGAAACCAGGCTTGATCATAGATCTGAAATATACTGCAAGAACGGCCTTTCTTACTAGAGTCACAAAGATTAGAGACACTCGAGCTAAAACTGTTTGTACAGACATGATTCACAGCACTTCAGTGGCTCCAGTAGGTCAACAACATTATTCTTGGCTGGAGAGGCTGGAGTGAGCCAAGGGCAAACCAATGATAGTGAGATGGTGCCAGTGTGTTCTGGG
Organism: Siphamia tubifer; assembly: GCA_020466265.1. Taxonomy (NCBI): domain Eukaryota; kingdom Metazoa; phylum Chordata; class Actinopteri; order Kurtiformes; family Apogonidae; genus Siphamia; species Siphamia tubifer. The sequence continues at coordinate 33,208,504 of CM035785.1, forward strand.
TGTAATGTGTCCGTCTGTGCAGCCTTGGTCAAAGTCATCCGCATGGACAGGATACCACAAGGCTGATGTTATATTTCAGGTAGTCTGAGCCCTCATCTGCAGGTCAGCAACTGGGGCAAAATCAGGTCACTGTGACAAAACCCTGTAACTGGTTTTCTGTTGTGGCTTCAAACATTAATTTTCATTTACAGACTCCTACATTTATATTAGATAGCAATCTGAAACCAAAGTTCATAGGGGTAATGGTCTGCAATAACTAGGGTTTTAGTACTGTTAATCATAGGTCAAATTACAGGTGGTACTAGGTGGTACTGGGGGTACTATGTCCCCCATTGAAGATCCAGTACCTCCAAAAGAGACAGAAATATGGACGTCTGTTGTTCTTCTGAACAGCAGCAGATATGGGTCGTCATATCATCGAATCAATATTGGAACGTGGCTAAAACAAAACGTGAACAAATGTAAAATAGTTTTTAATAATGCTACCATATGTGCAGTATATTGAAATATTTATTTTATTTTTAATATTAATTTTCAATGAGTGTAGATTTTTCCTATATTAAATTAAAATGACAAATATTGGTAGGGACTATTTTGCAATCCCCAAACTATATAGAAACCTATGCCCATGGGTGTAATGATAAGTCTGTCAACCCTGGCCAATACCAGATTAATTAATACCAACATAACCTTTAAGTCTATGACAGTCTAACAGTAAATCACTGGATTTGTCAAATATGTGATGACAAATGTGATGAATCTCTCCCAGTAAAACTCCAACATGAAAAAGAAACTATAATATCCCCATTTATTCTCTTGTAAAAAAAAAATAATAATTACAACTTTTAAGCACCCTCACCATCAAGTCTTCTGACAAATTCTATTAATTCCTCCCCTTTAAGTTAAGCAATTAGGTCTTGGTTGGCCTTTGTATGCTCTGAATCATGCATAGCAGAGCTGAGACACGTGGCTTTTAATCATATGAGGATATTTTCATTAGAGGCTTCTTCAAAGAAGACAAGAGACACAGGAAGGCCAACTGTTGTCCAGTCTGAAAAGAGTGTGTGGTGTTTTCAACTGGATGTATGTCTCCAGTTACTGCAGACAAAAGAATGCTTGATTTAACCCACAAAGGGATGATCTTTTAACAAGTCATCAATTGCTGTGGGTTATAACTAGATTATCATGCTGGGTTGTGTACAGCAGTCAAGTGACAGCATTGTATCAAACAAACAAAAACCTGCTTTGTCTGCATTTCAGAATGTCTTAAGTCAAATGAACCATGGGATAAAAACAGCATTTTTCTGACTGGCTCAGTGCAAATTGACTTAAGACAATTTGTTCTGTGTGAAGAAGTGGCCTCTTAAGAACCAGTTTTAACTTCTGTACATTTGCATCCTTTTCCAGACTGGTATGCTGAAATTATAAAATTATGAATTACCATAATAAAATATGGACCACAATAAAATTAGATTTTGTAGGTAGTGTTCTCCACTGCCTAATTTCTAACCCCGTTCCTTGTAATCTCACACCTAACATCACACTACCCACAGTGGACTGTGGTCTCTGTGGTTGCTTAATCACAGGACAATCTACAGCCATGGTTCCTGAGCGATAACAGGGCAGGAGCAGGGTGGGCTGTGGGACGGAGTGGTGAAAGTGCTTGAAAATTTGCCAAGGATAAACTTTACAATATGTGCAAATTTAGATCCTTATATAGAATATTGAATATTGTTTACCCATATTTCTGTGCACAACATCTATTGTGGTCTTTCTTGGGGCCTCTACCCCATGTTTAATTTGTAATCCAACCATAATTAATGTTTGCATTGATGAGGTTAGCATTAGCGTTCACTCAGGCCAGATAAATCATAGCATAAAAGACTGAGACAGTACTTGACAAAGCAATGGGGGACATCACAGTGCCTGAGTGTCAAAATAAGTCTATATAACCCATGATGTTATCAAACATGCAACCCTCCACCCAAACCAAAAAAGGAGAACTTCAAGTATACCATATTTTTTTGTTACTTTGACACTTTAAACACTTCAACATATGGACCCAAACACTGATATGAACATTGGCTCCATGTCTCTAAGTAAAACCTCCCACCCCAAATCAGAATTTGACTATGCTTTTCACTTTGATTGATCCACTGATTATTAGATTGCGATTATTAACACGAGCCACAGATTTCTGAAAATGCCTGACTGACTTACAATGTATATATATATATATATATATATATATATATATATATATATATATATATATTGTTCATGGTAGAGTACACTTCAAAATTGTTCACTGTGAGGGAAAAGGTTTGGTTTGATTAATCATGGAAATGCTTACAGATTTGTGATACTTGGACTACAGTATGATTCATGCTTTACAGATTTGATGAAAAATTGGTGATGAACGTTTCCCGCAAAAAGACCCACAACAACTAGTCAAGGCAGGCAGCCATCCTCAAGGAGTCAAGGTCTGCTCAAGATTTGCACCTGTTAAATGAAAGTTTTTCCTCCCCACTGTCACCAGTTACAAGTAACTCTGTTGGGTTTCTGTAAATTAGTCTGGTTTTAAGCCACTCTATATGTAAAGTGTAATGAGATAACTGCTGTTATGATTTGGCACCATATAAAAATGTTTGATTTGATTTAGGAAAACATCTGATGGTTCAGTGACGTTACAAACATAGACATGCAACACTGGCAACAGGTATGTGTCATTTGAGGGGCCAGAATCGTTAAGATTTGTTTGTGTGATTTTTTTAACAGCTATTACAACATTATTACAGATACAGATTAGAGAAGTTAAGCAACATTAAAACTGAGAGTTCTCACAGTATGAATACATAATTGAGTTAAAGACACTATCTGTACTGTATATTGTACCTTTTACAACATTTCATTAAATTTAATTAACTGAGATAAAGGAAAGAGGGAAAGACACGCCCACAAATACTCAGAGTTACTTTTGTGGCACCTCCCAATGGATTTTTTTTTCTTTTCTGAAGTGATTCATCATCATTTATTATTATAATAATACATAACTGTCTCCATCTGGTGTCTTCTATCAAACTCCATGGGTTTTACTGGTGAATTTTATGCTGTACAAGATGACTGGTCCCTATGGAGCCTCTCAATGTCCAAATGGATAACATCTGATGGCCATAAAAACATGACAAACTGCATTTTACACAATTATTTTTACATGTATCAGTCAGCAGGTATAAAAAAAAGTTAGAGCAATATATGATTTTGGTTCCCACCGGCTGTTTAGGTTTTTAAGGGTTAAACAGAAGAAGCCTCTAGTAAACATTTAAATCATCATATACAGTATACATACTGTATATGATGATTTTGTTTTTGTTTTTTGTTTATGTTTTTTTCACAAAACATGCATATATGCTTGTTTTGTGAAAAAAGTTAAGGTTAATTACAAAAACCAGTGGCATTTTGATCAGTGCAATGGCTGCTGAAGGTATTCATCTCAATTAGAAAGCTGTCTCCAGTTTTACGGAGAAGGAAGAGAACATTAGTCACAGGGATAGAGATGAAAGCCTGCTGTAATAGAAAAATAACAATGGATCTCAAGGATCTCCTGGCTTATCAGAGACATCTCCCATATAACATAAACCTCTGTGAATGAGAGAACATTAGTGCACAAAGAAAGACACATTCCTGACTCAGAACAGCCCTTCAGCATCACTGGTTTGTCTCACAATCCTTTAAAAACACTGAAATTAACTAACATTTCCCATACAACAGATATGTATGGATCCTGGAATACTTTCTCTTCGCTCTGAGCCATGGGTGGAACTTATTATTCTGTGTTAAAAAAAAGTGAGAAAACATTAGCCAGGAAATTGTAGGAACAGTATGAATGAAAAACTCTATACTGTTGAGCTATAGATGCAACCATTTTAGTGATAATGATGTGAAAGACAGCCGAAACCATTTCCAAATGTTTCACAATGAAAAACTGTCTTCAGTGTTAATGCCACTGTTTTGTACATTTGAATGGAATTTCAGACCAACATTCCCACATTTGCGTAACAAAAGCATAAGATTTTGGGGTTGGAGAAAATCTATACTATCAAATATGATAAAAACTTACTTAAATGATGTGCCACAGTAAAACAGGAATGGATTTGAATCATAAAAGATATATATACTAACCCTGTGAAGGAAGAAAAGCTCCCATTTTGATACAGCGATTCCTCATCCTACACTTATAGAGAATGGATTTTCTCCAGAGTAATATTAGTGTCAGATCTACTTCCAAACACTGCCTGGATGTTATAATACATTCACTGCACAGGTTCTATCCAGCAGAAAATGTATCAATTGTGAAATGTCCATAAACTAGGGATGTTTATGGACATACCCCCCATCGCATGGGCTTCCCTAGGGTTCAGCTTAGGGACCTGACGTGTGAAGGGGCCCTCTGATTGGTCAGACAATTTTCTAGAAATGTAAATATAGTTCAACAGAAAATTAGAAAACTCACTATTGCTCTGTAAAGCAAGAAACAAAACAAAAAAAAGAAAACAAACACCTGATTTAGTAGATATGGATTGCCATGATTATTCAAGTGAATTTTGCAGTGATCAAAAGAACCACAACTGATTTAATGAGCTATTTGCAGTTTCACTGTACTAGCCATGTGTATTAAACCTACATGACTTAAAATAATAATAGATTAGATTTACATTGCTCTTTTCTATGAATTCATACTCAAAGTTCATTCAGCAAATCCATTATTCATTCACGCTCTGGTGGTTGTAAACTACACCTGTAATGACAGTTGCCCTGGGGCAGACTGATGGAAGCGTGGCTGCCAATTTGTGCCTAGCCCTGCCAAACATTCATACGTATCCATACACCAGTAGGCTGCACTGGAGACATGTAGGGTTAAGTGTTTTGGCCAAGGACCCAACAGCACATGACTAGGACAGAGCAGGAAGGAGTCGACCTTGCCAACCCTTTGGTTATTGGACGACCTGCTCTACTTCCTAAGCCACAGCCATGTAATCTTTGAGACAAGCATCTGCTACTGTCAAGAACAACCAGGTACTTGGGTACGTAGCAGACACGGGTACAGACTCGAGTATGCTGTGTGAAAGTATCCTCCTGCAAGATGGTAGAAGATCAAAGATGGTGTCACCCTGCTGCTAGAGTAAATACTAACAGTACTGTTGTTCCTATCCCTCAGAAAAAATTAAACTTTTTTTTTTTGGTTTGTTTTTTCCACCTCACTGTTAAAAAGTTTCAAAGTTGGGTACAAATATGTAGAAGACTGCAGTGCAGTACCATACAGAACCCATTGCTAGTACATACATAATCATATCCCTATCATACATACAGAACTGACTCAAAGGAAAATGTTTAATTCCAGTTTTTCATTAAGGCCACGAGGGTGCATCGTATGGAGTGTGAAAATCCAGAATAAAGTGTGCTCCCTATCACCCCCTCGTCTATGCTAGTTGACCAGTTCCAGACCCTGGAATTTCAGGCTGCATATATCATGGCCCATACTATTAAAATGCCAACAGGGGATGTTTCCTATTTGCTGCTCATATGTTCAGGGATTGTCAGCCGGAGCTCTCCGTTTGTTTTACCCACAAAACAAAGGCCGCAGGAGCAGTTTAACATATATACAACTGAGGACATGCAGCATGTAATTCTTCCCTTTACTTTAAAAGCCTTTCCTGTACGCACATGGAAGAACGTGTTGCCTTTTATCATGGCATTGCAATTGACACAGTTATGACAGGGAAAGTTACCAGAGGGGAGGTTTCATAACCAGTTGTGAGGTGGTGTGTATATGTCCGCTTTGACCAATGAATGGTGCAGATTATTTTGTCACTTGTATGCTAATTTTGGATGATTAGAAAATGACTGTCCAATGTCTGGGTGAGTTGATAGAATGTGGCAGCGTTTTTTACTATGTGTTTGATATCGTTAGAGAAGGGGGGGATGTATTAACTGGGGTTATGCATGGCTCTACAGTTATATGCACCCGCTTTGCCTATAGCACAGGTGTCAAACATGTGGGCCGGGGGCCAAAACTGGCCCGCCAAAGGGTCCAGTCTGGCCCCTCGGATCGATTGGTGAAATGCAAAAATCACACAGAAAATATTAATGTTCAAATTATTTTAGTGGATCAGTCCAGTAAAATACTATCATAATAAGCTATAAATAATATAAAAAGTTTTTTTTTTCTTGTTGTAGTGTAAAATGTTTACATTTAGAACAAAAAAATTAAAAACCTGAACAAATATGAACAACCTGAAATGTCTTAAGAGAAATCAATACTCTGCTTGTCATTTAATGTGTGTATCTGTAAATCTACTGTGATTCGTATTTATTCATTTTAAGTTCGAGTACAGATCAAAACATTTTGGAATTTTTCTTTTTTTTTTTTAAACTCAAAAACAGAGCAAACTTTGGAGTTGACATCATTTCTAAGTTTTTATTCTATTATTTATATTATTTGACTGGTCCGGCCCACTTTAGATCATATTGGGCTGAATGTGGCCCCTGAACTAAAATGAGTTTGACACCCCTGGCCTATAGGGTACCGTGTGCTGATTCACTCACGCTTTCATGAGGCATGTATTCAATATGTCAGCATCATATCCTTTATTGATGAAGCGCTCAGACACAACTTCAGCCTGATTCTCAAATTAATCGTTGGGACTACAGATTCTGCCAACGTGTAAAAATTAACTATAAGGCAAAGATCTCTTCATGGATGGTGGCTACTGTACATTAGAATGCTATTTTTTATCTGTTGCTTTGAGATAGACAGAAGTCTCCAACTTCAAACTGGTTCTGTTAACTTGCACATCGAAGAAGGGAATGACATCAGTGTTAAACGCTGAAGAAACTTTCATTGAATCAAGCCTGATATTAAGGTACCCATGGCATGCATGTAACATCTCAACAGACCCGCTAAAAACGAAAAAAAATGGTTACATGAATGTAACATGCCCCTCCTCTTTTTGATTGAGTAAAACACCCTTTGCAAGAAATGTTGACGATTTGTCTTGAAATTAGGAGTCTACTCATTTTATTCTGTAGTGACTCAGCAGTGATCTGTACAGTCATTCCTTGATTGCAATCTAGACCAATGTGTAGTCAGCTTCCTCTTATAGTACTGCATCTCGTCTTTCTACTGATATTACTTTCACATTCATTTACACACAACTAGCCACACACACTCACACTCACACACACACACACACACACACAAATACTGCTGATATTGACAAGGAAAATCTTCAGAACAGCAGTAACTCTACATCTTTAACACCAAAAGACCCACTGTCAAACCAAAACCATCTACTGATCTAAACTGTTTAATATCCATGTGTCCACTGCTCCTATCAATACATGTCAATATTAGTGTAAAAGCCAGATTGTCATCCTTTCATGGTCATCAGATATGATCCAATGGGCTCTTTGCACAGCTCCACTACTTCCTGAAGTTAACGTGACTCCTTTGTTTCCTGTCTTACATAATTGGGCAAACTGATTAATCCAGGTGAATTTGACCATTGACTCACCCGGATTAATCAGTTTGTCCAATAATGTAAGACAGGAAACACAGGACTCACATTAACTTCAGCAAGTAGTAGAGTTGTGCAAAGAGCCTATTGGATGTCCAGAGACTCCATAATGAATGTAGAAAAGTCATCTTCAACTTGGATACATCAGTAAAGCTCAGTTTGACAAATGATAGTGGATGGAGACACTGTGTTCATATTTAGTTAATCACTTTTCTCTGTTTTGATACAATAACCTTCAAATTTACTTTGAGCTATAATGAACCATGATCAGTGGATTAAATATAGGAAAATACATGATTTACACAGAAAAACAGAATACGAATCACTATATTATAACAACTAGTGATAAGTCACTTAGAGGTTAAAGGGAGAAAAAAAAAGTAATTTGGGACACACTACAAAATAGAACTTGGTCTTCATGGGTTAAAAGATAAAGACGTAATGTTTCTCAATGATCCGGTGCTTGGTGAGGACAGACAAGAGAAAAACCAGAACAAAAACATAATAAAAAGGCCGACTGCACCAAAAACTAAACAGGAAGAGAGTGAGACAGCGGGCAGACAAACGCCTCTGAGAACTATCCAAAACAAAAACAGCACATTCATTCGACTCCATTTTAAAATTATTCTGTTGTCGAGGGTGAAATTATTTATTGTTTACACCAATTATCCATCTAGGATCACATGCATATTGGAATTCTGAAAAAAATTTTGCTTTTCACATTTATATGAAACATGTAAACGTCTGTTTCTGGTAAAACCTCACGGAACTGAATCGAAATACTCTAAGAAGTGAGTCATGCCTGTTACTCAAGGACACGTGTCATTGGGTTTTATCTCACAGATGATAAACAGATCACAAAACATAGCAGCAATTTGTAGTGAGTCATTTACCTCACTTTAGAAGTAAAGCATCAAGTAATATACTGTCACAGTGATACACACGTCCGGAATTTGGACACAAAACATGAAACCATCAAGATTGTTCTCAGATAAAGTAATGTACACATCCTATACAATAACTGGTTTTAACCGCTTCAACTGTAAATGACAAACTGTTATGATCTGCACTGTGACAGATTGACTGCACACTAGCATGTTCAGCTGGAAGGCAGAGTATGAAGCCTATGATAAATTGCTGGTTTTCTTCTGCAGACAATAACTCTCCACCATCATAGACACAAGCACATGCCAAAACAACAGCATGAGTGTATTCTCAAAATGACCGATGGACATGCAGACATGGCATGTGTAGAGGTAAGTCAAGCAAGGCTAAAATTAAAGACGACTTACAAACATGGCTGTCTGGATATTGACATTTGAGAGATATGTTTTTAGAATATGTTTTACCATATTGCTTGAAAACCTCTTTATGATCCCACTGAAATAGAATGTTTGAAAAAAAAAAAAAAAAGATTGTTTTAGTCCAGTTTAGAGGGTGTCACCAGAGGAAAACTCTGATGATCTTTACAATGATTGTTTTGCTGACACGTCCACTAAATATCAGTCCAACCCTCCCATGTCAAAATGAGTCTCATGTCAAAATGTGCAGAATATACAGGGAAAAGTAACAACTATATTGTAGTAACAGTATTTTGAAGTAAAATGGGTAGTGCAATGTTCTATTACTATTTGTACATAGCAAGTTGATTAGCATTGTTGTTTTAATGTTCTTTTTATTATTTCATTGCAACCTTGGAAGATGTTGGGAGTATATGCTACCAAGTTTCTTTTAAAAGTTGAGAAAATACAACACAATTTGAGAAACAAATTTAGTGTTCAGTCATGCTTGAAAGTTTGTGAGACATTTAGAATTTTTCCTCATTCTACATAAACATTTATGACCCAAATTGATGAGGAAACTATCAACATCAGCTGAATTTAGTCCCAACAGTAGCCAGTGGATAATGTTAACAGTTTTTCCATGGGTATCAGCTCCAGTTCCCTCACCTTTACTTGATTATGCCCCATTGTCTTTCAACTGCAGGTATAGTGTTGTGTACAGTTGGACTCATATGTTTACATACCATGGCAGAATTTGTGATTTTTTTTTTTCAGCCAATATTTCAGAGAATATGAATGATAACACAAGGTTGATTTATCAAGATAGGGTGAATCCATCTGTGATCTGCATGATTTTATGTCAGTCAGCCACTTAATCAAATATAGAGTACACTTTATATATAGAGCTGTTTGAAACCACTCTCTCTGGGTGCTACACGTCACTTTAGTTCACTTGTGGTTAATCACTACCTAAATGAAGTGAAAACATATTGTAAAATAACTTTTTGGGGGGTTTGTTTTCATTTTCAGATTTATAATTCCTTTACAGAAAGTAAAAAGTTCAGCGATCGAGAGTGAATCACTTTGATTTCAACGTACAGGTCAATAGATACTTGGCTTCTACTGGAGAAAACATGGAAATTACTGTGGTGAATAAATGAAGAGCCAATTTATGACTCCAACAAGACACATAATTCAACTAAGCAACAATTGTATAGGTCACACTTAACAGATAAACCTTAAATACACAAAGACTCTTAAAGAAATGCATGATAATGTGACAGGCTTCTTTCAACTGTAGCACTATGACATTCTGAAGAACCAAAAGTATGTTCATGTTGACCATCACATTTCACACACAAACTAAAAACAGACTCATGGCAGTTTGGACACTTCTGACACATCTTCCTTGGACTGGTTTGCATTGACTTTAAAGTTCAGCTTAAAGATGTTGCTTTGAAACCACTTCAGAAAAAAACAAACAAAAAAAACGCACCCTTCCCACATCACAATGCAGGGAATGTGTCCAAAAATGTCTGCTACTATTTTCTGAAACTATCAATCTGACACTCTCATACAAATGTCACTGCTTTTGGGTGGTGACACAGGAACTGGTCAGCTTTTGTTCCCCTTTTCATAGATATTTCACTTGTTTTTCATATTTACAATGGACTGTAAAGCTCCATATTGAGAGACTTAAAAACACACTCTTGTCCCCATGTTTAAACATGATTTCCAGAGTGGTAACAGCTTTTAGTTGTTATTTGAATAGAATTGTTTGCATTTTTGCATGAATGTCCTTCCAACTCCTGACAAAACACGGGCGGCTGTGGCTCAGTTCAGTAGAGCGGGCCGTCCAATGACTGAAGGGTCGGCGATTCGTGTCCCGCCTCTGGCTGTTCACATGTCGAGGTGTCCTTAAGCAAAGACACTGAACCCTGACTTAGTCTCCCAGTAGGACTGACAGAACCTTAGGAACCTACTGGTGTGAGTGTGTGTGAATGGGTGAATGTGAGGCTAATGTAAAACACTTTGAGCACCATGAAGGTGGAAAAGAACTATATAAGTGCAGAACACTTACATTTATCAGTGTCTTTATTCACTAGTAAGGCTGCAAGTAAATCACCATGCATCAATTGAATTGAAATGAGAAAAAAAAGGGAAAAGAGTCATGTATGGGCATGAGTATGTGTATATATATATATATATTTTTTTTTTGTTTTTGTTTTTTTTTGTTTTTGTTTTTTGTTTTTCTCTACCCGCTTGATATCATGAATTGTGTATCTTAAGATGCATAGTAGGCGGGCATTAATACGCTTTGCTTCTGCCTCAGCCTTTCGCTGCTTTGAAGTGAATATATGACTGAAATAAACTCAAGAATTTTTTTATAAAAACTAGTGGTGTTTTTTAACATGTAACATGGATTTCTTCAGTATCTTCATATTAATCTGAATAAACTATTCCCTAAACGGTGGTTTCTTTGTAACCACATGTTTTGGATTCATTAAAAATATATCAGGATCAGATAAGACTATTTATCTCACTGCTGTAACACGGCCCAAGTAAAGTGAACCTACCGAATATTAGAAACCACAAAGGGACAAAAACTAAGAGTTGAGGTCATTGTTGCAAATAAAGTAGGCTTAATTAAAGACCGAATAAGTGTCTACTGCAGTAATGACCTACATGAAAGAGTTAAAACTATGCAGTAAGGTGCAAAAGCAATGTTTTACCACATGCTTCTTTTTCAAGACTTCATCTAAATGATCAGTAAATCTATTGTATGACTTTAACTAACTTACCTAATTCACTTGCAAAGCTACCATGCCCATTCTAATCTGACCATCATTGTAATATTCTTTAATTATATATTCATTGGAAGTCCCCATAGTAAATTGCTTTTAAGTGTTTTCAGCAACAAATGTAATGTTCTATTTTACATGAGGCTGCACATTCTCACTCCTATCCCATCATATGATGCATCGCATGCTCCAAAAGCATTCCAAGAGACAAAACCAAAAACACAAAAATATAGAGCATGTAATGGGACACCAATACTTGTCTCCATAAATATACTTAAATTGCTCAAGGAAAAGTACCTTCCACGAGCAAATAATGCCTTCGTGTGCGATTGGGGAGATGAACACAACACACCCATATTTCCAAATGCAAAACTGGGAAGGATCAAGTGCTTTTGTTGTAAATGAAAAATGGCTGACAATTTATTGTGACATGATACTTGGGTAAAACAGTTTTGGATGCATCAGTTCCTCTGTTATAGCTATTTTCTGTATGTTTGTTTTTAATTGTGTGTGCTATATACATGTAGAAAACCATCAGCTAACAGCAGCAGAAAGTCAATAAGTCATAATCTCTGCCATGTTGAAAAAATTAAAGGTTATTTTATCTTGGCAGCTTTTGTATCAAAATTACTCCTCATCTCCAGTGGAAAATATTGAAACGAGGCGGGATTCATGTGCAGTTTTCAAGTTTTTAACTAGTATTACCCCACCTCCCATAGCATGTGAAGTCAGGATAATAATAATAATAATAATAATAATAATAATAATAATAATAATAATCTTTATTTGTATAGCACCTTTCATACAAACACTGTAGCCCAAAGTGCTTCACATTGATTAAAAATTACAGGGTGAAAAAATACATTACACAAAATAAACTGATTCTAAAATTGCTTCACATTGATTAACAAAATAAGCTGGATAAGGACTTTGCTGCTTAACAACTGAAACCATGCAGACTAAAAAAAAAAAACTGGCGCTGCTAGGGAACCACAGGTACTGAGAACCCATGGCCAGTACTCCAACCATACAGCAGTGTAAAGCCAAATAAGTTAGCAGAACTCCAAAAATTTAAGGCAATCGATTGCCTCAATTATTTCAAGTTGATGAAACTTAAAAAAATCTAAGTTTCCAGAACTTAAAATGTCGATGGTTATTAAAGTATACTTAAATTAAAACATTGTTTATTAACTTAGTATTCTAAGGTTCTGTCAGTCCTACTGGGAGACTAAGTCAGGGTTCAGTGTCTTTGTCCATGGACACTTGGACATGTGGACAGACAGAGCTGGGACGCGAACCTCTGACCCTTCAGTCATTGGACGACCCGCTCTACCAAGTGAACCACAGCGGCCCCTGAATAACATAACTATGTTTTGTGATTGTAATTGCTTTGGTGTGATAGATATTGGTGGTTATTTGCAGTGCTCTGAAATTGTGTTTCATCATCTACTACATCAGTTAAGTTTATTTTTTTCAATCGTACTTATTTGAAATAATGGAAATAACAGTACAATATCATTCTTAGCATTTAATGACTTAATTCCACTCAGTTGTACCTCATATGTTTTTAAGTTATGTTCACTTATATCCACAATAGTTCCCCTTAATAAAAAAAAAAAAAATAGTTGGAAGTACTTAAAAAGAAGAACATGTTACAGCAACTGAATACATTTGAGTTAGTAGTACTATTACTGAAACTTCGAGTACTCACAACTGAATATATTTAATTATTCTGAACATTCAGGTTTACAGTGTGGGATGGCAACACCTCAGAGCCCAGAGAAACTCTGGAAAGAACCAATAGAACCAAATCTGCCCCCAATTTAAATAAAAAAAAAAAATCAAGCTAATATCTACCTTCACTTAAGTGAATAGCAATTTCAACAATAATCTAAAGGCAAAAGGGTGCTTCAGGTACTTAATTTTAAATATTTAATTGGATATTTCCTAAACTTATGAAATTACAAAGGCCTTTTCCGTTTGAATAATGGTGAGGAACGTACTCTTTCAGTGCATGAAAATTAAAGGACTCTGCATGGAGTGACTATTTGTGGCCGTGGCCTCTTCCTTTTCCAGTGAAGCGCAGCTGCGTTACAGGATTTATTTCAAACATTGTCAAGATGCCTTTGACACAATGTCATTTCTCACACTGGCACACAGTATCTGCTCTGTTCTTCAGTCATTCACCTCATTATTCCTGCTCCGTCTGCCATGCGACGATTTCAATGAGAAAACGTTCCTAAGCTGAACTTCTGACCCACGGTTACATAAGAGTGCTCACTTTCTTAAGTGTGAGAAAGGGCTTCACAGAACTTAATTTCCTCAAACTTTAAGGGGCACAAAGCATGGCAGAACAAAACAAGGCCAAGGGATCAGATGAGAGTTTTTAGTTTCAGCACCGACTTTAGCAAGAGACTTAAAGGAAAACAACAGTGGTAATGAGATAAAATAAATGAGAGGCACCGAGAGGGACGAAAGACGAGAAGGGAGAGGAAGAAGAGGAAGTGGAAAAAAAAAAGAGGGACAAAAATGTTATAGAGTTCCATAACTGAAGATTAAAAGTAGATTTTCAGATCACTGTTAGTGGAGCAGAGTTATTTCCACTCATGCACACCTTCATGGCAACAGCAACATCAAGATACACAAGCACAAATTAACACTCAATATAAGTCATGTTATTTGCTTAGACAGTAAGATGAAGGAGTAGTTAGGCAGTGTTTTTATCATGTGATTTTGTGGTTTTATTTGACAGTCCTAATATGGTATAAAAAAAGAAAACAGTAAAATTTCCCTCTTCCTCAAAATCATGGAAACATCATGTTCTGTAAGATTACATAAAGCCCATAGAGTTTAATAACTCACAATGGATGGAAATATTCAGTTATTTATATGGTAACCTTCTGCTCTTATCTGATTGTTTATGAACATCTACATGATCAGTAAATTAAATATACAAAATACATGATTTTTGACTGAAAATACAAAACACAAAGGATGATATTGCAATAAAGGGTGCAGAGGTGGTCAAAGTACTCCCATTCTGTACTGAAGTAGAAGTACAGCTACTGGTGTGAAAAAATAGTAGAAGTACTGACTCAACTCCTTTACTGAAGTAAAAGTTTAAAAAAAAGGTACAACTGTACAATTGTAATAAAGTATAAAGTACAATTTTTATTTTTTTTTTGGCGATGGTTGAAATATTCATTTAACCAGGAACATTTTGAAAAAAACATCCCAAAAAACAGTTAAAAAAAGAAATAAATCCTTTAAAAGTGATTTACTGTGTAGATCATGTGTTTTATTGGGTCATGGTACTGAGTTTAGTGGGAATGGACAGGGCATTTAGGAAAAATTAAAAAGTCAAAAATAAAGCATAATTATAATATTAAAAATATCTAAATTATGAGATAAGAAATTGCTAATTATGAGTACAGATATTTGTCCAAAAATGTTGGAAGTAAAAGTAAAAAGTTGCCAGAAAAATACCTTAAAATATCTACTTAAGTACAGTAAAGGAAGTACTTTTACTGAGTTACTTCCACGTCTGATAGGGTGGCAAAAAAAGAGAGAAAAAAAAACTTGTCAATTGCTTTAAAACTAAACTAAACTCATGGCTACAAACTGAAATCAAAACCCAAAGTGAAAGACAGAGTCCATGTAGAATGTATTTACAGTCGGTCACAGCTAATCCAAGCTTTATGATCAGACTCTGGGTTTGAATGAAGCACTTAAGGAGCTTGACGGATACAAATCCTGTCATTCCTTCCATTCACTCCCACGCTATGAGTCACTTCAACAAAAAGACAAACAAAACCTGATTGTAGAGACGAATATGAGACTGACCACTGCAGCCACAACAATGACCACATTAGTCTGAGGAGCTGAAACACAGACGGACACTGACACTATTAAACCTCATATATTAACATACAACTGTAACAAAAACTAACAATATAACAATTGTACAGGCATGAGGTCAAACACATTTAACACATACATTTAAGTGTGTTTGTGATGGAAGGCAACACATTTGAAATACTTTATTTTTTATTTAATGTTAAACAGAAAGCCTTTCTTATTGAAATGAGAAACATATTTTCAATTAACTTCATTTAAAGGGAAAATGTTAAAAATGACAGTTTCATTTATCTTCTACTATACTTTCAGTTACATTAACTGATTACTGGATCATCTACATTTTTGTCATCTGAACAGTGTTTTGCATTCTTCCACAGAAGCACAGATGCAAATGAGTAGATCGAGTAGAGATAGTAAAATATGACTGATTATTTTAATTTCAAAGAAATTGTGCAATATTGTGGCATGTACCCTTATCTCCTTGGAGCTACTTCACTTGAAGTTTTTCCCTTGGGTTGTGGAAATGTACAATACTGTAATGGCTTTTTAGTTTTGCCCTGCATTGTTTAGGAGAGATTATTGTAAACTGTGTGTCTCTGTCTGTGTGTGTGTGTCTCTGTCTGTCTGTGTCTCTGTCTGTCTGTCTCTGTGTGTGTGCGTGTGTGTGTGTCCGCAGTGACATATCATGCTATAACCCAATGAATACTTGAGATATCATCATGAAATTACATGATCATATACATATAGCTAATGTACATCAGATGCAATGATCCGTTTTAGTAAAGGTCAAAGGTCACAGTTAACTAAAAGGTCAAAATCACATTATCGGTTATAACTCAAGAACGGAGGGTCAGAACTTTCAGATTGGTACTGAACGGTGTGGAATGGAAATTTGTACAATTGGGTTGTCATGGAAACACGTTTGATTTTCGATTAATATTCAAATAGTTTCCAGCAAATGTGGAATAGTGTTTTGGACTAAAAGTCACATCCCTAGTAATAACAAGCCATTGGGACGCATTCATTTGAAGGCCTGGTTCTGCAGGTCCATTATGTTCCTTCTGCTCTGAGTCAAACTCTGGGGATCCAACATGTAAGGCTGGACGGACAAGTCTTCTAGCGTGGACATCTTTAATAAACTTGACAAAAATGCAACCAATAGATGATGGTGTCGCTGCTGTCAAACTACAAAAATGGCCCTTGGGGTAGAGTGGAACACTGTGTGACCTGGAGGGGGCGGGGTGTGAAATGCCTCATTCATATTTAAAGAGATGACACTAAAACAAGTTGCTCTAAAGACAGGAATAAAAAGGCTTGTGGAGCTACAATAATGAGGAGTTCAGACCATTGCAGTTCTACTTTATACAGACCATAAGTCAATTATTTACATGTGAAAAGGAAGGATGATATGTCCCCTTTAAGACTTTTTTTTTTTTTAATTTTAGTTTCAGAAGTCAAGACTGTTTGACATAATGTGGTGCATTTTCTGTCCAAAATGGGAGCAACACATTCATTTGTTCAGGTTTGTTGTGCTTATGTCTAATACTGCAGGGAACTAAAGCCAGTTATTTTCTGCTATTATGAATCACCACACTGGCAAATATGGACAAATGTTCAAGATGCATTTATTTTCACCAGCCTAGAAACATGTTTACACAGTGGCTATGTCAGTGTGATATCTGTGCTGCACTGTAATCAGATGTGTGCAGCGAATCTGCTGCTGGATTAGTTTTTAATCATAGAACATATGGGATGTGGAAATAACTAGTGATGTATAAAGTACTGGATGTAGTAGAGAAGTGGAGTAGAAGTTGCAGTACCATATTAAAAAACTGACTTGGGTAGAAGTTGGAAGTCTTCTTCAAACACTTTACTTAAGTAGAAATACTGAACTATTCGCCATTTTGTGTACTTAAGTATTACAAGCAGAAGTATTTAATAAAATACTATTCAAGTACTTAAAGTAGAAGTAAAATACTTCTACTTAAGTAAAGAATGGGAGTACTTTGACCAACTCTGCAAATAACAGTGGTGAAATGAGGCATCCTACCCTTCATATACTAGAAAAAAGGAGAGGCAGGAAGAAAATGGCTTTAAGATGAAGGCAATATTCCAGGAAAGGTACTGAAACATAACATTTTGTTACTCTGTTTTAATATTTGCAATCAAAGTGGCAACATAACCAACTAAAAAAAACCCTCACAGTCCAGACTGAATGTCCAGTAAACCAAAAATATTCTGAAACCTTTATTAGCTGTCAAAAACTTTCATGTATGGTGCATGGCTCAGCAATGAAAGATTCAATCAAGTGGCCAAGATCAGTGACGCTTGTGTCAACAGACATGCACATCCCTCCCCATGCAAACCAGCACTTCAACTTGAACATCTGCCAACACGCTGCAGCACTGCAGCCATGGGTGTGTCCTCTGAGTCACTTATGCCAGTCCCCATTTGCAACACTGAGGAACCTAAGCTCCATCAGGGGAACCGTACTGGAGGGCCTGGTACTGTATAATACAATTATTTATGGGTAGCTGTGGCTCAGTAGGTAGAGCCAGAGAGTTGGCACTTCTGTGGTGGTCATGTGCCGTTATATCTTTGTCCATTTCCAGTTAATGAATAGGTTTGTGTTTTTGTTTAATAAGACATGACCAAAGAACCAATACATTTCACGCTTTTCACCATTTTTGACATTTTTAAATAAAACAATTAACACCACTTCAATGAAAATAGCATGAAAGCTCACACCAGTGCATAATCAAGAACCAAAAAAACACCCAAAGGCCCAAACGAAAAAAGACAGAAAGAAGAGAAAAAGAAGCCAGGACAAAACCGATTTAAGTTGATATTGGTATCAGCAGTAGAGCAGGCCTTAAATTAAAAAAAAAAAAAAAAAAAACCTAAAGAAAAAACACCACCACCATGGATGTTAGACATTAAAAGAGGATGTCATTAACTTATAACATGTTTTACAAGCCTCTTCACTGTGATGATGTCATAACTTCCACAGTACAATCCCTTTATATGCCACAGCCATGCCCACTATATCTAAAAGTTTTATTTTAAATGACGGGTGGGGAGAGCACCAAGACTTAACAGGGATGAATTGCATCAGAGGAGATCTGGTGGCGTTTCACTCACCATTGCCACTCAGCTTTGATGGTGACACAGGGGTTGAGTGAACTGAGTCAATTTGACTCCCTGTACAGAATGTGTTTGACAACTGCTAAGTAAATGTGCTCTGCCATTAGGAAAACAGGCCTATCTTTTAGAGCAAACACTAATCCCCCTCACTCCAGAAGCCTAAGTCAATATGCAGTTTCTCAGTGCCAGGGAGTTGCGTTGATAACCTGCTGCAGCTTCACATGTAATAATTCTTGCTCAGGCTTTCAGAAAGCTGGCAGCTTTTTTTAATATTCCATGTAGCTTAACCCTTAGCTTCAATGTGTGGTCCTGTTCAGCTCTGGTTTAGAGCAGCTCTAAACGTAAAGCAATGTTTCTTAAAAGGAGTCATCCATGGTTGTTTCATTAATATTACAGTGTTCTCCATTGTTATTGAATGCATTGTGTGTTGGATGGATTTAAAGAAACAAACAAAAAAAACATCTGGATTGTTTCGTTTCCAGCTGTTTTTGGAGGGTAGAAAAATGACTTGAGGTCGAACAAGAGTTTACCAGTACTTCCACATACATGTCCATGACGTGGTAATGAGGCTTCTCTGATTGGCTCAGAATGCATAAAGGAACCCCCACCCCCTCTGGCTCTGTGTGTGTTTACTATCATCATCCAGCTAGGTTTCGTGC
The DNA here is from genome assembly GCA_020466265.1 of Siphamia tubifer. Classification (NCBI taxonomy): domain Eukaryota; kingdom Metazoa; phylum Chordata; class Actinopteri; order Kurtiformes; family Apogonidae; genus Siphamia; species Siphamia tubifer. Next base: position 33,227,826 of record CM035785.1, read on the forward strand.
TGTCAATTATGTTGAAAACGTGCAGGGAAAAAGCACATGAACCACTTTGATCCACCATTTTTTTTTAATTTTGTGCAGCAGCGACTGTGGAGCAGTCTTCTCTTGTCGATGCTAATGGTAATGCTACTATCAAATAGTAGACAATGAATGACAGCTTACTAACAACTTAAAGGGATAGTTCACCATTTTTCACATGAATATGTATGAGTTTACCATCTTTATTCTGGTGCACACCTGCCCGTAGCAGCCGCAAACACTGCTGAACAACTGATGAAAGTAGTTTGCTAAGGTGCACAGCTGTTTGCAGTGACAACACGTGTTGATCGCTATTGAGAAAAAGTAGCAACAAGCAATTATGAGGTGTAAGTTTTTGTTCTGTGACGGTTTTGCTATGCAAATAAATCACTCATTCAAACACATATTGTTCTGAGAAGACACACGTTTTATTTAGTTGACCCCAGGAAACCTGCCGGGACTACTTTCGCTTTGACCAAAACCAGACCAGAACTCAACTCACAGGACACTGTCAGGGGTAAGTCACTGTGGGTGCACCAGAGTAAACATGGTGATTCCATACAAATTCATGTGAAAAATAGTGAACTACCCCTTTAAGATGGAACTAAAATACAGCTTTGTTGATCCTGGTGTCATGCGCTTCACAATAAGCATCTATGTGAAATACAACAGTGGATCCAATGTTAAGCAGCAGCAAATTGATTCAGGAAAATGTCATTTTTATTCCTTGGGGGGCGGGGAGTTAATTGATAGTGATGTTTACAAACATAAAACATTGGCCAAATTTATAGATAGACTTCATTGGTCCGTATGCTTCCGCTCCTGGGCTCTACTCACGCAAGCAAAATAAATTGGAAGTGCTAACGGCAAGGAACGCAAAAACAGTCCAGACATCAGCAGAAAGAGAGGAAATACAGAGGCAACTGAAAGAAGCTTCCCAAATCTGGCCACCATACAGTGAAAAGGAATGTAATGGTGAGGGGGAGTGAGGGGTGGAGGCCCCGTGTCCTGGAAAACATGGAGTCATGTCCAAAATCATTGCATTCACACACAAAGGAGGCCACGAAGAACACAATATATCATCAACTGAAGCTCAGGGTACCTGTCCTAGTCTTATTCAATATAAATAATCAGGGATTCCCTTTGTTTCTGAAGGGTTTTGTTGATGTGTTTGGGGTTTAAAGGCAATGGATTTTGGGGGTCTTCCCTTCAAAAAATAGATGTTATTGGAAAATCTGGACAGTTGTATATACATATAATACTTTACCCAAATATAGTGAGTAAAAAACATAAAATTACTACTTTTAGATTCTTATTATGTGATCTATACACAAGAAATTGGAATAGATACAGTCCTGAGCAGGTCTTCAATCAACATAAGGTTTGTGTCAACTGGACTGACTGGTCAGGCAGGTGGGCACCGTTGTTTAAACACAGACAAACAAAATTCCAGGACCTACAAAAATCCCACACTTTCCCAGGTTTGGAATTAGATTTTAGAATTCGACAACTTTTGTAGGTCTTTCATGACTGGACCAGATTTGTAGTGATATGGGTTAGACTAGAGAATAATATTGTTAATCCATCTTAGTAAGTAGCAAATAAAATCTCAACATGACAGCCCATGTCATACATTCATGTAGCTTTGGTTGTGAAAACTCCACGAACAATAAAAATGTCTGTAGGCAATATTTTGGGCGTCAGTGGACAAGAATTCTACAATAACCTTTCAGCATATTGTAATTCAAGCAACCTGACAGGAAACTAGTCTTCTGCACCTCATGTTGGCTCAGGTTTCAAACTTAAAGAAATCTGGCCTACAGATACACCTGGCCTTAGTACTTTTGTAGCTAGAATGACTAACTTTTCTATTCTACCCTAGCAACTTTCTTTAAAAGCACCTAGCAACACATCTAGCTACTTTTAAAAATTGGTTTGGAAATGTGTTACACATTAGTGAGCTAAAGGGTACAACACAATATAGAAGTGCACTGAACGAATACATGTAGCCTATATGAAGAACGCAAACACTTAGAAAGCATAATTAATGTATGGGGTTTCCCCTATACATTCCCCAGTGGCACTACAGCTGAAGTCTCAGCCCTGCAAAAAAAAAGAAAAAGAAAAACTTTATTGTGAGGCTATGTTTATATGGGGATGAAAACAGAAGACGCAGAAGTGGCATGTCATCTTCAGTTTTTCATCTGCGTTTAGACGAGCGTATTCAGGAAGAAATCGTTCTTTATACAAAGACACAAACAGTTGGCGAAATATGATTGGTTATGCATGCCAAGCTGGCCATGTGGTACTGTGATAGAACGCCAAAATTTATTTTTCTGTTTTTGACAGGTGTAAAATTACCTACGTCAAAAAGAGAAAATGACATTTTGGAGGTCTATCACAGTACCACATAGCCAGCTTGGCATACACAACCAATCTGTTTGGCTATAGTATGCGTATATATTCTGTACAATAGCTGCTATGACTCCAGAACATTTACTAGAGCTGCTAATGCTAATGCAGCTGGAAGATCTGTGGGATCAAGTTTGTCCCACGTGATTGTTGCTTTACCTGCTCGGCGTATGAATGTGACGTGAATATATGTGACATAAAGACGCACGCAACGTGTACATGTGCATTTCTTGCCGTTTTGATGGAGATGCGACCCATCGCATCTTCAATACGCCCCACTCTGGAAGGACTCTTCAGATTTGCAGGCACATTGTAAACGACAGGCACTTCTGATTAAATATGCTGTGGTATTTGGCCGCAATCGTCTTCATGTAAACAGCCCCTGAGGCTTGGTCGCTGGGGGTGGGGTTTAAACTGGACAACAGAGAGTATAAAAAGAGGCACAGAAGCTGGGTTGGATGTTAACTTTCACTTTCACTTAAGTCCTCCAGTGTGTCCCTTTGGGGTCACATTAACCATAGAGGACCATAGAGGAGGGGGTTGCAATTGGTACATTAAAAAAAAAAAAAAAAAAAAAAGTTCAGTTGTAGTTATTAACATATTTTAGAATTCTTTATATTCACTTCTTGTCTCTAAGACAGTGTGATTCCTCTGTCCTACATCTTTCATTAAAATTACATGAACATTACCAATTATGTAAATTAGGTGATACATCATTTAGCAACTGGTAGTGACTTTTAAGGCATACATGAGATACTTTCACTAACTACTGAGGAGTTGGAAACATCAGGCCTTCGTTAAATCTGTGATTACTGAGATTAGGTAAAAGTGTTTAAGCTAAATATGTTACACTGTTTTCCACAGCTGTTCATGGTGGTCTGCTTAGAAATGTTTTCACTAATAGTTATTACAGATCACTCATTACCAATCATCTTCTGTGTTCCCACTTCCTCACATTAATAGCATGCGAACAGCACACAGGTTGAAAGTTAATCACTACGGCACACACAGAGAATAGAATAGAATAGAATAGAATAGAATAGAATAGAATAGAATAGAATAGAATATTGTCTTCATATAAATGTACACTGAAATTAAAAAGAAAACTCTGTGGTGTGTGGAACAGGTTAAAATGAGAGGGAGTCATTGTAAGTTGGAATTGCAGAACACGTAGAGCTGAAGTTTTGCAGTTAATTGCAAAAAAAGGGATGCTTACTTATGTTTGTAATATTTTCACTGTATATAAATGATCATTGTGTTTGTGTAAGAGGTCTTTTGAGGTCTAACTCAAAGCCAAAAACAGTAAGTTAACCACAAGAGTAGGCATGAAAGACGAAACAATCAGGTTGTGTAGCATTCCTTGTCTTGTTTGATTACACAGATCTGTTATCACCCCTTATGATCGTACTGCATTTACGCAAGTTTCAAAATTAATTTCCTTTAGGCTGGCGGTTGTCATTTGTGTATAAATATTAGCTTCAAGTCTGAGCAGTTGGCTTGAAGAAGGACGTCTATTTTGGCCGGGCTCGATGTCAACATTCTTTGCTACCACAAATGTTCTATCAATAGATCAGAGATGTGTACCCAACACTATAAGTGTTGTTTAAGTTTTAGTTTATGTACTTGATAATGGACATCAGTCATTTATCTGCCCATCTAACAATTCCATAAAGTATAACAAACTACATCACCTGCATGGACGGAACAGGTAAGTATTTATCATTAACGCCCCCTTGATCCCTTATGATCGAGCAGATCTGACCATTTGACCAAATATGGACACTTTTAGCTCCAAATAGCCAACATGGTAAAAGTCAAATCTCAAACTACTATCTTCAAAATAACAGACACTGATGAGTGGTATTCTGTAGTTATAACAGTTATTCTGTCCATTAGTTATATACTATAACTAGTCCGATTATATATATATATATATATATATATATATATATATATTTTTACAGTTATTACAGCAATAAAATATATTTTGTTTCCATTAACAAGAACATGTGGTGCACAAATATTAGAATGTATAACAAAGTTTGTTGAACAACTTTTCAACAAATATTATAATACTTTTTTTTTTTTTACCTTAAACAAGTGTCTTCTATGTATTATAATTAAACAAAAAATAATAAACACCAAAATATTCAAGAGCTGCAAATAAAATCTTTTTTCTTTAATAGTGCATGACATCACAAATGAACTCATGACTATAACTATTTTTGCAGGACAGTGATTGAAGCATTGACTACACAAGAGTACAATGGACTGTCATGTTGACTGACATCACATGAAACTAATAATAGTTTTACAGTAAATTTATACCAACTCTCAGAATGAATGATATGAGCTCAAATTCAAGTTTACATTTTATATAATGATCAAATAACCATGTACAAATGCAAACAAGTGCAGAAGCCAAATTTATAGGAAAAATTCAAGATATAGCAATGTCTGTAATAGCATGAGGAACAGTGAAGCAAACTATGTTATGACACTTGGTACACGTGCGCCCACTGTTGCATATAAGCTCTAGTTAACCTCTAACTTTAGCTGACTGAAGAATCTCTGTGGGTGTGTATGTATGCATGTGTGACCTCCCTCTCATTAGTCAACACCCAGGTCACATTAGCAAAGCTCCATCCACACAGTCAGCCATGTTGTAGAAAAGTAGGAACAGGTGGTCTTATCTGTAACACGCCCATATGTGGGCCACATGTCAAGAATTAGGCTGCCAGACTGGAAGGCTAATGCTGACTGTGAGCAGAGCTGATATGAGTGCAGAGAAGACAATGCCACCAGGTGGGGGGGGGTGACTTAGCACAATCACTACACTAAAGCTAAGCCATGTGGTCAAGACAGAAAAGAGGTCAATCCAATTAGTCTGAACTCAGAGACACAAACATTGGGACAGTCAAATCCTGTGCCGATCCTCCAATGTCTCTTCTGGTCCTCTTTTAGACATTACACACAGATGTTTTAAAATGGAAACATCAGATACTCAAGGGTTTAAGCCTGAGGTCACTGTTTACTGAGGAGAAGTGGTATGTCTGGAAGACGGTGGTTGAGAGAGGTTTTATGGCAGACAGGAAGTATAACTACACCACTTAGAAATGTTTCTGGAGCCAGTCTACAGGTTCATCCTACAGTCGGGGATTCTTAGCATAACAAAGTGGTTTTTGTCGCGAGACAATAAACAAACAATGGGACGCAATACTGTTTTAGTTTATCACTGTTACCATGGCAGCAAGAGAAGTGTCACATCCCAGCTTGAAAATGAAACCACCCTGGAGTAGAGCAGAAATCAATTAATCAACTCAAATTGATTTGAGAATCAATTTCAAACAAAAACCTGATTGTGAAGAACATGGTGCGAGGATCAACACCAATAGTCTAAGCAGGATTTTGTAAAATGTCCCAAAGGCATTTTATGTTCATTTTTGGCATGCAGTGCTTTTAAGGGTTTTGAAGAGTGTATGCAAATGTTCTGTATACTGGGCTCAAAAATGTCCCATAATTCCTCAAAGTGGAGAAATCCAATATGGCTGCCACAGCCAGGTCAAAATCAAATGAATTAGTTATCCTGTTGACCGTAGAAGGGAAAAACATGAATGTAATGTGATTTTACATGTTTTCACATATGGATGACTCATTGCCAAACTCGGATTTAAGATCTAAGCAAAAGAAAATGCCTAAAATTCATGTACATGGTCAAAATCAGTAGAAAGCTAATTAGAGAACTACTACTTCATTTGATTTTGACCTAGCGGCGGCCATATTTGATTTTACCATTTTGAGGCATTATGGGACATTTTTGAGCCCAGCATAGAGGAGATTTTAATTCAGCACCCTTCAAAACCCCTAAAACCGTTGTATGCCAAAAATTAACATGAAATGCCTTCAGGGTTAATCTTTTTGGAAAACTGAGTCCAACTACAAGTTTTACGTTCGTTGCATCTTAAGTTGTTAGTATGTTGGATCTGTATGTTTTGAAGACAGAGTTCATATATTGTTTGTGGATGTCATTTTACTTTGTTTTTAAATGTATATATGGAGGGAGAGAGAGAGAGAGATTTTCTATATACTTTTATAGTGCTGTTTTGGTTATTATATATATATATTATATATATATATATTATATTTATAGATATTTTTAGACATCCTTTTTGTGGTTGTTTCAGCTGGTTCTGGAATAAAGGACAAATTGTCATTTTCAGACTTGCCTGTTTAACATTTTTACAATTCATTTCGCCTTTAAAAATATAGATGAATCAAATTAAAGAACAGAATTGAAAGACTAATTGATCACAAAATAAAAATAAAAAACTGCAACTCATTCATTTGACCAGTTGGCAACCTGACAAACTCTGAATTGCAGTATTTGTAGTGTTTTTGTCCAAGATGTCATTTCAGTGCAGTGGCTATGTTTTTGTAGTCAAATAATCAGCCAAAATAAATAAAATAAGGAAGTGTACAACATTTTTAACCTGTCAGTCAACATGATAACAGACAGGTTGCCACTGAAAGCCAGTATTCATGTCTGAGCCATAAAACATGATGCCTTGCTATTCAAATAAATACATAAATCAAGTGACCATAGTTTGGCAACAACAAACGCAGGATAAAATAGCAGTAACTGTACAGCACAGCATGTGTCACGGTGGGATGATTTTTCCATGAGCGACTTGCTCCGGGGTGACATCCCTCACGCATCCTACTCCCTTTCCAGATGTGCTCACTTTTCACACTAGCTTCTATTGCACATCTGGACGTACAGCATGGATCACAAGATGACCGCAAACCACACAGAAATGGAGGACCTCGCAGGAGAAAGGTCACCTACGAGGATTTATGTAATGCAAGTGAGAAGCAGAGGGTGTGCTTTCAGCATTTATGTAACAGTCTTTATTGATACTCAACATTATGAGCATGGAAAATCTGCTGGAGAAATGAACTGTGTGTGCAGGGGGAGGGAGGGGGCAGGTTTGACATTTTAACTATTGGTGTCCTGAACTCAGAGTTAGGACAAACAAACTACATAGTAATTCTGTACAACTTGTGTCACTCATTTTGACAATTAATTTGAAAATTAGGATAATTTAGCTGTGTTTTCCCTAGCGTTTTTAGCCCTTAAAGACCATTAAATATTTTTTAACACCGTTTTAAAAGACGTTTTGGTCCTTTTCAAGTGATTCATCATCATTTATTAGAATATTATTCTCAGTATTTAGTGTTCTTCAGTTGGAATCATGTGTTTTCCTATTTTTAATTCACTGATTATGTAGATGTTCATAAATGTCTAAATTAGACATGTCCAAAGTCCGGCCCGGGGGCCAAATGCGGCCCGTGGTCAATTTTCATCCGGCCCGCTGCCTCCGTCGTAAAATCAATAACGCCTGGCCCGCGTGTAGAATTACTGCAGTGTGATGCAGATGCACCAGCAGCTTACTCTCGCCAACTTTTACCGACCGCTGAATAAGGACAGGTTTCCAGAGATTCGAGTATTTGGTAAGAAAATGCTAAGCTTGTTTAGGTCGACGTATTTGTGTGAGAAGACATTCTCGGTTATGAACTTAAATAAGAGCCATGTGAGGACACGGCTATCGGACTCTCACTTACAAGACATCTTGCGCATCAATACTACTGCCTTTGAGCCAGACCTGGCCTTTGTCCTGCACTCCAGATCTCAGTTTCACCCATCACACTAATGCGGACAAGTCATCATTTTTCATTGACTTAAGTCTGAATCGGGCCGCTAGTGCGCACATCACCACCGCTCGTCCTGTCCCCAGGTTGCCAAGCGAGAGAGAGAGGTGAGAGAGAGGTGTGCCAATCAACATACTGTCATATTTTAAATGAGCCCTGCACTTGTTGATATGACAATTTCTCTGTTATTGTGTTTAAAAATTCTGTAAATATTAAACTGCCATGGTGAGATATTTTTTTTTATGTTTCAAATGTAATTTGCACCCAAGAGTACAATTACTTCTCTTCAACTGTTACAAAAAGTTAATTAAAGTGTTAAAAAAAAAGGGAAGTTAAGTGAATATTTAATTTCAATTTTCAATGTCAATTGAATTTTGATATGCATGTTTCAAATGAACCAAAACATATGCTTAAGATAGCTGAAATTAAAATAAAAAAGCAAACGTGAAACACAGAACGGCTCGCTGAAATGTATTTAATTTAATTGCTGTTATGTGTAAAGAACGTCCGCCAAGGTTGGCCCCCCTACATTTTTAACACACCAAATCTGGCCCTCTTTACAAAAAGTTTGGACACCCCTGGTCTAAATTCAATGGTTATTAGATCAAATTGGCAAAAAGTGATTTGAAAAAGTGATTTTTAAAAAAACATATATACATCATTAACGAAACATACACGTGTTGAAAAAAGCTTTCCTTCTCCTGATGGTGGCTGTTTAGGTCTTTATGGGTTAAAGGTCATGTGGTTTTCAGTGTTTTCCATGAAGTTAATTGAAGTTCTGTGCACACACTCTGACTGCAAATTTCTGGGCAGATCGAAATATTTAAAATATCAGCTCAGTGAATACTTCCAGTATTTTCTGTTTGCATGTTTGTTTCCATGTATCCCCCTTTTTGTGTCATGAAACCAAATACATCTTCATTATGTAAAACAGGATCATCACTGCATTGCATTAGTGATCATTCAAAGACAATCATGACAAACACTTATCACATCACCATCAGTGAAATGACATTAATTGCAGATACCAAGATTGGTTGATTACTGCAGCTATCATAGATACATTGGTGCATCCATAATATCTATCATATCTATGTACAAAAACATAACACGACAGGTGCTGCAGCTCAGCCTTATGACAGTCAGAAAAACCCTAATATATTGTAATAGGTTGGTTTCATATGACGTCACATTGCTATATAGTCAGCGTCTGATTTTCAGATGGAGGGCAGGAAGTGAAGCTGAGTGAGTTTTTACGTTGGGAAAATGTCTATGTTTTGTGTAGTTTATGACTGTGCCACTTGTTCTGAGAGAAGGAAAAGCGATCAAAGATTGTCATTCAAAAAGGTGAGAAATAGAAAATTAGTCGCTACTGCTAGCAGCTAGCAGTAGCGACTAATGTCAACGAACATGCAATACATCTTGACGTTGCATCTTTACAAATAAAACACTCACCCTGGTGAAGACCAAACGATAATTATCACCGAGTCTTTTGGTACAGAGGTTGTGGGCCCACCCACTGACACAAAAGTTCTATGCCTCCAAAATGTTCTAGTCTTTCATCAGCTGCTGATGTAGTAGGATGTCTGCAGGACCACGTAGTTAGAAACCAAAGATTTTCCAACAATCTCTGCTGTGGATATTACTGTCAAAAACTCATTCATTTTCATAAGATACGGGTCACGTCAAATACATTTTTAACTAACTGTATGTATCTGTGTTTGGACACTGGATCTAAATCTGTACAATTAACAATCTCTACAATGGTTTCCTCCATAGCAGCCTTCTACATGGTTACTTTCTGCCCTCCAGCTGAAGTCGCGATGTCATCATAGTTGCGTGACGGAAACCTACTTATTATCCTCTTCGTGTCTGGAAATGAAGCAGTTTCTATAGAACAGAATTAAATGAATTTATGGAAAATGCTGTTGCTGTTTCTGCTGCTCCTACAAGGTGGACATGACAAAAGGTGCCTAAAACAGTCCTGAACATCAGCTCCTTCACTGATAGAACAAAGTCAAAAGAGCAGGTATATTAGGACAGAGCTATATCCATCCACCTCGACAATTTCCAGGCGGTGCCAGAGAAGGATAGTGTCTTTCTGTGTGCTTGTCATATAAAAGAAAAATGACATATAAAACACTGATTTTTTTCCCCCTTCTCTGGAATTCCTTTCCTGAATTAGCAGCATAACAGAGTACAAACAAGTGAAATTTTCCACATTAAATCTGAACAAAAAATGTAAGCTTTCACTGAAAGTATTTTTGACGCACTTCAAATTAATTTAGTTTAGAAATCCCGGAGCAGGGAGGGAGCAACTTTGGACACATCTGACACTGTGACTTTTATGTGTGAAAGAATGAAGCCTTTTGAGTTGCTCTCGTATCTTTGTGACAGGCTAGTGCAGGTGTAGGGGGTGACGGGGGGGCGCAGGGGGGAGGCAGCTGGACTAATATGACTGCATCTTAGGAGGCACCTGCACACCCTGGCATGGCCCTGACTAAAGAGTCTGAAGGCGACACAAACGGGCACTTTGTCGAGCTGTTGCCGACATCTGTTGCTGGCGACAGACATGACTCTTTACTTTGCAGCAGACACAGATGCAGCAAAAAAGGCAGAGAACACATCTACTAGTAATGTCCATCTGCTAACAGCTAACAGTAAATATATTTATCCTGAACCATTTGTGATGTGGTGTGATTAAAACTATTAGTTGATTATGTTATAAGTTATTAATGTTAAAAACACTGGGAGCCGCTCATCATCTTTTAAAATCTCAGTGAATGTGTCCCAAACCTTACTTTTTTTTGTTTGGATGTTTCCAGAGCTTCCACTCTCCCAACTTGACTTTCTCTCTTGCTCCCTCCATACATTAGGATATTGACGACGTTGTACGACACCTTCACGGAAATTCAGCTAATAAAGCGTATTTACCATGTCATTTTAATGTTTATCTTAAATCACAAACGACCCAACTGACCGCAACCCAAATATTATTAAAAATATTTTCCAATGACCCGTAACTGCAGGTGACCGTGGTTAACCGCAGGCACCCGCTCACTCACAAATTAACAATACTCTGTCAATTTGTGTTTTTTTGTTAGTTTCTAAAGAAAAAAAAAGTAATAAGGTACAAGAAAGATGACAATTTTTCAAAAATGTACAACTTCTTCCACTTGACCTGCTTTGAAAGCCACCTAAACTCTAAAATCACTCAGGCAGATGTGCCTCTACCAGGTCTCTGCATAACCTTTGACCTCCAGCTGTTGCAGCCTCAGTGGAGTTATATCAATGGTACCTTATGTTTGGTAGTGTTTTTCTATAGGGATGAGTTGACAAAGCAAGAACAGTATGTACTGCCATCTCCCAGACAGCAATGATTACAAGTCCTCATGTATAGAGTTTCAGAGAAAGATAAGAGCTTGGCACCCAAGGGTGACGAGATTAACAAACAATCAACAGTAACAGCTGGACCCACTGGCATCACGTCATCATGTCTAAGCTCAGAAAAAGAAAATTAGTTTTAAGCATTGGTGTTATTGTGTAGTCATATTAAGAGTAAAATGAGCCATTTTATGTTGGGATTTTTATGGATGATGGCAGCAACAAAACTTTGCAGCCAGAGAAAATGACAAAAGTTGAGGAAATTGACATTTTATTTATTTTTTTAGTGGCACTATGTAAAGTTTTTATGTCAAGTAAGGTAACATTTTAAAGTACAAGTACCTGTGGTGAAAACTCCTGGTTAACATCTGGTTAAGTCCATCTGTAAATACATGCATTTGTCCTTTCAGTAATACTTCTATGTCTCCACAGGTTTTATTGTCTATATATTATCGTTGGCGAGCACCATTAAAAGCACATCGCATCTACTCCAACATCAGACAAGATCTACTTAGTTCTTAATTAAATGGAAATACATTTTCTTGCATTTGTGTTGCAAATTTGGAGTTAAGTTTGAGTTTATCATTTATCCTACTAACATTATCCAGCATAGGACTTTTATTATGATATTTTATGTTAAGTTAGTTATTAGTTGTCTTTTGGATAGTTACTATAATGATATACCTACCTGAAAAAATACAATGTAATATGGTGGAAAAATAGCAATTACAAAGATAAATTGTGCAGACATGATGCAAGATGCTGGATCAAGGTAGGAAATAAAAATTAACCACTGAATGCAGAAAAAACTTTTGCGGGTTAATGTATTGACAAAAATTAACAATTAACATAGTTTCACCCAATTACTTATATTTACACTAATAGAAGTGACTAACAATTTCACAAATAACTGCAGTAAAGGCATGCAGCACATGCCAACTGTAGAGAAGACTTAAGTTCCCACATTCTTTACCCAAGCAGAAGCACAGATGCTTGTTCAAAAAATACTTTACTAAAAGATGAAATCATATTAAATAATAATAAAATAATAAAAACTCCACTCATGTAAAACTCATTACCAAGCAATGAAAAATGTACTTAGAATAAAGTATAAATTCAGATTCAGATTCAGATTCAGATTCAGGTTTATTTGTCAAATGAGCATATATAAATATTTGTGTTGAAAGTTATTGTAATACAAAAATACAACAGAACAAAAACTGAAACATTCTTCTGAGGTACTTTTTTGAGGGTTTGTGTATTTTTACTTCAAACCTCTGTCATACATCATTGTGTCAAGTGTTTGACAATAGTTTTTGGACTGCAGTCAGTATTAGAAAACATTTTTTTAAAAATCTAGATTTCAGGCTTAATTCATTTAATTTTCTTCTTTTTTGTGTTTTCTAAGTTTGTGGGATAATCATTGCACCTTTCATACTGGAGGGTACTTAAGCAATTTCCTGAGTCTGACTAATAAATGAAGTATCCAGGGAAAGACATGATCACCTCTTCGCACTGTTGATCTGCAAACTTTAATTATTTTATGATGAAATACAAAGTAGATAAACCAGAGGCAGTACATGACATGAGAATAGAATGATTGTGGAGTGATATTATTAACTTGATGTCAGCCCCGGATGCGACAGATTTTTCCTCTCAATGTGAAACTACATTAAGTCCACTGAACATCTGAGGTTTAACAAGAGCTCAGTGATGTCAGGGATAATTGTCAGTCTCTTGGGACGTGGATTGCAGCACTAGTGTCAGTTACTACAGCCCATCCTTTACTATCTGGAGCAGTGCTAAGCAAAAAACTCCAAACATATGGCTAGTAATAATGATTACTTAATCATGAAAAAGTAGTAGCTCTGACTCCAACTTATTTAATTCACTATAGTAAATCATCTAGGAATGTACGAGTGGCCAGTGTTGCACTCCTGACCTCAGTTTCAACTTGATAAAAACAAACAACTCTGTAATGTCACACTTATATGAGGGACAATGAACATGCATACTGCCCCATCACTTCCATCTCCTTTTTCCTCCCCAGCCTCAAGAAAATAACACTTCCAGAGCCCAGTTAATCTTTGTTGACCCTGCCCAGTTGGGGGACATCCTGTAATACACATTAAGCCTCCTCAGTATTACTGGGGGGCTCTGGGGATATGGTATTAAATGTGCAACCGTGTGCATGTGTCGCTGTGTACCGACGCATTGGTGCAGGAGATACTGAGGTGAAAGTGCTGACCCGGTTTGACTCACACCGGGCTGTTTCTGTTGGCTCAGAAAGATGGAGGAACACAACAGGAGCTGTAGTGTGCAATGAGTCAACAGGTACTTTTCAGGCAAAAAATGCACAGATCTGCAAAATAAATTATTTATAACACGTAAGAGTTCTCCAGGTCGTCAGCAAACACTCCCGTAACTACTATTATAGGAAACATTTTTGAAACATCCAGAATGATGTACGCCGATTAAGCACCAATACAGTTTACATGGTACCTAATATGGCATTAACAGAAATGTCACTAGTCAACTAGTTGATTCCCGTAGCGCAAGTTGACAAGTCACATGTTATTCTCTCTCTCCCTCAGTGCATAAACACAGACCACTCAAACCTAAACCACAGCAGACATGGCTGCTGCAGGGTCTGACAAAACTAAAGAGAGTGACAGACACACACCACATGTGGGGAAATACTTCACCTTAGATGAGAAAAATGGCACAGTGACCTGCATAATATGCAACTCCAATTTAAAATACAACAAAAACATAAGCATCATGCACAGCATCTGAAGAGGCATCGGATAGGTAACAACACGCTCTTTTTTCCCCAAACATGATGTGGACTAGCGTGGTATGCGTCTTGGCTGTTTTTGAACTTTATGTAGGGTGACCATATGTCCAGATTGTTATTTTCATCGTAAGGACGAAATGTAAAAAGGGAGGACACGTGACAGACGTTTGGACAGTCTCAAGGCTAACAACTTTGTTTTGTTGGGGTTAAAATGCTGATGCTTGTGTCTTGTCAGTGGACATTGTTACGTTACAGTGAACTTTAATACAAGTTGCCCATTGCTGGACAGATGTGTGTCCGTGTTGTTTCTCCGCTAACAATGTGATGTCATCATGACCTGTCGACTCGACTTGGACTGTATTGACAGATAAGTCGACTTGAAGAAAACTTGTTAATGCCCTAGTACCTAATATATAATATTATTACTTATTGTTATACTGGCTTTGAAACGATAGCTGAAAAAAACAACAACTGTACAATCTTGGTTTGTTTAGATATTTGATTTTAAATGATCCAAATACATTTGCTTAATTTATGTATATATTCCTATACCTTAGATGCTCAGGCCAACAATTCTTATTTCCCAATAATGTCAAGAATAATATACTTCTTACATGAATCGTCATAAATACATAACTAACCTTTCCAGAGACAATCAAAAATAATGATCCTTAAAATTCCACTACCACTCAACCTCTATGCACTTGCAGCTAGAACCTGTCATATTTGCAGTCATATTATAACTACTAACAAATTGTTGCAAGGTAGAAAAACATCAACCAAATAACAAAGTGGTTACAGCCACTGCATTGCCAGAACATGCTACCCCTCCGACATAGAGCTACATAAGTATGTATTTTATTTTTCTAGCTAAATAAATAATCTAGGTCAACATTTACCCCTACTCGACTGCTTCCAGTCTCCACCTCCATATGCACTTAAAGTAGATGAAGTCAGGCCTGAAGCTTCTACTTTGGATGCAAAATATTCAAGAATTCAATGGTCTGATGAGGAAATTCGGATCATGTGCTAAAATATTCAACTATCTGAGATGTTTAAAATGTCTTCCAGCCAAAGAAATCAAAGCAATGTCTTCAAAATGCTTTCCCACACCTCCTTACAAAGTACAAAATGATCCCTTTATGATATAAAACCAAAAAAAACAACAACCTTTCGATGCCTTTTAAAATGTGATGTAAAATGTTTTTTGAGTCCATTTTGTGTTGGGAAACTTGTTGGCATTAACTTTTTCTACTTCTAAGCTGACAAACAAACCACTGTGGCAACGACAATAAAAACATCCTTCCAAATGCTTGCATTACGTAACTATAAACTTTAAGTGTCTTGTGTTGTACTCTTTTTCTAACAGTAACAGAATAAAGGCTGTGATGGACTTATGACAATGATTTTTTTGAAGAAAAAAAAAACAGTGTCCAATGACGTCAATCTTTGGTCTGAATGGGGATGCAAAAAATCAAGACAACTGTAAGTGTAATCATAAAGGTAGCAGTAGAAGTTTACATGTGTATTACACAAATATTATCTTCTTTACAGAATATTCACATTCAGTTTATCTTCCAATGCAAAACATGTGTCAGTGTGTATTATGGTTAAGGGTTGACCAATACATCGGCCGGCCGATATATCAGTCCGATATTCGATAATCATTATTATCATGATAATTGTTGATTAATCGATTCAGAGCGCTCTGAATTGTAACTAAATGTAATAGTGAGGTGCCTTAAATGACGCACCCCTACTCCAGATGATAGCAGTTTGCAGCTCAGATGCCTTTAAATGCAGCTGGTAACACCCCACACATTCACACACACCATTAGCTGTGCTGCTACAGTAATGCTCTGTGACGCCTCCCTGGTCTTTGAAAGGAGATATCCTGGTGAAACACTGACAGAGGAAATAACTACAAGTAGCAGCACCCCACCCCCCCAACCTAAGGGGAAACATGAGACAGCACAGTGAAAAAACTATTAAGACATAATTTCACTCACATGTGAAACAAATACACTTCCTGTTGGCCTTTTTTATTTTTGTTATTTTAACAGTTAGGTTTGAACCAGGATCAGGACTGTATTTGTGTCGTATAATCATCTGAAGGTTATTCTCAAGCTCCTTTAAACTGCCGATAATTGTATTTATCAACCCGTGTTCAGAATTTTAAACACATGTTTGCCAGTTTCTGTGCTTTCAGTCATTCTTAGCCATAGCAAGTAGCCACCTGAAACCTGATGTTTTGACAGGATGACATCTGGAATCAAACCTTGAGTGGCGGTTAAACACAAAGTGATGATCTGCTACAGCCAGCAAACTGAAGCTACTGAATAAATATCCTCTGAGCCATTTCTGACAGACGTACAGTATCTAACAGAGCTTAAACAATTAATGGACTTGAATTGATTGATTGTGATTAAAAAAAATAAAAAATAGTTGCAGGTCTAGCATGTAGAATGCACAGATCTATTTAAAGTTAGTCCTCAAACCAAGTTATTGTCGACTAGGTGCACACAGGGCACTACTGAATTTCCCTCAACACTGGGTGGAGGTATCAGCTAGGGTCTGCCATGGACATAAAAAAGTATTAATCTCTATATTAGATTATATTGAATTGTATTGAAGGGGGGTGAATACACTTCCTGGAGGTTCTGCAATACCAGGTGAATGCATGAAGTGGACAGCGGAAGATCGCACTTCATCTCCCTGTTCCAAAAACAGATATTAAACTGATAAGAACAGTGATCTTAGTGAAAAGGCTGAGAAGGGAACATGACTTATCTTAATTTCTCATCACTGTACCACCTGTCAAAGGACATGACTCACTGTTTTAGGAATTCACTTATTACTGACGACAGTGATGTGCAAGTTGATGTATAAATGCATTCCTTGTGCCAGGGCAATATGGCGACAATAGCAGATTAAAGACCACAACACCCAAAAAAAAAGAAAGAAAGAGAAAAAAAGCAGATTTCACAGTATCGGTAGGTGGTCATAGGAATTTAGGGCTTAATGTCAGTTTCAATCATATCTCACATAAGAAGGTAAACCACGTCAGGAATGACAGGCAGCAGATAAGTGCTAAACAAACAATGGGTATTTGTCATGTTTTACATATGGTTGTATTTATCCTCATTCTTCAAGTTCAATTAAAGTCCAGATGCATGAAATCTGTACCACTCTAAACATAACCTAAAAAGGACAGCTCTACATAATAGAACTGATTATACAAACAACAGAAATCACTGACTCTTGTTTGTTTTACCTGTAGAACATGCCCCTGTGGTTGCTATTTTCACCTCATTTAAGCTGAGTTTCATTACGGAAGCACTTGGGTGACAGCACTTGTCAGGATCTTCACATATAACTAGAACTCTTGGATGGTTGCCAGAAAGAATGAAACCTGCTGGAAGTGATACTCTTTTTTTTCCCCCAACTGTCTCTTGATGTTTCAGGCCTCTCTCCATTAGTATCGGTTGTACCCGATAGTACTCGCTTGGGGGCGTTTCCACTATGAAAAAGGACCCGGTCCTATCTTATCTGGTACTAGATTTTTTTGTATCTACTCCACGCTGAGGTTCCAAGTGGTCCTGAGTGATACTATAACGTGGCATGTTTTCTAGGGTCACCAAAATACGTGTTTCTTCTCAAAACAGTACGTGTTTGAATGAGTAATTTATTTGCATTACAAAACAGTCACAGAACAAAAACTCACACATTGCTTGGAGCTACTTTCTCTGAATAGTGTTCACTGTGTGTCATCACTGCTAACAGTTGTGCGCCTTAGCAAACTACTTTCATCAGTTGTTGGACAGAGTCTGCTACGTGCAGACACACAGCTGTTAACAGTGACAATGTGCATTGATCGCTATTGAAAGTAGTTCCAAGCATCTACGAGGTGTAAGTTTTTGTTCCATGACGGTTTTGTTATGCAAATAAATCACTCATTCAAACACGTATTGTTTTGAGAAGAAACACATATTTTGGTGACCCCAGGAAACCTGCCGGGACTACTTTCGCTTTGACCAGAACTGAGATCACAGGACACTGTCGGGGGTAAGTCACTGTGGGTGCACCAGAGTAAAGATGCTCATTCCAACTTCATGGGAAAAATAGTGAATTATCCCTTTAAGTTTGCTCTGCTGAGTCTATTTAGCATTACTGGTGTTTTAACATGATGACTGCAGTGTCCCTGTTTTCATGTTTATTCTTATATGAGTAACACAGACTAATTGTGATTCAACTGGGTGACATCAATGTTGAAAACCTATGAAAACAATTTAGTCTTTTTTTTTTTTTTTTTTTTTTTAAAGAGTTTCTAAGAATATCAGTGCCATGTTACATATACACATTTGGCATAAGTGTATGTGCTATGTTCCCATTTTAATTTTGAACAAAACTGGTACAAATGAGATGAGCAGCTCAGGTTATATGTCCAGTTACATTTTTTTTTTTTTAACGAATATATACTTAAACTTTTAAGATATACACTGCTGTAACTGTAGTTAGAAGGTGAATTAGGCAAAGTGAAAGCTTTTGTGACAATATTAAAGCTGCAGGAACCAAACTCAGTTTTATAACAGAATTTGAAAACACCCTCCTTCCTTCATTCCTTCTATAGCTCTGTCCTGTCAGTTCACAATAAAAGACTAAATGTAAAAGTTGTCGATAGAAAGTGCTAGAGTGAATCTAGTGTAGATTAACAGATTCATAGCTGACACATTCTAAATACTCAAATTCAGCATTTTCAGAATGGTCTTAACAAGGGTCCAGAAAATGAGATAGAAGTCAACTTCAACTACGATCTGCTGAAAAAAAAAATCGAATGTTCTCCTAGTGACAGTGCAGCTTTAACAAAAAAACAGATCAACTTTTAAAACCTTGCCAAGGAGAAAAAACAAATATATCAAACCATTTCCATTAAGTATTCATAGAATGCCTAATCTCTCCCATATTTTGTGCCAATCTCAAGTTTCTATGACAACCTGTTCTTGAGTTAGTGCCAATAATGTGATTTTGACCTTTCTGCTAAATGCGACCTTGACTTTTGACTTTTTGCAACATTGATAATTTTGTTGTATGTATACATTCGTCAGTGTGTGTAATATTATAATGATATATCCAGTATAAATTATAGCATGATATGTCTGTGCTTGACACACACAGTGTTATACAAGTTAATTTTGCAAAATGTCACCTTTGACCACCAGAGATCTCAAAAACTCTTGGTCGTAGGTGATAACACCAATTATGAGAATTGTATAAATCTTCATTCCGCATCGTTTGGTACCAATCTGAAAGTTCTCTGACCCTCCGTTCTTGAGTAATATCCAATAATGTGATTTTGACCTTTTAGTTAATTGTGACCTTGATCTTTAACCTTTACTCAAATGGATCATTGCATCTGATGTGCATTAGTTATATGTATAGACCCATGTAATTTCATGGTGATATCTCAAGTATTCATTGAGTTATATCATGATATGTCTCTGTGGACAAAAATCTCCCCCAACCAATGTTGGATGAGATTACTTAGCCCAAGAAGGCACATGTATTCCCCCAAATCAAGTTAAGGCATATTTAACAGGTATACCTAATTGGTGCTTCAGTAAAACAATTTCCATCTCCTGAGATGAGAAGATCTGATTTATTACTAGTCAACATTATGCCTGTTGCAAATTTGCAATATACCTACATTCTTATCTATGTTATGTGCTATAGTTAATTAACAATCTCCACTTAGCATCCGCTTGAAATACAAAACAAGTAATAAACTTTTTAAATGTACTTGTATACAAATTCAGGCATTAAGGGGTTAAAACAAAACTAAGAGGCTGAAGACTCCCACTAGGATTGAATGAGTCAAAACACATCAGGAGATAAATAAATGGTTGAAATAAATTGAGCAACATAGAGTTTATTCCAGTGGGCTACACACCTACACATAATGTTGAATGAAGAGCTACAGGGAAATGAAGATGAAGTACTGGTATGAGGTAATGCTGGGTGCTGGTCCTCCCGCCTATTTATCTCTGTGCAGTAGCACCACAGCTCCACTTTTGGCATCAGTCACTAACAGGCAGATACACAATCTCACTATGCAAACAATTAAAGGTTGCTCCTCTGCACTCAAAACTACTCAGTCGTGTTTCTCCGTTGAGGATTAACTCAATGTGCTTACACATTAACTCCGTAGACACACCAATGAATGGCATTCCTGAGAACACTGTTTGCCAAAACAATAGCAATAAAGTTCAGTGCACAGATACTTGTCACAAGAATTGTTGTCTTCCTAGTTGACTTTGAATGTGGCTGCGAAAATTTTCATTTCCTCTTTGCTACTGATGCCAAAGAAGCAAACACATTTTTTTAGGCTATTGATACAAAGAAAGTCTCATTAATCAAAGTTTCAGATATCAATTATTGGCCTGTGTTTGTTTTTTTGTCATTGAATAAGGGGTGAATAATTTACATAATAAAGAGATAAATCAGCAGTAAATCAGAGACAGCAGCTATGTTTTTGTCTCTGTACATATGTAATGCTCATCTATGACCTGGTGTTATTATTACCTCTGCCAAGGAGGTATTCAATTCAGGTCCGTTTGTCTGTTTGTCTGCCTGTCTGTTTGTCCGTTTGTCTGTCTGTCAGCAGGATTACGCAAAAGGTTCTGAATGGATTTTGATGACACTTTCAGGAATGAGAGATAACGGGTCAAGGAAGAACCCATTAGATTGTCAGCAATGAAGGTCAAAGGTCAAGGTCACACTAAAGTTCACCACTAAAACACATCAGGACTCAGACAGGATAGAATCAGGCGTTTTTTTTCCCATTCACATGGTCTCACCTTCAGACATCAGATGGGTGAACACCATCATATGACACCATATTAAGCCTTGGCAAACGTCTGCTGTCTCTGACTGCCTTGTTTTAATTTGTTATTATGTTGTTGTATTATAGATTAAATAATTAATCATCTTGAATTTTAAAACTTCTTAGATTTTAATTAAATCTTCAATCCCTACATTTTGCTGCCAATGAACAGTGGTTCTCCTGTTGTGTTTCACACAGACGCTTATTGTGATTGATCATCAATACACTCTTTTATTAATGTGTAATATATTTAGTCAACATTTTAATATTGTATGTCATTGTCTTTAATGATCTTTAATGTGTTGTTTTGTCTTGCACCTTTGCATCATTTTCCCAGTTTTATTTCTTTAGTGTAATTCTAGTCTTGTTTTTGTCTTTTACATTGTTTTCATTTCACTCCATCTTTTATAAATAGCTACAAACCACTCATAACCTTCTGCGTTCTGCTATTTTCCACTCAGGACGAAAAGTCAACCTTTAAACTTGAAAGAAATGTTACATTTGTTGCAGTAATTGCAGGTTTTTTTTAATGTTAGAATAGTTTTGTCTTGTTGCCCAGCTCTAGATGAACATATTTCTTTGGCTGTGTCATGTTAGAAGACTTTTCTTCATTCCTCAGACTTTTCTGCAAGCCTTTGTTAATCTCGCCCAACATTGGTTGGGAGAGATTATTGTACTCAGTGCGTGTGTCAGTGTGTGTCCACAGAGACATATCATGCTATAGCTCAATGAATGATATCACCGTGAAAAGTCATATACATATAGCAAATGTGCATCCGAGTAAAGGCCAAAGGTCAAGGTCACAATTAACTAAAAGGTCAAAATTGCTTTATCAGTTATAACTCAAGAATAGAGGGTCACAGAACTTTCAGATTGGTACCAAACGATGTGGAATGAATATTTCTACAATTCTCAAGGTTGGTGTTATCACCTACAACCAATAGTTTTTGAGATCTCTGGAGGTCAAAGGTGACATGTCTCAAAAATTAACACTGTTTGTGTGTGTCAAGCAGGCACACATCATGCTATAACTTAATCAATACTGTATATATTATCATAATATTACACGCACTGACGCATACATACATATCACAAAATTACCAATATTGCAAAAGGTCAAAGGTCAAGGTCACAGCCAGCAGAAAGGTCAAAATCACATTATTGGCTCCAATTCAAGAATGGGTTGTCATAGAAATGACTGGCCCAAAATAGGGCCGAGATAAGGCATTCTCTGAATACTTCTTTATGGTTGAATTGAATCTAAACAGCTGCCGAGGTCTCAGTGGGGAATACAACACTTGATAATATCCAACCTGTATTTGACTTCCTGAGTGTGAGTGACTATATGACTTGTGAGTTACATTTGAAGGGTGTTCCATAACACTCAGGAATTCAGGTGAGGTTGAAGACAAATGAGAAAACAATGTGTGGCTGTGAACCTGTCTGTCTTTTACGTGGTGTGTCTTTAACTGACAGGTCCCTGAAGAAGAAACAGAAGAAGAGGAGGAGGATGACTGTGGATGGAATGTCTTAAGAGATATGAAAACAACCCACTTCCTTCACAACCTCTGCTGGGCCTCCACAACATTTACCTTAAAACAGGCCTTCCACTGGTTGTAATCTCAAAAACATGAACCAACAACTGTAAGCACCGAGTCACAAAGACGGAGTCTGTGCACTACATAATCTTCACACAGCTGGAGTCAAAATGCAGTAAACCCCTGCATCAGGCAGACAGGACTCAGGGCCAAGCGTAGAGACAGCTGTGGATCACCAAAGTTGTGTAACCATGAAGCAAACCACACATGGCGTTCACAGTAGCTGATGTGAGGAAATGCCGGAAAGAAATACATTAATACAGTAATATTCCACGCACTGAAAAAAAGGAATATTCCACACATATATATACAATTTTATGAAATTATCAATATTGCAAAAGGTCAAAAGTCAAGGTCGCATTTTGCAGAAAGGCCAAAATCACATTATTGGCTCTAATTCAAGAACGGGTTGTCATAGAAACTTGAGATTGACACAAAATAGGGGTGAGATTAGGCATTCTCTGAATACTGTTTTACCTGCTTGTATTAGTATGTGTATTTTTATAATAGGCACTATATGATGTAAGGATTGGACATCGCGGTTGTTTTTGTTATACTTGTTTCATTACAATAAACATATTTTATTCTGTCCTGACCAGAACCAGGAAACTGGACCACATCACACCGGTCGTCAAATCCTTACATTGTCTTCCTGTGGGTCAAAGGATAGAATTCAAGATCTTACTCCTGGTCTATAAAGCACTAAATGGCCTTAGACCCAAATACATCCAAGACCTGCTGGTTCCCTATGAAGCATCCAGAGCCCTGAGGTCATAGGTCATCAGGGACAGGTTTACTGTGTGTTCCCAAAATCAGAACCAAACAAAATGAAGCATCATTCAGTGGTTCTGCTCCTCACCTGTGGAACAAACTACCTGAATACCTGAGGTCTGAGAAAAACTGTCAGTTCATTTAAATCAGGTCTGGAAAAAATTGCTGTTGACTGGAGCTTTTACTTAAATTCTTAATTGTCTTTTGATGCATTTTAATCATTTAAATGTTCTTATATGTTTTATGTGGAGCACCGTGAATTGTCCTTAACATGAAAGGTGCTATACAACTACATTTCTCCTGCCCTTGCCTTCTATAAAACTACCATCACTCTGCACTTAAATGCCATTTTGCACCTTCATTATATGGAACATCACAGTTAAATATGGATAAACTATAGCCCAATGATGTATCTTTAACATATGAAACACAAAACCATGACTGGCAGTTGTTTTTACACTGATTGTATACTTTCATACAGAATGCAAGTGTATGGTGTGAAAGCACTGTTGACAATCCAAATTCAGTAGCACCAGACTGTGATGCAAACGGCATAGCTGCAAAGTGTGACACAGCTGGGAGAGTGCAGAGTACAAATCCTTCTGTCAGATTAAAAGTCATCATTGTAAAAATCCCTCCTAATTTGAAGAGGTCAAAACCCATGTGACTTGTTTTTATATCTCAAGTTGCTTCTTTTTTTCTTTTTTTTTTAATCGTATTTCAACTCAGTCAGGTCTAAACTATTAGTCCCAAATCTGGTATAAAATATGTTTTACTCTACTTCAACATGAAATGTGAACATGTTTGCTTACCTCCAAAACTGGTCCCGCTCCCAGGATGATCTGCTCCACACCACTAGCGAAACCCTTCTGACTGAGAGCAGTTAGATGATGAATGAGAAAGTTTGTGCTTTGTGTTTTCCCAGATCCACTCTCCCCAGAAATAACAATGCACTGATTGCTCTGTCTCTGCAGCATGGCATGGTAGGCCACATCGGCCACTGCGTAAATGTGTGGCTCTAGTTCTCCCAGTGTATGATTATCATACATCTTCACATACTTGGGGTTGTAGATGGGTAGGAACTTGAAGGGGTTAATGACAATAAGGATGCTTCCAACATATGTGTAGATCCTTTCCTGGCGGAAACGCGAGCGCAGGTTGTCCAGCAGCGAGCGCTCGTTGAGCTCCGACAGACGACATAGGTCCGAGTGGTCCTGAGATTCAGGCTGTGGTAGGAGTCCGCGCTCCACCATCTGCCTGCGCTCCTCCGTCACCTGCAGCCACATCTGGAGGCTGCCCCCATAGTGAATGGACCCATCCAGATTCTTCTGCCGCAGGAGGAAGCGGTAGTCCTCTCCTCCGGAAAGGGGCCGGTGCTCCAGAGCGACACGAGGCCACAGCATCATCCTTTGCACCGGACAGTCACTGGGGTTTAAAATCCATTCTTCTCCACCAAACTCCTTCACCTCCGCCAACACATAACACCGGGTGCGATCCAGCTGCAGCCGTTCAATGACCCGTTCAATGGCCTCAGCAGCAGTGGTGGTCTTGCGGGCACTAATCGGGCAGTAGATGGTGCCCTCTGCTAGGTCGCCCGGGTAAATACGCACTGTGAACTCCGAGTTCTCAAAGCGCTGCCGCCGACCCAGGGTGCCCATGCCTCCGACACCGCCAACGCCATCACGAGCACTCATGGTGGAGCAGTCGTTCCCATTAGCAACAGCCTGGCACTGGCAAGTCCTTCACTGGGCTTGGGGGGGGGGTGGGAGCACATCAAGACATTACCACTGTGGAAAGAGAAAGACAGTTCCATCAATACCTGGACACTAGTAGCACTGAAAGTTTTCTGTCTTGATGCAAAAACTGTAAAATTTATTTTAGAAGAATTGTATGGTCAAAGAGTAGTGCATTTCTATAGCAAGAAAACAAAATACAGCGGGCAGTCTATGGATTGAATATGGAACCTTTAATAAACTACAGGTCTGAAATAATAGTTGGGGTCATCCAAGGTTAATACAACCCCTTTCAGCAGATATAAACTATGAAGAGCTTTTACTTCAGGTATTTGGACATGAAAACTCACATGAACACAAAATAAGCCAGTTTCTAAAAATGCAAATGAAACTAAAACTTATCAGAACTGCAAAATATTGGATTGATTTTTTTTTTTTTTTTAACCACACACAGTATGATGAATTTTCACCATTGGAAATAGGACGCACTGTTCTTTAGGACATTTTTCACTGAAACATCTTCAGAAATTATAGTTATAGAATTGGATTTAGCACACAAAAACAGCTTCTGAAGATAATCAAGTGTGGAAATAAGTCATTTAATACAGTGGTTGTCTCACAATGTGAACAGTGTTTGCAAAAAAGATGACACTGAACAAAATCTCGTCTTTCCTTCACTCAATTTCAATTTGTCTTTGTGTAGATTTGTTGTATTTGACATAAGTGACAATGTAACTGCTACTTACGTACTAAACTAAAACTACACTAACATTAAAAAAGACAATTAAAATACATACCGATGAAAATTGAAGACACTATTACTGTGACAATAACTGATCAAACTGTATTGCTAGAAACTTTAACACTAAAAATAGACAACCACCTTCCAAAGTCAGCTAACATTCTGAATTTCAATGTCTCCCACTGCAATCTGCCAGATTGTGATTATACTATGTGCCAGATTATGACGCTGCCTGCCTGTTATGTAACATACCGAAGGGCCAAATTATTATGCCAGAGCCCAACATGCAAACTCATAAAGGATAAAGTGTAAATCATCAGGATCTATGGGATTACCATTAACAAACACACTGTGCTGTAGAGTGCCAGAGACTAGCAGCTGCCATCCTCTTAAATGAATACACAATCCCACCATTCACAACTTCCCTCTTTAATACACAGTAGAGAGATGATGGGCAGAAGAAAGAACGAAAGAGTATTCTACACAAGTGCATTAATGCCTTCAGTTTTTTTTTTTTTTCAAGTCTACTTATCCGTCAATAAAGTCTGGTTGATGAGTCGTGATGACGCCATCGCATTGTCGCTGGAGGAACAATACGGACACGTCTGTCCAGCAATGAGCAACTTGTATTAAAGTTCACTGCAACGTGACAATGTCCACTGACAAGACACAAGCATCAACATTTTAACCCCAACAAAACAAAGGCTAATGTTAGCAAAGAGTATTCTGTTAAATTTAACTGCACAACATCAGTACGTGAACATATGTCCACATTTTGTCTGGACCCACGGCTTTAAAAATGGACTATCCAGATGTCTGTCACGCATCCTCACTTTTTATATTAAGTGCAAAAAGTTTAAGTCAGCGGCCGCCAAGATGCACACCATTGAAAAAAAAAAAAAAGTGTGTTGTCTTAATGCGTGTTGTCTGCACTGCTGCCCATGTCAATCAGGTTAGCCAGAGGATGCCTCTTGAGATGGTCAGCATTTCCACACACGTTTTGTTTTGTCAGACCACCACCCCCCGTTTCACCTGTAGCAGCCATGTCTCCTCTGGTTGAGGTCTGACTGGTCTGTGATTACAAGCTGAGGGAGAGAAAGAACAACATGAAACTCGTCGACTCCTCCAAATTTAAGTCAACTTGTGCTACGGGAGTTGACTAGTTGACGTGTCTTTTAATGCCCTGTTCTACACCCACATTCTCTGCTTTCAATTATTTTGGTACCAGACACTGCTGGATGTTTTATAGACCAGATTAATTAATCTGACATGAGTTACCATTTCCTCCATCTTCAATATCTTGTTTGTTTTAACCTTTTGGAGTCCAAATTACAAACTGATTTAAGATGCCATTTCAGCAGACGGAACTGAGCTTTCATTTCAACTTGTACTGAAAGTGCAGATGTCAAAGTAATGTAAAAGTTGTACATAGCTTTGTTATTTGTAAAATTTGTAATTCCAACATGTTATTGCAAAAAACAGTAAACAATTTCCTGACAACATATGAAACCACATTTGCACTACATATATTTATACTGTTAAGCAAATGCTCACTTAAAATTACTTTGCACTGAAAATTGTCAGGGCTCTATATAAACTTTTTTGATCACCAGCCATGTGGCTGTTACATTTAGAAAGTTACCAACCAATCGGAATTTTACATTTTTCTCCAGTGAAAAAAGGAGATATTATGAGTATCACTGAATGCATTTGCTCATTTTAACATTGTTGGCACAAAACACACAAAGGGAAAGAGACCAGCCAAAAACACACAGCAGTGGACAGAGGAGACTCAGTACTTTCCAACAGTGTGGGCTTCATCTGAAGTCCAAGACAAGTTGGAGGAGCCTGTCAAACAAAGCAAGTGTTGTGCCAAGGTACATATCCCTACTCAGAATTATTTTCCCTGGCCGCAGGACCATAAATTCAACTCTTTATTTCATATTTATTAAAAAAAATAAATAAATAAATAAAAATCACTGGAAAAAATGTCCCTTGGTAAGTCATTATCATGAGAGAAAAAGTTTAATGAAAAGTCAAACTTATGAGATAAAAAAAAAAAATCTAAACTGAGATTATTAAGTCATTATTATGAGGAAAAAGTCCGTAATTACAAGACACAAAAATCAATAATATTAGAGGAAAATGTCATATTCATGATAAACATCAAAATGATGAGGTAAAAAGGTAGACTTATAAATTTTAAAAACATGAAATAAGAAAACAATTATTCAATAAAAGGTAAAAATTTCGGGAACAAGAAAATCTAAATTATGTTCCCGCAGACAGGGGAAACAATTCTCAGCAGGTATGCAGACTTTGGCACAACATCTGTATTTGAAAATATATAGAGAGATGGTTACGACTGTACCAGCTTCTAAACAATCCAAAGATGTTTAAATGGACTACAGGGACCAGAAAAGGCAACATGGAGTTGGCGTCCAGCAGAAAAGGTACGCGTTTGGACCTGCTGGACTGGGATTTAGGAAACAGGCACCTTAATCCGGCTACCGGTGAACTGAACTGGGACACAGAGAAGCAGCTTTCAATGGTGGACAAGTCTGTGGTTCAAATAGCAGCAAATGATTATCACAAACTATGATAAACTACCAGCAAACTACAACCAGGTTCTTTCTGGTGGAAACGGGACATTTCAGTCTGTTCTCCCTGGCCCCGCTCGTTTTTCCAGTTTTTCCCTATTGGACATTCCGTTCATTTCCATGGTTGGTTTTCCACACTGGTTTCACTCACACGCACAGCCAATGGGCGTATAAAACATCACCACATAGCATTATGGCACAGTGTTCGTGGGGAATGTAGGAAGCAGTGCCAAGGGGACAGATGAGTGAAAACAGAGCCTTTTATGCATGTAGCATCGCCAGCCAAACTGGCTAGTAGGTTTTTATTAACGCCTGCCACAATTAATTTTAAGCTGCATTTGGTGGATTTTAATTCAGAACCCTGGCAAGAGCCTATTAAATCAATATTTTGTTTTACATAATATAGCTAGCCATTTACTTGGGGCACATTATTAGCCCACCAAATTTTAAAGGGAGGGCCTAATAATGTTAGTATGGAAAACATCCCACGTTGGAATGTTTCATTTAACTTATGTATATAGTTAGAATTGGGTTTTTTTGTTTGCTAATAAGTTATTCATATTGTTTACATATGTCATGGTAAAAGGTTTTTTTTTGTTTTGGCCCTTGAGCTGTATTCAAAATAAAATGGACACAGCAAAACAGGAAACACTTGATTTTTTTTTGTAATTAGTCAACTAATGAAAAAAAAGTCTAAAGATTAGTTGTTGGGCAATTAGTCATTAATCAGTCCCTCGAGGGACCTTTTTTGAGATTGTTTCATCCTAAAATGTCTTAAGTTGCATGAGCTTTTCCGAAAAATTGAGAACTTCTGGCCGCACACATGTTGCTTCGTACTGTAAGGTAAACGGGAAAAGGTGGAAAGGAGCAGGTCAAGGCGTCGCAAATGATTGGTTATATTTTGCGGGTATGTGGTGGTGATTGGTTAAAATTGCAAAATCGCACTGAATTCACGGGGATTGACTGAATCTGTGTTGAAGCATCACAAAATCCTGAGGGGGTCGCGGGGGGGGGGGGGGGGGGGGGGGGGGGGGGGGGGTTGATTAATAGCAACGCTAATGAATTCGATACAAAAGGCTTTCCCGGGTTTGTGGTGAAAATACTAATGAGCATTGTGTCTTCCAAAGACAACTAGTATGTTCAGAAATGGCAACTTCAAACGTCATGGAGGAACTCATAATGTTGCCCTCTACTGTATGTAAATGTGGGGGAGGTTGATTAATTGTCACTTATGAGACATTTTAAGCATCGGATGAATTTGAGGCTAACAGTGATTTCTCAATAAGAAATGCTGCCTTTAGGAAAAAATATTTGCAGCACAGAGGAGGAAAAAATGCTCCATTCACACATGCTTTGTGCTTTGAATTTGATATTCAAGTTTATTCAGGCATTTATTACAGTGACTGTCATTTTGAACATTTATTCAGTTAAATTTAAAGCAAAATTACTGCATTTTCAATACTATTCAATGGTATTTGGCTGTAATCAGATATTTGCTTAAGCCTTTAATAATCCACTACTGGCTGACACCCTATGAATAATATCAGAATTTCCTTGAATAAAATAAAAAAATTACAAGGCTGGACATATCACAGATCATGTCACAGGGGCTATGATGTAATATATTGCAAATAAAATGACAAGAAAAGCACTCAGACCGAACATTCATACACCAGTGTGAGTGGCACTGGATGGTGAAGTGTCTTGCCCAAGGACACAATGGAGTGACTAAAACACAGTGAAATTTGAACTGACAACCCTTCAGTTATTGGATGACCTGCTCTCTCAACTAAGCCATGGCTGCCCCATAACAAAACCAGGAACAGACCAGTATATTCATATTTACTGTGGAGGTCTGGTAAAGTAACAATAAAATGTAAGTCATTGAAGACATTTATCTATTTATTTATTTAACATTTTTCCATACAATGCTACAGTTTAACTTATTTTAATATTAGCATGTATAAATAGTAAATCCATCTGCCCCATCTATCTGCACAACTGACATGAGCATAACAACAAAATTAAACTAGATCACTCCGAGAGCGTAGACCTCCGTGAAGCAGCACAAGTTTGCCAAGGTTTGGATCTGGATAACTTATTCGTAAACTACTGTTCCGTGTTCACTAATGATTTATTTTATCCGTCATTTGCAATCCCTTAGAGGGTTCAAAAAAATTCAAAGAAATCCTCGGTCCCGTTTTTGAGATATGATCATTTCAATATTCGACCACGTATGACGTCACCGTTGATCTAATGTTAAATATGAAGCACAAGATATTGTTGGATTTAACAAAATATGTCGATAACCCTGCTTTAAGGTAAAGGTCATAGATTTTGCAAATATATCATTCACTTGACGCCATAGGACGTCAAAACATGACGTCATCGAGCCTATCGATGTTCTCTCATTTGATGTCTGAAGGTAAGACGAAGACAATGTAAAAAATTAAATAAATAAATAAACTAACAAAAAAACCACCTGATACTATCTGGTCTGGATTCTAAGATATTACCACATATGGGTTTTAGCTGTTTAGCTTCACTGTGACCTTGACCTTTATAGCTCAAAATGTAATGGTTTCTTCCGTGACACATTATCAATCATCTCTCAAATTTTCATCAAAATTCATCCATTATCTTGCCAACAAACAAACAGACAAACAAACGTGAGGTAAAACAGAGATAATGAAGACAGGAAATGAAGCAGGACCACATGGAACATAAAGGAGTCTAGCTGGGAACAGATATGACACTGGATCCGTGCTGGTCACTTCCTGTCTCCTCATGTCTAACCTGCTCATGGCATGCCTCACCTCAGTAACTCTGATATATGGCATATATACTTTGGCATATAAAAACTTCAGGCCTGTTCAAACACTGACGCGTCTACATACAAACAAAAGAAAACACACACATCACCTCGTGTAACTGTAACAGGACAACTAGACTAATGAAGTGACATTGATAAATGTTGTACGCGCCACGGCCGGTCTGCCTGTGTTTGTGGGCTTGGCGCCTGGAACAGATGGTCAGCTTGCTGCTTAAAGGATGGGGATGGATGGGGATGGGTAGGGGTGGGAAGAGGAGGGAGGGATGGATTTAGAGTTGAGGCTGTGTTATACAGCACAGGGCAATGCTTGCTAGTTCTGTTTACCATCATAGCCTGACAATCAACTAACAGACATCTCCTTCAGGAGGATGGAAGGAGGATGATCCATGACCGTTCAGCTCCGAACATTTGTCTCTACTGCAGTCTTACTTTAGATAGATTTACAGACAACTGAATTAACCCACAACAAATAACGGATTGGGTGACATTTGGAGAATCTGCTCAGCTGGAGGACGGGATGATGTAATGGTCAAATGAGGACACAATGGATGACTA
The DNA here is from genome assembly GCA_020466265.1 of Siphamia tubifer. Taxonomy (NCBI): domain Eukaryota; kingdom Metazoa; phylum Chordata; class Actinopteri; order Kurtiformes; family Apogonidae; genus Siphamia; species Siphamia tubifer. The sequence continues at coordinate 33,259,855 of CM035785.1, forward strand.
TTATGCACAAAGGCAAGGGCTACTCATATCACTCTTGTCTGTGTAATGCAACAGTGCATTATGGCAGGGCTCCAGAGTGTGACCTAATTTATTAAGGTGCGAGTTAAAATTTAATGAGGTCACGCCAGTGCTACTTGCTACGTTACTAGAACTAGTGCACCGTTTTCCTTTCACTCGGGTGTGTTAGTTAATAAGTGGTTGACAATACAATCTTACTTTCCGTCTCATTCATGCCAGTCCTATTTCTGCTCCCTGTCTGCCTACCTGTCTGCCTGCACCTGTTACGGTCTGCGCACGTTACATGCACAGCAGTGCACACACATGCAACACACTCAAAAAAAACAAAACAAAACAGATTTAATATGAAGACTCTGCCTCTAACATCTGAACGAAGCAGAGCCAAGTCCTTTTTACAGTGGCTTTAAACAGCAATTATTCTATTAAAACCTCCACCAATAGTAATTTCCCAACAGTTTTACTGTCTGACACTTTGATTTATTCATTATTTCGGTTTATTTTCTTTTATTTTGACCTGATGAAGAGTTTATATACCCGAAATGTTGCAAATTTTCAGTTATTTTCAGTTTAATTCTTATAATTCTTATATTTAAATGGCAACCTCCCTCAGTTAAAGTGTCAGATGTTCCAGAAAAATCCTCTGGTATATGTCTGTAATGGTAGGGACACACCAGAGTGCTCTGGACACTATAAGGGAATGACAAAAAGCTGAAGAGGAACCCAATGCCCAACAGACCACGGAGACAGATAGCCACACTCAAACATGACAGACACAGCACCACCCAGTCATGGGAAGTCCCACCCAGCAACACTGATTGGCTCCTTTGTTTTTCAAAAAGCCTGAGCTACACGATACTCAAATGGTTGCGTGACCCTAGTGTGGAGTTTGGTTTAACGCAGCCAGATGACACGAGTCAAGTTAGTATTTGTTGAATATTGAATTGAATACTTAAGTAAATTTTGTTATGCATTCTAACTGCACTAAATGTTCTTCTGAAAGGACAGAAAATGCACTGCATTGCTTGTTTGATTTTTTTTTTTGTCGTTCATAATCTAACTAGTCAACTACTGAAATAGTCATTAGTTCCAGTTCCAATAAACATTTATTTTTATACCAATACACCAACTTCTAAACCTCTCCCAATTATGAAAGTTTTATAGTATGTCTTCGCTGAGGGTTTTTCATGCAAAAATAAAACAGAAAACGTAAATAAAAACAGCTGCATGGAACCAGGGACCCGAGTCCATGAACAATAGAAATTGGAATCTCAGAATGCTGAATGAAGAAACAAAAACAGCTAGTTTCTGAAAGACCTACAGTAATGAGAAAAACTTTCCAATCAGGAAAAAATAAAAAAAATACAAGTAATGTGTTTTTGTCTCCTCACACACAGCACAGATACCCATCCCATTGTTCAGTGGTGACCTATTCAAAGAGAGATGGAACCTCTGCTGCTAAAGGTGTCCCCAGACTGAAAACAAAGACATAAAGTAACAGCAAAGACGAGAAGATGATGTTTAAGGGATGATGTCACTCCATTGTGTGTTTGTGAAAGTGTGTGTGAATTGAAAAAAAAAGGGGGGGGGGGGGGGCAGATGCAGATAAGCCAAGGTTTGTACCCTGGAGGAAGTAACACGACAGACAGAGCACAATTCCCCTTCCCCAAAAAACTGAAGCAGAATCAGGTTCTATTACATCACCTGGACACTCAGAGACTTAAAATCATAGCTGAGTAACCTCACCCCGAGTCTGTTATGAGAAGACGTTCCCCTTATGACCAGAGGTGGTCAAAGTACTCATATTCTGTACTGAAGTACAAGTACTGCTTCTGGTGTGAAAAAAATACTCTGGTAAAAGTAGAAGTACTGATTCAACTCCTTTACTGAAGTAAAAGTAAAGAAGTACAACTACTCAATTGTAATAAAGTAAAAAGTAAAACTGCATTTTTTTTTTTTGCGATGGATGAAATAATACTTTTTTAAACAAGAAAAATCTGAAAAGTTTCAAAAATATCCAAACATGTAGCCTTTAAAAGTGAGCTACTGTGTAGATCCACGGTTCTCAAACTGGGGTCCGCGGACCCCTAGGGGGACGTGGCGCATGTCCAGGGGGTACGCAAAATTATTCACTTTTATTTTGAAATGCGGAAGTTTTATTTTGTTTTTATTAAGTGCTCATTTATATTATAATACCTGAAAATGTCGCTGGTTTGCACAAAAGCACTATTAAAAAAGGTTATCATTGTTTCATAATAATCATTGTTGAAGTGTTTTTTTTTTTTATCATTTTCAGTATCGCGAGGATGAGGGGGGACATGGAAAAATTTCACCCCTCCAAGGGGGACCTGGGCCAAAAAAGTTTGAGAACCCCTGGTGTAGATGATGTGTTTTATTGGGTCATGGTACTGAGTTTAGTGGGTATGGATAGGGCATTTAGGAAAAATTCTAAAGTCATAAATAGGAGACTTATTATTATTAAATATATTAAATAAAACACAATTATAAAATAAAAAAAAGTCTAAATTGTAAGAGACAAAGTTAAAATTATGATATATTAAGTCACAATTTCTGATTTATTCTTCATTCTGTCACATTTGTCTAGTTTGAAAAAGTAATGAGTCTATTCTTTAGAATGTAAAGAGTATAAAGTACAGATATTTATACAAAAATGTAGGGAGTAAAAGTAAAACATTGCCAAAAAAATAAATACTCAAGTAAAGTACAGATACCTAAAAACTGCACTGAAGTACAGTAAAGGAAGTACTTCTATTTGGTTACTTCCACCTTTGGTTTCAAGTTATGTTAATTGCTCCGTGAGTTTTTTCTGCGGTGTATTTTACTTGAGAATACATCTTGGTGTAACCTGTAGCACGAGGTAAACATGGAAACAATGCAGACTTATTAAATGAAAAAAAAAACTAAACTGTTGCACATGTACTTGTTTACTTTCTAATTCAGTCATTCAGATAAAATGATAGTCTTCCTGTTCTGAGAGACGCCGTTGTGGAGGATTCCTCTGACAGGAAACACAGAGGTCGAACCACGTGATTCGTGCTCTTCAATGCCTGCTATTGTTGGCGAGGAATGAAAGATCAAGTTTGGTCAGCTTTCTATGATGTGAAGTCATCTCTGTGAAAGGCTGCGAATATGTGCCACAGTCATCGTGGCCGAGCTCGTGTATCGAGACCTCATAATGTCAAGGAGGCGCTTTATTAAACTTTTAACCGTCAACGTTACACTGAGGTGTGCGAGTTGGCACTGGACTGTGAACTCTCACATGTAGTCTACATGTTTTTGACGCTCATTTATGAATCTGACAGCTCTGCATGGTGACCACATTCAGTTGGCATGTTTATTAGCCAAGACAAAATGTGTGCCGCAGGATGGAATGGGTGTATGTTCGATTTATTAAAAAGGGACTTGACACTAAAACTGCACAACAGCCAGCAATCTAATTTATCCAAGTTACATTAAAAACATTTCCATTAGATGGCAAATATCAATATGCAATAGTCACATGACTATGATGATATCGCGACTGCAGCCGGAGGTCAGGAAGTAACCATGTACTATGTCGCCATGGAGGAAACCACTGAAGAGATTGTGTTTATTGTACAGATTTACAGCCAGTGTTCAAACAGATACATACAGTTAGTTAAAAATAAATGATTTATTGGTACATTTTCAACAGATTTGCCAACAATCTCTGTTGTGGATATTACTAACATCCTACTACACCTGCAGCAGATGAAAGCCTGGAAAAGTTTGGAGCCATAGAACTTTTTTTGTCAGTGGGTGGGTCCCCAACCTCAGTACCTCAGTAGTACAGTATACAATCTTTATTCTGGAATTCTTAATAAGACTGAATGAATACTTAGAAACACATAATATTCTGTCTGATGAGCAGAATGGTTTCATAAAGGGCAGGGCCTGCATTGATTATATTTGTTGTATTATCTGTGGTGAGGGCACGGCTTCAGCAAAGGAAACCAACTTTTGTCTGTTTTGTTGATTTCCAGATGGTCTTTGACTGGATTAACAGGGGTCTTTTACAGTACAAGTTATTGAGTTATGGTATTAATGGTAGATTTTATGATGCAATTAAGTCACTGTATGAAAGCCTGGTTGCCTGTGTCCAGGTTAATGTTCTAAAAACTGGCTGGTTCCCCACTCCTTTTGGTGTAAAGCAGGGAAATGTGCTCTCACCCACTCTGTTCTCACTCTATATAAATGACCTGGTTGATGAAATAAAAAAATCTAATCTTGGAATTGATATTTAGGATTTAAACTTCAGTATTTTACTTTATGCTGATGACATTATCTTGTTGGCAGAGTCTGAGACAAAACTGCAGGAGATGTTAAATATTCTAGGTGCATGGTGTGAAAGATGGAGACTGGTTTTAAATAATAATAAAACACAGATCATGCATTTTAGAAAAAGCAATGAACTGAGAAGCAATTATGATTTAATGTACGGTAAGACTCATTTAGTGTATACCAGTTCATATAAATACCTGGGGTTGATTTTCAATGAGTTTGAGTTTTACTGAGATAACTAAGCTCCTCTCAGAGTCAGCAGGGAGAGCGCTGGGCTCTATAGTGAGCAAGATGAAAGTTGTGCCTGATCTAAGTTTTTCAGTAAACATAAAATGGTTTGATTCTCTTGTCGGTTCTATTCTGTTCTATGCTTCTGGAAATTAATAATAAACATGCTCTTCAGAACAGGGCAATTCGTACTTTCCTTGGTGTACATAAGTTCACCACTAAAGTAGCTCTACAGGGGGATTATGGGATGGTCACCTTGTCTTGTAAAGCACAAAGGTGAAATGGTGCGTTTGTGGAAGCGGCTGACTCAGCTGCCAGAGCACAGACTGACCAAAAAGGTCTTCAGATGGAACTATACTAATGACTTTTCATGGGCCAAAGAAGTGGCAGCAATGGGCCCGGATCTAGGCATAGGCAAGGGGGGACAATGCCCCCCTAAATTTTGCACCTGCCCCCCCAAACTCGATGCCGCGCCTGTCCCTATCAAACCTACCAAAAATCCCTATCAAAATCCCACATGCTTTACATACAGCAACAAAAAAGACAAAAAATATTCAGAAAATGTTAAAATAGAATATGTTCTGTCAATAAATGAATGACAAAGGAATACACAAAATAGGAAAAAAGAAAAAAAAAACATACACAAAAATAAAATAAACCAAACAAAAAACAAAACAAAACCAAAAAAAAAAAAGAGTAATGCAGCCACAAATGGGACACAAGCCAGTGTCGCATTTGTGCCAGTCCCAAGCCCGGGTAAATGCAGAGGGTAGTGCCAGGCATGGCATCCAAATCCAATATAAAACCTATAATACAAATCAAATTGATATAGATATGGATTGATTAACTGATGATGGCATAGTTAGCATTGTTTTCTGTGCTTTTAAGGGTTTGGGTGGGATTTGACACCCCCCAGTTCATGCCCCTCCTGCTAAACCACATGCCCCTCCAAGTGGGCAGAGCTAGATCCGGCCCTGGGCAGCAATATTATGTGATAGTGAGTTGAATTATATTTACATAAATAAGCTGAGGTGTAATTTGAATTTGTTAAATCAAAAGTTGTTAAATTGATTTAAAAAACAATGGAAATATGATATTTGTACAAAAGCAGAACTAAGAAATTACATCCAAATTAAGAATGAATATCAAACAGAAACATATACTGGTAAATTTAACAAGAAAACAAACGTCCCTGTGTGCAAAACTGAGAACTAACCCTTTACCTGCGGCAGTGGAAGTGGGTTTAAAGGTCTACCTGAAGAACAACTCTGTTCTTTATGTGACCTGAATGTTGTGGAGGATGAGTTGCCTTTTGTTTTATATTGTCCATGTTATTCAAATTTAAGAAAACATTTATTGGCAATGTTTTTAGTTTCCAGAATGTACAATTTTTCTGTTTGCAAAACATGTATTTCCTTTTGCAAATTGTCTGTGTTTGGTGTGGGAGAAGAGACAAAGTATTCTTTATCTTGTTTGAATGTATAATGGTCTGTAAAAAACTATGTACAGATTTGTAAGCCCATGTGGGCCGGGAACTGTTGTGCAGGACACTTTAATAAATTCAATCATATATATATATATATATATATATATATATATATATATATATATATATATATATATATATAATGATTATTTTCTTTTTTTTTGCAAAGTCATTTTAGATGAAAGACTATGACAATAATAGTTTTCTTTTACAAACAAACCTTTTGAGTTTGCTTTGTTGAAAATGTCAAATTAGTTTGACAGAGTTCTTCCTCCAGAATTTGGGTACGTTTTTGATTTGTTACATGCAGTTACATGATGGTCTTGCATTTTACATAATTTGCCTGTTACCAATAATTTATCACTGAATATAACCACTTGGCTTCTTCAACCTTCACTCAAGTTAAAAAAAAACCTTTAGAGACAATAGTAATCTGACATTTATTGTAGTAATTAATTACATAATTTGTAATTAAACATTTTTCTCAGTGGATCCACTAAAGTCATCACATAAAGCCTTGGGGGGAAAAAAAAAAAAGAGTTAAATTAACTTAACATTTCGACAATGATTCACCATGTGAATGTCAATGTCAAATGTTTGACCCTTATCATACACTTCAGTCAACTTGCACAGCATCTCAAGGTAAAGTATTAAATAAGGTGCTGATTAGGACAGTGTATTACTGTTCAGATAAGAAAAATGAAAAACAAGCTGGCAGAGTGGTTGTTAGTATACGGTACATACCACACAGAAACTCATTTCCCCTACTTTTAATAGGTCTACACAACCTTCAAAACAGGCCCTACCCCCCATCACTGTTACAGAGAGGAAATTGCACTTCAGACTTAAAACAGACACAGCACAAGCAGTCATAAAAACAACTGTAAAGAGGAGGGATGGGCACAAACTAATGAAAAAGGGAAACATCACTATATTGTAAGGAATGTGCTTTGATTTCTCACATCTTGGGTATATGATGAGTGTCTAAAAACGCCTGCAGCAATTTGAAGAAAAGAACTTCCACATGCTGTTTAATGTAAGTGAGGTATATCGTATGTTAGATATGTTATATCAAGCACGCCAGGACTTTGTTCTTGAACTTCTTTCATTGATGGGGTCTGGTAAAAATGTAGCTCAGAGTAAAAGGCTGAGTTCAAAGGTGGATGAGAACAGTCACACCATGCACAAGTAAACCAGAATGAAATGTGAACATTTACATGTCTCATGAGGACCAGGTTTTTAATCCAGTAGTGAGTGTAAACAAATAAATAAATAAAAATTACCCAAAAAAATTACAATTACATTTAAAAATAAAATACATATGAATTAATAAAAAATAATAATTTAACAAATAAATAAAAATCAATACAATAAATATAGATTTTTTAAAACAATTGTAAAGAAAAAAAAAAACATTTTAAGTAAATACGTCTTAAAACCTTTGAAAAATACATGTTTCACTTTGCACCTGATTCCACCATGACTTATGAGGACTTCCAGAGAAAACAAATTAATATATTTATAGGGCCACATTATTTCTATTTTATTAGTGGGGACCTTTATTTATATTTAACCCTCGTGGGGACCTGAATTTTGGTCCCCATAGTGTCAGAGGTCCCCATGCACACACACACAAACACACACACGCGTGCAAGGCAAAATATGTAAAAAGCAAAAAACCAATGGAAAAGTCAAAATTATGAGAATGACACAAGCCTAAAAAAAGATGGAATTTATGTAACAAGGCAAAAACAAATAAATACAATAAAATTGATACCATGTAACATTTGCAAATAAAACTGAAAGATGAAATGAGATAAAAACATTAAAACAACATTAAAATAAATTTAAGAAATCAGTGCCACAATGTAAAAGACATGACAAAACCCAGGCAAGATGAAGATGAACCCAGGCAAGATAAACAATGCAACAATGTATTCTGTGCCTCAAAATACACATTAAAAGTGAGTTAGACAACACAATACTGGAATATTTTGGTAATGTTTTTAACTGATGATGTGAACAAAATAAACTCTTAAGATAAAAGAAAAATGTTGTATCCTGATAATAATACATATTGCCAGATCGAAAGATACGATTGTTTCAATAATTATCATTCTGTCACCTAGAGCTACGTCAGTGTCAAGTTCAGTCATCTCTGTTCAGTGGGAGACAGCCCTATGTTCCCTTATACTGGGGTTCTCCATTTCAACATACGTATATGATAGGAATGTAGTTCCATATGGTAGGACACAGACCTACAAACTATAATGAAGGCAGTGGTGTTTCACTAGTTTCACCAAGGGTTAGGGTTAGGGCACATAGACACAGTAGAACATAGGTACTGGAGAACATAGGCATGGAGGAACAGAAGCCTGAGAGAACACGGAAACGCCAGAACATATACAGTGAAGAACATCGGCCCTTGGGAACATCAGGCCTTTTTTCCACTGCAGGAGCTTTGAGCATTACCCAAAACTTAGAAAAATCTCAGTGTATTTCGATCTAAATTGCTCAGGTAAAAATCTTTACCTCGCCCCCGGACTTTCGCCAAAAAACTTCCTAGTCAGGTGATGGCACTTTTCAAATTACCCGGAATTCTTGAGGGGAGGGCTGTGTGCTAAAGAATGCTGATTGGTGGACGACACTTGCAGTGTGCCGCATTCCATTCACCCACCATTAAGTCACTGTGTGCGGCACAACATTCATTTTATTTCATTTCCACAACCTTCGTCTTCTGATAAGTCGGAAAATGGACCAACGCCAAAACTACAAGTGGGTGGACAACTTTTGCACAAACAAATAGTTGTTTGTCTAGGGTAGGCACCTTTTGCTTTCTGTTTCAATTTTTTAGAAATTAAAAAAAAAAGTAGTCTCATATTTACAAGGCATCAAAATATAAGTAGCTCTGTCAGTCTGATTTGAATAAGTTACCCTTAACTTTGGGGTGCAATGGAAACCCAAAACACAGATTGCTTGGAATTTTAGCTAGGTAAATAACTTCCTGGAAATAAAATGTCCTGGTAGTTTGATGAAAAAGGGCCTATTGGTACCCTCCTGTTTGGTCAGCAGATGTGGACATGCCAGACAAGAACCAACATGTCCAACAGACATAATTACAGGTCACCCTCCTTTCACCGAAATGTATCAGTGTGTAACACCAACTCTGGCCTACAGAAATAGTTCACCTTCAGCCTGAAGGCAACACTGTAGCTCAGAGTCGAGCTTTGACCTTGTCAAGAAAGAACAGAAACAGTTTAACAGTCTGTTCGAACAAAACCATCTAAAACAAAACAGCAGAATAACCATCTCGAAATGATAAAAAGTCGTAAAAATAAAATAAAATAAAATGTCCCCAAAATGTAATCATTTGTTATTTGTGCCAGTATGAACATTTCCTGAAAAGTTTATAAATACCCATCCAAAACTTTTTGCATTATCTTGCTACAGACAAACAGACCCCAATGAAAATATAACCTCACCCATTATTTTAGAGGTAATAATTAAATATAAAAAAATATCTACTGAAATAAATAAGTCAAATGAGATCCACTAACAATATGTGCACTGCAGTCTTCAATACATTCAGATTCAATAACTTACTAAGAACTTAAGATGGAACGGACCGCTATGTCATGAATAAGTTCAAGTGTTACATTTATAAAGCACTATTTGTGCAATGAATGAATATATGCATAATCATGTAGCATATCTCAAAGACTGCACCATTCAGTATTTACAAGCTATTGGTTGCTACGAACATAGGGGAAATAGTAATATCAATCAAAATTTAAAAAGAAAAGATGTAGAGAAAGGCACAGAGAAACGAACCACTCAGAAAAAGCCTGTCCACTACATGTCACAAGAACATTGGCGTCACCCACGTGGGGTTAAGCCCTTCCCTCATTGCAGCAAGCCTGAAGTAGCATTAGCATCTACAAGAGAAGACGACACCACAGTACCTGCTGCACAAACTGGGAAAAAATGTCAGATGAAACTGGTTCATGTGCTCTCTGTGAAAATACAGCATTGTTTTTTTTCCCTGCACGTTTTCAAAACAAGCGATGGTACGAAACCTAGCTGGATGTTACTCTGGGATGGTAAACACACACAGAGTGAGAGGGGAGGGGGGAGTGTTCCTTTACACATTCTGAGCCAATCAGAAACGTCTCATCACATGGACATGCATGAGGAAGTAGCGGTAAACTCTGTTTCTTCAACTTCAAGTCACTTTTCTACCCTCCACAAACAGCTGGAAACAAAGCAATCCGGATGTTTTGTTTACATAGAAACAACACACAATGTATCCAATAAAAATGGAGAACACAGTAATATTAATGAAATAACCATGGAATGACTCCGTTAATAGTTTCTTCCTTGACGCATTATCAATCAAATCTGAAATTTTCATCAAAATGCATCCATAACTTTTGAGTTACCTTGCTGACAAACTAACAAAAACAAACGCACAGTAAAACATAACCATTGTGGAGGTATAATAAAATAAAATAAAAAATCTTAAACAAAAGTGGTTGACATCACTAACAATTAGTCAACAATTAATTAAGTTTTTGACTATTTGTCAACTAGTCATTGCAACCATGAAAGAAAATAGGAAATATTCACATTCAAGCAGCTGGACCCAGAGAATATAGATTTTTTTTTTCTGTTAAAAAATTCTAAGACAGATTATGGTTAATCAAAATATGCTTTGATCATTCACAACTAATCAGTAAATTGTTGTAACCTTCAAAAGTCAGTCAGAGGAAGACATGTAGGAGGGATATGTGCTTTAATATTTAGCAAAGCTTGATGCCTGCTGAGATGATGAAGGCTTATTTTTCTGCTGTGACAGAATATGGTTTCAGGGCCTTAAGTCAAGCTTTGCCTTCATTTTATTACCTTTAAAACATGTTTTGCTCTCACTCACACGGCTCTCGGGTCTCCCCGTCTATCACTCTAACTTTTGATGGCGAAGTGGTGGCTGGGGTGTGGAACCTGAGCTGACAGAAGGGTTCATACAGCCAGCGAGAGTCCAAAAAAAAAAAAAAAAAAGACTAAAACAAGGAGGAAAAGAGGGAGAGTCTCAGAAATACAGTAGAGATTCAACTGAGAGATGATGTTTGTTTCCTGAAACCTGAACTGTGGGAAAGGGAGGGTGGAAAGAAGTAAAAAAAATTTAAAAAATCAAAGAAGACTACTGATACATCTGCAGTGAGATATTAGTGTACTCTTCATTCTACTTCTTATGTTATGTCTCCCTGATTAAAATGAGTCAAGTATGTCTACTATTTCAGAATTACAGTCAGTTTGTTCCATTATTTCAAGGAGTTTATTAACCATAATGACCAGGAACAGATGATGCCTGACTACTTATGGGTCATAATTTCGCATATGTGTTTTTGCCATGTATTTCTGCCCCAGCCCTGGAGGTGCACTGCATTTCTTTTTTTTTGTTTCAGGAAGCTGCTGGTTGGTGGATCCAGTGGACCTACATGAGCTGCTATTTAAAAATGGCCTCAGACCCAGCAGCAAGTGCTCGTTCTGCTCAAGCTGCCGCCAAGCTTTGTCATGCATGTTTTGTTTTTTTATTACCATTTACATTTTGTAAATAGTATTTTGTTAAGACACACCCTAGTCATTTTGGGGGTTTTTGGGGGGGGTTTATATATTAACTGGCTCTCTTTTGTTTGACCTGTTTTGTCTGGTTAGTGTTGTATTTTATCTTGACCATTAGTTTAGAAGGTAAGAGTTTTTGTTTTGAACGAAGCCTTTTGTTTGTTGTTTTGGGCGCTTCCCTATCCTCTTTAATTTGTTAAATGTATACTTTGAATTGTGATTTTGTAATTCAGAGCATGGGGAGGCCAGATGGAGCAATTCTATGTACTTCCTGGTGAATCCCTAGACTGGAAGATAACACTTAACAAAACAGTCCAGGTTAAAGCGAGTCCCTTATGTCACAATAAACAGTACTGTACATTGTGTTGCCCGTCATACCAAGAAGGCCATACTTCTGAGGCTCTTTAGATTTTTTTGGAAGTAAAAAGAGTTTAACTTTGGAAAGTATCCACTTGATTTGTCCCAGACTCAGACTGCTAAACCCTCATGAACTTCAGATAAACTTCTGAATACATTTTTCCACAGAGGGAGGGCTGTGGAAACTGTTCAGATTACTTGAAACGTAAGCACACTGAGGGCAGATCTTTTAACAGTCAGTATGAACAATGATTACAGCAAATAAAACCACTTTCAGTGATCATAACATTTTACTTTAATCCTTAAAAACAGCACTGTCTGCTTTAGTTCAAACCACACTATTTTACATCACAGTCACTTTGCTAAAGAAGTACCCAAACTACAGCGTTTTCATATTAATTTGTTCAACTGTAGGAACTCACCTAAAGTCAAATATTCGGCTCTCTAGTAGGAACTTAATAGCTCAAATCATCATCAGGATTGAGTAGGACTTCAGAACTTAGAATCTCACTGAATGTGTCCCAAACCTTCACTTTTTTGGTTTGTATATTTCCGGAGCTGCCACTCTCCTGACTTGACTTTCTCTCTTGCTCCCTCCATACCGTAGGACACTTCCGACGATTCAGTTAACAAAATGCATTTCCCAGGTTATTTTAATGTCTATTAGATAGCCCAAACATTTTAATAGTTACCTCCGCCAAGAAGGTTATGTTTTTGCCGGCGTTTATCTGTGTTCAAGATAACTCGAAAACTTATCGACGGATTTTGATGACATTTTCAGGATATGTTGGAAATGTGAACAGGAAGAAGTGATTTCATTTTGGGGGTGATCGAGGTGGGGGGGGGGGTCTACCTTGGCGGAGGTCTGCGCTCTGAGAGTGCTTTTCTAGTTTGTTTGATTGTTTAATTAGATTTATTCAGGAACAACTCATTTTCTGTAAGTTTTCAAATATCCCACTCTGTTGAATGCACCAGTGATGTTATGACAGTGATGAACATGTTTAGAATTATCCGCTGTGTTGCCAAGTAACCATGCCAAGATCGCCATCTCGCCTTCTTTTTCTCTTTATTCATATATTCCTGGTTCATTACTGTGTGTAAATGCCACAAGGTGACATCAATAACACAGTACAGTTCAGATAGATATTAGCATGATGTGTTGTTTATCTGTGCATAAGTTAACACTGTTTAGCTCTGGCGTGTTGCTGAAGCTAATACGCTAGCTGTTATATATATATATTTCTCAAGCTTCTCATGTTCTTTCTTGAGAAATACCAAGGGCTGAAAGAGGAGTTAGAGAAAATGTGGAGTGTGAAGGCAACAGTGGTACCAGTAGTGATCGGAGCACTAGGGGCAGTGACCCCCAAGCTGGGAGAATGGCTCCAGTAAATACCAGGAACAACATCAGAGATCTCTGTACAAAAGAGCGCATTGCTAGGAACAGCTAAGATCCTGCGCAGAACCCTCAGGCTCCCAGGCCTCTGGTAGAGGACCCGAGTCTGAAGGAGACACCGCCCAGGTGGGGCGAGAGGACCAGATATATATATATATATATATATATATATATATATATATATATCGTCGACTCCCAAGTTGCATGTTATTCTTTCTCTCCCTCCCTCGGTGCATAAACACAAATCAGACCTTTTTTTTTCCACCCATTGAAATAATCATGTAATTGAACTGAAGAAAACAGTCAGTGGATTAATTTATTACAATAATCAATTGATGCATGTATATTAGATCATTTGCTCTTTCCCATTAATTTAACAGAAAACAAACCAGTTTCTCACTAAAAATCAATCAATTCCTCAAATAATATTAAAGATGTGATAAGTGTGCTACCAACCCAAGTCCACAATGGATTCACTGTCTACATGGAAATCAAAACTCACTAAATGCACCCTAGCCTCAGAATAACTCGTGCTGGTCATTGTAAATCAATTGCCGGGTCCCCACTAACTCTCAGCATTCCACGGCCTGAACACCAACAGGTGACATGAAAATATGACACTGCGTCCCTGAAAAAGAGAGCAGCTTTTTTGGGAGGAAGTGCCAAGTGTGTTTGCTAAATTAAGAGGCTCACATTGCTGTGCTGGACCTATTATTGTTATTGCCTGAAGTGGACTGGAGAGAGTAGAGGAAGAAGGCAGAGGAAGGAAATTAAACTGCAGGAGTCCCAAGGACAACACTGTAAAAAACAAAAAATGCACACTACCAGATTCCTGATTATTTTGACATTACAAGCGGTCAGAGGAACGGATGAGAAAATGTATATCCTGTTGGTTAATGTGAAATCTTCTGACAAAAACTAACAACTCAAAGTGCAAGGTTAAGTTAAAAGCGTGTAAATAAATGTTGGATTTATTTTAATCCACCCCCTCCGCTCATAAAAAGGCAAAAATGGTAGAAAAGATGAAAAATACACGAGAACATTTACATGTTTCTAAACATTTACTTTATGTCACAGTTGACAGGCAGTTACTACTTCAGCAGAAATGTTAACGCACAGTGTGGGGAATATATTAAAATGTAGTCTGCTGGTAGCAAGTATAGTACTATTGTGCTTTATCTCCACTTCCCAGGTCCTAACTATTAAACAAGCACCTGAGGGCTTCTATGAAACAGTGGGAGTAAACAGTACCACTCCCCTGTAGTAACCATGGAGAATTCCACTTCCTGTGTCCACTCCCCGGACAACGACAACAACTTTGGGTGAGACAGGAAGTGTAGTTGGAATGGAGCTCAACATCACACATCATTGTTGATCCATTTTTATTTTGTCGTCTATGGCGTTGTAAAGAGCCATGCACCAAGTATAATATTTTAAAATGGTTGAAGACAAGTTCTTAGGCCTGTTTTACTTCATCCAGGGAAAAGACATAATGTAAAAGGGGGTTTCCTGCAATGCAAGCCAACCGGTCATGTGACATTTCACAGAGGTGACTGATGACAGAGACACTCATGTGAAAAGGCTGCACAGATACTCAAAACTGTCAAAACAAACCCAATACTCACAGCTTGCCCAAGGTTCAGATATCGACACATCATGTTCTGAGTTCTGAATAGGGTTGGGCAATCAAATTAATATCCCAAATTGGGTAGTTTTGCCTCGATAATGATAGATGTACGACAAATGGAAGGGGGGGGTTGGCTGGAGGGGCATTTTCATCAGTATAGTCTGTGCCTCCCTTCCACAGAAGTGGAAAACTTCATAGTCATTTATCTTTTGTCTACCTCCTGAAGCCTCACAAACTGTCATATGAGGTGGCAAGATGTTTGCCCCGGACTAATTATAATATAGAAATAATCAGTCTAATGTGACAGTGATAATTGTTTTGTATGACATGTTTGGTGCAGCGGCAGTGCCACAGCAAAACCTGGTCGCAAACCAATGTCAGCTGATCTGTGACACTTGCCACTGTATGTCCTTTTGCTCAACATTATCTTTGTAGAACCAAAAATATTTCCAAACTAGAAAATCACCAAGGTAAGAGCCCAACCCCCGGATCATCCCCATTTCTAGATCTCCCCATTACCAACCTACCCTGAAAATTCCACCAAAATTCATTCCATAGGTTTTGGAGTTATCTTGCTAACTAACAGACAGACAGACAGAAAAAATGGCAAAAATATAACCTCCTTGGCGGCGGTAACAACAGATGTCACATTTCTTTTCAGAGCAAGTGCAATGGGTTTAACTTGGACTCTCGTCCCAAGTTGGTCAGCCGCTTCTTCATTTCCTCATCTTCTGTTTACCTTCCTTCTCAAGACTGAATAGGTGGAGTCATGGGACTACATACACTCCACAGTGTCTTGAAGGGGAATCAACATAGTTTACCACTAAACACAGTCAACAGACAAAAAAAAAGTTGTTGTTTTTTTTATTAAAATATTGAATTTACAAACAAGGGCAAAATGATGTTGGCTATCATAGTAAATGTCGGTAAGAGTATATCTTCAGTATATCGGCCAGGCCTAGTTCTGAGGTAGGCTGTTTTAATGCCAGGGTTGTCTTTGAAGGCATTACTAAGGCTCAGGGAGTCATGTCAGCTGACCCTGGGACACCTGCTTGAAGACAAAACTGAAGTAAACAATTGGTGAAGGAAACCATCCACAGATGCTCACTGTGACAGTTCATTTCTTTTGTTTTCTCCTTTTTGACTTATGAGTATAAAGTAAAAACCACAGCATTTGTTAATCTCTTAAAGCAGTCAAAGCAGTAAAACTAAATAGGTCTTTGGTTTGTCTGACTTGAGTACCTTGAGACTCTGAAGCTTGTGCCTTTACCACTATAAATAACATCCAACTCAGTGACAAAAGGCTTTAGCCTGTGTTTTTAATCACATACGCTCCCCTGCTGCCACCACCACGAAGAATAAAACATAATAAAATATGAATTAAATAGTAAGCAAACATTATTCCATATATGTTAACATTAATTACCATGCTTTAGTTTGCAGGATTTTTATTCTTTATTTGAAGGAGGATTTAATTAGTCACAATTTTACTCGCATAACAAAGCATCTGGAACAACTTCAAATGTTACAGATGAGAGAAACTACCATACAACACATGCCTAACAATCACCTGAAATGACCAGCTGAACAGCAAAAATGTTCTGACTCACGAGTGCTCAGAGCCATATACTGTAGTACCTCATCATATGAAAATGTCACCATTTCTTTCATCAGTTTAAGTGAACCTGTCACCAAATTCTGTTACCCCAGATTAAAGCCAAATATTGTAGCACAGAAAGGCACATCAGTAAACAATTGAACACATCTGCATCACAATGTAATGCTAAAAGCCCACAGTTTAATGCTCTGTTGTGAATAATAATACAATGATATTTGGATGTGAAGGAATGTTTGATAATGACATTTTTAAACAACAAGGTCTGTAGCATCCCTCTGAAAAACAGATATTAAGATGAAAAAAATTATCACCTGAACACAATATAATTTTTATTTTGTCTTAATGTCTGCTTTTCAGACAGAATATGCATGACACAGTGGTGCAATAGATAGCACTTGTACCTCACAGCAAGGAGGTCCTGGGTTCAATTCCACCATCATTTTGTGGGATCTTTCTCTGTGGAGTTTGCATGTTCTCCCCGTGTCTGCTTGGGTTTTCTCCGGTTTCCTCCCACCATCCAAAGACATGCACTGATAAGTTAATTTGTTAATCTAAAACTGCTCATAGGTGTGAATGTTACATGTATAAGGATGATAAGTGTTTGTTAAAATTAAGTGAAGCAATCATATAATGTAAGCCATCATATGAGTACATGTAAAAGATTGAAATGCAAGTGGTTTTCAATTCACAATCACTCATTCCCAAATACTTCAAAACTGTTCTTAACGACTTTATTCCTCACACTGTTCTGCCACGTAAACAAAGCCCGCTGTAACCTAACCGTACATTTACGTTCTATTGTTTTAGAGACTGGAACATGTTTTTTTTTTTCTTTCACACTCCATTATAGCTCTGGAAACATCAATACGATGCTGCATGGTCTATATCTGGCCAGTGGAAACTTGAAAAGTATAACACTGTGCAATGAAAGGGGCCAGAGAATGGAAGGCACATTATCAACAGCATCCAGTGTTTAGGATGACTGTTTCTCTGGAAAATCATATCCAGTGATTTATATCTTCCATTTTCTAACAAAGGACGTCTTACGGAAACAGTACAAGTATATTTCATTGCAGGGTTTTTTTTCCAGCATGATAAATAGAAACATTCCTCACATCAGTGAACTTGAACTATGGTACACATTTGCTAATACCTTGTGCTGCAACTACACATAAGGTTCACACTTGTATCTGCATTGATGCAACTACATGGCACATGTCTGCAGACAGCAAGGTTGAGAAATGCAACTGCGAATTAACACCGAACCAGACGCTCTGAATCTACCATACACAGAGGGATATCGTTTTGCAGTTGAACTGTAAAGTTGGAGAGGGGGGTATGAAAGAAGACGAGAGGAGAAAAGGAAGATGGTAAAAGACTAGGAGGTATCATTGACCCGGATTATGCACACTACATTTCCCTCTCAAAATAAGAGTCTGTTGGGCCAAATGGAGGCATTCAGTGGCCCCTGGCCTGAGGGAAGTACAGTGCAGAGGAGCACCAAGTTTCCCCCCAGATGCATTCAATAAGCAAACATGTAAAGGAAACCAAGCAGAAAGTAAAATCTTGCACCCAGATCAGCACAGTGTATACATAAAGACTGCAATCCTGTCTGTACACTCAAATACACAGACTGGTTTCATAGCTGATGACTGTAGCTGCTCATGACACCTTCAACTCGTCTGTGCTGAACACAAATGTCCTGAAATGTCCTGAAACATCACATCAACATTGTCTTCTACAAGAGATAACTGTGAGTTGGTTGAGCATACATATACTAACTAGAAAAGCACCCTGAGAGCGCAGACCACTGCCATGGTAGACCCCCCCCCACACACACACACACACACACACACCACCCTGATCACTCCCAAAATGAAATCAGTTCTTCCTGTTCACATTTTCAACATATCCTGAAAATTTCATCAAAATCCGTCCATAGGTTTTCGAGTTATCTCGAACATGCCGGTAAAAACATAACCTCCTTTGTTTACTGCCTTAGGCAACATACGTACATGTCACCCTCATGGTTGGTTAACTACACTGAATGTAATAAAATTCCCCACCAAAGGGACACTTTTGTGAAGTATTGTGTAATTATATAGAGGAAAGAGTCCTTTAAGGAGAAACCCAACAAGTATCACATGCTGAAGAGGAACTGGCTGTAATAATCACAGAAAAATTTTTATTTTTGGATTATAGCAATAGCTTTATTAGTCTACGCAATAAAGTCAATAACAGTATACAACTTAATTTCATGGATTGTTAACACTAAATTGTGATGAATAACCTTACATTGTATATAGAATTTAAGTATTTTCTTACTTTTAAGGACACATTTGAAGACTATTTTACTTGGTCATTTTCTGAACCTTCATACTTCTACTTCACAATATCTTTGTAAATCTGTACTTTTTCGTAGAAGCCAACCGATCGATCGACGAGCCAATTTAATCAGCCGAATTTACCTTTTTTTTTTTTTAATCAATTGGCATCGGCCAATTTTCTTATTTGGTCGTGCCGATTTTAAATCAGGCACATCTGCGGGCACCTACTTAGGACACAAACTATAGTAACGGACAATCTTAGTGAAAAGCTAACAAAAAGAGGACGCAAAACTAACATGTGAACGTTTTAGAACATTGTCATCCACTGTCCATTCGTTTTTGCGATCTATACGTGTTTAGTTTGATTGTGAACCAAAGACGGATCACACGGAAGCTCTCGAGTTCCTATTCCTGGTTTCCTGCACAGCATGTGGGGAGATGGGAATTTTATATTGTTGAAACCGTAACATGCGAAAGTTCAAAGCCTGGAAGTTTCACACTGAAAGTATACAGGCCTAATCTGAACATGTATTTTGCCGTTTTGAAATAACTATCTGAAGTTGTCACATAATTCAAGTATTCTTGTACTCAGTCGATTAATTATTCATTTTAATAAATCATTACTTTGTTCATTCTTATTGTTGATGACTAGATCACTACAGTCATTTTATATAGGCCTAATACATAATATATATACAATGTATATTATGTTATTTATAATGAATAAACTAATGTTAGGAATAATAAAATCTAAATAAATGAAATAAATTATTTCTTTCAATAACATATAGTGGAATAGTAACATTGAAGGCACTATTATATGCTAACCATGAATGTTTGTTCTGTTTAGGAATTTCATAATTTTTAATGTTAAATTTTCAAAAAATTGTGTTCCAAGTTTGTAAGTGTTGTGCATCCTCCAATTATTATGACATTTAAGCATGCCAATTAAGGACAACACGATAGCATACCGGCCCAAAAAAATGTGCTGCTCATATCAATCATCGGCTTTAGAAAAACCCACATCAGTCGACCTCTACTTTTTAGTCCAATAATTGTTTGACAGTTCTACTTCCTTTTCTGTTTATAAAAGTACAAAAAAATTCTAATGTGGATCATCTGAAATATTAAAGGAGTTTAAAATTATCCAAATAATCATCGGGAAAAAAAAGTTTATTTTTTTTAGAGATACATGGCTCTGACAGGACGGTGACAAAGCAAAATTCTACTAATCTTGCAACAGTTATTTCTCCAGTTTTGCCAGTGTAACTCAAACATTTACCGCCATCCTTTTGCTCTCGTGACACGTGATAGGTCGAAATAAGCTTCCCAGATAAACATTTAAGGAAGCTGAATCCATTTAGGTAACTGAAAACCTTCAGCAGCTGATCATAATGACGGGTTATCACGTCAAACTTGGGGTCTCAATGTTAAGCGTAGGAACATCTGTTTAGCATATTAGGAAAAAACATGACCTGTAATTACAGGGCAGTGTTTCAGAGGCTCTCTCTGTCTCCTCTGAAGATGGGGGCCGGCTGCTGTCTTACCGTCTTTCAACCGACCGCAGGCTGTTTGTAATCTGAAGCCACTGCTGCAGTCGACAGAGTGGCAGCAGGAGCCACAGTGAGGACGATAACGCCCGCATGCTCCAAGGCTTCAATGACAGAACATGTTGGCCAAAACCTCTGGAGAAACTACACTTTGAGTTGTGACTTCATGTCGTCCTGCACACCCAGAATTTACAGAGATTACAGGGAGTGACATTTGGTAAACTGTGGTCAAACAGAAATAAACAAGACTTAACTAAACTGAAGCTAAATTCCACTCTTGCATCAGCTTATGCTGTAGTATTTCATCACATATGTCTGCAAGAAAATGCTGCACTTCACATAGTTCTGTTGTTTTTCCCAGTGCGTTTGTGATTTACTTCATTTCCCAGAATGCCTTTGGGCAAGTTTAACCACACACAGCATGCAATCTGTGTTAATTAGCCAGGCTTCATGTGCGCATGTGGAGAGCAAAAACAACAGCAACAGAAAAAAGAAAGAGAAAAGAGTTTGTAGACAAAAAGGGAAACTATTGTCTCTTATTCAAACCACAAACCATACTGTTTGTATTTCATTCCATTTTACAACAAAAACAAACATCACCATGTGTTTGTATCCGGAGATCTATTTATCACCATCACTAAAAGTGTTGATTCCGTGTAAAAAAACAAAAAGTGACATTTAATATAGTTTTAATTACTCCAAGGAATGGCAGAGTTATGTTTCTGCCAGCGTTTATCTGTTTGTCTGTGTGTAACATAACTCAAAAAGGTACTGATTGGATTTGGCTCATAATTTCAAGAAACGCCGATATAGGAACAAGGAACAAATAATTACATTTTTGTGGTGATCGGTAGAGGTATGTGTGTGTGGGGGGGGGGGGGGGGGAATTGTGTGGATGTGTGTGATTCATAGCAAGAAAACTTAAAATGATGGATGGATTTGGTTGTAATTTTCAGGAAAGGTGGATACCGACACAAGAAACAAGTGATAAAAGTTTGGTTGTGATCAGTGGAGGAGGGGCATAAACATGTCTTTAAGGGGGGGGGGTGATCTGCCTTGGCGGAGTCTGCATTTTTTCTTTTCTAGTTTGCTTTATTATTCCAGCACTTTATAATCCATTTGCAGTTGTATTCATATAAGCTCAATTTGGCCAATAATATACACAAAATCCTCACCTTCATCTGAACCCACTTTATCCTCATGGGGGTCTGTGGGGGCCTAATCCAGCTACAATGGGTGAAGGCGGGGTACACCTTGTATGAGTCTCCAGTTCATGTCAGGGCTGAACATATATAGACAAACAATCACACTCACATTCACACCTATGGTCAATTTAGATTAACCAATTAACCTATCAGTGCATGTGTTTGGATGGTGGGAGGAAACTGGAGTACCTGGAGGAAACCCCACGTAGATACGAGGAGAACCAGGGTCCTTCTGTCTGTAAGGAACAAGTGCTAACCACTGCACCACCGTGCCACCCTATCCTCACCATTAAAGAACTAAAAGAAAATGTTTTTTTATCAACGCTAGAAACCCTAAATATTCAAAACCAAGTACATCTCTACTTTCAGTTTAAAGCTGATTTAGCATTAAGAACCCAGCTGCCTTTCTACACAATAAGGCATTCTCTGAGCTGAGAAGGCTAAGGCGGTCTGACTGACCTTCTGAACCCTCACTAAGCTGCCTGACATTCTCCATCACAAAAACTAGGACTTGAGAAACCTTACATTCGAGTTGATTTCCATTCCCCACCTGCTCGCATGCCTGATATGCAAGACTAAATATTTGCTGAGCTACAGTGTTAAGTGGCCTCTTTCAGTCTGCCCGAAGGACTTGAACTAGGTGAAGACAATAAGGACCCTTGAATCGTCTGAAGGAGGTTGGACCATGATGGGTTGACCACACAATGACACCGTTTCCAACTCCTCAGTAGTCAAAGCATTATTCGTCCTAAACGTCACTAGAAGTTACTAAATGATGGCATCACCCAATTTTCATAATTCCAAATGGGCATGTAATTATAACAAATGATGTAGGAGAGAGGACAAACAGTAGGTATGTTTACATGCACATAGAGAAATCCAAATTATTGCCTAACTCTGGCTGAAATCAATGTTTTAAAAGCCATGTATACCCCATAATCAAAGTATAATTGAATCGAACTGGAGTTTCAGAAATCGGAGTAACCAAGTCGGATAATGCGATTCTAATCGAATTTATCCGTGCATGACAATGCCACCCAACCTTAGCTCGACTAAGACTGCCTGGACCCCCTTCTGGAAGTGACCAGAGACACAGCATGACAACATGGACATTACATGTTTGTACAGTAAGTATGACATATATTCAACTGCTGTATCTGACTTTACAGGTACACAAACTGTGTGTCATTTTTTGCAAAAAAAATTCTAAGTACTTTGATTTGTTTTGGGGTTTTTTTGTGGGGGGGGGGTTGTCGTGATAGTCACAAAAGTTGATGAATTGGGCACCAAAAGTGCTAAGTTTAATCAATGTGATTAACTGTGACTGTGATGTCAATACGGTGAATGTCTGCTCCAATCTAAACTAAACTAATCCAAACTGACAGACGAATGAAGCTGTATCACAGTCATATATAAGGACTTAAAAAAAAATCAGGCTGCGTTGGTAGAGTAGAGGGTGCGTACATCAATCTATCAAGAGCAAGGCTTCATTTGTTAAGATCTGATGACTGAGGGGGGAGATTACTGTTTTTGCACTTACCAAGCACTTCTACAATCACAGCATAAATACCTGAATTGTGAATAAAACTTTCATCACTTCAAACAGGATGTCATTAATTTCTGTCTCCTTCTCTTATTACATTTACCCATGTGCTGCCTGACTGAGTGCCTGACAGCATGTATCAGCTCTGAGATGCAGAACTGATCGTGGATTTTTAAGGTCTGACACAGCAATAGAAATGCCAGATCTTTGATTATTCAACCATTATTACACCCTTGGAAATGAACTACATTTGCTTTATTATGAAATGGGTAACTATTGACAGAGGAAGAGGAGTTTTTCCAAGTCTTTTATTTCTATGTTAACACAAACACCTTCTTCTAGTTAAATTCATAAAAAGGCTTCTTAGTTTGTTATTAATGTATTTTAAGGGATTTCTTTTCTAATATCATTACCAATGTCAGACAAAGCAGACACCAGAAAAGGTGTTTATTTAACCCTGACATGGATAGTGTAGCTAAAAAGTAATCACACAAACTACTAAATAAATAGCCCAAGTAACTCCTCTTGTGTGTCTTTTTTGGGTCACTTTAGCCAGTCTGCAATAAAACTTGAGAAAATTTTTTTTTCTTCATTAATTTTTTGTTCTATTAATATTGGGGGGGGGTTATACTCACCATTTGTATCCAAGACATTATTATTCCTCTCTCCCACAACTTATAACAATTACATGCCCATTTACAATTAAACATACTGGATGATGCCATAATTTACCCACTTTTATTTTCAGATCATTTTCATCAGTGAGGAGTTGAGAACGTCAGTGCCATCTACTAAAATAACCAAAATATCTTAAAACAAAAAATAAATACACATTTAAATCATATTTGATATCAATTATGTCATCTGCTGTTAATATTACATTTCTGTGTTCTAGAGGTTCACAGATTTTTGAAAGATTTGTCCTTAGACAAACACAAATGTCATTTACCTATAAGTGTGAAGACCAAAACATTTCCTTCATCCTCTCTAAAGTGATTAAACCCTGACCTTATCACCAGAGTTAACAGCCTTCTGAATTATCTTTGAGCTTCCTATATCATCTGGTCAATTACTGCATTGATAACCACAACACAGATTAGACCACAGAGGCATTCCAGCCATTAGTGAGCATGTTTCAGGCTGCCTTTAAGGCCACCCTTATCATACCCTGTTTGTTGTCAGTTACACACAACTATCTCCGCTTTTCCTCCCCTCTTGCCTCATTCTGACAGTGCACAGACTACTGTAAACTGCAGAATTCCTCACAGATAAGAGCAGTCCTCTGCTGCAGAGAAAAGCAAAAACCTTCCCTGTCAATGTCTATTTGATACTGTTGTCCCAGATGAGCTGGACTTGTGGGTTTACAGTGGACGGGTGCTCAATGAAAACGAAAAATACCACATATATGCTACCAAGGCCGATGATCTACTATCTAAAGACTTTATAAGACTTGACTTCCTTTCTATGGTTTGCCTTTAAGCTCCGAAGGGGTTCATTTGTCAAGTCATATCATATCTAAATTAAGTTTACACCAGCGGAAGCAACTGTTGGGGGTATATCCCTGAACACTTCCAATCCTTAACCATCCCCAGGCCATGGTCTTTCATTTGCACTTGATTTTAAGTCAGACAAATAGTTCCAAATATATGAACAAAAGAGTGTTTCATGATTTTAAACTTTGAGCTGCCCCTTGGGGGCAATTTAGAAATGGTAACTCATCCAAAATATAAATTGGTTCTTCGTCTCCACTATATTCATCAATATTGAAAACATGAAAACATTGAATTTCTAAATTGAATATATTTCAAGCTATCGCATTAACATGAAGGATGCCCAGTGGTGGTCGAACCAAAAACATAATATCCCGGAAACTCTGTTTGGGGATATAATTCTATTGTTGAAAACCTACTATTTTATTCTACCCATTTGCCCATTGCTGTAATGGTCCACATTTAATTTTTTAGTTAAATAATATCAGAATTTCATAGGGAAGGACCCCTCAAATTCCACACACACAATCCCCACCATGTACAGAGGTTCATGCTGCTGAACATGAAAAGCACACATGAAAATAGCTTTGTGGCTGAATGGCAGTACCGTCCTGCAAATGAACAGTTTTGTGGGCCCTTACACAGAAGCACATGCCTGAGGATTAGCCATAGGCCCTGTCCTGTCTGTATCATAGGGCCACAGGGGGGCATGAGCTATTGTCACAGCTGTGTCACCACGTTCACATGCACACAAAGATGCAACATATTACAATCTGGGCTCCTGGTGATCTAAGACCAAAAACCCTGGTATCCATATCTGTCATTCAAGCTGTGCTCCTCTCATCACATCACACTAATACTAACTTAATCATCATATTTGATGATGGTGAGCTTTTACATGTTTCTGTTATTTTGCCCACATCAGAGAATTAATGATAAATGTTTCTTCCTAAAACCAAATATAATCTAGGATCATGTATTTCTACCTCAATAACTAACTTTCTCATTTTATTAATGCAATCCAATCAGTCATATATAAACACTGCATGGCCAGACATGAGCAATCCTAAGCCTAAACAAACAACTGTCTTTAAAAGACTTTAAACTTCCTCTGATTTGTAAAGATTTGACAAACTGACCACAAAGGGCTTTTCAACTACAACAAATCAAAGATGCAGACTTCCATCCAAAACAAAATCTCAGAAGAATTTAAAAGGCATACAAACTGGGCTTCCAACCAGATCAGGATTGTTTGTTGGCTTCACTTCCCACTTTAGGGCTTAATTAAAAAGAACAAGTTAAGCGCATTCACGTAAACAAAATTGCAATGAACAACAGAATGCACATTCTTCTCACCATCTAACTCCTGCTACAGTTAGCAGCAGTGAGTTAATGAGGGGAAATGCAAAATGTGGGGAAGCTGAGCCTTTGAGTCCAAAGCCTCCCTCATATAATGACCTACTAAAGAAAAGGGAGCTTTGTTCAGTGCAACACAAGCAGGTTCCTCTTTAATGACTTCATGTGCATGCCAATCACTTACACCATACAATCCCATCACGCAGTGGCAACACTTTGTAGGACAGCTTGATCATGTGAGCGTGCAGCATGTGACACCCCCAAAACATAAGCTACTGTTGGATTCAGCAGGTGGAGAGGTGATGATGGGGTCATTGTCATTTTGAGATTATTTTAGAGAATAAAATAGGTTTGGGAGTGTGAAAAACAGTCACTGCACAAAGGACTGTTATCTTTAAGGACAGAAACATGAATTCCAACAAAGTATCGTAACTGTTCCAACCTCTTTCTCAAGGCCCCAGTGCTTTAGAGGCATTGCCACAAAATGGCAAAAAAAGACACTAACAATCTATCCCAGGGGAGAATTGTTTACAGTTATATATTTTTCTACAGGAGCTCTGAATCATTCTAAATACTGTGATGACCCATGTAAGCAGTTATGTTTGGAGCTTTTTGAACAGTTGCTCAAAATGCTCCAAACTATTTACATATATGTAAAACACCTTCACATGCTATTGAAATATAAGAGGGAGGCTGGCATTTATTGGTGGAACTGACAGGAAATTCAGTCACTGACCACAATTTCAGTGTGAAAAGCAATGAAAAAATAACATAATAAAACTGGTCAAGACTGCAGCCACACCCCAGAGTGACAGGACATAATGTACATGGGGACAGAGAACCTTAAGTTACCCTCAGAGAAATTTGACAATGAGACTCGATAAAGCTTTGCTGCTGGTGTACCTTCATAAAATTGTACTGGACTGTAAGCTTTGGAAAGCGGAAAGACTTTTCAAAGACAAAAGTTATTCTGATAATTTCAGCAAGCAGAAACCCAAAGATCAGGGACTGAGATTCAAATTGTCAGACCACATTTTGAACCATATAGGTGTTTCTCGTGATCTTTCACAATACAAACACAGTCCAGAATGATTCCAATGGAGCCCAGTATTTCAGAAATAGCAGAGGGCCTGTGGGGTGTCAGATGTCGACAGGGACCAGTTGCTGGAGTCTCAGCTCAGGCCTCCTCTCATGCTTCAGCAGCTGGGTCTTCTCAGACCTCACATTCCTGCAGGACAGGCCCACTTTACTCTCATCACCTGTGCTGATCTAAAGCGAGGACACGTTCTAGAGGGAACCTCACACCTACTTTTAAGTACTTTCACAGTAAAGTCATTGGTTTTAACTTTTTGTAGCAGTGAAACATGTTCATTAAAAGTGGCTGTAAAACCACAGACTAGATGCTGCTAAACTGAAACTGACGTAAACAATGTAGACAAAAAAAAGAGTAGCTGGATATACAGATGTCATTATCATAAGGTAGTGGTATTTGAGGTCATGATATAAAAATACATCCAGCAACGTGAGCTACATCCTGTGTGTTAGTGACCATTTTCCACTGACAGACTCAGACCATGATTCAGCAGCTTCTCTGGCCCATTTAGACCTCTCTGTACATTCACTGATCAGTATTAACCTTACTACATGTTATGCCGTAGTGTCTGACCTCCACTAAACAATACCTTGAATAATACCCCACCCCCTTCAGAAACACGCTGACACCGACGCTTTCTGCTCCGTAATGATCACAAAATAGACACGTTAATTATTCAAACTAATTCTAGGTGTCACATATGACGGATTTCAGTCTTATGTGTTTGTGTCCTAAATGGAAAAGGGGGTGAAGGCCATGGGACAGTAGCCTAAACTGTAAACATAAAATCACGGCAAAACACACCTGACTGTACTTGGTCATTGAATACTACTGCATCCAAACCCAGCTCGAAATGAGTGCAGTTTAAAGACACAAGCATATTTTTCCTCACACACTTTCAGTGATTCATTTGGTGCCCCTCTGGACCCATTTATCTATTAAGTCTGTTAAGCGTCCAACTCCTACTATTACCAACTCCAAACAACACACAGTCTTACCTCCAAACGTGAACACTGAACACAGGAGTCTGGAGTCTTTTCTCAGGATGGGTCGCAGCGGTCGGACGCTCACAAACGCCAAGTATCTATTTAATTCCCTGCATTCCCACTCAAGTCAATTTGTTGTCTTTTCTCTCTCCCACCGGTCAGCGCTCACCAAGTCCACGATATTCCGGTCCGTACCGAAAGGATATGTATTTTCTTTTAATCCGAGCGTGTTTGGGTGCAATTCAATAGCAGTCCCTCTCTGTTCGGTGACGGTCTAAAACTCCTCTGCTGCTTTGCTGCTAATCATTACGGTCACTCACAAGCGCGCGACATGGGCGTTCACGCAGCTCATAGGCGGAGCTTCAACTCCATGGAGCCGACCGGAAGTAAGAAGGAAATAACACGGCAGTAGTCTACACACATGCAAACTGATTATAGAATAGTTAAAAGTAAACACATATATATGTTTAGTACTGTTAAAACGCTTACAAATAAACGTACTGTGCTGACTTCTGCTTATGCAGCTAGAAATGTTGATAAGTTTTTGTACTGGCGCCAATCACAATAGAGCTCCTCCCTACTGTCGCAAAATGTTTACAGTGAAGAGTTCTGATTGAAATCCACTCCGAAGACATGGTATTTAAGTTGGAATGGCAAATGTATTTATTTCTGGCCTTTATGATCATTCATACGTGTGTTTCTTTTTGTTTTCGGACTGTACGTCACTCTAGTCTACACTCCGGAGCAGTAGGTGGTGGTACTGCGTTGCGCTACCGCTGAATTCACGACGAAGAAGACGGCAACGAATCAGTTTACGACAGTGCATGCAATGAGGGACAGGATCACAGGTTTCGGGCTTCTTTTAATTTGAATGTGTCTTTTACAGGTATGAACATTGCATTAACAGTTGGTGTCATGACTTAACACGTACCCGCGTGTGCCATACAGGCGAAAATGAATGTTTTACTGAGTTACTATAGCGTCGTCTGACGATAAGAGCGTAGGTTAGCTAATACTAACAGTTGTATCAGCAGTGAGCTGCCTACTGCCAAAACGATGGACTAAACGCATTGCAGTAATGTAATACTCCGCAGTGGCATTACAGAACCCCGTTATACTACAGATTGCTAGGTGTGACTAATAAAATATCAGCTCTGTACCTATTTAGATCATGAAAGAATAGTGTCTGTTAACTTGTATCAGCGAATTTGAAGAAATGTGAACATGAAGGACTGCTCTGTGTGTAACCAAGGTTATTTTCATGAACCAGTCGTATATAAATCCACATTTGTGATTAAATTACTTAAAATACTTTGAACCAAAAGTCAAGGAACGTTTTCAAAGGGCTTGTTTTGCTTCAGCAATAGTATAAAACCTAAACCTGGACTTGACATGAGTGAATCTTTCATCTATTGTCACAAAATGTTTGGCCTTTTATTTATTTTTCTTTTAGTTAACGAACAAAAAATTCAAAAGACAATTATGGCAGAAATCCAAATCTATTACATAAAAATAGTACCAAAAGAGAATATTAATAGCTCAAACTAATGTTGTCCCTTCATTGTGACTCAAATGTTATTGAGGGCTGATAATTTAAAATACCAAAAGAGGAAAGGTAATTAAATCAGGAATATAAATATACAGGGGTATTTTTAATGCTGCTTTGTGAGACTTTATTTAAAAAAGTTGGTCAATAAAGAATTATCTCTTGCAAAAAATGAACATCTGACTGCTGGATTTGTACTGATATATATATATATATATATATATATATATATATATATATATATATATATATATATATATATATATACATATATAGCCTGATTATATAGTTTGTTATCCTTTTATTTTTATGTAATGTATAATTTAATTTTTGTAATGCACTGCAAAACACTGATTTGAGAAGTAGCATATACATAAAGTTTTAATGTCAATGATAAAGTTGATAGTAGAATGATCATGAACTGTATCCATAGGCTTGAGAGTAGAAGATGCATAACTTATTAATCCCAGTAAAAAGTCTTACCTATTAATACATTTTCAGTGTTTCACTGAGTGTTTTCTTCTGTGTGGTTTAGACTGACCCTCGGTGACTGCGTTGGGAGGATGGACCCTGTAGTGCTGAGCTACCAGGACAGCCTGCTGCGGCAGTCTGACGTGTCCTTGCTGGAAGGACCTTATTGGCTTAATGACCAAGTCATCGGCTTTGCCTTTGAGTACTTTGCAAGTGAACGTTTTCAAGTTTTAGGTGACAACATCACCTTCATCAGCCCAGAGGTCACCCAGTTCATCAAGTGTGCTTCCTGCCCCGATGAGTTAGCTCTGTTTCTCAAGCCTTTGGATCTGTCCTCCCGTCGTTGGGTCTTCCTCGCAGTCAACGATAACTCTAACCAGACCGCTGGAGGGTCACACTGGAGCCTTCTGGTCTTCCATCACAACTCGAATCACTTTGCCCACTATGACTCTCAGAACGGCAGTAACTCGGTTCATGCACGACGCATTGCCAGCAAGTTGGAGCCATTCATAGGGGTGGGAAGAAAGGCGCTTTTTGTGGAAGAGCCCTGCCCTTCACAGCAGAACAGCTATGACTGTGGCATGTATGTTATCTGTATTGCAGAGGCCTTGTGTGAGAAGGCCAGGGCGGAGGGTTCGCCACGCCTGCCTGTGCAAATCATCACCCCAGCCTACATCACCCAGAAGAGGGCTGAGTGGTACAGACTGATCCAGAGTCTCGCTCAGAATGACCTCTGCTGCTCTCTGTCATTTCCATAGCATGAACCTCTGTGTGTACAACAGCTGACAACATATCTACTGCTGGAGCATATGAATGCACTCTTTAAATACAGTATTTAAGAATATATGAAAGATATTTATATACGTCTATCATATTCCATATTAAAAATACTAAAACATAAATCAATGTCAAGAATCTTCAATGATTCAGTGAACATTTGGTGTGGTGTTTATCCCCTGTATATGCACAGCAACATACAATATGTAAACAAGAACACCAGCATGCCTATAAACTGAATTTACTCCTTTTGTACATATTAAAGGAGAGTGAGGAATATCATATGTCATCTAGAAGAGGCAGCACTGGCTTTTTTTCTCCATGTTATGAGTTGGGAGCGAATGTAGACATGTTTACACAGATTATTGCTCAGGGTCATTTAAAATGAACTAGAATTGACATAAAGAATGTGTATCGTAACCTTGGCTCTTGTTTTCTGTCATATTTGTTGACATTGGAGAGTTCTGAACCTTTCAGAGGAAAATTGTGTGAGTGAAGGAAGCACTGTTTGCTGTGAATCTCTGAAGAAAAGGATGAAACTGATATGCCCACTGATCTAATAAATTTTAGTATTGTCACACTTTTGTTGACAAAATGGTACCTGTGCCTTGTCATTTTTATTTGAAAACTGTCTGCTTACAACAAATTCCAATAAAAGTTGTGACATTTACCACTTTATAATGTTACCATGACAAATAATTAGTGAAAGAAGACATCAGATAATGAAACAGGTCAAATGCCATCCCATTCTTCCTGCAAGCGAGTCTTAGGATGGTCTGGGGCCTATTGTTCTCTTCATGTGCTATTGGGAGGTGATCTTTTTCACTTGTGAATTTGAAATTGCAAAGGTATTATATTCAAGCACTTTTGTTGTCACAGTGAAATGAAAAATGGCCGCGACAATTTATTGTGACCTGCTACTTTGACAAACATATTTGGTCCATTCATCCACTCAATCAGTTTTTGTGAATTGTTTTTACACTGTATACTTTAAATGTACAAAAGCATCAGCTAACAGCAACAGAATGTTAATAAAAAGCATTGTTTGTCATTCGCGATGAATGCCATTGCTCTGCTATGTTCCAAAATATCCATGGTTATTTTCACCGGGGTAGCTGATATATCAAAATGTTTTCCCAGTTCTCCAGTGGAAAATATAACAGGAGGAGTTATTCATATGAAATGTTCAAGTTTGTAACAAATATTTTGCATAATTCTCATAGCATGTGAAAGCAGGATTAGCTCTTGCATTCTGCGTTTAATACTTCACACATTCCCTATTGAGAATGAGTCAGAATTGCTGGACAGAACACAATAAACTGATCATTTTCTTTCACATTATAATGATCATTATCACCACTTTCAAATCATATTGTTATTTAATGATTATACATATCAGTCATAAATTGCTTCCATGTGTTGGACCCTGGAATGTGAGGTATGTAATGCATTTATAACATGAAATTAAATTTGAAATGAACTACAACTGCATTTTTATTTTTTATCACTTCTTTACCAAGTTCTATTTTAGGTGAAGCCCAAATATTCTCTAATTTGGGGAAACTAATAAAACAAATTTGAGAAAAAAAAAATTATATATATAATAAATATATATGTGTGTGTGTGTGTGTGTGTATGTGCTATATGACATAACAACAATGTATACAAAAAATGTTCCATAATTGAGTTCAATGCAGAATTTCAAGCATTACTCAAGTTTGCAGACCATCGAGACCTAGTTTTTCATCAGTATTATAGCATCTGATAATCTTATCAGTGTGGATTGATAGTTATGTTTGTCCATTCTTTCTTAGGGCTTCATGTTGACATTCCTGTGAACATATTTAGCAATGCCTGCCTTCTGCACATGAATTCCACTGAGGTAAAGTGAGTGGGCACAAAGAGGTGTTACATTGAACCTGTCTTTATGTAAATGCAGTTTAACAGGTAGTTTATTAGGCAGAGTTTGTAGTTACAGTGGTTAATGACTCAGAAAGACAAAGTATATCACAATACAAAAAAGAATGCAGATGATCTGCTTCAAAATGTAGTAAAGCCATGAGTTTACTGGGACTTATTCTTGGAAATCTGTTGATCAGAAATTATTACATCAACAAATAAATTGGCAGGTGTATCTACACTGTATTGACAATGTCTTGAAATATATTCAAATGACATCCCATTCTTAATCCACAGTTTAAAATGACATTGCAGTGTTCTGCAACTGTGTGTACAGTAAGGGTTTTCACGTGGGACAGCACCACAGCCTAAACCTTACCAGAGGAAAGGCTGTGTTGTCCAAAATCTCTCTCGTCATCTGAACCCGCTTTATCTTCACTCGGGTCGCGGGGGTCACTGGGGGCCTAATCCAGCTACAATGGGTGAAGGTGGAGTACACCCTGTATGAGTCTCCAGTTCATCTCAGGGCTGAACATATATAGACAAACAATCACTCTCACATTCACACCTATGGGCAATTTAGATTAACCAGTTAACCTATCAGTGCATGTGTTTGGATGGTGGGAGGAAACCGGAGTACCTGGAGAAAACCCACGCAGACACGGGGAGAACATGCAAACTGGGAATTGAACCAGGGTCCTTCTTGCTGTGAGGCATGAGTGCTAACCACTGCACCATCGTGCCACCCCCAAAATCTCTTGCTTCAACGTATCAAGAGATTTTGGACAAAGAGACTTTGGATATTTCCATGCTCCCAAGTTTGTGGGGACATTTTGGTGATGGCCCCTTCTGGTTCCAACATGACCAGTGTACAAAGTAAGGTCCATAAAGACATGGATGAAAGTTTCATGTGGATGAACTTGACTGGCCTGAACAGACCTGAACCCAAAAGAACTCTTGGGAAGAACAGAGACCTTCTCATCAAACGTGAGTGTGTGATCTCACAAATGCTTCTGGAACGGAGGGTCAAAATTTCTCAAACATTCGCCTGGTGGAAAATCTTCCCAGAAAGAAGCTGTTATAGTTACAAAGGGTAAACTAACATATTAAACCATAGTGACATGGAGGGTGGAATAGGACTCAGTAGCAACAAAAAAGAAAGATGCAACTAAAATGCTTAAATATCCCTTGATACAAGCCCCCCCCAAAAAAACAAAACAAACCCAAACCTAACTGAAAATCACATTGCAAAATCACTGAAAAAACGGCCAAAACAGATTTATTCGGAATTTAAACAGAACACTCAAATCTCCTCAGAGATAATCAGGCTTCTCAATCAGACTTTTCTTTACGTGCTTTACATGAACAGACAGAAGCCAGAGAGTCAGTGTTGTAAGTTCAACAACCTAGCAAGGACTGAGTGGGCTCCTGCAGTTTATAAGCCCTTCCCCAGACTAATGGTGACTGGAGAGCAGGTGAGTAGCAAAAGAAACTAGGGCAAAGGGCAAGGCCTGAACTGGAAATGAATTCAGAAGAAAACAAATACAGAACTATAACACCTAGAATGGGATGTCAAGTTTATATGCAAGTCAAGGCAAGTGAGTGAATACTTTTGACAAAATTGTGTATGAATATGGACAGAGTGACTATTAAAAATAATTATCATTGTTAGTATTTTACATCATACAAACTAAAATATTGGGATGATCTTAGTTTTAATCTTTTTTAGGTCTGTATCTTCAAAATTCAAAAGGGTGGCTGTGGCTCAGTTGGTTGTCCTATGACGGAAGGATTGACAGTTTGTATCTCAGCCAAGTGTTGAAGTGTCCTCAGGGAAGACACTGAAGAACCCTAATTGCTCCCAGTAGGTTTGGCAGTACCTCACATGGCAGTAGCCACCTACTTGTGTATGAGTGTGAGAGTGAATGTGAAGTCTGTGTAAAGTGCTTTGACCCCCCCTGAAGGTGGAAAAGTGTGATATAAATGCAGTCCATTTACCATTTGGAGCTTCATCGATCAAAAAATTACAAGTGGATCATATTTTTATTTCTAATTGTTACTTCTTTTTTGTTTTGGAATCTTTACAGAATCAATAGAAAAATGTGCTTGGAAAAAAGTACAATATTGAACTTTAAATTAAAGACAATTTCTGTTTGTCTTTTTAAAGCACAGTGTACATCTGCCTAAATGTTCCCAGTAGTTTTCTGCAGCAGCATCCTTGTCTTAAAGGTGGGGCGGGAGATTTTTCTTTGGAAATTTTTTTTTGCTTTTTACCATATTGCTTAAAAAAACTCTTCATGGTCCTATATCACACACTGAAATAGAATGTTTGCACAAAATAAAACTTAAATGTTTTAGTCCAGTCTAGAGGGTGGAACCAGAGGAAAACTCTGGCCAATCATTGTACTGATCATCTTTACAATGATTGATTTGCTGATACGTCCATCATATATCAGTCCACCCCCCACCACTCCCTCCCCCTTCTGCACATTCACATAAACAGCTACAGTGGAAAAGACGACAACCGGCAGCAAAACCAAAATAAAAAACTGTGTTTGAAAAAGCTACGGCCATGAGGAAGAGGAGCGAAGAACAGAACAGGACAAGGGTGGTAATTACTACGACTGTCCAGCGCTGGCGTCAACTGAAAAAGGAAAAGGGGCTCAAAACTGATGCTAAGGTGACCATGTTTCTACTGGATAGGTAAGATGATACTGTTATGATTATATATTTGGACATACTAATGGCTTATGGGTATCGTATTCACCCGTCAGTGAGAAAATGTTAGATATTGACCAAACATAATGTTCCAGCAGGTTTTGCTAAGTTACCAACACTGTGTGTAAAGTGCTGCTGTAACACCATAAACTATTGTCCTTATCCATTAGTTTTTCCATGGTGTTTATTTCATGCTTCTAAACCTTTTGTTAGCTAAGCTTCATGTGACACAAACTGATAAATGCGGTTTATTGTTTTTTTATTCAGGATAATAATTGACGTTGAGTTGTTGTGAATGGGCGTTGATGTATTTTTTATAGGGGTGAAGCATGACGAAGAGGCATGGGTGTGTATACTTTCAAAATATAGCTGCAGGAAACGTTTTCTACCTTTAAGACATAGAATTAACATAGAAAAACATCACAGTATAAATTATGAAACAGCAATTAGTAAATAACATCAGGCCACACAGAAATGTAGCATAAATAACATAACACAAATAAGAAGATCATAGAAAAATATTCAACAGTCAACTTGCAGAACACTGAACGTTTTAAAAATACAACAGACAGAAACTTGGTTTATTACTCCTCATATCTTCCCAGACATTTTATTGTTGCTATATGGTAGAAATGATCTTAAATGACCTCTTGGGAACTTATCTGCAACTAAAAGTGTTCATGTATTCACTAGAAGCAGAATTCACCAAGTGTTGCATTTTTCACCCACTAGAACAGAATGTGAGCTGGGTTTAGAGCAGGGGTCCCCAAACTATTTCCTTTGAGGGCCACATAACTTTTCCCTCTTCAGATGAGGGGCCGGGGTCAATTTGTAACAGAAAAAGTGTGATGAATGCAGGAGTGCCTAAATGTAAAAATTTATTCTTTTCCAGAAAGCCACAATAAATTAACCCTTTTCTTGATTCTTCACATAACAGAAGTCAGAAAATAAATAACACTATTTATGAAATAAATAACCCTCTGTGGGTTCTTCACAGAAAAAAGGTCCATAGAACATAAACTTCTTCGTCTGACCAGGTCCAAGTTCATTTAAATTGTCAGAGCAGAATCTGACTTAAATGACTCATATGAGCAGTCTCTCAAAATTATTGTGTCAAACTAGTTAATAATAGTTAATTGTTAGAAAGCCCACACAGTTTAAATGTTTATTTGATTGTTTGGTTATATTTGTTCAGGAACAACTACTTTTCTGTAAGTTTTCAAATTTCCCACGTTGTTGAACGCACCACTGATGTTATAACTGTTATGAACCAGTCCTGTTTTATTAGCCGCTGTGTTGTTGCTAGGTAACCATGCGAAGTTCGCCATCTCTGCTTCTTTTTCTCTTTTTTATTCATCTATTCCTGGTTTATTACTGTGTGTAGATGCCACAAGGTGAGATAAATAACACAGTACAGTTCAGGTAGATGTTAGCATGGTGTACTGTATAAGTTAATGCCGTTTAGCGCCGGTGTGCTGTTGAAGCTAATACGATAATATGCTAGCTGTCATCTGTGATTTCCGTGAGGTGATTTGTGTTTCATGACCCATGTAATACATCTGAGTGACTCATATAGTCGGTCTTAGTTACAGTAATTTATTATTGTATATATGTATATATATATATATATATATATATATATATATATATATATATATATATATTTGTTATACTGAGTGTTACTCTGTATTATTACAGACCGCAGTGAATAAACCTTCAATGAGGACATCTGTATCCGTGTTCTTTAATCAGAACCACAACTCACACCTTGTCACTCTGAACCAAATCCTAGAGACAACCCCACGCTCTCTGCTTCATTAATAATGAAAATAGTTCATAACTAAGGATCAATTTATTGCAAAAGTCCAACTTTATTATCAAATACATATACACACATATAAAAAAAATCTAAATGTTCTCTGGTATTGTTCAGGGGGCCAGACCAAATGTGGAGGCGGGCCGTAGTTTGGGGACCACTGGTTTAGAGCATCGTGAGACAGTTTAGTTTTATCATACTGATGATGTGTTGTTTCAATAGTAATCCGAGTGGGCAAATGTGCAAAACTGTCATTACGTATCGTGCTTCCAACTCTATAAAGGTAGCGGATTAAACTAAACTTGTCTATTTCCAACTTGACATTCAGAGTCAGGCTATGGCTTCTGACATATTTATGCAGCAGTATTACTCTATCGTTTGGAGCAGGATTTAGGTTTTCAGCAGGGTTTTGAGTTTTTTTGTTTTTTTTACAAATCAAATCCAGACTGAAACGTTTCCCCAGAAATGTCAAATAATGATACAAAGAAGGAGAGTGAATGACCGAGAAATCATTGTCCAGTCGAATGTGATTTAACTGTCTACTGAGAGAGGAAAGTTATGGTGAAATTAACCCTTTCATGCAGGGTTGACAGTGAACCAAACTTCATTTAAAATCACAATATATACAATAATCACTCCAATGGATGACTTTGGAAGCCTTCTATGAATGATTGTGTATTTATCCCGCTCACTGTTAATTCATAACCTGACATATTTCATCAATATCAACTCTACAAGAAACATACAACTATTCTAAAATATTGATAGGTGTAGAGAGATTGATGTTTTTTTAAACTAAAATATGACTGTTTATAAAATTACAAAAAAAAAATTTCTTAATTACTAAAAGCAATTTATATTATATCTCCACATTATCAGATCACAATTATTTAAATATAAATAAAGGTACCTACTAGTAAAATATAAATCTGTGTGAAGAATACAGAATAAGAATTACATTTTTCATCAGTCCCCATAAAGCATGAGGGAAACCAGTGGAAAGTGAAACAAGTATTTTTCAAAGATTTGGGGATGTGCTAACTTTTTTGTTATTACTATTATTTCTATAATTATTATTATTACTATAATTATTATTAATAAATTATTATTTTTAATTTGATTTAGTTAATTGTTTAACCATTTTTTTCATTTTATTTTTATTATTTTATTTAGATTTTTTTTAATTATATATTTTTTTTATGTTATTTTTTTTAATTTTATTACCCAATGGATACTTTAACTACAAGTGATGAGTACAAACTTGGCCCTCATGAGACATGGAAAAAAATGTGACAAGATAATGGTGAACATACAGGAGGTGTAGGACAAAATACTGGCCTCACTGTATTGTTATATTAACATATTATAATTTTTTCCTTTTCAAACAGAATCACACTGATAAACAAGTCACAAAATGCACCACAAATTAAGTCATTATCTTTTCAGCTGAGTCCACTTTGTCTGAGACTGAAACAAAACCACAGAAAAATAAGTATTTCAAACTTTCAAAAAGCGATCTTGAGGTTGGCCTCAAGTACGAGTACTAACCACTGATGCATGATGTCACCAGTCATCACTGCAGAGCACAAAATACAACCTTGTAAACTGGGACAGTCTTCACTCTTTTGTAGATTTAAAATTGGTGTATAAAGTACTACATGATTAGGTTCCTGCTCCTCTGGCAGATTTCATCAGCCAAAGAAACAGATGTGAGTGTGTCAGAGGTCAGAGGTCAGGGGTCAGGGGTGACTGTATCATTCCTCTGCGCAGGAGCACTTTCAGTAAGTCAGTGGGGAGCGCTAGTGAGTGGAACTGGTCACATCATACAAGGATTTCACAAAAAACTGCAAATATGGCTCATTAACACTTATAGATGCCAACACTAAAAGACAAGCCTGTTGTGATGCCTGCTTTTCGCTTTTCTTTCTTTTTTTAAACTGTATGGCAAGTGCTTGACATGTATCTTGTATTACATTGTTTAGGTATTGTGTACACTATATATATATATAATATATATATATATATATATATACACACACACTCACACATACATACATACACTACTAAAGATATATCATTTATATTTTTTGATATTTTCATTCCTGTATAGTCAGTTTCGCACATAGCTTCTTTTTGCTTTAGCTGTTGATGTGCATTGACATCAGAACATTGTAGGACATATTTGAAGACTCTAGGTCAAAGGTCAAAATTAAGGTCAGAATAATTTTTTTAAATAAGTTTTTAATTATTTATCTTACAGACTTCCAGTGAGCACCAAAATTCTGGTGTTTTAACTCTGCATCTTGTGTGCATTTTGACCTATTGTTGACCCAAGAGATCAAGGGTTTAACTTTCTCAAACTCACCCCAAAGCTGAAGGTTATATTACTGTGATATTTTAACAAATTACTGGATTTTTTTTTTTTTTTTAACAGTTTGTTTGTACGTCATTTGTTAATTTCTCCCAACATTGATTGGGAGAGATTATTGTAGTCGATGTGTGTCCGCAGAGAAATAACATGGTATAACTCAATGAATACTTGAGATATCACCATGAAATTACATGGGCATATACTGTAGATATAGCTAATGTGCATCAGATGCAACAATCCATTCGAGTAAAGGTCAAAGGTTAAAATCACATATATAATTCAAGAACGGAGGGTCACAGAACTTTCAGATTGGTACCAAACGATGCGGAATTAAGATTTATACAATTCTCATATTTGGAGTTATCACCTACGACCAACGTTTTTTGAGATCTCTGGAGGTCAAAGGTGACATGTCGCAAAATGTACTTGTGTAACACTGTTTGTGTGTGTCAAACATAGACATATCACACTATAACTTAATCAATACTGGATATATTATCATAATATTACACGCACTGATGCATATATACATTGAGCATTGGGACAGGGGGTGGACTGATATTTTATGGACGTATCAGCAAATCAATCATTGTAAAGATGATCAGAACAATGATTGGCTGGAGTTTTCCTCTGGTTCCACCCTCCAGACTGGACTAAAACATTGGGGTTTTTTTGCAAACATTCTATTTCAGTGTGTGATATGGGATCATGAAGATGTTTTCAAGCAATATAGTAAAAAAATGTTCCAAAAAAAGGTCTCCTACCCCACCTTTACATTACATTATAATAACAATTACATACCAACAATAGTAAAAACAACAGCAACATACCACACCACTGGCTGAATACCAGAGCACATAACAGCAATGGTAAAGGTCAAGGACAACACATAATAATTGTAAGACATTTTTATTGTCTCTTAAAGTAATTTAAGTCATAACTGATTTCTCATTTAGAATAAATTCAGTATTACATGTAAATTGATGTGTTAACGTTATTTTTTTGCATGGCCAATACAAAGTCCTCTTGGACTAAAACCATTACCAATCCATACATACATTTTTAATATAATAAATGTAATATAAACACAGAAGAAACTTTTTGAAGAAAGAAATCATACGCTTGAGGGAAAATGGGGAAATTGAAACAGCTGATAGCAGTAATTTGGTTCATGGAAACAGGCCATAAGTAATGAGACAAAAGACAAACTATGTAAAACAGCCTCTAGCCCTTTAACAGACTGAATCAGTTCACTACACAGTGCTGGGATCTTTACCTGTGACACTGAAAGTTTTGTTCCATCAAACTCAATGACACTACTAAGGGAATTAAATTCACTAAATTATAAACAAAAATGGATGCCATGAATTAAATAATCCAGTGTGTTAACTACACTGGATGGTGTATTTTGTTTAAAATAATTCCATGGAACATGCTTAAAACAGCGGTAATTATTTTGTACCCATAACGATTTTGTCACAATTTCCAATTTATTTATTTCTGTCATTCCAAGTGATTTATTGCCATTCATACTTCTGTGTTTTACTTTTTTCAATGAAAATGAGGTGTAACTTCCTTCATAAAATTCACTGACCATGTAGATGTTTATAAAACCTCAGTGCAAATTCAAAGGCAATTTAAAAATGACAGAAAAGTTACCTTTTCCACAAAACACATCATTAACTGAGCATAAAAAAACAAGTGTGTCCATCCACTGTCATTTATTAAATTCCATGGGTTTCAATCTGACCATGATCTGACAATGAAAAGACCACTTATTTATATGGATTTAATGGATTAAATATTTTCCTTCAGTAAATGTGGAGTTTTCTGGATGTTTGGGTCTTTCTAGGTTTCTAGGTCAGGCATGAAAGCCTGAAAGTAATTATGTTAATGTTTCCCTGTATTTTGCAAATTAAACCAATAGAAAGTTAAACAGAACTGACAGATAATTTATAAAATGTGGAGAGTCATTTTGAGAGCGCTTTAATATCATGTCTGTCTGATATTGGATGGATTATTCAATCACATTCCCTCTGGTCAGGAGTATTAATCACTAATGGTGCTGGCCTTTGTCCTTTTGGCAAGAAAAGGGCAACACCTCCTGCTCTGGCCAAAGGCCCTGCTCTGTTCTGCTCTTGGCCTGAGTCCACATCTGCTCTCTGGCATCTTCTGTTCATCTTCATCACACAGACATATTTCACCTGGAGTAACCGGTCAGACCGGGGATCAGGGTTTACTATTGTTCTCAAAATACCACTAAGCCAGTGCACTCACCACTCTGGCAGCACACTGCACTATAGTGAAACAAAGCACCCACAGAAATGTATTACATACATTTGGACCAATTTCTCTCTAAATGCCTCTAAACTCCTCTCCATGACTGTATACAAGGAAACTGGAGCTATCTTTAAATCTTTCATCTTTGCCAGCCTTGGTACAATTTTTTTTTTCATAATTTGACAGAACATTACACAGAGAAACTACTATATTCTAAATGAATAAATCTAAATCCTAACAAATCCTCTACCCTGCTCTCTAAATTGTTTGGCAAATGCCACACAACTTCTTAGTGGTAGTGGTTTTGTACAGCTATAAATCAATAGCAGCCTTACAGATAATCTCAGCCCTAAATTAAAAGGAGACCATTCTTCGACCATAGGAACCAGCTTTAAGTTTCAGTATCATCAATTATTTGACTTATTGAAGTGAATACGAGAGCAAAAAATAAGCCACACTTTCTTGACCTTGACTTTCTTGGAAGTTAA
The DNA here is from genome assembly GCA_020466265.1 of Siphamia tubifer. NCBI lineage: Eukaryota > Metazoa > Chordata > Actinopteri > Kurtiformes > Apogonidae > Siphamia > Siphamia tubifer. Next base: position 33,302,434 of record CM035785.1, read on the forward strand.
GTCAAGGTCAAGAAAGTGTGGCTTATTCTGCCCATATATATATATATACTGACGATGACGGATGCTGACGGTGGGTGGACGATGGACGAAGCGCGATGACAATAGCTCTTTGCGACTTTGTCTGGATGAGCAAAAAACTGGAGAGATTCAATGCATTCATCCTGAAAACTCATCGCACCATTTCTCTCTTCATCTATATAAATGACTAGATCAGGTGATCACAAGTCAGGATGTTATTTGAGAAATTTGAGAGTATTGTTATTTAATGGTGTTTTCAGATCACCTGGTCCTACTTTGTTTTAAGTGAAGGATCTTAATATTACTACAATAGAGCAGAAGAATCTGAAAGATCATCAACAAAGCTTTCAAGGCAAAATAATGACTGGCTTCATCCATTAATATTCAACATTCAGAGAGTTGACGGATTTATGTTTTGACTTGCAATTTACCCCTGCAGACCTGTTAAATGATTCAAGACAGAACTTTCAATTTGACTTGGACTTGACTCAAAACATGTTTTCTACAACTCTTTAAGGCCATATTTATGGGCAAATGTGTTGACATATAGTGTACGTTTCTATACCTAAACACATGCAAACATGAAACTCCATTTGTGAAGTCACTCACCACTGTTCTTCATCAGCACTGTGTAAATGATTACAGGAGCAGCAGCCAAGGTTCCTCCTACAGGATGTCCAGGTGGTTCACATTTACTCTGTACATAGAACCCCCCCAGCCTGGAGGAGGTACATACATACATGAACACACATGTATGTACGCTTCTATAAAGTACATCCACTAGTATTTCAGACCTCCTTAACTCATGCTTGTGTGCAGAATTGTTTTTGTTCATTACATCATGTCCTGTCATAAGCCATCTGTAACCAACTATAACAGCTTGAAACCATTTTAGCCCAATTTACAACAACGTTCGTGTGAACCAATTTGATTAAAACAAGAGACTTCCTATTGTGAGGCCCAAATGGACACAGTTACATCCAGGTACACAATGACTGCACATTAACATGTCCTTCAGACTCAAGAGCTGTAAGTAGGTCAAGTGCATATCAGAAGATCACATCAGAAATGAAAATCCAAGTACACGATGCTTGGTTGCATGTGCATCCCAATTCCCCTGAGATTAGCCTCACTATTGTGCTTGATGAAAACAAACTGTACCACTGTCGGAGCCAGACTTGTCCATCTCCCATACTTGGAAAGGTAAACCAGTCAGTCACAGCATTTAATCATCTCCTCAGTAGTCATTTCTGAAAACAGAGAATTAAAGAAGTCAACGATAAAACACAACAAAAGACACAATGAGAAAACAGGGTTTATGATGCTTGTCGCTATAGGAAAAAAATTCCTCATAAAAATCCATAAATGCTCATGAAATCAAGACAGACTTTATGCAATAAACTATCAAAATAATCTTTATCTGTATCATAATGCTGCCTGTATTAGGCCTTCTTTTAATACAAATGTAATACTGAAAAGGTGAACAAAGAAATTAATTATGGATACATAGATAAATTAATTGGTTAAGATGTTCTTGTAAAATGCTGATTCAGACATGATTACTGATCCCACCATGGAGGATGAGCAGCAAAAATACAGAAAATAAAGTAGAGAAAGACAGGCATAACATTCAAGAGGATGTATAAAGAAGAAAATATAATATCAATAATTAGAAAATTAACTAGATCACTCCGAGCGCACAGACCTCTGCGAAGCAGTACAGTCTGCCAAGGTTTGGATCTGGATGTTCACAACTTATTTGTAAACTAGTGTTCTGTGTTTGCTCACGATTTATTTTATCAGTCATTAGCAATCCCTTAGAGGGTTTAAAAATTTTTAAAGAAATCCTCGGTCCCATCTTTGACATATGACCATTTCAATATTCCACCACGTATGACGTCACTCTGATGTTATGCTTGTTGTCACTTGTTAGCTCTAATGTTAAATATGAAGCGCAAGATATTGTCTTGCGCTTCATATTTGCTTGACGTCATATGACGTCATAACGTGACATCATGGAGCCTATTGGTGTCATCTCATCTGATGTCTGAAGGTAAGATGAAGTGAATGAAAAAAAAACACCTGATACTATCCGGTCTGGATTCTGTGATATCACCACTTATGTGTTTTAGCTGTTGACCTTCACTGTAACCTTGACCTTTGACCTTTATAGCTCAAACTGTAATGGTTTCTTTCTTGACACATTATCAATTATCTATGAAAGTTTAATCAAAATCTGTCCATAACTTTTTGAGTTGTGTTGCTGACAAATAAACAAAAAAACGGTAAAACATAACCTCCTTCGTGTATGTAAAAATAAAACATAATATTGAGATAATATTAAGGTACATGTTAATTGCATCATAAACATATTTACTCTTGATTACATCTATAAGCACTTACAGGATTTATTAAAATTGATTAGGAAAAAAATCCATAACTATAAAAACACTCAGTGCAGACTCTGCCAAGACAGATTTTGTAGAGTGAATGATTTTTAGTGTTAGTTTCAAAATACTTTGTGCCAAATAAATATACATATTTTGTACCATTGCACAGCTGTCTCTGCCTCAACTCCTAAATGGGTGTCTTCCTTCCTTTTTTTTTTTTTTTTTTTTTTTGGGGGGGGTAATCAATCAATACTGCCACAACACTATCATATGCTCCTCACACTGCTACAAAATCAAATCTTCTGGGTGAAAATGGCCAAATGCTGAAGCTGATTCTCATCACATTTATTATAAAAGGGTGTCTTTAATAGGACTGTCAGGCCTGTTGTTTGTAACCAAAGATCCTCTGAAAAGTACAGGAATGGAATCACTGTGTTGCATTAGTGATTGCTCTGAGGAAGAGGAATGAGTCCAAACAGCTGATAAAGTGCAGATGCTGACAGAGGGAAGAGCACAGGAACAAATGAGGATGAGAAGGAAAAATACAAAAAGGTACAGCTAATGTAATTCCATGGTAATATTCATTCAGATGACAGCTTACTAAAGCATGACGTTTCAGATCTGCATGGCTGTGTTTATATCACAGTGGAGGCTAAACTTCAGTCTAACTGTAAACTCATGAGGTGTGCTGTGAAATAGATCCCTTTGTACAAAAACAAAACTGATAGGATGGATGTACTGCACTGTCCTTGATGCTCTTACAGTCTTGTTCATCATGCGTTTGTGATATTTGTTGCATTCTCAGAATTATTTTGTGTTGAAATGCTGTAATTCACTTTCTTGGTGTGATGTGATTGTCTACACTCTGCTTCACTTCCAACCGTTCTCCAGAGGATGGGTGTGAAAGCATTACTTTCAGTCAATGGTCGGCATATGGACGACATATAAAAATACTGACTGATCCAACTTGTTTGTGAGTGGTGGGCCTGTCTGTGGTCATGACCGGCCTCAGTTAATCATAACATAGCTTAGTACGCAGCTGCATTGCATTCTGGTTCTTTGAGGACTTTTGGCAGCAGATAAATGTAAAGTTTTTGATGTTTCACTATTTAAATATTATGTAGCTGACTATGTTTGAAATATGATTAAACCCAAGTGTAGCCATGAATTATGTCATGACTTCCTTTTGGACAAGTCATTTGTGGAAACGGGGTAGAGTTTTTAAATTTTTTACATTTTCAACCAAATTTGAAGTTTTCAGTTTAGTGATATACATGGTGAGATTTATAAAAAAATTAGAAGGGGTGTGTTTTTTTTCCCTCTTTAATTTCCTGCACTGCAACCAACTCTGGGTTGGCCAGGAAGGGGTCAAAGTGTGAAGGTGGCTCGCAGCTCTTTACAGCGTCCTCCAGCCGGACTTCACCACTTTCCAATGCGGGGACAACATGGCATGTGCCACAAAGCAAGGGGCACTCACAAACTCGCAAGGGTTTCCCACCTGGACCCCTGCTGCTTTTCCACATCTTTCGTTGTTGAACAAACTCATCTCGCAGATCCTTCCACTTGGCCAAATCCATGTTCATACGAGAGCCGTCTTCAACAATGAGCTCATGTTCACAAAACAAGAAGGAAAAGTAGGGGAGTGGAAGCATGTGTAGAGCGGATGTAGAACGGACCAATCACAGGCCTCTTTTCTGGTCTTCTGCGCTTCACTGTTTATAGAGGGTCACATTTTTGGGAAATGCACACAAGTCTCTGCGACAGGGGCGGCACGTCGCAGACGACTTGTCTTCGGAGCATAAATCCAGTCTAACGGTGATGTCCAAAACCAGAGGGGGTGGATGGCAAATTGCACTCAGACTATATACTAGAACTTGTTTTCAAGTTGGAAACAACAGTAAAACAACATCAAAGGCACAGATTATGTTTGATCTTCCAAAGTGCACAGTCAAACTAATAATTAGGGGATAAACACAAGCTCTTTTATATTATTTATTAATGCTATTTTAGAACCATACCATTACATTAGTGCTTGATTGTAGATTTCTTCCATTTGCAAATATATTCCCTTTACATCTGTAGCTCCAGAATCTCCTTGGACAAAAAAGAAACACTCACAGTATGTCATAAACCAACTGTAATGGTTGGTTTATGACATACTGTCCTTTAGCAGATGTAAACATAATTAACCGACACTGAAGTTTATTGTTACCTCCGCCAAGGAAGTTATGTTTTAGCTGGCGTTTATCTGTTTGTCTGTGTTCAAGATAACTCGAAAACATATGGACGGATTTTGATTACATTTTCAGGATATGTTGGAAATGTTCACAGGAAGAAGTGATTTCATTTTGGTGGTGATCCGGGGGGGTGGGGGGTGTCTACCTTGGTGGAGGAGTGCTTTTCTAGTTATTGTAGCATTCATTGAAGATGGTGGTAGCTCCCCTGTGCCAATCAAACAGTATTATGTATATTCTAAATCTATAAATAAACACAAAATAAAATGTATTATACAGATGAAAAAAAACAGTCAGTGTTGGGCATGTTACTTTGAAAAAGTAATTAGTGATAGTTACTTCTCCCAAAAAGTAACTGAGTTACTCCACTATAAAACTAACTAGCTGCCAGTAAGAGTAACTATTGCATTACCCCCCCACACACACATAATGTACATTTGACGTATACATTTTCACTAGCACTAGCACTATGTTAATGTTGCTAACATTACCCTTATTTGGCTGCAACAGTTCCTAGCCTAGCACTCTAACCAAACTTAAAAGAAAAAGACTGCAGTGGAGATACCACTTATTTTTCGTGGATCCAATCATACAATACACACATTTGTCATTGAGCTCTTACTATGGTTGCGTACAAAGTCATGGAATGTCGGCAACTTAGTTGCCAATATTCCCCATTGTCTGGGTGTGTTTTAGACGCATTAGCGGTCGCACATTCCCAGCAGTCTGTTCTCTCACCCCAATTCAACATTGATCGCAACGGGCAGGTTTAAATTTAGTGCGAGCACTCCCCCTACAGGCACAAAAAGTTGAAACCATGCCTGTGTGTTGAATGACTGTAAATGACTGTAAAGCATTGTCAATCAGTCATCTAATAATATTCAGGAAATGGTATTGTGAGTCAAATGTCCACCAGACCAATAAGGAGTTTATGAAAAGTTTATGTCATTTGTATTACCTGTCTAACTTCACTAAGACACTAGGTTAGGGGCAGCCATGGCTCAGTTGGTAGAGCAGGTAGTCCTGTAACTGAAGGGTTGGTGTCCTTGTCGGTCTGTTGTGTCCTTGGGCAAGACACTTCACACTCCTTGCCTCCAGTGCCACTCACACTGGTGCGTGAATGTTTGGTGGTGGTCAGAGGGGCCATAGGTGTAAAATGGCTGCCACACTTCTGTCAATCTGCTCCAGGGCAACTGTGGATACATATGTAGTTTAACACCACCAGAGGGGGCATGTGAGAGTGAATGAATAACAGGTCAGTAATGTGAAGCACTTTGAGTGGCCAAAAAAGTGCTATATAAATCCAATCCACTATTATTATGCTTATTATAGGTTGTGGGTCAGACCTCATACATTACTCATTATTGACCCAGAAATTTGACATCAGTAGTAAAGGCAGAATTGTTCTTTAGTTTTAAAATAACTTATATTGCATGTAATTCCCAAGCATTGAAAACAAAGCCAAGACAAAAATGGTGAAACATGATGTAACAAGATGTAAGAATGGTGTAACGTGATGTAACTATCTTTTTGTCTAAAAGACACAAACTACATAAATGACAGAACAAGATGGAAACTTCATAAAAGAATTAATGTCCCACAAACAACATTTGTCAGTAGTGTGTTTGTGTACCTTAGAATGTATTTGTGTTTGAGTATTTGTGGGTTGGTGTGATTCTTGTAAATGACATCTGTCTGTGAATCTGCAAAGTGCAGCTATTCATCCCTGTTTTGATTGTGGAATCTGTGAAAATGTTACTATTAATTCATGACAAACTTTGGTTCCTGATGAGACAAAACATTTATCTTTTGGGTCTGGAGCTGTAGAGGTTTGTGGATGTTCCTGTTGTTCCCATTGTATTTCCTCAGGGGAGTTTTGCTGTTGGTCTCTTCAAAAGGGCTGGAGTTTTAATTGATTGTGATCTGTGGTGCAATATGGTGCAATGAATGAGGCAGCCGTTTTGTCCATGTGCACTCCACATGCCCATTTATGTGACTTTGCATTTGTCAGGAAACAGGATTGATGTTTCAAATTAGTATACTGTGTTTCATGCTGTCAGAAAATCTGTCTTTGGGAAAATTAAACCAATCTTATATCAATTATTACCATTTCACTCACTTTACTTAGCACTGCACAGCACATGTTATACATGAAATCTGTTTTTATTCCACTTCCTTTAACTCACTTTACAAATTGAAGCAGATTTCTTAAACCTTTTACATTTTAAACATGTCACAAATGTCTATTTATATATTTCTTCATATTGTATCTTTCTTATCCTGATTGAACTAATGGTCCTGTGGGAAGACGGATGTGAGGAGGCCACAGAGAGGAAAACCACCAAGTACCAGGACCTGGTCCAACAATGTGAAGACAAAGGCTGGCAAGCCTGGCTGTTGCCAGCAGAGGTTGGATTCAGGGGCTTCCCAACACAGTCTGTGTGGAACACACAGTCTATAAACATTATAAATTAATCCCAAATTCTCCTATTTGGCCTTCACTGCTCTGCTTTTCACTGTTTATTTGACTATTCCTATCAAAACTTGGCTATTTGTGTCAAAACTTCAAACTTATTATGATTTCCTGAGTGATTTGTCACAATTATGATATTATCCTCTAAGCATTTCAACATTAGACCTTCAGTGACCCCCATACCTTAACTTAACCTCAGTATAGACTAGTCAAACAGCACTGTATTTCAAGAGCATTTAAAACCATCAAGTATGTATTCACAACTAAGATTAGGAAACTAATTACAGATATTGTCAAAAATAAAAGGTTATTTAATGATACTAAACACAATACCACCAAATTGACACTGTGTGATCTTAAATAAGTCTGTCTAATAAATTGCATAATGTCACCATTTCATTTAAGACACCAACCAGACAATAACAAAACTACCTATTCTTTGAAAATAAAATTAAGAGATCATTTGCATTTTTGAGAATAGGATATACAACAACAAATAGCTGAAAATGTTACAATGACAAGAAGAAATTAAAAATAAAATGCATTTACTCACCAACATAGTTCTCCACAGTATCTGCTTTTTAAAAAAATAAATTCGAGCCTCCTTTCTTTTCTCTAGAACACTTCAGTGGCTGTTGTACAATTTATCTGTGTGTTTCAGGTCCATCAGTCAGTTCCTTTTCTATGGACATGGAGGCTAATGCTGTAAACCGTTTCTGTCCGGGCGTGTTTCTGGCATAAATTTGAATGAAAATGACCCTTCAACAGATGCAGTGGATAGAGGGATGGTTGGGGAAAAATTGTCCCAAACTGTCACTCACATTTTTGCTATCATGTCTTCTTCTTCGTCCATTATGGGTTAAAATACAGCTAGCTCTTGAATTTCCGTGTTTAGTTCGTTTAGATATTCCCGCTCGTGCTAATCCAATCACTGAACACGTATATGTCACGTTCGCAGAATCGTGATCTGATTGGCTATTGTAACCTGACTGTTCCCGTTCACTTACAGGCACAGAAACCTGCTATGTCTGTTCTGAAGGTCTGAAGCAAATGTCATTTACCTGACAACACAAGCTAGCTGAAATATAATTGGTTAAAAACTCTACCATAAAAAAAACACCATTGGAAGCCACTCAAATAAGTGGAAATAATATGAAGTAAAGAATACAGAGAATAGAGAATCATTTTGTTTCCATTTATATGAAAATAAAATAACATACATTTATTTTTCTGAGCATGTTTAGGCCAGTAGAGAAGGCCTTGCCAGCCCTGGCGGTCCACCACTGCCTCTAAGGTATTTTTCTATATTTGATTCACTGATCATTTATAGTTTCATTAAAATGTTTTCATCTTCATGTCATTATGCTGGACATCCTGGACAATGCCAGACACCCTCTGCACACTGTTATTACCAATCAGAAACGTGTGTTCAGTGACAGGCTGGACTAATAAGACTCCAAAAGTCCTTTGTTCCTCATGTCATCAAACTGTTCAACTCGTCACTGGGTGGAGGGAGCAGGAACAGTAGGGCATCTGCAAATGTCTTGCCCTAGCACAAAGTGTGTGTGTGTATATATATATATATATATATATATATATATATATATATATATATATATATATATATATATATATATATATATATATATATATATATATATATATATATATATATATATGGGAAGTGCTATACAATACTATACACTTTATATTGTGTGGATATTGTATATTCTGGGTGTATATCTGGAAGTGTCTGTCTGTCTGTCTAATCAAGGCCCAGAAGACTCAAAGAGGTATATCTTAACCAACCACTATTAGGCCTAAATATAATTAGATTTAATATGCTTAGTTAATTATATAAAGTATTAGTATATTTTTTATCAATGCAAAGGAAAACAGCAACAACCAAAACTGAGAAAGATGCGCAGGCAAATATTTTACATGAACTGGGCATTTTTTTTCATTGCAGTGTGATATTTTTAATTTTAATTGTTTTTTGTTAGTGTTTTTTATTTGGTATTTTTAATTGATATTTTTTGGTTGCACATTTAAACATCTTCTTAGGCCCTATTGACACAAATTAAACATCATACTGGAATAGATGTACGGGTGTCTATGCAAAACAATGCAGTGATGGGGAAAAAAAACAATTCATTCAGGGTTGCAGATCCTTTTGATATGTGTAACACTCTTTCTAGGTGAAGAAAAGGGATTTCTGTACTTTAATGTGGACAAATTTAATCATTCATTTATATGAATAGAAGGATACTTCTCATTAAAATGTTCAGACTTCTGAAACCTATTTCATTCCTAATGTTAAAAACATTTTCTTGTACTTGTGAGACTCAAATACATAGAATAAGTATAATGTAGTTGTATTAAATGTTAGTAAGGTAGTTGGGTTAATTTTAACCGTTATTGTTTAAGAAAATCCTCTGTGTTGTACAATCCAATGACTCTGTTCTGACAACAATCAATAGACAAATAGCACAAGCCAAGATGATATTCAATATATTGTGCATCCATTTAATGAATAGAAAGTTCACAAATTACTAGTTCAGTCAGAAAACTCACTTAAATAAAATATACACTGTAAAAATATAGCAACAAAGAAACATGTAATAGTGTAGGGCAGATTTAAGAAGTAATAACATTTCAAATGCATTTTAAAACTCAGTATTAGATTGTGTATTATTTCAAAAATTAAAACATGTTATTTGATGTAATTTATTGTGACATATTGTTTTTCAATTATTTATAGTTATATACCAATCAATGTTTATGAAAATATTTGCAGACCCTAAAAAAGAAAAACATCTATGAAAAACACAAGTGAGTAACAAGGCATCATTTACCTAAAATAGGCTAAAGGTAACATTGAAGAGTATTAAGTTTTAAAGTAGAAAACTAAAGGAAAAATAAACCAGTTTCATTGATGAGGACTCTTGCATTTTTCTCTATTGTCATTAAAGTAGATACAACTTAAAGACATTCTATTTACCTGAATATTTATTAACGCTATCTTTAGCCCATTTTATTGCCATGTTGCTTTTCTCATTCACCAAGTTTTAGTTCACTTAATACATTTCATTTAGTGTCTTAAATTTTGATATCGAAGAGCTGTTAACCTAAAAGAGTTAAATCTACATAAAGACTTACAAAAATATTCATACAATATATGTTGTGCTGTTGTGGAACTTTAAATCTACTGTGTCACAGTAGATGTGACTTTATGGCTGTAATTGTTTACAGTAAGGGTTGATTTTATGTTTTTATGTTTTTATTTTTAACAGCATTGATTCAGTTTTAAGTCTTTGGTGACTTCTTTTGAAAAGTATAAAAGAAAAAAACACAAGTGTAAGACAAAAAAAAAAGCTGAATTAGTGAAACTAAAACAGAATTGGACATGTCTAACCCATGCCATTCACATTACATTCACTATAGGTGCCATCAGTTCATGATTAAATAAAATAATAAGTAACAACAATCAGTCAAAGTTTCTGTGGCCATTACATTTTTTTCCCTTCATAAATACCTTCATGATAATAGCACGTACCAATTATGGAGAAAGAAATTATCTCAATGTGTAAGACTGTGGGCCAATTCCAATTCCTCCCTTAACCCTCGATCTCAAAAATGTGAGCTCCCGTGAAGTCTAAGTGCTGTCCCAATTCTCAGAATATTAAGTTGAGGGGCAAGTTTGAGGCCTGTATAGCCTTCAGTACTGAGATTCCTCGACACCACCTTTGAGAGCAAGGGTTACCCAGAATGCACTGCGTATGTTCAGCAACAGACATGGCTTCAAAGAAGTCGAGTTACAAATGTAAATATTTTCTTTGTTAATGGAGATGTAAAAAGTACAAAAATCATTGTATTATCTTAGTTTAGGTCCATTTTATGAATTATGTACCTCATTGTAGCATAACATGTATTTTTTTATTTTACAATCTTTTGTCAATAGCAGCTAGTGCGGACAAGCTAGCTATCATTTAAGTTAGCTAACATTAGACAAGCAGTCATTTTTCGCAGTGTTAATGTAGGTGTTTTATCAAGATAACAGCCTACATAACATGCTTGTGCCGATAATGGTATAGGATGACCTGTAGCTGCAGAGTTATCTAACGATAGTTATAGCTGGTGTTTACCTTTCAGTGAGCCGTGGTATGCTCTGACAGCTGAATATGTCCGTGGCTGTGTTATTATTTGTTTGATTGCTCTAACTGAAGAAATAATTTACAGATAGTCCATAACAATTTCAAAAACATGGACCTGATGGACCAGTGGATGATAGCTGTGTTTGTAGCTGATGATTAAACAGGCAGGGTTAACACTGCAAATATTTTTAAAAAAATAATAAAGCTGTGTTTCATCTCAGGGACAACAGAGACAACGCGGACCCTGATTAATTTCAGTGCCAACATTTATGGGGTGTCCCATTTCGAAGTCACAAATAGCCCTGAACACTTAGTTTTTGAGGGCTACTGAATGAGGGTTGAGTCTGAGGGTTAAGGAGGAATTGGAATTAGCCCTGTGACACACATCTGAAGAAGTAGGATGCATTTTAAAAAGTGCATTATTGTTGCAAATGTTTCTGCTGTGAACCAGATCAGTTAAAACATCCACATAAAAACGTGATATATAGATGAGTTTCAGCAGCTCAGCCCACAACTCCACTCTTTACAGTCAAGTCTTTTCAAGTAAGTCATCTCAACAATGAATTCTGACCTCATCTTGAGCTGCTCAGAAAATGACATTTCACAGATAGTGATCAGACCATCATAACCTACAAATAAATAGTCTGTTTGCATAGTCTGGAAGTGATCAGTAAGAAGGGTCTCATCTGGTGCCAGAGGATGTCTGGAGTTATGGCGACACTGCAGCAGGTTCAGACAGACCCACTCTTAGGTACAAACTGGTGCTGGACCTGTGCACAAGTCAACTCCAATCATCGGTGAGGACAGACAACAGCCGGTGGGTGGGGAGGGGTCACCAGCAGCTACCTGGACCACAGACACAGACGAGGTAATGCATAGATATAGCAGTGGAATACACCATCATCCATATATACACATAAATATCATTGTGTACCTTCAACATACTGAACATTACAGCCCCCCCCCCCCCCCCCCCCCCCCCCCCAAAAAAGGGGGAGAGGGATATTACCTCTGCAAAGGAGGATATATTTGACCTCACATTTGTTTGTTTGTTTGTCAGCAAGATAATAATCATTGTTGAAGTGGTTTTTTATCATTTTCAGTATCGCGAGGATGAGGGGGGACATGGAAAAATTTCACCCCTCCAAGGGGGACCTGGGCCAAAAAAGTTTGAGAACCCCTGATATATAGCACATCCACAAAAAAGTTAGCTTTCGAACATACCTCTGATGGAGTGATCGCTGCAGACACGGGCATTAGCATCAGCATTAGCATTAGCAGACTCTGCTCCTCCAGACTGCAAGCGCAGATTTAAAGTCCACATTTTACTGTGTTTTTCTGTGAGCTTTTTCCATTTCTCACCTTTGTGAATGACAATCTTTGGTAAAAAAAAAAAAAAAAGTTTTTCCTTCTCTCAGAATGATTGTTTCAGCCGTAAACTACACAAAACAGACATTTTCTCAACGGAAAACTCACTCAGCTTCAGTTCCTACCCTCCATTTGAAAATCGCACGCTGACTATATAGCAATGTGACGTCACGTAAAATCAGCCTATTAAAGAAACACAAAACCTGTAGAAACCGCTTTAAGCAATTCAAACTGAACTCACTTTAGAAATAAAAAGTCAAATGCAATAAAAAAAACCAAAAAAAAACCAAGGTAGTCGGAGACAGCAGACCTCCACCAAGGCTTGATATGATGTCATATGACATCAAAACGTGATGTGATGGAGCCATAGGTGAAGGTGAGACGATGTGAATGAAAAAAAAACTGTGAGATTCTATCTTGTCTGAATCCTGAGATATTACCACTGATATGTTTTAGCTGTTGATCTTTAGAGTGACCTTAACCTTTGACCTTCATTGCTCAAAATCTAATGGGTTCTTCCTTTACGCATTATCTATCATTCCTGAAAGTTTCATCAAAATCCGTTCAGAACTTTTTGCGCAATCCTGCTGACAGACAAACAAACAGACAAACAGATTTAATAGCTCCTCGGCGGAGGTAAAAAGTGATGGAGTTGTAGACGTAGGGTTACTTTACCTCTCTCTAAAGGTGGGGTTACTGAGGAAGGACAGCTGCTGCTCCAGACTGCAGACTCTGAATGCCAGGTAGCATGATGACAGGATGAGGAGGATGATCCTGACAGAAAAAACAACATGTTGCTGAAATGTAGTGGAATGTTACAATAAAGAGACAGAATCCTCTAAGAAACCTGGTCCTCAAAGCCCACTGTTCTGCATGTTATAGATGTTTACCTCTTACAGGACACCTGACGGTCATTATCAGGCTTCTGCTCAGTTGGATGACAGACCGATCATTTGGATCAGGTGTGCTGGGAGAGGGATATGTCTAAAATAGGGGTGTCAAACTCCAGTCTTCCAGGGCCAGGTGTTCTGTCAAAATGGGCATCCCATCACATTGGGCTCCCAAGTGCTTCTGAGCATGCACATAAAAAGCCTGTCAAATCAGGCATCACCAGCCAGATGTGAAATTGACTTGGACGCGGGACGTAAGTGCCTTTGACCAGTAAGCATATAATCAATCACATGCATGAAATAGATTGACGTTAGTAAGTTTTAAGTAAGTTTTGTATGATATGAATGTTATGCACATGAGTTGCCTGGGTGTTATTGTTCATGTTAGTTCAACGAGTAACTAAATCTAAATACAATATTAGAAAAATGAAAATATTCTACCTATAATGGGAGCATTATATGATATCAATAGTAAAATACAAATACAAAGTAACATCTTTTAATGGAATAATGTGAATTTGTAGAGATTATTGTTAATTTTGGCTGCTGGTAGCTCATTTTGATGGGGATGCCCATTTTGACAGAACACCGGTGTTACACATGTTTTAGATATTTCCCTCTTCCACATGATTCAGTTATATCCCTTTAACACCTGAGACTTTAGCAGTTCCATAGTAAAAAAAAATAAAAAAATTAAAAAAATAAAATAAGCAACAAAATGAACAAAAAGTGCCAAAGTCATCATTAAAATGAACAAAAATGAATAATAAACCAACAAAATAATTAGTAACATCAACAAAATAAAAGACAAATGGAACAAAATTAAACAAAAATAATAAAATAAAAAAACTCGTGAATATTTACACAATAATAAAGAAAAACTACATTTGCAAAAAAAAAAAAAAGAGAAAAGAGAGAACGAGTATTGAAATTTGGTCCCAGCAATTTTAATTTAGCCTTTTCATAAATTAAGTTGCTTTTTGACACCTGGTCCATGAACACGACTCAGTAAAAACTTTTCTGAATATTTAAATGAAACCATCCATTCAAAATGTGTTAATAATGTAAGTTAATAATCATCATCTCAGCAAAAGACTCAAGATGATGTAATGTGTTCCAGGTGTGATAGAAGAGGGAAACACCTAAAACATACAGGACACCCACCTTCCAGGACTGGAGTTTGACACCCGTGATCTAAAACATGCAGGACAGTGATGGAAGAGATACAGTACCTCTGAATGGACACTGGGGGGCACCGGTGGACTCTTTATAAGGTCAACTTTTACTAGTGTTAGACTCATTTCCAGATCATACTCTCTACCATGGATGAACCTTATATTCCAGACAGTTCCTGAATTTTATCTAATTACCTCCACCGAGGAGGTTATGTTTTCACCAGGGTTAGTGTGTCTGTCTGTCTGTCTGTCTGTCTGTCTGTCTGTTAGCAGGAAAGATTTGGATGGAATTTTCAGGTAATGTTAATACTTGCACAAGGAACAAATGATTCACTGTTGGTGGTAATCAGATCACTGTGTGGCATCAGGATAATAATAATAATAATAATAATAATAATAATAATAATAATAATAATAATAATAATAATAATAATAATAATAATAATAATAATAATAATAATAATAATAATAATAATAATAATAATAATAATAATAATAATAATAATAATAATAATAATAATAATAATAGGTTTTAAAGGTCCATTAATGTATTTTGCATGCATTTTAGTTTATATGTTTTTGAAAGGCATGATATTGTTGAGAGTTTGCAAAGGTAATATACTGTAACCCATGTATATGTACTATGTGTGAATTTAAAAAAAGTATATCTTGAACTCAAGTATCTGTTATTCTATGGGTAAACTATATTTTTGCTCCTTTTCTGCAAAGTCAATCAAATGTTTTTTAAGTTTTTAACTGAAGCCACCAATTTGACATGACAAAACTATACTCTGACAGATGAATTAAATCAACTTACAGTGATCATTAGTTGCAGTGTAATTTAGACAATAATGTGTGGGAAACGAGACATAAATCTGCCATTTCCTTTACTGGGTAGTCAAAGGTGAAGAACCACATTCTGACAGATCTCCAAGCTGAGGTGATTCATTACTTGCTCAAGGACACTTGAGTGATCTGAACCTGGAGTATGAAGGACAGTCTGGTGATCACAGAGCTGCCCTGTTGAGCTAAAGGGCAGATGGAACCAGGAGAGCATGACCAGAATGAGGACAAACCCACTGATGCACCAGGAAGAAGCGTGTTCTTTAAGAAGTGAAAAATAGGCAGGGACATTTGAAAAATGGCCATGTTCAGACTGATCAAAGTGTCCACTGTTTCTATGATAGTGTGTGTAGGTGAGAGTTGGATATAAAAATGTCGTGTTCATTTGTAGACTCACAGCAGGGTGAAGAACTTGAGCAGCTGGTATTCCATCTGGCCCAGCTCTGCTACTGGCTCTGATAAAAGACCTCGATCTGTCTGCAGTGCTCGCTCTGCAATACATACACAATTACAACACAAAACAATCAATGCTATTTGACTTGACTGTATGTAAAACAGGCAGCAGTTAATGACTATTTCAACAGTCTATACAGTAATAATATATGGGCCATTCTACCCAATTGGTTCACATTGTAATCCCACTACGAAAAAACACATTTTAAACAAGTATTCAGAGAATGCCTAATCTCATCCCTATTTTGTGCCAATCTCAAGTTTCTATGACAACCCGTTATTGAATTATAGCCAATAATGTGATTTTGACCTTTCTGCTAAATGTGACCTTGTACCTTGACCTTTTGCAATATTGATAATTTTGTTATATGTATATATGCGTCAGTGTGTGTAATATTATGATAATATATCCAGTATTGATTAAGTTACAGAGTGATATGTCTATGCTTGACACACACAAACAGTGTTAATTTTGCAACATGTCACCTTTGACCTCCAGAGATCTCAAAAACTATTGGTTGTAGGTTATACCACTAATTATGAGAATTGTATAAATCTTAATTCTGCATTGTTTGGTACCAATCTGAAAGTTCTGTGACCCTTCGTTCTTGAGTTTTTAGTTAATTGTGATCTTGACCTTTGACTTTTACTCAAATGGATCATTGCATCTGATGCACATTAGCTATATGTATATGGCCATGTAATTTCATAGTGAAATCTGAAGGATTCACTAATCTTGCCCAAAATTGGTTGGGAGAGATTATTGTAATCACTCTGTGTGTGTGTGTGTGTGTGTCCGCAGAGACATATCATGCTATACCTCAATGAATAATGGAGATATAACCATGAAATTACATGGGTATATACATATAACTAATGCGCATCAGCTGCAATGATCCATTTGAGTAAAGTTCAAAGGTCAAGGTCTCATTTAGCAGTCATTTAGCAATCACATTATTGGCTCTAATTCAAGAATGGGTTGTCATAGAAACTTGAGATTGCACCAATGTTGGAAGAGATTTAAAAAAAGATACAGTCTGTGAAGTAACTACAGATCACACCTGCAGTCAGGTGCAAACTCCTGTCTGGCCCCAGCCACTGCCACTGTCCTAATTACAGAGCCCAGGTCAGCACTTTCTCCCAAACTGTGCAACGACCCAACACATTGTCACATCCCATCTATTCATGTATGAAATTACTGCCTTGTTTTTGTTCATTATGCACTTTTTTTTTTTTTACCTTTGCCAAGGAGGTAAAAAAAAGAGTCTGTTTGTCAGCAGTATTAGGCAAAAAGGTGTGAATGGATTTTGATAATATTTTCAGGATGTATTGGGAGTGGAAAGAAAGATAAAATTTTGGTGGTGATCTGGAAGAGATCCTGGAGTCTGGATCACTTTGAAATGTATTCTCCATGTACCACAATGTAAAATTTCAAAGTGATCCAGAAACAAACAAACAAATGCACGGACTCAAATTTAATACCTCCTTGGTGGACCTCTATTCATTCGAAGGGGGGAGGGCTTCGGATTTCAATTCTGATTGATTCATTAGATAGATCTAAGCACTGGACACAAAACGTATCACTTTGTCAAAATTTGCCTTTGTAAACAATTTGTTTACAACTTTGTTTATTTTTCCACTCTGTCACTATAATCACTACTCTTCCCTCAGTTCTCAACAGATTTAATTTCTGATTGATTCACTGAGTTCAGTTTCAAAGAAAATTATTGATCCAATATTAGTTTCCACCAACAACCTCCTGTGTATCATTTAACATCTTTAACCACATTAATATGTTATTACCCAGTTACCTACTGTTGTTCAGTCAAATATTACCACAGAAGAGCTTTGGGGGGGCTTCCTATACACTGTTTTTGGCACTTGTTGATAAAAACACACAACGGGATTGATTTTATGATCTATTGAATGACTCCCTTTTGTTGATAGTAAGACATAACAGCTGTGAGGCACTGATGAGCACTGGGACATTAGCCATATCTTTTTTTTTTTTTTATCCTTTTTCTTTTTCTTTCAAAAAACAAAAACTATGATTGCTTCATAAAAAACACGTATACTACTCCATTACTTTAAAAAAAATAACCTGTACATGGGGGAATGGAAAAAATATTAACAGTTTAATAGAGTTATCTTAATTCTAAAGGTAATGTGATGTTTCAGTAGTGACACATTTTAAGAGAGGAAATGTATTACAATGCAAATAGAGGTGAGATTAAGCATTCTCTGAATACTTATTAACATTTTGAATTGAGAGAGAGCACTAATACAATTTGTTAAAAATACAACTTGCCTAATAACTGTATACAATTCAAGTAAAATTAGTACTAAACCATGTTCTCCACATTTGAACTATTACAGTAATATACACAAAAAATAAATACAGTAGATGATATGTAACAGAGAACTGTATTAGATTTATATTTAGATGGAATATAAAGCCGGTCATCTGTTGTAGCTGTTAACTGTCCTTAGACTACTCTGACAGCCGACATTGTTTGTGATAATCGTTCTTTAATCTGCATCCGTCCCAAAGCTTTTTTTATACAAGCCCACCCACATGATTTAATCTCCATTTGGAGCTTAATGTTTTGTTGCATAAGAGTGACTGCATCCAAATACAAATACCCTGTATCATTTACTCTCTCTCACTACACACAGACCCTGTAAATTGAAATAAAATGAAACTACAGCATCACAAAAACACATAACCATACACATTTGGCTTCATAAAAATCTATTATTCATGTCTTACAGTGTGAAGAAGCATTTATATTGATATACTGTAGTGTGAGCTATGTTATAGTGGAAGTCCTCACTTTATTGACCTGTGGTTTAATCTGGGTCACACATCACACTGTCACTGGTTGGCCATTAAACTCTTCATGGATTAGCACTTCCATACTTGGCAGAAGTGCTTAGATGTTAAATTCCCTCTCACATCCTTCTACCTTTACATTATTATGTCTTTTAATCAAAAAAGATACTGTATGCGTGGCTCTTTAAAACTCCCCCACCTCTGATACAGTCTTCTGATTTTAATTTTTAGACTTAAGACCCAAGTACAAATTTAGACATTAATATTTAGGTTCTGTCACTGAAATAAACTATCTATGCTCATCTATGACTAAACTGTCAGATAGTAGAAATTAAAGACAGTTATTTCAACATGTCAACCTCCTGTTGTATTAACAGACCCCTGAAAAACTCTAAATATTGATTTTACCTCTTTACAAATGCAAAACTCCCCAAAATGGTGTATGTGTGTGTGTGTGTGTGTGGGTGGGTGGGTGTGTATGTGTGTGAATAAACATATTTACTGATTTATCTTTAAAGTCTTTGTGGGACATAAATAAATAAAATGTGTCTTAGTTGAATATTTTGCAGTGAAGAATGTTTTACCTTTTAGACACTGACAGTCGTGAAACATAAATTTTTTTACCAAATAATCTAAACATCTGTTGCCTTGGGAAAAGCCTCGGACTTTATATTAAAAGTTTTTAACTTTATTTTATTCATCACCTTCGAGTGGTGGTTCCGGTTTGAAGGGTGTGTCCACAGCACTCAGACTGCTGGTGGAATTACCCAGTAGGTCTGGGAGGGAGGAGGACACAGACACCATGGACGGTTTCCTTCTCCACTTTAACACTGATGGAAACTCATCAACCACTGGGAACTCATCTGGAGCTGGAAACTCATCCTGTAGATACATAGAAGATGATTTCAGGTTCTAACTCTCACAAAACTCATCCCAAGCTTTTTGTATACAAGTCTGAGGGACTGTATATCTTTTATATATACATCCATATTATTCATACCACTGCCATTGTTTGTTACTTCTTGTCTTCTTCAAAATTATTCCTACCCTAGGTTTACTCAGTCCAATGTCTTTTCTTAATAGTCAATAGAGTAGTTTTTGTTCTGGATAATGGTTTCTCTAAGTGTCCACAGTCTGTCCTGTGTCTCCTGTCTCCAAAACTCTAGTTGGACGTCCCAGAAGGACACTAACCCCAAGTAGAACCACCAAGGTACTGTCGTAGTGGTTGAAGGACATGATCCAGTCCAAGTCCTGAACTAAACCATCTAGAGAACCTGTAGATGAGCGTTCAGACCAGAGTGATGGTAGATCATCCAAACGGACCCAGCTGGAGGCTTTGGTCCTGGAAGAGTGGACCACAACCCCACAGGAGACACTTAGAGGAACCATTATCCAGAACAAAAACTACTCTATTGACTATTAAGAAAAGACATTGGACTGAGTAAACCTAGGGTAGGAATGTTTTTTTGGGAAATCCGCTAATAAAATACTCCTGAAATAAAAGATTTTCTCCAAAATTTGTTATTTTTACTTCACTTGTCAGAAAGAAACTGGGTGGACCTTATTCTTTATTATTACAAAAACAAAAAGTCACAAAAAATGGAAGGGCTATGAATAATTTTGAGGATGACTGTGTATGTATATATATATATATATATATATATATATATATATATATATATATATATATATTCAGAACATGTACAGATACAAATACTAGTACAAAAACCTGGCTACGTGAACAATCACTTCTTTATTTGCATGCTTTCAGTCTATATTAGAGTGTGAGGATGAGTATATTAACAAGACAGAACCTAATTATCCCTTTATACAAAAGCCACTCTGGATCAAAACAAATACAAGGTGACTTCAGAGGGCTCTTTGATAACATCTTGCCCACTTGAGGGATAATTCACTGCCAGGCTATGGCTGCAACACAGTGATCTATTGATCTGTCAGTGTAAGAAGGTGAGTCAGCCTTCAGGTCAGCAGGGATCTAAGTGAGGGCTGCCATATGGCTCAGAAGAAACACAAATAGATAGCCTTCAATTAATCTTAACTTCTCGTCTTTGATCATTGTGTTTCTATGATCTTGAGGTGATTTATTTAGGCAGTGTTTCATGTGAAATACATGTGGATATTGACCAGGGACAAGACAGGCTCCTCCAGGAACTGCTTCAGGCTCAGACTCTTCCCATTGACCTGAACAGGGAAAGAAAATGAACTTCATAAGAATCACACAGAATCTGACACTTAAAGGAACAGATGGGTGGCATGTACAGTCTGTGAGCCCTGACCTGTAGGTGTGTGCAGATCCTGCGGAGGACGTCGTATACACTGTCTCTTGACAGTAGAGACACAAACACATACTGAGGGAAAAACAGAGATAGAGATAGAAAACACACTGAGTTGAAATCATGGAAAACAATATGCATTATGAAATAAAAACAAAAATCAGTTTTCAGCTGCACTGAAACATGTTACTTGTCCACTATACTTTAATTATAACATTTGCCACCACATACTGTATTTTAACCATATAGAAGTGTGATATATTAATTGTGAATGGGTTTCTCCCAATCATATGTGTAATACACCTTTAGTAAATACTGAGTAATTCTGACTCATGTTTAGTCTTCAATTCATGTTGCCAGAAAACAATTGACTGAATTAAAAAATCCTCTCTGGAGTTAAAAAAAAATAAAAATAAAAATAAAAAAAATAATGTTTTTGGTCATATTGTCCACCTCTAAAAAGCTCCAAATTCACTTTAGTTGAACTGAGAAGAATGATGAACTGGACAAAAAATAATCTACACATAAAAAATAATCTACACATAAAAAATTAATTAAACCTTCTTAATTCTCTAAATGTTGGTTATTAAAATGTTTTCCTCAAACACTTATATTTTTTGATTAAATATATTAAGCAAATAAACTAGTTCTCTAAATATAGCAGTGATATAGTTCCAAAACAACGCTTCAGTTTTTAGTAAAATAATAACAGCAACCATCTTGTGGTGTCTAAATCTGACTGGTCTGTTCTCTACTTTTGTTAATTCAATTCAAGACAAAACCTCAGAAGTGGAAAAAGGTGATAAATTCCCTTTCATAGACATTCTGTCTTCTCTGGACTCAGGGGTAGAATGTGAAAAGTTCCTGTAATATTGTTTTTGAGGGGGTTATAATCATTGACGCAATTGTCACTGTCTCCCTGCTTATTCGGGTCCAGGTCACAGGGGCAGCAACCTCATGTCAGGATCGGGGTGAGGTGAAGGAGGACTCCATTGCACAGTGCTGAAGGGAAAAATAATTTAATAACAAAACTAAGGAACATAAAGACAAGACAGAGACAAAACCTGGGCACAAACGACCAGAGTCCGTGGTGATGATGAATGTCCGGGTTATGGTGACTGAGAAGATGGAAATGCTGTCCGGGTTATGGAGGTGACATTACTGAATGGTCCCGCACTGGTAACTGCAAGCCTAACTGCTTTTATAGCCACAGATGAGGAACGGCTTGCAGCTGCGCAGTGCGAGACCAGGTGAGTGTGGAGAGCACTGGGGAAAAGGTCACTGGAGCAGAGGTCATGACAGTACACTGTCATGATAACCCGGACATTCATCATCACCACGGACTCTGGCTGTTCTGTTCCCAGGTTTTGACTCTAGTTTTGTCTCGTTCTTGTATTTATGTTTCTTAGTTTGTTATTAAATCCGTTCTTCCTTCAGCACTGTGCATTTGAGTCCTGCTTCACCTCACCCCCTCCGTGACACCTCAGCAAATAAGCCCAGACTTCCCTCACCCCAGCTCCTCCAGGGGAATGTCTGGAACACCTCCCCAGGGAGGCGTCCAGGAGGCATCCTCACGAGGTGCCTGAGCCACCTCAGCTGGCTCCTCTGGACATGGAGGAGCAGCGGCTCTACTCCGAGTCCCTCCCGGATGTCTGACCTTCTCACCCTGTCTCTAAGGCTGAGCCTGACCACCCTGCAAAGGAAAGTCATTTCAGCTGCTTGCACCCGTGACCTCATTCTTTCGATCATGGCCCAAAGCTCATTACCATAGGTGAGGGTTGGAACATAGATCGACCGGAAAAAATGGGGGGCTTTGCCTTCTGGCTTAGCTCCTTCTTCACCACAAGGCATCGGTTTAGCACCTACATTACTGCGGATGCTGCTCCAATCCGCCTGTCGACTTCCTGCTCCATCCTTCCATCACTCGTGAATAAGATCCTGAGGTACTCCACCTGAGGCAGGACCTTCCCCCCGGGTTACGGAAGCTGGGGTTATTATCATATTTACTATTTTTAATTTTATATATATATATATATATATATATATATATATATATATATATATATATATATATATATATATATATATATATATATATATATATATTGTTGGGAAAGTTCACCTTGATTAGGAACTAGTTCAAAGTTCAGTTCAAGTTACTGAATATGAATTAGTTCAGTTCATCGTTCATTCTTCCAAATTATGAACTAGAATTTCATGGATCCCAAAATGAACTTTTTCATTCTTTTTTGTGTTATTATTGTAAACTTATTATTAACCGTTCCTGACGTTATCCTGACCGTAGTCAGGAAATCAGGGGAAAATGCCGCCCCTCCAGGGCCGAAGTAAGTACCTTACGCCGGGGTTAACTTCCCTCTGCGGGTTCTTAGAACACAAGGAGTTGTTTCAGTGAGTTTCGTTTTCAATGTTTATTTCCCAGAACGGGACAACACCTGCTCCGGTCGCCGGTCACACTCTGTACATTTAACTCTTTTTCTCTGCTCCCAAAAACTCTCTGCACCTCTCTCTCTCTCTCTCTCTCTCTCTCTCTGCCCCGCCCAAAACGCTTCTCATTGGCTATTCCACAACATTATGTTGCCAAAATTTGTTCAGAATAATACAAAAATGACATCTATGATAATGCTGTGTTTTGATCCCATTTTATACCTTATAGGACTCAATAATTATAATGTTATAAGAACAAAATGTGAACTACATAAGAGCGCAGTTCAATAAATGCCAGAATAACCGCGTTCACAACTTCCCGTTCATTTGGCAAAAGTGAACGAGTCGTTCATGTTCGTCAAAAATATGATATCGTTCGTGAACCATCGTTCAATGAACTCTGTATATATACACATATATCTGCACAGTATTTGTAAAGACCTTGCAAGAGGATCTGAATCCTTATTTGGCAGATTAATCCTTTTATTCCCTGCTTACATAAAATCACTCTGTTCATAATATTACTCAGACCGACTTCAATTTGGACAAAAATAATTTAGGCAACAATGCAACAGGGATTAAAAACTTTAATCTGGGGCACAAAGGGGATATTTCTAATCAGGTTTTTGTTTTTTAAATATAGTTTAGTTTTTCATTAAGCATTACAGCTGAAATGGAAGTGACTTAAACATCAGTCTGACCTGGATAAACATCACTTTATTTCAGGTCAGAATTTATGTGAATTTATGTGCAGTTATTCTGTGCATCTACTTAATCTGATGCTTTTGCCTTTTTTATGCAGATGAATGATGGTAAAAGTGCTTTAAAGTCTCTGATATGTTAGAGTCAGATAAAAGACAAAAGGATTGTGCCATATGTGTCCAGGGTTATGTAATGTACATTATATAAGTACAATAAGAACAGGCATATTTGTCATTGTGCAGCGTAATGCAAATACCCTATATTCAGGAGAAAATATTAATCTTAATAGACGTATTAATAGCCACAGTGAAGATACTCCACTGAGTACAAGTTTCCAACCAAAGTCACCTGCTGATCTATAATGTTTAATTACTTCATATATTGAAGTAATTGCTCTTTTCATAGTCATGCCTAATCAGAGCTGTTGTGGCCAGAGCTGCTTCATACACTTACTTAGCTGTCTGTCAAACATAAATAAACCAATAATAATCCACCACAGGAAGTCCCGCCCCGACCAGCCATGTTCGTGTCAAAACAATCAAAACGTCAGGGAGCGCCAACGAAAAGGCTAAAGTCGCAATAAAGGAAAAGGGCAACAACCAAAACTGAGAAAGATGTGAAGGCAAATATTTTACATGATCTGCACATTTTTCTCATCGCAGTCTGTTGATTTGATTTGATTAGATTTATTCGTAAAAAGATAATGCAAATAAAACTTACATTAAAAATGTACAGGGTAGCACAAAAAGTGATAAAATACACTTGTTTCCTTTGTAGCCCTAGATGACATGACAGACAAGTAAAATCGGTACAATGATTTAACAAAGAATAACAATAACAATAGAAAATTAATATAATGCCTTAGCTTAATAAAATTAATAATCACTAAACAAAAGAGTAATAATACTGCAGCAAAAATATACCGTACTGTATAAATACTGAGGAATAATAATAATAACCCCCCCGGCGACTCCCCCCCCCCCGATGTGATGCCCGAGCCAAATCCAGCCAAATTATATTTTTCATTTGTATCATTTTTTTTGTTTGATATTTTTATTTGGTATTTTGAATTGATGTTTTTTTGCTTGCACTTTTAAAAATCTTCTTTGAACTTATTGACACAAATTAAACACTACAGAATTACCGCCTTAATGAGTGAGCACAGAAACAAGCCTCATGCTGAGCCTTCACCCTGGTTCTATCTATAGACTGATGTTGTTTCCATCACACCTCTCTTCTCTTACAAATCACAGACACTCTACTACTCAACAACAATGTATATTTCCAGCCAGAGTAATGGTAGTGCTTACCTTCTGGCCAGTGTCAGTGGTAATAGCCAGGCCATTGGGGACCAAGCCTGCTGTTTTATGCTTCTTTACCAGCCTCACAGAAACAACAGGAATAGCCACCTACAGAAGAACACACAAGAACACACAAAAACAATCATTACAGAGAAAACACAGAAGGAAATGTAAAAACAGAATGACTGAAGCAATATTTGTGAACTATCTTTTTATAATAAGTGTCAGACTTTTGTTTGTATGTGTGTGCGTGTTTGTTTTAACAACATGTTTTGGCTTCTGTCTATTTTGGCATCCTCATCCAAGAGATAATTAATATATAATTTCACATTATTTAGTTAATATCTTATCATCAGATTAAAAACTAGCAAAAACTTGTTTGATTTATTTAATTTTGTATTTATTTATTGTGTGTTTTGTATGTCTATATAGGTGGGTACGTCTGTATGCATGAGTCATTTTGTGAAAGTAACAGTTGTAATGAACAATTTACAAAAGAATTTCATCCAGCCTTATATTGATATGAAGCTAAATGATTTACTGTTGTGTAGAGAAGTTGTGGGGTTAAAATAAGTTCTCCTTATATAAAAATAAAGTCATATGCTGTCATAAGTTTTCATATTTTTTGCTATTTATTTCTAGACACGAATGTAGAATTACTTTGTTGTTGTTGTTTTTTTTTGCCAATTTGAAATCAACTGAACCGAAAAGATAATAAAGTCCATCCATAAAATTTCAAAACAAAACTTGCAGACTAACTGTATTCATTTTACAATCATTTTAAATGTACAATTGATTTGAATGCTGTCTAAATACAAAACCGTGAAGTAAAAACAGACTATGACTATGATGAGAATAATGCAGCTGTCACAGCAGTAAATACTGAAACATTTTCTGAAAATTCTAGACAACAGAAGTGTCAAGTTTCAGTCAGAATGTAAGGAATGCAGTCAGAATAAGCAGCTTATTATCCCTCAGACATCAGCAGAGGTTAGTTTTCAAGGAAATGAAGGCAAAGGAACAATGCACAACATCAAAGAAATAATCACATAACTGGTTAAGGGTAAAGGCTCAGTACGCCATCTCCTTTTCTTGGTAGGGTTTCTAGGGCATGTTTAAGATGTGAGTCTGAAAGTCAAACTGTAAGCCTGGCTGACTTTTTGTCAAATACCCTGTCGAGTCGTCCAATCATCCTGTCAAACTGTGACTGGGTCTGTCAGTTTGAGTTCATTAAAATGTCTGTCTGTCTGTCATTTAGTCATACCTTGATGTCTTTGCCAAAGAGGTTGGCATAGAAACACAACCAGTGCCGAGAAATGTAGAGTCGGCCTTGGAGCAGAATGTCTCTGAGGAGAGCACAGGAGTACACTGAAAACAGAAAAGAACATGTTTACAACAACAATAATCTTAATACTGAAGACAACACAGATACTGTACATGATATGACTAAATGACTGGTCTAACTTTATGAAGAGCAGAGGTGATTCTATCCAGGAAAGGCTTGAATCTGACAACCTTAGTGTTTCTGAGCTTAACCTGATGGAACCAAAGAAGATTTTAAACAACTGAAGGCATAAAACAAAAGTGTAGCTGACGTACAATGCATGATTGGGTTTGACAAAAAGATGTACTACATAAATACTGATGATAATGCTGAGAACATTTCGCTTATCAAATATTTTCCATTCATCCATTTTCTGAACCTGCTGTATTCTCACTGAGGTCACAGGGGTCACTGGCATCTATCCCAGCTACGTATGGGTGAAGGGGGGGGGTACAAACAATCCCTCAGACCTCTGGGTGATTTAATTTAACCAATTCATCTATCAGTAACATTTGATTTTTAATCTCGCTCCAACACTGGTTAGGAATGAGACTGCAACAGAATTAGCACTACTGTATCACAATGGACATATTAACTGATCTGAACTAAATAACTGATATAACGTCTGTAAGTCTGTGTCCTGATGACTCTGTGAACAGCTAATTTCTTCCAGTGGAATCGTTTCGTCTCTCGTCATCTGAGCCCGCTTTATCCTCACTCGGGTCGGGGGGGTCACTGGGGGCCTAATCCAGCTACAATGGGTGAAGGCGGGGTACCTGGAGAAAACCCACGCATACACGAGGAGAACATGCCAACTCCACACAGAAACGTCTGGTGTGGGATTTTAAAAGGAATTGAAATTTTAAAAACTAACATGGGTGAGTAGAACATTTCAAACAAGTATTCAGAGAATGCCGAATCCCGCCCCTATTTTGTGCCAATCTCAAGTTTCTATGAAAACATGTTCTTGAATTAGAGCCAATAAAGTGATTTTGACCTTTCTGTTAAATGCAACCTTGACCTTTGACCTTTTTTAATATTGATAATTTCATTATATGTATATATGCGTCAGTACATGTAATATTATAATAATATATCCAGTATTGATTAAGTTATAGCGTGATATGTCTATGTTTGACACATACAACAGCATATTCTCACTGCCAGTGTGTCAAAATCTGCACTCTGACGCGCTGACCAAACGTCAGTATCTGATGCACAAGGTGTCCCTCAGTGTCTAATTGAGACGGAGTAGATTTCAAAACCATCCGGTACAATATGTGACGCTCAGAGCCGTAAACCTTACCCTAACCCTAAACCCGACCAAAAAAGTGTCTTAAACCACAGTGTCTCATATTGCCGTGGACGGATTAGAAACTCACTGCATGTGAATTAGATGCTCAGGGACACCTTGTGCTCAGATACTGACGTTTGGTCAGCTCGCCAGAACGCGCCCCATTTTTACATGCTGGGAGTGTCAAAATCTGTGTTAAAAAAACAGCGTTACACAAGTTAATTTTACGACATGTCACCTTTGACCTCCAGAGATCTGAAAAACTGTTGGTCGGTGAGAATTGTAGAAATCTTCATTCTGCATCGTTTGGGACAAGTTTGAAAGTTCTTGATTTATAACTGATAATGTGACCTTTTAGTTATTTGCCGCTAGATTAGGCCCCCACAGACCCCCGCAACCCTAGTGAAAATAAAGTGGGTTCAGATGACGAGAGACGAGAACTTTTAGTTAATTGTGACCTTGACCTTTGACCTTTACTCAAATGGATCATTGCATATTATGTGCCTTAGATATATGTATATGCCCATGTCATTTTATGATGATATCTCAAGTATTCATTGAGTTATAGCATGATATGTCTGCGGACACACACACACACATAGATACACACACACACACACACACACATTGATACATATATATACACACACACACACACACACACATTGATACATATACATATACACACACACACACAAACACAGACATAGATACATATACACACACACACACACATTGATACATATATATACACACACACACACACACACAGTGATTACAATAACTTAATTAATTACATCATAATTAAGGCTCCAGATGCAAAAAAACGGTGGTGTCCTTTAAGTACAAATACGTGCAGGACAATAAAGCGTACCTTTCATGAGGATCTCATCCTTGGGGACACACTGGAAGAGTTTGTGGTACTGCGAGTTGTACTTGCTGACAGTCTGTGCAGAGGGACAGGGCAGAGTCATGAGCAGCTCCTTGGCAGACCGTCCTGCTTGCACAGCACCGGCACCACTGGCCTCTCCACCACCACCGTGGCCAACACTGCCACCCCCACTGCCGGTGGCCACGCCTGCTCCACTCGCCGCAGACACCAGCCTCTCCCTCAAAGGCCGTGAGCTCTGCACCAGGCTCAGCACGTTGGCACCGTACACACAAACACACTCGCGCACATCCAGGGCCTGGAGCAAACTGCTGCAAGACACACACTGTAGCCCCTGTTACTGGTCAGTACAGGAGGAAGGCCAGGATGCTGCCACTACCTCTACTAACACACACCTAACACTAATGTTACACACAACACACGGTTACAGCAGCAATGCCTCAGTTTACAGCCACACAAACTACAAGCTCCTCTTTGTGGGTCTCATATTTACCTCTACACAGTGACTAGACTTTGTAGCTGATACACTCTCCCCTCCTCCCCTACACACAGCCTGGCTTTCATCCCCAAACCCCTAACACAGATCCCCCTGCTCTCATTTCAAGCCTTGTCTTTGTCTGTTCATCTGTAGCAACAACTTCAAATCACTATTTCATAAAGAAATTCATATCTTTCCTCCAGAACACATAAGACGAGTCATTCCTCCATCCAACTCCACTTCCAGTGCCAGTTATCTTCTTCACCTCTACTTGTTTTCCGTCACTGCTGAGTTCTTGGTCTGTCTTTTTTTCCACTCTGTGTCTGCTCAGTTTTCTCATCTGCTGCTTTTTTTTTCTTCTTCTATTAATAGCTAAAGCCTGAGTGGCTCCTGTCCTCAGGCATATGGTTCTCACAGTGTGTTACAGTGAAGAAGGCAGGTAGAGTTTCCCCACAGTTCACTTTATATCTGAAATTATTCCCTGACTGGTTTAATTTGTTGATAATATTAATGTTTTGTTTGTGGTTAATTATACCTGTTATTGGACAACATCAAGAGGGATTTAATGATTTAGTCTGAGGGTAACCAATCTGAACTGAAGCCTATTTTAGCCCAAAAAGCAAACAAAAACCAAAAAACATTGAACAACCAAACAGCTTCATCACATTTCCCATATACAGTGGTACCTCAACTTACGAAATTAATTTCCTCCAGAAGTGGTTTTGTGCCGTGAATTTTTCATAGAGTCGTATTTTATATGTAAAAGGCCTGATTCATTCCAAGGCCCCAAATACTACCTGTCAAACCCTTTAAAATTATAAAAGTATACACATTTTGTATGAAATATGTGTTAAAAGTAAATGAAAATTTAGATTTTAGATGTAATTTATTGGTCTCAGTGTGAAAATGTGTCTTCACTGACTAAACATTAAACATTAAACCATTCGAATGAACCAGACATGCAGGTAATTTTCATACCATGGTGGTTGTTTTAATTGTCACTTTCACCTTCAGTGGTTTTTGTTGGCGGACCTTTAGTGGGGTGTAGATCCAGGGACGATTGCCTTTGATGACTTTTCGTGATCTTCCTGGGGTGTGCAGGGCATATACGTCGTCTGGATGGATGATGGTACGGCTCGTGGATATTTTTTGGGATCATTTTTTTCCACAAATTCAGAGGGTTCATGGGGTTTCACCGGCATGTCTTTTGTTTGTGCTTGTGGAGTGATGGCTGCCTCCTCATTTTTTATCATCTCCTGTTTCACTTCTGTTGATAACGCAGCCCGCTTCTTCTTTTCATTTGCACCAGGCATCACTTTCTTTGGGCTCATGATGAATAATGAATACGTACTGCGGTGGGGTTCTAACGGGCGCACTAGGAGGGACTCATGAGGCAGAGGTGTCTCTGTCCTTTAGACGTGTTAGAATTCTGTGATGAATGAGGGTCAAAGGCTCACCAAAAGCATTATGGGTAGCTCCCTCATAGCCAATGGGATGCTATGTACAGTGCATATTTATGTACATTACGTAGAATACTGTATTTATGTCCTGAGGGGGTTCGTTTTCATTTCGCAAATGTAATTTTCTTTCGTAGTCAGAGACTAAAAATTGACGTAAAGGTTTTTCGTAACTTGGATTAATTGTTAGCTGGGTCTTTCATAAGTTGAGGTATGACTATACATGAGAGGCTGAGAACTTAGAGGATTTTCTGTACAAAGGAGACAATTGCTGGCTAAAAAGGGGTGTAATAGAGCCATGGGGAAAACGATGCAGTAGTTGTTCAACATAAAGAATTATTGTTATTCCTTTTAAAGATATGTTGATCACAATGATTGTTATCTTGTTAAAGGTTAAGGTCAAATCAAAAAGAAAAGAAAAAATTGTATATGCTGCTCTTCTTTAGGAGCTGAATTGTAATATTCTGGAATAGGCAAAAGATTTAGCATGGATAGAATAAGTGAATGTAACATTTATAAAGGAATTTATTTTTAAATAAAAATGAATTGAGGTATTGTCTAATCACAGACACAGACATGTGGATCAGACTCACCGAGCCTCTGTAACATTTCTTCACATCTTCATATGAAAGGTCTTCAATCAGGTGAAACCTGAAAAAAACAGAATATGAATGGACGTTGTCAGTTGACTGTAACAAAGAAGTGAATGCGATGGTCATGAATCCAATTTACAAAGTCATAGTAATAAGCTAGAACATTTTGTCAAAATTGTACTTGTACACATGGGTTTGGTGATTTGGTGTTTATGCTGAAATAATGTTGCTCATCAATATCAGTAAGTACATGTACTGTACATTGTACAGTATTAAGACATTTAAAGAAATTGACTGCAAATCAAGGGAAATATTTCACCTGAATTAAGAACACGAGGTATTAATGACACAAGTACCTACAGTATCATCCCCTGCACTTTGTAGGAATTCACATCGGGGTTGACTTTATTCCTTTTGGAAGTCATATAATGTCCTCTGCCAAGTGAGGTAATCCAAAACAATAAACATGAAACTTTCAGTCACAGCTTCACTTTTATCAGCACCTCTTTTAGCAGGAATGTTTTCGTATCAGTGCTGCTTTATGTCACACTCTGCTCACTGCCAATCAATTGACACTCAGATGGAGATTGAGAGCAACAACAGCGGAGTTTCCATCCCAAAGTAGTCCTTGGGAAACATTTAGGCCTAACTGTATTTTCACACATGCATCTCCACATGTATAGATGTCTTTTGTAGCGACAGGTTGTTTTAGAAAAAGGCCCGATTGGATTTTTTATCAGCTGAGCGGTTCTGCATTTGTAAAAGATGTTATTATTAGTTTATATATTGAGCTGTTGTGAGGCCCAACAGTCCAGCACATGTCAGGTGATAAGGCCTAAGTTGAGATAATATTTTGAGAACTATCATGTGAACTGGGATATTGTTTTGAGAGCACACACACACACACACACACACACACACACACATTTGAATTTTACATCACTTAGGTATGATGTGGGCTGATAGTGTTTTCTCCCCACCCTGTAATCTGCATGATTACTCCCACCTGTTCCTTCCCCTTTATAAGTGTGGTGTGCGTGTGTTTATTGCTAGTTTGTCTGCCTTGTCTGCACCCAAATGAGCATTTCCCCCCCGTGTTCTGATTTTGCCATGAATGACTTGTTTGATTTTTGGTATTTCTCTGTCGTCTGTTCCCTATTGGCTTTGGTGTTGATTTCTGTGACCGGATTGTGAAGTCGTGTTTGACCCTGATACTGCCTAGTCCCTGTCAGATCCTTTTGCCTGGATTGAAGACCTGGTTTGATCTTCGCCTGCTTACTGGTAATGTCATTTGGATTTTGGCTCATCTTGCTGGATTTTTGGTTTTGAACTTTGCTTGCCTTGTGACCTTTCTCTTGCCCTGTCCCTCAGTTGCCGGTTCGATCCAATGACATGAAAGGATCAGCCGAACTTCAGCAGATCTACCTACATTTACAGTGTATGAGTCTTCCATCTGGGTCCACATGTGCTGTCACTTTGTTACTAAAAATACATCTTCCGTAATACTATACTATGATGATATTGACCAAAATGAACAAATATTGTTTAACACCAGTCAATATATTGGTGCATTCCCACCATAAATCACCAATGTAAGTACATAAAAATGTGGGGAGATGAAATGGCAAATAGTTAACAACTAATGAGCAGTTGAAGGGCTGTTAGCGACACATGCACTTTTGTTTTAATGCATTTTTTTTTTTATTTGATGGCTGATTGCAACTCTTGAGTATCTAGTTGTTGAACAAAGTTTGTTAGGCACTTTAAATGTTATACAAAAATGCACTTGTGTTTGATGGGAAAAGTAATTTATTACCCCTATAAATATTTGTTGAAAATGTAATTGAAAATGTTTTTCTTTGTTACGTATTCTAATTGTTGTGCAACAAATGTTTTTATTTAAGGCAAGAAAATACATGTAATTGCTGCAATACATATGGATACAATTATGTTTATGTTGTATGTGGCTGTGGCTCAGCTGGTAGAGCGGGTCGTCCGATGATCGAAGGGTTGGCGGTTCGTGTCCCGGCTCTGGCTGTCCACATGTCGAAGTGTCCTTGGGCAAGACACTGAACCCGAAGTTGCTCTCAGTAGGGTCAGGCAGCGCCGGTGTCTTGGCAGCAGCCGTCTACTGGTGTATGAGTGAGTGTGTGAAAGGGTGAATGAGAGGCTAATGTAAAGCGCTTTGAGCACCATGAAGGTGAAAAAAGTGCTATATAAATGCAGTCCATTTACCATTTTTCACAGTTCATAATCTGGTGAGTCATTACAGTATTCAGTGACTAGTCGACTACTGAAATACTCATTAGTTGCAGCCCTATTGTATAACATTTTTCAAAATGTAATTGTAGCACCTAATTTGTTCCACCTCTGTGAAAATCTCCTGACATTTAGACAATTAAACATAGGACAGATATAAAGTAACACTACCACACTAGTATTCCCCTTGAACACTCTCCTGTACTGTATATAGCAAGGTTCCATTATGTTAAAAGTGTCCTGGCTCTTGCTTTAATAGCAGCAGGCCTGTCAATGTCCCTACTCTGATGAGATTCCCTCCTCTGAGTAAAAAAAATTGAGTGGCCTCTGTCCCAAAACAACCCATCACAATTCCATTTTACTCCTCCTAAGACTGTCAAACACTGGAGAGGTGTCTGAGAAATTATGTCTGATGCTGATGTTAATATCCATATTGGAACGCATGAAAAAATAGACATAAAAGTGTATTCTGTAAACTAATATTGGCATAAAGACCCAATAGAGGTTACAATGTCAGAGCGTAGGTGGGGGTTAACAGATGCTGTGGTTATCTGCTGTGTATGTGAATGTGTGTTTGTGTAAAAGCAAGATGAGGCTGTTGTTTACAGCAGAACAGTGCAGCTGTGACATCGCTGTCAAAATGTCAGTGAGAGTGAATTATATTTCATATAGCAATTTGTTTCAGTAAGGCGTTTGCTTTTTATCCAAACAAACCCCCCCCCAAGACTTCATGTACTTTAATGTCTTGCATGTCTACATTTTTGGGTGAGAATGTACCTGTTGTTTGTAGTAGAAGACTTTATTTTAAAAAATGTACTGTATGTATGAATGAATAAATGAATGAATACATAATTCACAGTAAATTATATTTTACTGACAGAAATGTTTTCAGAACCCTATCCCAAAAATGCATGGGGGGTGATGCAAAAAAGTTTCACTAGAAACATTCCAACACCGATTAGTTCGTGAAATCATATCAAGTTTTGTATATACTTTCCTCATGTATTTCTTATGTCACAAGATTATTAGTCTTTGAGGATGATCTAAAACTTGACAGTTAGTCAAGCTTCTGCCTGACTAAAAACATCTAGTAAGTGGCCCAAACGTTCCTATATTTTTCTATATGTGGCCCTCAGTGGAAAGAGTTTGGACACCACTGTTTTAATTTGAAAACAGAAGGATGGACAGAGGGACGGAATTCCTGGTAAATCCACCCTCTTGGGTGGACGGGATGGGTAGGATGAACCCATACAACTCGGTCCACTCTTCATATTTTTCTGTCTCTGTTAATATGTCACTAGTGTCACTAGGCATGTTGGTTCAGAATTTTGGGATTTCTCATTAAGCTTCACTCGTGCAGAGCCCGTAGAAAATGTGAGATTTTTTGCTACGAATGTGTTGTGGAAGTAGGTGAAATGAGTTGAAAGAAGCAGAAAAAGAAAGACTATAATAAAGAGTTGGCACAACCCAAATACTGACACCAGACCAATAGTTAACAAGTACCTGAAGGGAAAGTTAAAAGAACTTTGAACAGAGAAGCCAAGAGGATGTGAAACGATTGAGAGGAAACAGGCAGGGTCTGCGCAGTCCACCTGAGAGATTTAACCTAAGCACGTCTGTGTCGGCTGCTGGGAAGATGCCCCCCGGGTCTTGCTTGTGTCCCTGCCGGTCCAGCCACATTTTCTCCGCGGCGGTGCGCTGCGACAGGCTCCGGGTCAGCCAGGAAGGGTCCGGGGGCGAAGGTGACTCATGGCTCTGGCGGAAAACTTTACAGCACCGCTTCCTGGACACCTGCACCTACTCTCCCCCTCGGGAGACCCCTTTCTCCCGGTGCGCCAACCTACGTAGCTAGTGCAAGGGGTCAGCTGCGATGTCTGCAACCCACCCAACCTATTTTGAAACACAGGAGTTGAATGCACACTCAAGTTAGAGGGTCTTCCAGAAACCCCACGGCACAATGAAAGTGGTGGCCGGCGAGTGCAAGCCAAAGGTGGGATCCCAGCCTCACAGGGCCCGGGGCGCATGCGGGCAGCAAAATCTAATGGGCCATATGTTGATGTTCAAAATCAGAGAGGGGGGGTGATCCCCCTGGCAAATCGCACCCAGTATATATCTGATGTTTTACTATCTGGCAATATCAATCCGATACTGATACAGGAAAAGAAGATAAAACAACAGTGAATCGTCAGACAGTTAACCTCACTGTCTGGAAGAGAGTGGAATCATTCTGTGTTGCAAAGTAACATCAGATTTAAATCAACATTACTTTCCTAACTTTAAAAAAAATAAAATAAATATAAGTGTTGTGGTTTACTTTTTTAATAAATGTGAAAAAGTTCAACATTCAGGGAAAACACTCCTGTAAACATAGAAATTTAACATCCATTATAAAAACTAGAAAAGCACTCAGATAGTGCAGACTCTATCAACTCAAATCAGTGACTTTCCATGAGTGCTGCGCCGCCCCAACCTACTAAATGAAAGACACATGTCACATGCCCCCCCCCAACTAATCACCACCAAATTGTTCCTTGTACGAGTATGAACATTTTGTGAAAATTTCAACCAAATCTGTCCAGAAATTCTTGAGTTATCTTGTTACGAAACACACATGTATGATATCATTCTATAGAGAACTGAGCTGACATTTTTTATAACGTGGAGCATTTGCTGACTGTTAATGTGAATAAAAAAAAAAAAATCAGGACACAATAGGTAAATGTAATTAATTACTACAGTCATTTGGGTCCAAACAGAAACCCCAGCATTTAATCTTTATGTATTCAATTATCTAATGTATCCTGTTCTAGGTGCTGTTTGTTTATTCAAAGTATCCTCTTGTAAAATACATCCCGTTATTTCAGGTCGATATGATGAACAATAGTGCATGAATGCTGCCTGTCCTGCCCGCTGGTTACTGTCTATAAATAGTTGTGTCTCTGCACTCCCAGGTGGAGAGAAGAGAGTGATTATTAAAAACACAGGAGACTCTGTGGGGACTAACCAACTTTCCAGTCCTTGCTTTCACTCTCCATCTGTCTCTCTCTTGCAACAGCTACAGCTCTTAATCAATACTACTGGTAGAGCTAGGTAAGCGCAAAAAAGAAAAGTGCTGCAGGCAAAAACCCCTTTGCAACGTTAGCAGAGTTGTGAATGTGGTATGTGTAATAGAAGCTCGCTCACTCGCTCGTCATCTGAACTCGCTTTATCCTCACTAGGGTCACAGGGGTCACTGGGGGCCTAATCCAGCTACAATGGGTGAAGGCGGGGTACACCCTGTATGAGTCTCCAGTTCATCTCAGGGCTGAACATATATAGACAAACAATCACTCTCACATTCACACCTGTGGATAATTTAGATTAACCAATTAACCTATCAGTGCATGTGTTTGGATGGTGGGAGGAAACCGGAGTACCTGGAGAAAAGCCACGCAGACACAAAGAGAACATGCAAACTCCACACAGAAAGGTCTGGTGTGGGAATCGAACCAGGGACCTTCTGTCTGTGAGGCACGAGTGCTAACCACTGCCCCACATAATAATAACGCTCTGGTACCCCAAAATCTAGATGGCAAATGAACAGTTGTCTCTGGTCCTTTGTTTCAATTTGCCTTGAAAATAAAAGTAGACATATCAGAGAACAATGCTGCTGAACCTGATTGGACTGTATGCATTGCATACGCATGCACTTTTGTCCATGCATTTCAGTGCTCTTGGCTGTGAGGCTAATTACAAGCTCAAACAATCTTAAATTGAATCCTAAATTAGAAAGCGAACACCTCCCATCGGTGGCCATATAGCAGTGGACTCAGTCAATAATTTAGCTGGAGGAGAAGGAAATGGGACTGAGGCTACAGAGTGAAGCAAATATTCTCTATGAAGGTTGAAAATAGGAATGGAAAAATAAACTGCTGTCTGTGTTGGAGATTATAACATTGGAACTCATTAGAAAACATAAGAAATTTTACATGATACACTTAACATGAGGCCAGCACAGTAGTGCAATGGTTAGCACTCATGCCTCACAGACAGAAAGTCCCTGGTTAGATTCCCACACCAGACCTTTCTGTGTGGAGTTTGCATGTTCTCCTTGTGTCTGCGTGGGTTTTCTCCAGGTACTCCAGTTTCCTCCCACCATCCAAACACATGCACTGATAGGTTAATTGGTTAATCTAAATTGTCCATAGGTGTAAATGTGAGAGTGATTGTTTGTCTATATATGTTCAGCCCTGAGATGAACTGGAGACTCATACAGGGTGTACCCCGCCTTCACCCATTGTAGCTGTATTAGGCCCCCAGTGACCCCCATGACCTGAGTGAGTTTAAAGTGGGTTCAGATGACGAAACAAGACATGTAATATTATTGAAGAGCTGACGGTAGAGAGATAAAGTCTCACCTAGCTTCAACAATGTGTCCGTCTTTTGGTTAAACAATGTTTGAACCAAATATTTCCAATAACAGTTCTGACTGCTCATGATGATCATGGCTTTAACATTACTGAAAACTGGGCGCAAAGTCCAAAACAATCACTTCCAAAAAATTACAGCTTCTCTCCAACAATACTATAGCATGTAGTGTTGTGAGGTCATATGAACTTTAACCTTTGAACCACCAGGTGCATTAGGAAAAAAATAGTTGTATTTTTGTAATCCTCATAATTGTTTATTTGCCATTTCGGTACAAGGTAGTTTTGAAGACCACATTACAATGACTTTGAAAGAATTTTCCACTAACTAAATATTTGAATTATTACTTAATTTTGATTACAAAAAGGGAAAATCGCAACTATTTATCACAAATTTCACTTCCTCCAGCAACAAAAGCCTAAAAAGCCCAGCAACTTTCATTGCAATTTTTTGGAAAAGCTCATGCAACAACAGACATTTTAAGTCTCAATCTCAAAAAAGGCCCACGAAATCTGGGAGGGACTGGAAAATTGCTTCTTGTACACAATAAATATAAGATATACGTGGTGGCTGTACACTGTCTCTTTATGTTGAACTGGTCAAAAGTAATTTATGGGCAAGCAAACTGTTGAAACTGCAGCAAATATAAAACTATTGTGTATAATGCCATCATGTTGCTCCAATTAGATAGAATGTATCAGCACATACTATGCTACACTGTGAAACCCCATCCCTGACCAAATTCCACATGATTCCACTGCTCCTGCTGCAAATCCTTCTTATAGAACACAAACACAGACCTACTCATTCTGTCTGCAGCCGCATCGAGTATTGTGTACAAGAATATGTTTATATGGTTTAAAGCACTTTATTGCTGGTATAGTTAAATGTTATATATATATATATATATATATATATATATATATATATATATATATATATATATATATATATATATATATATATATATATATATATATATATATATATATATACATATATATATATGTGTGTGTGTGTGTGTGTGTGATATTTGCCTGAAGTTGCTGTGTGCGTCGTCCTCCTTGGAGGGGTCCAGGTCCTGTGTTGAGAGCAGGCCTGTGTCTTCACTCTGCTCCTGCTGCTCGGTCATGCTCTTGGCCCTGAATACACAAACACACAACACTAAGTTCACAGCTTACACTTCTGCCATCATGTAAAATGTTTAAGTTTTTTCACAAGGTTTTGCTTTAAAGACAGCATGTTTCAAAATAATAATCGGGCAAATAAGGTGACTGTACTCAAAAATCAACACTGTAGTGATGCAACTGTCAAAGTCTGATTCTGCTGCATGGGTAGCACAGCATTAAAACTGTCTGTTCAGCAAAATAAAGCAGTGTTATTGTGTAAACGGGGTCAGTGTCTGTTCTCACCCAGATGTCTAATATATGAAGAACTAGAGCACTTCAGGGGTTGTGCAGATGGTTGACCTATTGCACAAAGCTGACTCAAACATTCAGCACAAAAACAAATGCTGCAGCAAAAGTGACTTTGAACTATTCTGTGGATGCTTTTAGTTTCTACATTCAGGAAAGCTACAACTTGGATCATGTATGTATGATCCAATTAGTATCGGCTCATACATGACATACATGACAACAGACATAGATTTCAGGAATAATTTTAACAACTGTGGGGTAAATGGGAGGAAAAATTAAATTACAGCAAAAACCAAAACCAGAAAAGGAAAGAGTTGCTTTTTCAGCAAAACCCTGAACATGAACCCAGTGTGTCCATCCATTGTTATTGATCCAACCAAGCATCAGCCTTAGACAGACAGAAGTGAAGCCAACCCGGAAGAGACAATAAGTGCAGTTCACCATCCTCTACAAGGTGACTGGCTCTAAAAGGGAGTCAATCCCCATAGACCTCCATGTGAAAAAGACCAACTTAACAGAATTAAACCTGTTTACAACCTGGATCAAAAAAACATTTTAGGTTTAATAGCTCAATTTTACCTTCATGACAACTGTGAGGGGGTTAATTTTTTTTTTTTAGAACTCATCTATTTAGATGCAATTTCCTTTTAAAATTTTGTATCCGAATTATGCATAATTTGATTGACAGGTGCCAGATGCGCTGCTAGTGCTAGTGATGGTAGCTAGCTCCTAAAGGTCTCAGTCTCAGGTTAAACCACTTTGGTTTCACTGAACTGGACCTGTTGGTTGCATTTGTGGTGTTCATGTCATGTCCTGTTGAACAAATATGACTTCTTTACTATTGATTATAATAACAAACCATCCCAAGAAGTT
Organism: Siphamia tubifer; assembly: GCA_020466265.1. Lineage (NCBI taxonomy): Eukaryota > Metazoa > Chordata > Actinopteri > Kurtiformes > Apogonidae > Siphamia > Siphamia tubifer. Next base: position 33,342,999 of record CM035785.1, read on the forward strand.
TGTGCTTCAGTTTATTCGGTACGTGAAATTACATTAATAATACATTAACCAGACTTGACTAGCTGACTAGCTTGACTAGCTCTCCTGCCACCTAAGGGTGTCAAAATATTTTAGATCAGAGGTGGATGAAGGGTGCAGTGAGCCGAGCTGAGCCCTCCTGGGTCAGAATCTGGGCTGAGTCAGACTCCGGCGAGGCAGACCCAGCTGGCACTTGGGCTTCATTTCCCTCATGGCTCCGTTTTTTTGTCCCTTGTTGATTTGTCCCTTGTGGTAGCCCCGAATCATGGCTGAAGGATAAATGGAGAACCATGCTTTCCTACGACGTTTACCAGAAGAACTTGGTGGGCATCGTAGTAGACAAGGTTATGAATAAACGTGATGTATAAATGGTGAGTTTAAAGCCCTTCTGTTGATGTGTATATACCTGGTGCAAACTATTTTCGCCAATTAAGCGGCTTGACTTCATTGTAAGTGGCTGAAGCGGCTGAGGGACAGATTTTTCATCTAATCACATGCAAAGATTTTGGATAAGACCCCTCCTTTGAAAACGATTCGGTTGCGGAAGTGTCCCAGATGGTATTGTGAAATACCATGTGGCAACAGTCAGGATAGATATTACCATCAAGACATGAAGAAATAAAAACCATCCCATAAAAAGACAACAATCAGGGATTATGTATTCACTTATTGTAGTGAACATGTGGGATAAAAAAAAAACATAAATGGGTCACAGATGATAAAAGTGTGTTGGTGAAAATAAATGGATGGATGGATTAATAAATGAATGTTATCCACTGTTGGACTGTTGTTTTGACAGATGTGTCTCTACTGTAAGTCATGCAGTGACCAGGTCATTGTCGTAATAACATTATATGAGTGAAAGGTTACAGGCTCAGGAAAGATGTTAAAGGGATACGCCCCCCCATGCCAAATTCAGTGTTTCCCCACTGTTCCCAGACCTATATAAGTGTGTGGAAGCATTTTCCTGGCGACCCAGCCAATGTCCAAATCTATGAGGACTAACCACAGGTTAGATTCCTACACTAACTGCATTCTTGCGTCGCCAACTAAGTATCTCGTCTAAAGTGAATTAATGTACTTGATTTTGTCTCTTCATTACTTTCTGCGTATTGGGCATTTACTTTGGGGGTGAATGAAGGCGCAATTCACGGCCAAACAGCTCGTCTTACTCATTTGTGTATGGGAACTATTTTCAGTGGGGGCGAAACACAGCCCACGTACACCAAGGACCATCAGTGAGAGCCCCCACCCTCGCGCCTCCAGCAACCCAGAGTAACCGACCTGGCAATTCAGGAAACCATCACTGTGACTTCAAATAATGGAACAATCTCTCTCTGCCCACCACACAAGTTGGAAGATGGTTCAATGATTTGTTTGATCACTAATAAACTCCGCTCTGCACTGGTTGCTGGAGGCGTGAGGGTGGGGCCTCTCACTGACAGTCCTTGGTGTACGTGGGCTGTGTTTCTCTGCACCGAAAATAGTTCCCATACACAAATGAGTAAGACGAGCCATTTGGCCGTGAATTGCGCCTTCATTCACCCCCGAAGTACATGCCCAGTACGCAGAAAGTAATGAGGAGACAAGTTCAAGTACATTCATTCACTTTAGACGAGATACTTAGTTGGTGACGCAATAATGCAGTTAGTGTAGGAATCCAACCTGTGGTCAGTTCTCATAGATTCGGACATTGGCTGGGTCACCAGGAAAATGCTTCCACACACTTATATAGGTCTGGGAACAGTGGGGAAACACTGAATTTGGCCTGGGGGTGGCGTATCCCTTTAAGACATAAATATGTCCCTGACTATTTAACATATGGGTATAACATTTAATGGAAACTCTGGGGTATTGTATCAGTAAAAGAGCAAGGATGAAAACAATTCCTTGTTTGGAGGTTGTGTTCATTGTGTTATGTTAATTTGATTTCTATTTATAAAGCTACCCAGCCAGGTGTGATATGTACTCAGAACAGGTAAAATAGTGTGCATTAAAAATCCTAATGCTGACGCTGATTAAGTATTTATCACACAGTTTTTTTTATATATATTTATTTTAAAAAATACTTAACTTAATGACATGCAAAAAGCATTTTGGCAAAAGTACAATAAATGTATCTGTAATTTAGCATGTGTTCCATGTCTGTTTGGCACTGCTTGCAATTTGCTTTAGTGAAAATGATTTCAGGATAGCAAATGAATACGGATATTTTACAAAAAAAAATACAAGTAGGAATGAAATGGCTGGTAGAACTGGAGCTGTATTTGTTCTGTTCATTCCTCTCACAAGCTTCTGAAGTCATTTTTCAAACAAACACACACCTCTGCCTTGTGCTGTGTTTTCCTCTGGGAGAGTGGAAGTCGTTACCACCTGCCCTGGTGTAATTACAGGTGCTGATGGAAATAAGGCTCCTGCCTGAACTTTCCACTGTATTATCTCTAATTGGTCAGAAGCTTCACATCAGCCACTGACCTATTCAAACAACAGGGGCTTCTTGGCCCCTGGGTCACGTTTGACTGCTTATATGTGATCACAGAGGGCTGAATGCAATGTGAAGGGCCTGTTTTAGTAGATAAGGAAAGAGTTTGTGGGATCTTTCCACCTTAAGCCTGTAGTTAAACATTCAGGGAGCCTTAGGGCAGAAAGGAAGAAAGCCTAGTACTGCTGTTTACCACAAAATAATGTCTAAAAGTGGGTGACACTCTTAAAGACTGTTTTCTTAAGACTTCTTTTCTTCTCTCAAAGGATATAGCTGGATCAGTGTATTGTAATATAGTATTCAATTCAATTAAAATGGTAGAGCCTCAAATCACAAGATTGTATCATAGGGTTTTACAGAGTTGGTCTGAAAAAACAATTAATGAAATACACAGTAGATGAAAGAAACAGATAATGGCCTGGGGATCCCCTGTTCTTAGCCCCTCCCTCTCAACAAGGAAAAACCTGAGGGAGGACCACAGTGAAGGAGTGATCCACTCCTATAGATGATCCCTCATTTGCAGATGTAGATCCAGTCTGTGAGGATACAGTAGGGTGGGGTTATGGGTGGGGGTTCATCCACACAAGTGAGGGAGGTGTACAAAATGTGTGTGTGTGTACGTATATATGTTAGTTATTAATACATCTTCTGATGCACCTGAATTGATGATGATGTCATTAGTGTTGTATACACACACACACACACACACACACACACACTAGGATACACAGTGTTCATATCACACCCTCACATAACCCACATATACAAATGTCTGACCAAACCAAACCACAGACAGGGCTACTTTTTGGCCCCAAAACAAACCTATTTAAACCGGCCTACTTTATTCTATAAAGATTTCCTAAAACTACAACCAGACAAATCCTCTAAAATAAATGTCTCCCAATCTTTGATTTCCTCTCAGCCATCCTGCAACAATAACACATCTGTCAGCATACTATTGTTTGTGTTATAATCTGTCTTTCAGGACATGTTGTCATGTTGGAGGAGTGAGAGTAAAACTGAATAACCAGACTGACGAGTTTCTGAGGTAAATAAGCAGCAGCAAACTGCATTATTGCCGTTAAATGTCACACTTATGCAGAAAAAGAGCTATGCCTGATGAGCACCAAACAACATAAACCAAAATAGCGAAAAACATTATTTGCAGGTCAAAATTAAATTATTGTAAAATCTCTGATATAAAGTAACACTGTTCAATGATATGACTTGGGAGAAAAGCTCCAAATAAAGGGAGATTTTTGCAATTTCTTCATTACATGTATGTATTACAGTGCTAAATTATTGGTTAGCCTTCAAATTAAAGGCTTAGTGACTAATCATTTATCATCTAGTGACATGCTGCATCTCACTCAATAATATGTAGAATCCCTCATTAAAGCCAGTGTTTTTGGTTTCTCCTGGCATGATAATTATGGTCCACACACTCAGACATAATAGGCATCAATAAAACACGAAGAGTTTCTACTAGAAAAACGTGTCAGTGCACAACAGTGCTAGCCTAATGTAGCTGCACTCGACACCCCTAGTGGCAACAAATCTAATTCCCTACTGGAGACATGAAATGAATGGGGATAGTGCAGCGAGGCTAACACAGTGCACTACACTGAGCCAAACCCATCGTTCTGTTGTCATTTACTTCTTATTTTCATGGTAATTATAGACCCCTGAAAAGATAAAAGACTATCACAAGACCAAAGATCATGGACCGATTCAAAGCACATGCCAATGTGACACAGTATAGCAGCCATGTGATGTCTAGTTGTCAACAATAAAGTCACTGTCTCTACTTTATAAAATAAATGTCACCAATTGAACTTATGATGAGCTGCCGCCTTGTCTTCCCAAGTTAGCCGTATTCTGCTGCCTTTTTATTGAATATACATGTGAACTGAAAGACCTCCAGCTCTCTGGTTCGCCTGTACCACGTTGTCCTTGTCTCAGGAGACAGACATTTTGTGCTGTCACAAGACATCCTCAATCCAATAAACTGTAATCTTGTTAGGGTTGTTAGTTGCTGAGGTTGTTGTTGAAGAGTCATTGGACTCTTTGATCCACTATGTTGTCTGATCACTCTGTGGCAAGTAGCTACTGGGGTAAAATAGATATACAGCGACCCTTTTCCAGTAAATGTGACTTTTCAAAAAATAAATTAGTGATGAATATTAAAATGTTAATATTAACCCTACAGCTCATATTATCATGCTTTTTACCCTACAAAACTCAAAACTAGTTTTGTTATAACTTCCAAATGATTTTCCTGTCTTTCAATAGTGGTATATCACCATAATATTCTTCTACATTTTGTGTTTTTTCAGTGAAAATCTGGTATTTTCTACATTTAAATTATTCATTAAGTACATGCTCATAAAAACTCAAAGTAAATGATTATTAGATCAAATCAGCAATGAGTGAAAAGTGACTTTTTCAGCAAAGATAACAATAACTGAAGGTAAAACAAGTGTCACCATCAACTATAATTTATCCAGCTCCATGGATTTTAAAATCAATGATGTAGAATATGATGGTGTTTTCATGTTCACTATGAAGCCTCTGAACATCAAAATGGGTCATATCTGATAACCAGGAAAAGATTACAAACTGCATTTTACCTCAATTATTTAGATGTATTGATATTATTAGTGAATCAACATTCATTATTTATTCAACAATAATTATCAACATTAGTAATCAATATTATCTCAGCCAGTGACATGATAGTGTATAAGTATAAATAAATAAATAAACAAAATGAAAAAGAAATGAGTACTGCTGTACGTTTATCATTGAATATAATATGCCAAGTAGGCTGTATAAAAAGGGATTATTTCACAAGAATGTGGTTATAATGTTGTTATTAGTAGAGAAAATAAAGTTTGTGTGCATAAGATAAAAGATGGCTTTCACCTAAAATCCAAATAATTACTTTCAGTTTGTGTACATATATTAAAACTGGTTTCCACACTCGACCTTTTGCAGCTATTTTCTACGAGTCCCTTAGAGTGTATGAAGAAGCACCTGAAATAACCTTCCCGTTGAGCCTTTGAAGAGGCAGATCAAGTGCTTTCAGTCACACGCCTGGAAATGTTTTACACTGAAGGCTAAAATATGAACAGCTGTTCAGACACCGGTTGAGACTATTTGCGAAAATTTCTATTTTTGTCCACACAGCCAGTGTCTCCGTTGTGTACTGCGCTCATTTCACTACGTCTACATATTGCCTAATCAATTCACAAGTACTTTATAAGCTAACATAACTATAAGCTAACATAACTATAAGCTAACATAACTATAAGCTAACATAACTATAAGCTAACATAACTATAAGCTAACATTACTATAAGCTAACATTAAACTTGATTCTGCGCTATTATCTCATACCTATGTAATAGTAGAAGGTGAAAGAAAATGTCATATTTTACCCGTCTTGTCTCGTTAGTCTATTCGTATAAAACTTCTGTATAAGACTTTTAAATATACGTTTATTTACTGAAAGAGTAGTGCATCTTTTCCACTTAACACTTTTATTAGTAACTACATTTATCTCGAAATAGTGTCAATACTTTGAAGGGACCCTACGTTCAATACGGAACTACGATGGCTGCCTTCAAAATAAAAGCATTTAGTCTTTAAATAAAAACAACTACCGTTTCTTGTTCCTGGAAACATGTATAGTAGCATGAAGTAATGCTAGATTATACATGTCATGTAATTTTGCAAGCTATAGTAAAAAGGAATAGTAAAACAAACGTTCAAAAAGCATAATTTCCGTCGATGTATGTTTTATAATGAAATTCTAACCGGATGTGTTAACTATTTTGCCGCTACTTTAAAATGTCTATTATCTCTTACCTGTAGCTCACGAATTATTGCGACTTTATCCACTGTGTAGTCACCGAGGAGCTCCACAGATGAAGTCAAATGTGAGCCGCCTTCGTCTGGTAAAGCATTCCGTCTATTTATGCTGGAAAATATCACTGACGTTTGGTGTTGGATAAAGTTAAAATGGAGCTGGGAACAGTGAGGGTACGGAGTCGTATGTCCGACCGGCAGCGGGGGTGGGTCGAGATTTACCTCCAGCCCGGTGTGGGCTGAGTACACCCGGCCAGGAGATTACAGCAGCCTGTTTACATCCACAGACACAAAACACTGCTTCATTATCTGCATTACCAGAATAGACTAGTGTTTTAACCATTGTCCCTCCTCAAATGTCCTCCCCTGGGAAGACAAAAGTATATGGATGATCCTCATGAAACAACAAATCAATGGCCCTGAGGTTTTAGTGGTTAAATATGAAACACACCCTATATTATAACATTATTTTACTGTACAGGAAAATGTGTTTTTTTTTCTTTCACACTAGGTCATTTTAAAACATACTATTTTTATTTTCCAATTGGTATAATTTTTTTGGGCAAATTGTCATGTGGTCAGACAAAAATGTCTTTCTGGTCTTTGAATTCGGGGAAATCATACCAATAAATACATAAATAAAAGTACAAGTAGGCTATATTGTTATATGTCAAAAGTTTAATTAACGATTGCTTTTTGGTCATTTATATATAACCAAATACAAAAAAACTAAATGGGAATATATATATATATATATATATATATATATATATATATATATATATATATATATATATATATATATATATATATATATATATATATATATATATATATATATATATATATGGCTTCAAGCACTGAGAAGATTATCTCCAGATGATGGCAAGCCCTGGAGTTCAAAATTAAAGTGGACCTATGTTTGCTCGGAACAATTTGTCAGTGGTAGGTCTAGCTATATGACTATTTTAGTGCTTAAAACTATAAATTTTTTCATGAAATTGAGATTTTAGTAGTTTTTTGTAGGCTAGCTAGTAGCTATTATGTCTATTTATTTTTTTTCGAACACCAGCTAAAAAGTTACCTGCTAGGCCTAAAATGAATGACAACACTATTTTCTTAAGGGTTTTTTCATCTTTATTTGATTTTTATTTATGAGTCCTATTTATATTTTATATTTATATTTATATTAACCCATCCTGACTGAAAAAAACAACTTAAATTAGAGTTTGTTATTAATATAAATTAGATAGGCCTACATAAACATAGGCCCCAAGAGATGATAAAATGAGAGTGAGAAAAGACTGGAGAGCCTGTCCTAATAAACAAAATAATAAACATGATAATAGAAAGCCTAATGAACTAAAAAAAATTACAAATAAATAAAACTAAAGTACTAAAATACTCTTCTACTGTAAATGCACCTGTTGGTACTACTGCATCATTTTAGTCGTCAAATGTGAACTGCTGGCTGTGCACATGTTACTTCGTACTGGAAGGTAAACAGGAAAAGGTGGAAGGAGCAGCTCAAGACGTCGTAAGTGATTGGTCACATTTTGCGGGAAAGTCGTAGTGATTGGTTAAAATTGCAACATTGCCCTGAATTCACCAGGATTGAGTGAATTTGCATTGAAGTTACAAATTGCAACATCGTGAAATCCTGGAGGGTCTGATTATTACTACTGCTATAATGGAGACTGCTACTACTAATAATAAATGTTATTATTTTTTATTATTATTGTTATATTTTACTATTTTTTGGCAGTATATAACATAATCAATATGTTACCATCATTTCCAAAATTATTTATTCATAAACACAAAACACGCGTTACATAATATACTCAATAATAATAATAATAATAATAACAATAATAATAATAATAATAGCCACATCTTGGACACAATAAATGCACCATGTGAATATTTTATAGAATAATATTGTTAAAATAGTGTTAATTGTTAATAAATGAGAATAAAATAGTTCAAATGAGTTGTGAAGAAGCACTTTGTTTTCCTTCTGTTCATCAGATTCTTCATTTGTGACAGGCAGCTCAGCCTGTACGGTTTTGTTGTCAACTTATTCACTGTTCAGTCGTTCAGTCGTTCACAGCTCTCAGTCAGTGGCAGCAGTACATACGTTCTCTGTCGTTCATTTACCTTACTGTGTTTTTAGTTTTATGTCCAGGTCTACAAAAGTGTTGTTTTGTGAGCTGATCATCTGTTGCACAATAAACGCAACACATTAATAAAAGTGAAGTGATGTTCCTTCATCACTGTGTCCACACTGGCAGGAGGATGCATGACACAAGTCACTTTATTGTGGTGTGTATTTGCTTTCTTAGGTTTTCACACAGTTTGAATTGCTTGTGGCATTTATTGTATTGTACTTTGTCAGCTGAAGGAAACCATGTTGCCTCAGTACATAGTGTTGTGAGAACCATGGCTTTGTTTTTTTTTTTTTTTTACAAAAGGTCTACAGCGCTACCTGCTGTGAAAATAAACAAAAAGACTTAAAAGACTCAGTCATTTTATTGTTCCAGAGATAAAACACCCTAGTCTCTAAAAATAGTCTAACTTCCCAACACTACTGACTCATAAGGAACCATCTTTAGTGTAATGAGGAGTGAACCCCCCTGACAGTTACTCCTGTGTGTGTGTGGAGGTGGTGTGAGGACAAAGACGTGAGGCCAGTTGGGCTGAGCCGATACTAATGGAAACGCAGCATCAGAACCAGCTTCTGAAAGCAACAGCTGACATGTGGGAAAACCTTTTAGAGACAACACAGATGAAGAGTGTTACCAACTATAGCACAGTTTAAGAGGAATGTGACCTGCAGCTCCTAAAACTACTGCTTATTTAGGGTTACTTTTATGTGTAGTATTTTGTCTAGTAGTGATTTAGCTATGGTTTTAGTTAATTCAGCCCTCATTAATCTCGCCCAACATTGATTATTGTAATCAGTGTGTGTGTCCACAGAGACATATCATGCTATAACTCAATGAATACTTGAGATACCACCATTAAATTACATGGGCATATATATATATAGCTAATGTGTATCAGATGCAATGACCCATTTGAGGATAGGTCAAAGGTCAAGGTCACAATTAACTAAAAGGTCAAAATCCCATTATGGGTTGTAACTCAAGAACGGAGGATCACAGAACTTTCAGATTGGTACCAAACGATGCAAAATGAAGATTTCTACAATTCTTATGATTGGTGTTATCACCTACGACCAATAGTTTTTGAGATCGCTGGAAGTCAAAGGTGACATGTCACAAAATGAACTTCTGTAAAACTGTTTGTGTGTCAAACATAGACATATCACGCTATAACTTAATCAATACTGGATATATTATTATAATATTACACACACTGATGCATATATACATATAATGAAATAAAAGAAATGGAAAAGAGAGAGGATAATTATATAAACATATAATGAAATTATATGTATATATTATGAATATTGCAAAAGATCAAAGGTCAAGTTCATATTTAGTTGAAAGGTCAAAATCACATTGACTCTATTTGAAGAACGGGTTGTCATAGAAACTTGAGCTTGGCATAAAATAGGGGCGGGATTAGGCATTCTCTGAATACTTGTTTTCATGTCTAAATGACAGTGTGTGTGTGCATTTAACAACACAAAACATATTTCAATAAGGTTCATGCAGTCAGTGTTTTGAACAATCACATCTGACCAAGTGATTTATCACAGTATTACGGTACTATATTATCCTCTCCCTTCTGCATTTTACAGTTTACATTACACAGTAAATTTTGCAGTGTGAAATCAACACTTAGAGAGTTTATTTAAGTTCTTCTAGAGTGTATTTGGTCCCATTGACTCCAAATTAACACTGCAAAATCTACAGTGTAGGTGTATAATTTGCAGATCATGTAGATGTTTATAGAAGTAAATTCAAAAGTTATTAGATTGAATTAGAAACAAATGAGGGAAAATGACTATTAACTAAACATAAAAACTAGTGCCTCCATCCACTGTCATTTATCAAACTACGTGGGTTTTTATGGTGAATCAATGTTGTAGACAATGATGGATCCTCTGAATGTCCAAACTGGTCATAACTCATGAGCATGAAAATATGACAACCTGCATTTTACACCAATAATTTACATGTACTGATAGGATTAGTGGTTCTAAACTTATTAAACACTTTAGATCAGTAGAAAAGTTTGGTTGAGAGTGGATGTTTGGGTCTGTATAAGTTAAAGTCCTGACTCCTGGACAATATTCAGCATCAATTTTTCACTTTGCTTGACTTCACCGCACATGTAAAACATAAGAGCATTGGCCAACCTTTCTGTACCTGTCTTCTTCTTCTGTGGTGTGCACTCACCTGGCTCTGCTGGCTGCTATCCTCTGGCTGCAGTTACCATGAAGGTGGCGGCAGTGGGGGAGTGGGTAGTATCTGTCCTGGCCTGGGGCCTCGTCGGCAGGCAGGGCCTTAGGGCTGGCTGCGTAGATAGTGCATCCCATGAACACCTCCTGGAAGTCACCGTCAATGTCCAATACGGCGAGTAGAGACGAGCTGTCCTCAAGGTATCCTTCCTGTGAGCGGCCTGTCCTGTCCTGATGCCAGACAGCTGCTCTATGGAAAAGCCATTGGCTCAGCACTTTGCTATCTTAACCCCTCCTTCCTTTTGAATCCCTCTGCCAGCCAACCTCATTCTCCCTCTCCCTCTAGCCCTCCCCCTCCTCCTCCTCATCCCTCACCAGAGCATAGAGGATAATCAGATTTCACATTACACTCACCAAAATCATCCCCAACGTAATCACTCTCTGTCACTGATGTTGCATTATGCTAATGCGCATGACATACTCCTGTTTGAGAAGCATTAGGGCCAGTTAAAAATAACCTACCAGGATGATAGTGAGCGCTGGAGCAGCAGATAAAGTTTGGAGAGCAGTGGTTAGTAATGTTCAGCTGTATTAGAAGATGATTTTCACTACACATTAACCTTTTCACCTTTACTCTGTTTATGGAACATTTGCTTAGAATAGAAGAACTGCCAGGTCACAAAGACCAACAAGGAGTAGCTTCTAGTTTCTGTCTTTAATACTGATAAAACTCAAATTAAATTACTTATTTTCCACACTTTAAGGTGCACCGGATTATAAGGCACATTGTCATTGAATCAAGGGCGGGCCTGACAGCTGTGCCCACCCAATCACAAGCTCAGAAACTGAATTCTAGACCGATTTTCATTGCCTCATCAAACTGAAATGTTGATCAATATCATTATTATAGTTATTTATTTGTAAATGTCAATGGAAATAAACTATGTATATTTATTTATTTGTGTTTATTAAAAAGAAAAATTCTGTTTCAATTCCGGAAATGCAATTACGTTGTTGTTATACACCCCCACTGCACCAGTAACACCCGCTGCCAATGACAACGAGTTTTGTCACTACAGATTCATGGTACCATATCACTCCGCAGGTAGTTCGGCCACTTTGAAAGTAAATATTTGCTACATTGTAACGGCTATTTTATCCAATCTGTTAGAGTAGTAGGACCTACATCTATGGAATTATCTGTTTTTTCTCAAAATAAGCAGTAATAACCTGTAGAATAAGGGGGATCATGTATTGCCCATGTGTGACTATCGAAAAATATTATCCCTTACAAAAACCTGATGTATACAATTAGATACATGCAATACACATATACTCCACCAGGAGTAAGGATGTCATGATAAGCAATAAATCAATTAATTGGATGATAATTAAAAATGAGCTTGATAAGTTTGCTGGGCTCAATAATTTCATATTAACTAAAGACACTGGATGATGACTTAAATTTGCTGTATCCATGGCGACTGACTCGTAAGGAACCATTGTTAGTGTAACAAGGAGTGAATCCTCCATGCAGTCACTCTGTGTGGGGAGGCGGGACACCTTCCAGTTTAGCTGGAAATGGCAAAAAACTGATTTATATACATTCCAACTTGAAAGTACTGACTCCTGAAGCAGTAAATGAGTTCAAACATGTTTTTTTTGGCATAACTTCCTATAGGCAGTAGATGTTTCTCTACAGCAACATGTAACTAACCTACCTTTGTCACTGTGGACTCCATGTGGCCTCTTTAGTCATACTGCTCTCCTGTGGCCACATTTCCACAGTGCACTTTAGATATTTCAACTGGAGATTATCTAGATTTCTGTGAGACCATAAAAAGTCAAAATGATGGCGAAAAAAAGATAAAAAGACCAAATTATGAGATAGATGGTTAACATCATGAGATAAAGGCAAAATTATGAAATATAAAGTCAAAATTATGGCAAAAAAAGGTAAAATCATGAGATAAAAAGTCAAAATCATGACAAAAAAAGGCAAAATCTTATTTTAAAAAAAAAAAGCCAAAATTTAAGAAGAATTCTTAAGTTGATTCAACGTCGTCCTTTGTTCAGTGTCGTGTGTAAAGAGCTTCAGTATAAACTTCTTTCAGGGCCACACCATCGACAGCAGAAAACAGACAACACTTCCCGGGGCAGATTGTCTCATAAAAAGATTTATTTTTTTTCCCAGCCCAAATTTACAAAGGCAAGTTACAGAGTATTGTATAAAAAAGAACCATGATAATGTACACTTTACACAAACTCCTGAAGGGAAGGAGAAGGAGGAGAGGAAGAGGAGGTGTGAGAAGAGTTCTGAACTTCTCACACAGAAAGAAAATGAAGACATTGTAAACATCCTTACAAGTACCAGCACTGGTACTTTTTAGAGGGTGGGTGTGTGGGTGGGTGGGGTTGTGTGACAGTAGGTGGGTCAGGAAAAGACAAACAAGCAAGTGTCTCTGTATTTTCACAGAAGAATGTTCAACTAGGCACCAATTGAGACAACTGCTGGCCAATAAATATACTCTTCACCATGAAAACAAATACAGTCCTGCAAAATACAATAGCCAAGCACTTTCCAATATGCTGATAGCAAACATGACTTTTCTGGCTTTTCATACACTTTAGAATATATGATTTTCACTGGGCTTTGCTTACTACTGAGATAACATTACTACTCTCAGAGAAAAAGAGAGAGAACAAATGCACTTGTCACAACCATTGTCTGATAAAACTATATGTATGCAATCTGCTGGTACTAAAACCCACTGACTTAAAATGACCACATCACAGCTGCCTAGATTACCCTTAAAGATTAAGTACAAGTCAAACACCACCACATTCAGCCATTCGTCTTTAAGATGCACACAAGTCAAACGGTACACCATCTTGCAAACTGTGTGGGACGAGAACCTGGCAACTTTTTATTATTATTATTTTATTTTATTTTTTTTTTTACTTGGAATGTCCAAGAAACTCACCAAATTCAAGAGCCACAGTTTGATGAAGTGTTTTCTAGCAAAAAACAAAAAAACAAAAACAGGACACTGGCGTAAACATAGACGTGGTGGTTTTACTATCACATTCAGTATGAAATTAGAAAAACAAAAACATACAATAATGGGAATATTAGAAGTGACCACGGGTGATGAAATTAGGTTTAATGATGTTAAACACCTACAGCATCACAGGGAGGGAAAATAAAAACAAATAAAAAGTGTGACTCTTAATTCTGAGCCAAATGTCATCATATCCAGTTTAGAGAAATTATTTGTTTTGAACAAGGAAAATTAGATTGTGTCTGCTCTGGTGTAACTTAAATGTGGGGTGGGAGATCTTTTTCTGGAACATTTTATACCATATTGCTTGAAAAACTCTTCACGATCCCATATCACACACTGAAAGAGAATGTTTGGAAAAAAAAAAGTAAATGTTTTAGTCCAGTCTAGAGGGTGGAACCAAAGGAAAACTCTGGCTAATCGTTGTACTGATCATCTTTACTATGATTGATTTGCTGATACGTCCATCAAATATCAGTCCACCCTTCCCTCCCCCTTCTGCTCGTTCACATAAACAGCTATGGTGGAAAAGACGACAACCGGCAACAAAACCAAAATAAAAATTGTGTTTGAAAAAGCTACAGCCATGAGGAAGAGGAGCGAAGAACGGAACAGGACAAGGGTGGTAATCACTACGACTGTCCAGCGCTGGCGTCAACTGAAAAAGGAAAAGGGGCTCAAAACTGACGCTAAGGCGACCATGTTTCTACTGGATAGGTAAGATGATACTGTTATTATAATATTTGGACATACTAATCACTTATGGGTATCGTATTCACCCGTCAGTGAGAAAATGTCAGATATTGACCAAACATAATGTTCCAGCAGGTTTTGCTAAGTTACCAACACTGTGTGTAAACTACTGCTGTAACACCATAAACTATTGTCCTTATCCATTAGTTTTCCCATGGTGTTTATTTCATGCTACTAAACCTTTTGTTAGCTAAGCTTCATGTGACACAAACTGAGAAATGTTGATTATTGTTTTGTTATTCAGGATGATAATTGACGTTGAGTTCTGGTGAATGATCGTGAACCTCAGTGATCGCTCCAGACAGCATGAGCGTTGATGTATTTTTTGAAGAAGGGGTGCAGTGACGAAGAGGCATGGGTGTGTATACTTTCAAAATAAAGCTGTAAGAACCGTTTTCTATGATCTCCTACCCTACCTTTAAGTGAATGGTAATTTAAAGTCAAAATGCCAAATTGTTACAAATACAGTTGTTACAGACCACTGGTATCATCATCATCATCATCATCATCAGTAGAATGACTGGGCATCTTGGTGACACTTTATTTTATCCTGATTAAATGTCCCATTTCACGCTCAAACAATATTCTACTCTGCTTTTGTAAGCTCTTTTCTCTGCATGGGAGTAATATGTGTTCAGTGTAACAGCTTCTCTTGTTTTATGGGTCTTTTTTTTTATGTTTCATGTTACATTACATTAATGAACACAATTTGTTGCTGAGAAACTGTTTTGTCCAAGGCAGGTTTGGGCACTGACTGAACTGCTTCCCTATTATAAGCTATTGAAAAAATATCACTGTTATATATAGACTAAATCTCATCAGTAATGTAGGAAGCACACCTGGCTTTTAGACATTTTTATGAGTTGTATTATATTAACGCAGTCATTACTTATGCTGTAAACCTGCGGAGAGGAAAATACTCAAAGATCAAACATCAAGAGCTGAAGTTTAGATTGTGGTGTATTTTTTTTTTTTTTTTTGATATTATGACCTGTATTCAGTTTTCAAAATGTCTCAAAAATGTTCCTTCACTGCGGGCGGACCAAGGCCTATTGAGTTTGCTGTGATTGCAATGATGTCAGCCCTTCGAGCTCTAATTTGACCCCCTGAACATGCACATAAACTCACCAAATTTTGCACACACTCCAGAAGTGGGAAAAATTGCGAGTATTTATAGTTTGGTAAAAGTCAGTAAAGAAATATGTCGCCAGCGCCCCCGAGAAAAGTCAAAATATTTTGTATTAGGCCAGTTAAGGCTCAAGTGAAGTTAGAGCTATGAAAATCAGTACACATGTTCATCATGAGGAGACGGGAAAAAAAACCTTATGATGGCCACGCCCATAAACCAAGAGGAAGTCCGCCATCTTGGATTGAAATTTCATAAAATTCGGAGTCATGGATTTTCGCTGTTATCGGAATTTAATGAACTCCTCCTTGGCCGTTGGGTCAAATGAGCTCAAAATTGATGAACACGACCTTGACAAGTGGGACATCAAAAGTTATCAACATTTTTCGGAAAATTTGCATCATTTTTGTTCGACACAGTCGCAAATTTTGATAAGTTTTCGGGAAAAATTACCTCTACATAAATTGCTTCAGCTCGGACATACGAACACCGATTTGGCTGAAATTTGACACAGAGGTCTATCTCCCAGATCTACATCCATTTAGCTAAAGACATTCTGATTTGATACTATAGCGCCCCCTAGAAATGTACTTTTATTAAAATGGCTGTAGTTCGGACATACGAACACCGATTTGTCTGAAATTTGACTCAGTTGTCAGTCTCACAGTTTTACACCCATTCACCCCACAACATTTCAAATAAGTCACTCTATAGCACCCCCTATATATTTATTCAAAAGTGTGCGTTTCTGGCAGAATATCACATCCCGCCCACGGTATGACGTCACAAAGCGGGGAGTGCGGTTGCGGGGGATGTCGAAGGCCTTTGAGACGGTTTGCAGTTTTAATTACATTTATTTTGGTAAAACTGAATTGAACATTTCTGAACTGGTATCAAGACATTTATGGGCCCCAGCCAAAAGACGACCGTTTTATTTTTACGGTGAAGCCACATGAGCAAACAAAGCTCAACTTGAGAATTTGACTCAATAAAACTGAGAAAAAACAATTAACACATTGGTTTGGGACATTCGTTTTGCATCCTGAATATGGATATGCACAAGTGAAGTCCATTCATTTAAAAAAATATATATAGAAGGAGGAGAAAAATGAGCACATGGAGGGCAATAAAAGGGCAACAACCCAAAGCATGCATCATAGTAAAAGCTGTGAAAGCTGAATGCTATTTTACAATGACATTTTATACACAATTGCCTGCTGGTTTACACTATATTTATGCACAGAATGGAGGCTGAAAGTCTATGTTACAGCAGAAAATCGGGAGTGAAATTTCACATTGTTTATAGAAAAAACAAGGAGCTCAACTGAGCACAGATTTACAGGAAACCACCAAACCCGAAGACGACGCTCATGTGGCTTCACCGTTTAGTGTTAAACTATGATGAGTGGAGGCCAAAACACACCAAAACCAGAAACATTCAAAGATGAATACAATTATATGAAGTAGAGTATTGAACTTAAAAAAACAAAACAAAACAAAAAAGAGTAGTGTTGATTCTCCATTGACATGTATGCGGTCCCTTCGCAAACCATGATGACGACGACATCCCTGAAACAAGAAACTGAGCTTTCCGAAAGGAGGATGGGGGAATTAAAGAAAATGGGGGGAGGAAAAAAAAAATGGATGAAAACTTCGGTCTCAGGCTCCTAAGTCTGTGAAGAAAGCAGCTGTTGCCATATTCCCTCTCCCCACGAAATATAGCCAAACATTTGTCAAGTTAAGGATATACTGTACTGTTGTTTCACGGCATACGGGAAACCAAAGACATAAGAGCTTCAATCACTTCTAATATGATTCTCTTCTTTGTCAGTCTTTTGAATTCAGTTTGACTACCCTTTCCCATCAACCACCCGACTTTCCAAAAACATTTTAAAAAAATATCCCCCTGCCAATTTCTTTCTGCGTGTGACAAAAAACAAAACAAAACAAAAAACAATGCAGTCAAAGAAAAGAGAGGGAAAAAAAACAAGAAGCATAAAAAGCTGTTCTGACAGTCCAATAGTCTGTGTTTGCATTGTATTTGTTGACAGTGCAAAGACTAGATATTCAGCGGGTTAGTGTTTGCTCTGCACAGTGGGGCAGAGCGATGGCTTTGAACCTGGGTTTAGATCAGTCCTGTTACAGTTCAAGGTTTGAGACTCTGTGGGAGGGGGGGGGGAGGGGGGGGGTAACATAAAAAAAACAAAAACAAAACCAGATAATCTGCCAAGCCTTGGGCAGAACAACGAAAACATATAGATAGAAACACCATTCAACTGATGTCTAAAAGGTAAGACCCAGGAGATCCTCCTCTCATGTGAACCAGTCACATGAATCTTTGCAGGGTTGAGGTGTGACGGTCAGGTTTCCCTGGAAGAAACAAAACATGACAGAACAAATGAGCTTCAATCATCATATATTTATGGACACGTTTACAGGGAGCATGTACTCATCATTACACAAGCGTCACTGAAAACATTCAAAAATGCCATAAACATGTTCCTATGGCCTATTCACACAGGATGAGCAGAGGTGGTCAAACTACTACCTTAGTTCTTTGCAGATAATCATTTTAACAGTTTTTATTTGACCCCTTTTTACAGTTACTGCATTTTTGCTTTGTATTATTCCTACTTTCTAAAGTTCTATACCAAGTAAGAAGGCAGTAACTGAATATTTTTCAACACTATAAGACAGGGATGCTAACGCTAATGTAGTTTAAGGTGTTTATATTTAATTCAGAAATTGCTCTGGTGTTGAAACTGTGCATCACATATCAAAAGTTTATCACATTTCTAAGGGCCAAATGGGCAGTGTTTATATTTGATATGACCCAATTATAGGAGTGTATTTAGTGTGTATTTATTAATGTTAAATGCATCTGCATTACCTGCAGTACATATACAACAGTAGTACAGTACATATACAGTAGTACAGTACATATACAGTAGTACAGTACATATAGTGTAGTACAGTACATATAGTGTAGTACAGTACATATACAGTAGTACAGTACATATAGTGTAGTACAGTACATATACAGTAGTACAGTACATATACAGTAGTACAGTACATATAGTGTAGTACAGTACATATACAGTAGTACAGTACATATAGTGTAGTACAGTACATATAGTGTAGTACAGTACATATACAGTAGTACAGTACATATACAGTAGTACAGTACATATAGTGTAGTACAGTACATATACAGTAGTACAGTACATATACAGTCGTATTAACCTGGATTTCCTGAAAAACTTCATTTTCAAAATAGTTGTTTTTAAGTTGATTTTCATTTTTTAATTATAGTAAAATGAACATGTTGATGCTTTCACATAATTCCATAATCTGTTTCAGTCTAATACAGTGACTGACTGTAAACTATTGGGGCAGGGTCCTAAATGGACACTGGTAAGAACACATTAATGGTCTTTATTGCCTTATTGTTTTGTTTTACTAGTAACCTTTGCAGTTACTGTACAAATACCCACCAATTTTCTTCAAAACAAAAGACCTTTGAGATGAGATATTTTATTACATGATTATTACATGATTTAAATGTTGCAAAAAACACATTTAGTAATTTTTGCCAAAAAATGCACTAAGTGTCTTTTCGCTTTGTAGGACAGAATACTATACTAGACTTCAGACATGAATTAGTTTATAATTCTGCAGAGCTGCCACTAGGTGTCAGTCCAGACCACTGCAGGTAGGGGTGGTGCATGGCTCATTTCATGTCTTTATTATCAACAGTGTGATCCACTTGTCCTCAGAGGACCTGTTTAGAATGGATGAGCAGAGGGGGCAAATGCTGCGCTGCATCTTTTTCTCAACTTCAGCAGAGCTTTGTTTGGATACGCTTTTATTTTTAACAGTTTACTGGCCTGTGAATGTGAGAGTGCTGGAAAGACCAAGAAGAGGAGGAAATTGTTCTCATTATATTGTACCGCTGAACGCACACACACACACACACACACACACACACACCATGCTGTAAATCTTTTTGGTTGGAATTCAGTGTGTGTTGTTTGTAGTATTGTTCTATCTGCCACCTGCCATGCCCTGCTATGCAAACAAGCTGTCAGTTTACCTCAGTGTCTTGGTTGACTCGCCATTTGTTTCATTGGCAGTCGTTTGTCTGTCTCTGCAGTTAATGGGGGCTGACTGTTCTCATGTCAGCACCAGAGGGTAAGGATAGGGGATGTAGTTTAATGACTACCAACAACAGCTGATGAGAACAAACCTGCATCTATCACCAATATTCACTACTTAGGCTGAAGTCCAGACATATCCATAGCTGCCAACAGTCCCCTTTTCCTTTTTCATAATTTTGATTCTAATCTCATAATTGTTTTTTGTACTTTTTATCTCACAATTTAGATTTTTTTTAAATCTCATAATGGTGCTTTTTTTTAATCACCTATTTACGACTTTTGAATTTTTCCTAAATGTCATGTCCATACCCACTAAACTGAGTACCATGACCCAATAACACACATCACCTACACAGTAACTCACTTTTAAGGGCTTTATTTTTTTATTATAATAATGGATTTGATTCATATAGTGCTTTTCACACTATAACTTAATCAATACTGGATATATTATAATATTACACGCAGTGACGCATATATACATATAACGAAATTATCAATATTGCAAAAGGTCAAAGTTGCATTTAGCAGAAAGGTCAAAATCACATTATTGGCTCTAATTTAAGAATGACTTGTCACAGAAACTTGAGATTGGCACAAAATAGGGACGAGATTAGGCATTCTGTGAACACTTGTGGTTGGTTAGCTGGTTCTGGAATACAGGTCAAATTTTTCAAAAACAATCAATAGCTGCAGGTCTGCCAATAAATATTCACTTTGTGGATGGAGATCTGATGGGATTTAAATAATCTTGTATTGTTATTTTAAGATTGTTTAAAACTATTTGGTAATTATTGGATGCGTAGAAGTGAAACTCATCAGCCGTGACATGTTGTGGAGTGAATCAAATGTGGCAGTGGGTCCAGAGGGGTAAGAGTGGACTGACCTGTGCTGTAGGACAGGTCATATTGTCCTGAGAGCAGGGGATATCCCAGATGATGGTGGGAGGGCATGATGCGTTGGGAAGGGGAGGAGCGCGGCCGGTCCACATCTCGGTCTCTTTCCCTCTCACGCTCCCTTTCCCGGTCTCGTTCTCCACCTGGACCTCCTCTCTCTGGCTCCCTCTCCCTGTCGTGTGGGGGCTTGTCACCTACTGTGGGGGATTTGCTCTTGTACTGGCTGGCATGCTGATGCAGGATATCCAGGGCTTTGGAGTCTGTTGCTGTTTTGGTGACAGTAGGGCTAGCACGAGATTTGTCGCTGCCTTCCTCACCGCTGGCTATTTTATTACCATAAGGAGAAAATGGATATCCTCCAGACAGGTACGAACCTGGGAAGAAGAAAACTGACTATTCACACTTCCGATTTGTATGTGAGGAGACAAATCAGTCTTCATTAAAGGAATAGTTCACTATTTTTCACATTAATCCGGATAGAATCAGAACTCTGGTGCACCCACAGTGACTTACCCCCGACATTGTCCTGTAAATCGAGTTCTGGTCTGGTTTTGGTCAAAGCAAATTTAGTCGTTGTAGGTTTCCTGGGGTAGAATGACTGATTTATTTGCATAACAAACCAGTCATGTTCCAAAAACTCACACCTTGAAATTGCTTGAAGCTATTTTCTCTCAATAGCGTTCAATGTGTGTTGTCACTGCTGGTGGACGGACGTTTCGGACTTAGACATTTCGGCCTAGGATATTTTGGACTGTACTTTTTGCAGAGTAGGACTTTTTGGACAAATCGTAATTTCAAAAACAAACACCATAAATTTCTGTTCATTTGCATATAATTTTATTATTCACTCGAACACACATTAAACATGTTCACAATATACTCAAATTAAAGCATCAAAATTATACAAATTACTTTGCAAGTATATAAC
The DNA here is from genome assembly GCA_020466265.1 of Siphamia tubifer. Classification (NCBI taxonomy): domain Eukaryota; kingdom Metazoa; phylum Chordata; class Actinopteri; order Kurtiformes; family Apogonidae; genus Siphamia; species Siphamia tubifer. The sequence continues at coordinate 33,364,666 of CM035785.1, forward strand.
CTCACATTATTTGGAAGAGCCCATAAGAATTTTACACATGATCACATATTACAAATGTATACAATACACTCATATTGTTAGTATTAGAAGAAAATATGATTTGTTTGGAGAGTCCTACTCTGCAAAAAGTGCAGTCCCAAACATCCTAGTCTAGGACGTCCTAGGCCGAAATGCCCTAAATTCATCACTTCTAACAGCTGTGCGCCTTATCAAACTACTTTCATCAGTTGTTTGGCAGTGTTTGTGGCTGTTACGTGCAGGCACACAGCTGTTAGCAGTGACAACATGCATTGATCGCTATTGAGAGAAAGTAGTTCCAAGCAATTACAAGGTGTGAGTTTTTGTTCTGTGACGGTTTTGTTATGCAAATGAATCACTCATTCAAACACATGTTTTGAGAAGAAACATGTTTTAATTTCGTGACCCCAGGAAACCTCCCGAGACTACTTTTGCTTTGACCAAAACTCCACTCACAGGACACTGTCGAGGGTAAGTCACTGTGGGTGCACCAGAGTAAAGATGATGATCCCACACAGATTCATGTGAAAATTAGAGAACTATCCCTTTAATAGCACCATTAATCTTAATCAAGCTCAATAAACAACCACAGCTTTCTGGTCATCACTGAGCTGTCTTTTCCTCTAGACAATACAGTTTGTCAAGCTCCCTAATGAGACTATACACAGTTTAGTACCAGCATTTATCTCCATGCAATAATCTTGATCTTGACATTAAAATCACAATGTGGAATTAGGCGGTTTCATTTCATCTGCTCAGCAAAGTGGCTTTCGATCAGCTGGCTTTTATTTTACAATGCTGCCATGGATGATGCATAAATAATCAGTAATACTGTGCTACTAGTTAATGAATTACATCATCTATTGGCGGAGTCTGTTTGATTCAATTCAGCAATTTGCACAAGTAGGTGGTAATTTTGCCAAAGTGTACAATATTCATTTAATCAAAAGAGCTGAATGACCGGAACTATTTTCTGATGGTGCTTATTTCCCTGAAATCTGCATATTTAGCTCCACTTTCAAACTCAGATGAAATCAATGTTGACTGACAGAACAGTCCAGGGTCCTTAGGTACCAGATCAATGCTTGTATAAACCGTTTACTGTGTAAGTGTCTTACAGGTTTGTACAATTAATTTGCTTACCTGGTAACTCTTAAAAGCAATTTGTTGACACTTCAGACATCCCAGAATTAAATTATACTAAAAACACATTGTGCTGTCGCTGAAAGATACAGTAAAGTTCTGAAAGACAATTTAAGCAGCAGTAGCTACTGGAAGCTCTAACTTGCAGTGATTGTATGATGAATAAATGCATAACAACTTAATTGACAAATTAACTCACCACTGCCATTGATGTGGCATCAATTCAAATCCAAAGGAACAGTCTACACTTTATTTTGATACTTATGTAGTCTTAGAGTCTTTTAGTATAGTATATTATATAATATTGCACTATAATATAGTATACAGTATAATATATATAATATTGACAATATTCTGAGTCAATATTCTGTTGTCATTCACTTGGCAGTGAATGAATTAATCTTTATAAAGCAAAAAAAAGCAAAACAGCCTAATAAAGCAGGTAAATTAGTTCAACTTATGAATTCATAATAACTGTACTTTTATAACCTTTTAACATATTAACATTTCATGAACATGTTTATGGTGTTTTTATCAACACAGTTTGATTTGCATAACCATCATATGTTTGTTGAAAATTATATTAATATGTTTGTTGAAATTTATATTACTATGTTTGTTGAAAATTATATTACTACTACTAACTAATGATTAACAACAAATGCTTACCATACCACGAAGCATCACCTTATTTTTCATTATTTTCCATTTGTCATATCCTTACCCATAAACAGGACAATTCAGAACATGCAGTTTGAGTCACGGTGAAGCCATACCTGGGTAGTTCTGCATCATGACCGAAGGAATGCCTCTATATCCAGGGTGGTTGGGGTCATAACCTTGTCCATAGGGGTATCCATGCATGTAGGGCATGTAACCTTGGTGCTGTGTTAGTGGTGATGAGAACTGCATGTGAGGATTGGAACGAGAGTCTTTGTTAACAGCCCGGTGGTCCTCAGAGGAGATCCTGGGGTCAGTACTCTCTTTGCCTTCCTCTTTAGGGCCACTGTCTTTGGGCCTTGGTCTGTCCTCCTTTAATTTACGTTCCCGTTCTCGTTCTCGGTCCCTTTCGTCTTTCCATCGAGGCTGTTGTTGCTGGTGCTCATCTTCTGCCTGGGGCTTCTGGCTCTCAGGATACTGCTGATAGTGGAAAAAATGTACGAGGTCAGCACAGATATTAGCATCTACACACAAGGAGAAAATACTGGAAAATGGACAATTATTGTAAGACTGCTTCTCTTACCTGTCTGTACCACATGGCCGGCTCCATCCCTGCAGGGCCTCTGGACTCCAATGCTTGCTTGGAATCTTCCTTTCCATGATGGACTCCATCTGTCAGTTTCATTTTCAGTCCTTCAGGTTGGGACTTTGGGTCCTCCCCCTTCATGGCACCCATGGATTTAGAGGAGGGTTCAGAGGGCGAGTCCCTGGATTTACTAGGGGGCTGTGGTGTTTTTCCAAGGTCTGACTGACTTGGGACTTTGGTGAGGCTGGGTGGCATTGGGCTTTTCTGTTTCCACTCCTCTTTCATGGAGGCTTCTCGTTCTTTTATTGCTACATCAGACTTCTTGTCAGCAGCGCGATGCTGTTCAGCCATCTGTCGCTGCCGCTCCTCATACTGTTGCCGATAGGCTGGGTTAGTGTTCATCAAGTGGTTATGATAGGCTTGATCAGGATGGTAGGCGTATGGGGGAACATAGGCATACTGGTTGTAGTAAAGTGGTTGCATGTACATGTTGGATCGCTGTTGGATAACCGAGGGCTGCTGTTGCTGACCAGGAGCCCCACTGTCAGGTTTGCGATCTTCATGAACCTCAACCTTCACCTTTTCTTCACCTTGTTCTTGGTCATCTTCCCTTTTGATCTTAACTTGACCTTCAGCCACTGGCGTGCCTGATGTGGGTCCACCTGGGCTGGGGTTGACATAATTGGGGGAATAATATGTGTCATACCCGGCATAATATGGCGAGTCTTTGTTGGATGCCTGGTTTGGAAAGAGAGCCTTTTTGACACTTTCCCTGATGGCTTGGTCCTCCGTCTTGATTTTGACACCCTCTAATTTCCCTTCAGCGTCCTCTCCAGCATCCGAGATATCTGAATACGCTGGGCTATTGGTTTTCACTGAGGAGTTGTCAGCACCATTCTGGTTAGCCATGTGAAGTGGTGTAAGAGGTTGTGGCATTCCGGTGCCATCGATTCGGCTAGCTACACCAATTGAAGGGCTTGGGGCATTGTCAGAAAAGCTATAAATTTTATCAGCTTCAGCTTTGATACTTGCCAAGCGACTCTGATGAGGATCTGAGGAACCATTAAGCAGTCCATCACCCTTATTTACTTGATCACAAGGTTCAGGATAAGGAAGCTTTCCTTCTTCCAGTTTACCTCCCTTTCCAGGTGGTTTTGGGCTCTCAGATTCCTTCCCCCCATCTTTTTTCTTCTTGTCTTTCTTTTTCTTGTCTTTGGAGCTATTGGAGGCAGGATCTCCAATAGCTGGAGGTTTAGGTTGTGTGCCTTTCATCTGGGGACTCTTGGGGATTCCTTGTATCATTGGGGTAACCCCAGGGGATAAATTTGGATTCCCGGTAGGAAACGCATACATCTGTTGGGATGCTGTAGAGGCAGGGCCAATTGGCCGTGGGGACTTCATGTTTTTCTGGGCCATTTTATCTGCCTTTGTACCAGTGCTACCCTTTTTGGATTTGTCTGATCCCCTCTTATCATCTATACCATCATTACTGGCTTCGTCAGTGAGACATGGACCATCCTCACATCCATCCATTGACATAGCTCCTATTTCTGGTTCAGCATCAGCAATTTTCTTTTTGCTCTGCTTTGGACCTAGCTTATTAGGAGAGGGTGAAGGGCTTTGGGCATCAAAGTTTCTGCCTTTTGGAGTGACTGAACGTGCTGGAGACAAGCATCCTTTCTGAGAGATAGATGCCCCATTACAGTTTCCTGGTTCAGGGTGGAGGGTTGAGTCCTCCCCATATTCACTGTCTCCATCCAAGTCCAACTTTACATCATCATCGTTGTGAGCACGGGCTTGGTGATACTTGAGACCATTGATGTGCTTGTACTTCTTGTTGCAGTTGGGGTGCGGGCAGTCAATAAGAACAGGTGAGGGGCAGCTGCGATCAAGGGGGGGTGGAAGTGGCTCACTTTTAATAGCTGTGATGGAAACACTGGCTGAGCCCACGACGCCACTGTTGGAGTTTGTCCGCATACGTTTGTTACCTTTGGTGTCTTCTGAGCTCGAATTAGGTTCCATGTCAGATGTTGGTTTGGTCTTGCGTTTTCCAGCTGATGATGGACTGGCCTTGATGTCCTCTGTGTTGCTGTTAGGTGGAGTGCGGCGCTCTGATGGTGTCTGACTGCCCCTCCGGCCTTTGCTATTAGAGGCAGCACGTGTTTTGTTGTTATTCGTGCCCTTGTTGTCTGATGAGTTGCTGTTGTCATTGATAGGAGTGTTGCTATTAGGCCTCATTCGTTTACCCCGCCCACGTCCATTCCTCATTTCCAGATCACTTGTCGGGGATTCACAAAACCTGCAGAAGTGGGGACATTTTTTTATCAGTGACCATACTTGAGTTAAAAATAAAAACAACACTGTTAGTCGGTAGGTTAGGCCAAACAGAATAATATATGTGGTTCCCATCACATGGATAGGAAAAATTGGGTAGGTAGGTCGGTCATCCATATTTTATTTTATTTACAATTTTATATACCCGTCTTCTAAAAAGAAGCTCCAAAAATTAAGATTTAATATCAGTTATGCTTTCCAGCAGTTAGAAATTCAACACATTGCCTCAGATTTGCCATGTACATGTACATGTATATTTACAGAATGTTTTAAGAGAGCATAAATAAATTTTAGATGATTGTAATACAATAAAATCTGATTTGACATCAACATTTTGTATTTTATTGATTTTTTTCAACAAAAATACAGTTTAACTACAAATGTAAATTCTATCCACATCTAAATATTATTTCAATGAAATAAATGCCCCAATATTGAAGGCTTTAGTGGACATATACAGCTATCTATTTACTGTTCAACTTATTTCCTCTTGCCATACTGCTGTTTTGTTACTGGCAGTAACAGTTTTAAATTTCTTTTTTAGCTCTGGAAGAGGATTTGTATTTGGTTCCCCACACCAGGCACACAAGTCTTTGTGACCAAGAGATGCTCCATAAAGATATGAAACCATCTTCCCAATTAATAAAGAAACGGTGGTGTTTTTGAAACAAACGAAGTGTGAAGTGAGTGAGAAATTAACAGACGATGTACTCTGATTCATCAAGAGGCCAACAGCCAATCAAAACTCGCGCAGCAATCACATGCATTGAGGGTTGTTTTGATGGACATGGACACGATGTATATGGCTCGTCGTTTGTCGCTAGTCATAAATCACGGTGGTCAGACAGGTGACAGATGTTGGTAAATATGAATACGGACTAAATACGGAGAAATAAATTCTCTCATCATCAGTTATTGGGAATTTCGAAGATAAGAGTCGGCAGTCGGCCTGTTCATTATATTTAATTTATTTTGACAAACTGATAAAATGTCTACATAGTCGGCATTTTCGTCGTAAAAAAATTGGGTCGGTCGGGTGACCGGAACCACACGTATTATTTTGTTTGGCCTTAGATGAAAATGTAAAATCCAAAAATGATTAAACAACAAACTGTTGATAAGAAAAATAACTGTATATATATCTGTACTTTATACTCTTCATATTCTCAGAATAGACTCATTACTTTTTCAAACTAGACAAATGTGACAGTATGAAAAATAAGTAGTAATTCATTAAATCAGAAATTGTGACAGACTATATCATCATAATTCTGACTTTTTACCTCATACTTTTGACTTACTCATAATTATGTTTTTTTTAATCTCCTATTTATGAATCTTGAATTTTTCCGAAATATGCATACCAACACATCCGATTACCATGACCAAAAAAACATTTTCTTTTTTAAACTCACTTTTAAAGGTTTTATTTTTTAATGTATTTTTTTCTTATTCTGGTTTTTCCTGGTGAAATTTTTCATCCATAGCAGGGAAAAAATGCTGTTTTAGTTTTTACTTTATTTCAATTGAGAAGTTGTACTTTTTTTTTTTTAACTTTTACTTTGGTAAAGGAGTAGAATCAGCACTTCTACTTTTACCAGAGTATTTTTTCACACACGTAGCTGTACGTCTACTGAAGTACAGAATGTGAGTACTTTGACCATCTCTATTTTAAGGTATTTCACTAACTGGATCATAATAATTTATTTTAAAATGACCTTCATTTCCATGTTTATGTATGTGCCTGCTTATCTGTGATTACTGAACTTCTAATTTCAAAACAAATGTTGACAGCTTTAAAAATGGCTGCATCCACTTACAGTTACACTCTTGGAGGAGTGTACATAAAATATAAATGCCATTTGTTATGTCCTTGTTATATGCCATATGACAATAAAACTCTTCTGATTCTGAACTGGGCTTCAATAATTTAAGACACTAATTACAGCACTAGTGCATTTTGCAAAACTGCTCAATGTTAAAGATATTTCTACACATCTATCCAAGTACAAAGATGCAAACATAATAACACAAATCTCATTGTTTTGTTCATAGCATAAAATACACAACTTTGGCAATCAGGAGTGAATAAACACTTGCAACAAATATCGCTAACCTTCCAAATGAAAGCCAAGTAATTTGACAAGACAAAAATAAACACTGTGCTATGTCATCAAAACATATAGTCATTAACATACTTCAAATAGAACACGGCCTCATCTCTCAATAACTGTAATGTAATTATCTTTTAGTACAGCAGTGAAGGTTAGCAATCTGTAAAAAAAGAGACACTGCTCTGGTATGACTCACAGCACTGTCTTCAAGAGATACCAAACTACTTTAGACCCTGCAGGGAACATGAATGCATACATGGCTAGATAGTGGTGGATGAATTTAGACTCATTAGAATCCCAAGTTTACAGTCAGAGATTGTCGAGAGCATTTTGAATTATTCATAGTGTATCCCTAATGTAACACTGGTGCAAACTGTAAAGCTATCTTAGTGCAAATACAGCCAAAGAAACCTCACTTACTGTACAACCCTCACTTAGCGCACATTATTATCATATACTGTGATACATTAAGGTTATACAGCCTCTCCTTGTTTTCCATTATCAGGGCTTTAATCTTACTACTTCTTTTTTTTTACTCTGCACTTTAAAGTACAGTTCAACAATGGATTTATATTTACATTTAGTCCAATAAGGATTTTCTAGAATAAAGCAGGTGGTGCTTGGAAATGTATTTTATGCAACCTGTGTATTAGCATAACAAAGAAGACATTAGAAACACCTAAAGCTACTACTCAAATAACACTGATCTAAGAAATCTTAGTCTTTGTGATGGAGAATGTAATACCACGTTGGAGGAAAGCTATTATAAAAGGTCCAATAATTGGATTCTGCAATCTGGCTTGTTAGACAAGCTTTCTATTTCCACAACTACCTCCTGGGACATCAATCGTAAATCCTGCTTCCCAGTGCTCAAGATAAAGAACCCAGCACTACATAGGCAGCAAGTTAGTGCAGAAAGCTATACTGTACAGTATATCTTTGAGCTGATGCCTCTACAGCAGATTCATGTCACACAGAATATAAAAAGGTTAGGGATGAAGATGCATGAATGATTCATGCATCCATTTCAAACTAGACATCTACTACAATGTGACAGTGGATTTTGTTAAGTATTGGTACTAAATAAAACTTAAGTATGTTGGTGTTCACAACAAATGTGATCTACTGTGCCCCCACGCTAGATGATTTGCATTTAAATTTCTCTTTTGGCAGGTGACACAATAAAATATTCAAAACATTAATTTGTCATACCTGGGGGGAGCCCAGTCATGTCTTGTGCAGTCTAACAGGGTGCCCACATATGTCTTGTTCCTCCAAGTAACATTGACCACCAACATGCCTGTGAGAAAAACAAACAAAAAACAAAACAGGTTTATTCACAATCACTTTCTGTTAAAGGAGCAACAATGCATGAATTACTAACAAAAAAAACATTTCACAAGATTTCTTTTCAATTGTGTACACTGACAGTATCATTCTGAAAGATTCCAAACGGCTGTATCAGGGTGATTGTCTTTGTTAAATGGTGTCTTAATACTTTCACACAAGTCATTTGAGGGCAACACTGACTGATATGTTGTAAATGACTTGGGCCTGACTCAATGCACAGGATGCTGGCAGAGCGAACACAGAATGATGAAAAGTAACCATGAAAAGCAGCCAGCATGCTCTCCATTTAAATAAGCCATCTCACAGTGGAGGAAGTTCCCACTGAAGGAGAGTTATTTGTTGGGAAATATTTTTCACTCCTATATCGCAGTAATTTACTACCTGTGGGGGAGGAGGGATCTACTGCTTCAGCTACTTAAAAAAAAAGCCACCAGCTCCTGGGTCTCACCAATTCAGTGTGAACAGTTCAGTTTGACAGACTGTAATGGAGTGTGTAAGAAAACCTCCTTGACTTCGCTGGTATTGCTGCAATCTGTCACACTTAGAAGCTTCTGTGCCACCATTTGGATAAAGTGAATTTGGTAGTGCTCAGTGTGAGCTACACAATCTGACCTGCACTGTGTGCGATACCTGATCTCCAGTCTAAAATCTAAAATTAGTTCCAGAGGATCGCATGACACTATGTACATTTCTTCCTCATCTTCGTAGGACACAAAATACTGTTCAACATTCTGCGTGTCATCCAAATGACACACCTGATGACAAGTAGGAGTGGGAAAACATTTTCATTAATTGTTGAATGTCTAGTTCTTGTCTGTCATTTCACTTACTAATAGGGCTGCAACAATTACTCGATGTTGCATAATAATAGTAATAATAGAAATAGTCGCCAATGAATTCCATTGTCGACTATTGTCGCCAAACACGTTTTTCCAGCAGAGTGAGGCATCTCACTTGATTATAATCTCTGCTGAGAGGCGCTCATACACAATAGCGTCTCTGTGCGGTGATACAGAAATGACGGCCAAAACGTCTAAAGTTTAGGAGCATTTTAGTCTGGATACGGTGAATGAAAAGACTACTTGCAAGGTTTGCAAAGCAGACCTTGCCTTGATGATGCATGAACGATACACAAGAGAAAGCATGTTGAGCAGTTGAATGAAACTCACCTCAGTATAATACAAGTAACATTTACGACATACATTGTACATTTTATAAGTGTATTTTCATTATAAAAGAGAGCTCGAGTGTTATGCCAGACTGTGCCTGACAAACACATTTTATATTAAATGCATGCAACACTGGAGAAAATGCTATTGTTCAAAATGTTAAATGGTTAAAGAGGTGCAATATATAAGATTTATGTGTGTGTGTTTTCTGTACAACTCAGATGTTTAGCTCCTGACTTCTTTACTTAATGCCTTCTGAAACACTAGCTAATGCTAGCTTTGAAAACAACACACTCCTGTCAACGAACAAACTCCACTTACCCTATATGAAGTTTGCCTTGGAAAATAAAAACAAAATTGCTTAACTAATAAAATTATGTGTACATGTATGCCAGCTTTGAAGTTATGAAATTCTCTAATGCAGTAAATATTATTCATGTAAATGAAAACCCAGCACAAAGTGACTGTGCTGAAAGGCGCTTTAAGTGGATAGTGTCAGAGGCAGATGGAAGATAATTTGCAATTCAAAAGTAAATCTTTGACCAAACAACTCAGTGGATTAGAGCAAGTTCTGTGCACAATAACATTCAGAATTTATCGCCCCCTCCCCCACCTCCATCCTGATGGTGACCTCAGCTTGCCACTTCAGCACTGCAGAGAAACTGGAGGCTGCAGTGAGAGAACTTATCTAATGGCACAGGAATGCTGGCTGGCAGCTTTCAGCCCTCTGAGCATTTTATTAGTTTAGGAAACCTCTTCTGCCCCCCCTCCCCCCAATCACCCTCATTTCCTCTTTTCAATGGTATAACCATCCCCGCCTTACAATCATTTTCTCTCCCACACAAGTCACAGTTCAGACCTCATTTTTCTCCTCCTGCCTCTGACATAAAGCAGTTGAGTGTGCAAAGCATTTCTATATGTTTATGGGAACCTGCTGACACTTGGCTAAAAGGCTCTTCCTTTGCCGCATGGTCTGTTAACACGAGTTATTCTTGATCACAGATTTGTCCAACTGCAAATGTCGTCTGTGCTTGTTTGTGTAGGATTGCAGAGAGGTCCTTGAGTTCAGATCGCTGTCGCATTAAAGGATCCCAGACCTTTTCCAAAACACCTTCAACAGCCTGCCCCCTAGGCTCTCCAAACACTCAAACATAAAATGACTATGGCAGCTGGCCCTGACGGGATGTAAATCAATGCAGGCCAAATGAATGGCCAGCACTTCACCATGTGCATGGTATAGCCTCTTTTGCCTTGTTCAACTACAGGTTTATAGATGTCAAGAGATGTGATGAGCAATGAATGAACATTTTGAAGGAACAAACTGCTACAAAACATTTCTGTGCTTACCTAAGGTAGTAAAAGGAAATTAAAATATCTCTTTAAAAAAATGAATATTTATCTCACATCAGGAATCACTTCAAATTATACTAAATACATCACAAAAATGTGCCTGGAGTTTGTAGTAGGTGTTATGGACTGATGAGGACTAATCATTATTTAAAAAAATGTATCAAATTCTGCTAATACTTCAGCTAATGCATCACCTAGCTTGGACAAACCATGTTCAGTAAAAATGTATTCACTTCTTTGAGACTGTTTGGCCATGAAAAAGGAAATGCAATTAATATGGATTACAAATTAATATTTAACCATGATTAATTGAAATTAATCCAAAGCAAAACCATGATTAATCCCATTGAAAATGTAAATAAGGCATCCCTAATACACACATACATATATATATATATATATATACACACATACATACATATATATATATATATATATATATATATATATATATATATATATATATATATATATACACAGCTCACATTCAGTGTCAATTCCAAACATGTGCAACATAACCAACTGCCACAACAAATCCAAGTTTATTCAGCTGCTTTGTTGTTCATGGACATATATGGAAATCACATTTTATTTTATTTTTCCAACGTTTAATGATATGGAAATTTGGCTAATCCTCAAGAAGAAGGACTTACAAAACATCTAGGATCAATGAGCAGATATTTGTGAAATGTAAACAGATTAAATACATTGACACAGTTTTGTAAAGTCAAATATTTCAATATTTTTCTGTCATTATTCATGCATCTAACTCACGGGTGGAAAAGTGTTCAGCAGATTAGAAAGTAACATTTATCTACAAATCCAAATGTTTGAATGGTTGAATCTGTATTAATACACCAATGAAATGTTGCTTTAAATCTTCTATAGGTGGCTTATCCAAGGAAGTGTTGTCCAAATAAAATCAGTCAAATAAAACACAGAAAACAGACTTTCAAGTTAGTCCTTGATCACATATGTGACCCACCACCACGAAACCAGGCATATGTGTTTGGAAATCAAAACTGAATTATCTATGTAGCTTGGTAGAGTGGAAACTAAGGTTTAAGATGGTGAAAAAATTATGTTTCTATCACAAGTAGAACCAAAGTTATGGTAATTTTAATATCCACATTTGGACATATTTTGCAATTTGCATATTTTTAGATATTGTCCGTCAAAGTTTTGGACTGTTTTGGGGTAGGAAGTCCTTAGCAACGCATAATAATTCGTATCCGATTGACACAAATTATTCACAGATGTTAAAGGACACTCTGACATGTCACAGAAGTTTTATATATTATAATAATAGGACAGAATTGCAACGTATTATAATAATTTGGCTTACGCCATTGGACAAGAGCATTCAAGATAGGCTTTTACCTCGTACCAAACACTTGGGTGTTTACTCACGGAACGGAGATCGGTTTGTTCGGCGAAAAGAGGTGGAAGTCGGCTTTGTCTTTGCTCAGCAATCCCTGAACTTTTGTCGCCGCTTAAATAATTGACTCAATAAACACCTTTATTAATTGGATTTCAATGTAATGACCACAGGAACTGAACATAGAAGTGTTAAGGTACTGTTTTTTGATAAGGTGTAAACACAAATAAGAAATCGCCTTCCAGCCTAAATTTGGCTGTAGCTCTGAACGGCTCAGCGCGACTTATGCCTGGTTTCGTGGTGGCGGGTCACATATGTAGTTTGTAGAAGCACCTCTTACAATGAGTACAGTGATGAATTTCTATGAAAACATAGCTCTTTGCCTTTTTGTAGATGTACTTCCCACCAATTTTGTCAATCTCAGTTGAACTGAATAAAATGTATCTGGAATATCTCAAAAACTACTTAAAGTACCCCCACCACTCTCTCTCTCCCTTTCCAACGATTCTAGTCTGTTCTGCATCAGTGATCGACAACTTTCACAACTGTGTTCAGAATAAATCTAAAGCTGTATTTGTTCTATAGCTCTGTGCGTTGGAATATTGGAGTGTGTCTCAGGAGTATGTGGATGAAAAGCAGCCCAATAAATGTGTCGGTGGGAGGTGGATAATGAGCTGAGCTGCTCAATTGGACACCACACAATAATAAAAGTTGAGTAAACACTTCAGACAGAAAGCCAACCATCAAATGTAATTACAATGTTTGGATAAAACACACTAATAAATTACAACTGAGTAATGTGACCGTGTCAGACAGCCATGGAAAACAATGCCTTCAACATCTGTTTAACGCAATTCCCGGGTGCTCAATCCAACACTCCAGGTTTTACAAATTCAAAGAAATGCCACTCATAAATTTTGAGCATGATACACCTCTTTTTGTAGTTTCTACACATGGTGTCCTGTTTTTCTTTCTCCTGGGAGTAGTTTCCTTCGAGCCACCCTTCAGTGTGGTAACCAAGGAACTCTGTAATCCTATCAGAGTGGTCCTTGGCCTCCGGGTCACCTCAGATCTCTGCCACTCTTCTGAATGCTAATGACACTGCCCTCTTGGATCTTGTCTTGGATGTCTCAAGGGCATTCACAAATATGGGAGGCATTTGAACTCAAATTGGAATAGTGGTTATTGAAAAGTCCAGCTCTTTATGTTTATTCATGTGTATAAAAAGGCAAGAAAAGACCACACTATTGACGACTTTCAACCATTTATCAAATAATGCGTCTCCTTGCTGAATTCCTCCTTTCGATCTATTAAATGCTTTATTTTTTTGTTAATTTTTCATTCATTATTATTGTTTTTTGTATGAAAAAGCTTTTATGGATTACATTCAAGCTTCCAAAATGCATTTCACTCGGTCTGAAATATACATAGCTTACACAGCAACAATTAATAATATATGGGAATAATCTTATCTTGATATTACAATACTATAATTTTTACTTGGCTATTCTCTTGGCATGACATTAATTACTCACAGAAGATATTAATCCTCCACAACAATCACTTCAACACAACTACACTTTGCCTCGATATAAATTGCACCTTGTATAAATGACAGTTTCTCTTCGTTAAGCAGTCATTATTGTGCTGATAGCAGATTACTAAAGCGTGAGCAGATATGCTGACTGTGTGCTCCTTAAGCTGCTTGGGAAGAGAAGTGAGGATATTGCTGATAAAGATGGAATATTTCCAAAATCAGACAATATTCTACAAATAGTATACATGATGGTGTGGTGCAGTGAGATCCTGGCTCAGAGTAAATTTCCATGAAAAATGTTCCACTTAGTAGACTAAATAAAGGTCATGTCAAAAAGATTGGAAGTTGCATGATTATGAGGAGATACCATAAGCATACTGGTGAGTAATAGATTAGATTTCAATTTTGGAAGCTACAAAAACATTTTAATACACATGTAAAACATTTCCAAGCTGTCACAATAATGATGTCAATGTCAAAACTATGGTTCCATAGAAAGTCATTAACAAAACAGTCAAATTTAATTTCCTTGTAGCAACAAGCAAATTACAGCAAAAAGTGAGATGACTTCACAAATGGTTACTTGTGTAGACTCAGGTTGTGAACTGTCTTTAGTCAGTGGATTTGTTTCTGAGAAACAGACAGGAGTTTGAACACCATCTATCTGTAATTCAGCAAATCTCTCTCTGTAGTGTGACCTGTTTCTCTGTGGAACATCCAACTCCACCAAATTATCCGGAATTTGGAGGGTGACTTTCCAGTACTATGGTGGATTGCAGTGCAAAGTTTCACGCCATTATGACACACAACAAAGAAGATATTAAACTCCCAACACATTTTCTACGGGCTCTGCACTAGTAAAATAAAAATTACTCTTTGAAACTGCAGTTCATTTGGGAATGGTTTTCTATGGGGGTGAAAGGAAAGGTTCCAGTGATGTGGAGAAAACCCAGTCCCCCATTGTGTCAGTCTTATTAGGGTCACTTGCGACAGCAGAGTGAAGCCTACATTAATGAGAAGAATTAGCAGTAATTTCACCCACTCATTTCCTTTCAACACTGTTGAACAACAAATGATGGCCTTTGCTTCGGCACCAAGGATGACTTCACTAAGGTGGGGGACAGTAGGAATAAAAAGAAAAAATGAAGTTACAAGTATGGTGTCGACTTCATGGGTGACTGGCCTCTTCAGACCTAACCCTCCCCCTTCCTTCTGCTTTAACACTTTTCATTAGGTTGCACAGGGGCCAAAATATCACATCCTCTGCTGCTGGTAAAATCTGCAAGAGCCCTGGGTTCACTGCCCAGCCTCTGCTCTGAACCAGCTCAACAGGAACTCAGCAGGGTTAATGGCATTTTCACTGACTGACCTTGTCAAAATGCCTTTATTTTCTTTAAAAATGGAAGCTCACTCCTGAGCAACAATCCAGTCTCATCCCTCCAAATGTCAAATGAATCCTGAAAGACTGAAAAAGCCACAGCCACCGAAATCATCTAAAATGTTCAATAACTCTTGAACCACTAAACCAATCTATCTTTACATGTTTTTAAATTTCAAATTATTTATTTGGAATAAAACAATTCAGAATCATTTATATTTCATTTGTGTTTACATGGCCATGGTAAATCCGAATAAAGGTTTACATGAAAAACTGAAAATTTTATCTAAATCTGACTATAACTGATCACCACCAATGTTTTATTACTTGTATCAACATTTCCTGAAAACTTCAGCCAAATCTGTCCATAACTTTTTTATTTACTCACACATATGCCCCCCCCCCCCCCCCCCCCCCCCCCACACACACACACACACACACACACACACACCTCCACCGATCACCACCAAAATGTAATAATTTCTTCTTTGTTCTTATATTAGCATTCCCTGAAAATTTCACAGAAATCCGTCCATAACGTTTTGAGTTATGTGGCACACAGACAAATAAACACACGGATAAAACATAACTCCGCAATTCCTTAGTGGAGTAATTATCTTGCTAGCAGCCAGACAAACCTTGGTGAAAACATAACTCCCCTGTTCCTCGGCGGAGTAAAAATATTTTGGAACTACCACAAATGTAGAATTTGGTCTTTATGGGTTCAAGTTTTCCATTTCCCCGTCTCTATTCCGATTACAAGAACAAAAAATATACCTTCTCAAACAATGAGCAGAACTCTCTGACAAAACACATTAATACAATTGACAAAGTTTGTATACTACTAGAAGCTGCTTATTTTCCCACAATAAAAGCTCCACTAATCAAGATTGCATGTAGACAAGAAAGTGAGAACAAGAAAAATAGTGTCAGTGTTCATTATGCACAGAAGATAAAAGATAGCCGGGTGCTGCCACGAGCAATAACTGTAACCTTGATAAATGAAGCGTTTGAGCATTCAAGTGTCTGAGCATGTTTTCAACAGCCCATTTTAAGTGTGTTTCTGGACTCTCTGTGCATAAAATGAAGTGGAGCTTGTCCAGTTATGTCAGTGTCAGAATACAAAGTCCTAAGAGTGACCTTATCTTAAATAGTGGGCAGGGCAGAATTTAGGACAAATTACGAGTCATTTATTGCATCTGAGAAGGTGGTTATATAGAGATGTGGCTTTTATGTAGACATTATGTTACCTTGAAAGAGCTATGCTGTAAAACTGAAGCAGATCGGTTATAAGTGGTTAGTGATTAATAGGACAACTCCATGTTAGTACCCTTAGTTTGTCATGAATTCAATGCTTTACTTTTGCTTATATGATATTAAATAAAGACAGTGTGTTCAATAGTTGCGGGCATTACATAAATTATACAGGGACAGAAAAGCATTAATGGACTGCTATTTTTTAAACATGTATCAGTAAATATTGTTAACATTAAACTACACAAATGGGAAAAGCCCTGTACTTTATTAATGCACAGACAATTTGAAATGTTAATTAATTATGGATATCTACATGAAAATAAGCCCAACTTGCTCCAAAGGCTGATACGAGAGTGAACAGTTTAATTTCATTGAAGTGAATGAAATTTTAAAGTGGGTGATGTTTCAGTGTCAGAGATGTGAACTGGAGAACCTCAGAATAAATGCTTTAACCTCATCAATAGCGATTAATTACCATTATGATACAAAATGACACCAGCCAACAATATTTATTATGCCAATTGTTACTGGGAAAATGGGATTTTCGTTGTAATTCATGTAAACCGCTTATTTCTTTACCTTATATGAAAAGCCAATATCCTGTGTCACATTTACATACAAGAAAATCCTGATGGTTTCACAGCTCATATTTAGGACAGATAGTGATTTGTTGAAGTATTACACTGTGAAAAGATGTAAACAGAAACACTGGTCATCGGTGTACAGGCACTTCTACACGGTAAGTTGTAGAAATGCTCTACAGCAGGGGTGGGGAGTCCTGGTCCTCGAGGGCCGGTGTCCTGCATGTTTTAGATTTTTCCCTTTTCCATCACATCTGGAGACGATTACATCATTATCAGGCTTCTGCAGAGCTGGATGATGAGCTGATCATCAGTTGAATCAGGGGTGATGGAAGAAGGAAATATCTAAAACATGCAGGATCCTGGCCCTGGAGGACCAGGATTCCCCACCCTTGCTCTACAGTGTCACGAGTGGCCAGATAACCATCATAAGAAAAAAAGGTTTTCTGCCATTTGTTATTTGGCAGAAAAAAAAGAGGATTGGCTCCAAATATTGGCAGCCTGTATCAGTTATTGGCACAGGCTGATGGAAAAAAATCAACAAAAAAATCTGAATCAGTAGTAGGGCATTACAGAAACGTTGACTCCTGTAGCACAAGTCAACTTAAATTTGGAGGAGTTGACAAGTCTTATGTTATTCTTTCTCTCCCTCAGGGCGTAAACACAGACCAGTCAGACCTAAACTAGAGCAGACATGGCTGCTGCAGGTAAAACAGAGAGTGGTGGGTCTGACAAAACAAAAGAGAGTGACAGACACACATCACATTTGTGGAAATACTTCGACTTAGATGAAAAAAAAACCAGTGATGTGAGCAGCAGTGCGCTATTTTTTTTCCCCCCAAACATGATGTGGACAGTGTGGTGTGCATCTTGGCAGCTGCTGCCTTAACATTTTTGCACTTAATGTAAAAAGTGAGAACGTGTGACAGACGTCTGGACAGTCCAGTTTTAGAGCCGTGGGTCCAGACTAAATGCGGACACACAGTATGTTTACCCCACTGATGTTGTGCAGAGAAATTTAACAGAAAACTCAAGGCTAATGTTAGCCTTTGTTTTGTTGGGGTTAAAATGTTGATGCTTGTGTCTTGTCAGTGGACATTGTTAAGTTGCAGTGAACTTTAATACTCGTTGTTCATTGCTGGACAGACATGTACTCGTGTTGTTCCTCCACTGACAATGTGATGACATCTTCACGAGTTGTCAACTCGACTTCGACTTTATTGACAGATAAGTCGACTTAGAAAAACCTGAAGTGGTGAATGCCCTAGCCTCTACTGACGTGACTTAAAAACATCCAAGGCCAGCTACATACACAGTGTTATGTTTGACAATGGATATCATGTCTATATATTGTTCTTGGTGAATTAAACTAACATCTTGAGGCTCTTAGTTCTCACTCATGCCGCTCAGAACCTCTTTAGACAAGTTACACTGTTGACACCAATGACTAATCAGTTAATCTACGCAACAATCTCTACATTTATTACTTTGTTGCAGCCCTTCTATGTACTGCATGTACTGCAATATAATAATGCTTGACTTTTGTCAAGGTGAACTGTAATATAAAAATAAGAAATGTGAGACTGAGAACAATTCTCGGTCTGAGTCACTAAGTATACAGTAGGCTCACAGATACCTAACAAATGTGACAAATGTACCAAAGATGACTAGTTTGTTAACTGCAGCATTTATGTCTCTAAATTTCAGACTAGGATGTAGAAGTGCAAAGACACTCTCTCCCTGACAAGAATAACAGCCTATGAGTAGGGCAATTCTCTCATAGCAAAGGAAGGGATTATTAGTATTGTTCCCCCATAATGACAACATATGCAGCAGTTTCTCCTACCACCAACAAGGACAAAAAAAAAAAATAAATCAGAGCATGTTTATATATAACAGGATTAGTTCTGCACACAGCATCCTGATATATAACAGCCTTGATGTCTCTAGTAGCTGCATTGATTTATTATTGTTTATAATTTGTTGTTCGGAAAGATGCTACTTGCTTAAATGTTAGTGAGTAAATCTGCACTCTCCCTATTTAAAACAAATCCTCAAGTGTTTGTACTCAGAGGAGATTGTGATGAGATTAAGAGACAGGTCAGCCAAAGGCACAGTACTTAAGCTCTTGTTGACGTGTCTATAGCAAATATGACACAGTACCTTAAGACAATTACTGGTAAAGTCTACAATTCCTCCAGATGATTTATGTTACAACACCATTTAAGTGCCTTAAAAACATGCAGATGTCTGCCAGTCATGCCTCTGCTGACAGGAGTATTGGGTTCACTCCTACTTCATCTTTGCTAACACCACCCAGGGATTAAAGTGACAAACAGGATGAGTGAATTGTGTCTTGTCATTGGACATTGTTAAGTTGCAGTCAATAAATGAATGTCATCTCTGTCTTTTTTTTTTATAAGCTTTCTATAACAGCATGTTTTCTATCAGATACTTGGGGCTGCCACTCAAGTCTTTCCACCATGAGGTACTCTTTTACTTTACAAAAGCCACTATTAGCAATGAATAAAATTTGCATGATGGGAAAACGAAAGTGGAATTGGTCCATTCCACAACGAATTCAGATGAGGGCGACAATTGTTTTGATGTGGTATGAAAGAGACGGTGGTTAAAGTGACCCACACATTAAAAACGACTAATTGAAGGTGAAGGCCTAAAAAGGTCTAATTATAGGGGTGGGCAAAATGGCAAAAAAAAAATACAAATCTGATCATAATTTTTGAAAAAATATCACAATTATTTTTACACGATTTTTTTACATTGAGCTTTGAGATATACTTGACAGTTTCTGAACAGTGCAACTAAACAATTTCCCTACGTCAGTGGGTGTCAGTTGGGAGGAAACTCACTGGGGTGGTCCAAGCACAGGACAGAAGGGGGTTGGGGATCACAGACTCACTGGCTATTGGTGCAAAGAATTATTTATGGCTGGACAGCTTGTATCGTGCGTCAACTTCTTTTGAAACCCCCCATTTTCCACAGTTTTAAAGGGAATCATATCCTTTTCAAGGTAAAGTCACTGCTTCCACTTTACTGCTTTCCAGCATTTGTTTATTCATCTCATCAAGAGTGCCTTCACTAAATGCTTGTGTTACAATTGTTTGCTAAGGCTACCTGCTGCCTGGCAGTTTGGCTTTCAGCATACTGTTTGAGATGCTGTCTTTTCAAGTGATTGAACAGGTTCGTAGAGTTGCCAACCAATGTGCGAATCATGTCTGTGCAAATTTTGCAAACTACTGTTGTCGTTTTGGTAAAAGCCAAACATAGAGGTGAAGTTCTTTTGAGGACATATTTCGTCCACTTTACTCTCAGCCATGACTTTCACTATACAATGTGAAATACACTTGACATGGATGTGAACTGAGGTGATGCGTCTGTGTGACAGTATAAACTATATTACTATATAGTACTAAAATACTCTATAGCTCTGATTACAACATATTATAGATTATCCTGATTCATTGATACTTTCTAATCCTTTACAATTCCTCTTTGTGGTACTGACATACCCCCCCAAAGACAATATATATATATATATATATATATACATACATACATATACACATATGTGAATCAATTTTCCTGAAATGAAGCTTCATTTTCTCATTGTTGCTGTTCCATCTTAAGTTTTAAATTGGATACATATGTGTTCAAGATTGCAGTGCAAATATTTTTTGTAAATGTAATTTGACTTATCTACAGATATTTTATATATAATCTTATAGTGTAAATGCTCTTGTTATTTCTGCATATATATATATATATATATATATATATATTTTTTTTTTTTTAATGCGATTTTAATTCTATAGAAGTTGTGGTATTTTCAGCTAGTTGTGGAATAAAGCACAAATTGTCTGTTTCAAATTGAAGAAATCAACTGATAAATTAAGTGATTACAAAAAATAATTAATAGCTGCAGCTCTATATTACATAAATAATCCTTGAGACAAGCTTTCTATCATAAACAGTGTGAATTATTCATCTATTAGGCAGTGTAAGAGGCTGTGGGACATCCTGGAGAAATACCCTGCAGTGTACTGGAGGGTCACAGATACCCTGCTGTGTGAAAATGGAGGGGTGTGTGCGTGTGTGTGTTGCAATGGCATAGAATGACAGTGTCTTGCTCAAGGGGACAGGATTGTACACCACACTGGAGAAGGGTTTGCATATCAAGAGCAATAAACTTCTCCTGCATTTTATAGCTGACATTTGGGTGTATCAGCATGCCCAGCCTGGGAGAGGTTAGCCTATCACTCTGCAGACTCAACCCCCCAAAGAGGGGGCTGCCACTGCCTCGTCTGCACTGAGGGGATTTGTGTCAGTAGCAGAGCTTAAAAATACCACATCTCTGCTCTCGACAATGCTTCACTCTCACCCAGAATGACAGAGACTCACCTTCCTTCAGCCAGTATTATCTTTTTTTCTATCCACACACAAGTAGTGACACCATGAAAATCCAGCTGTTTGATAAATGTTGATACATACAGTTGCATTTGATATCCATAGTGTGAAATTTGAATAGTACAAATAAAAAACTGGGGCATAAAAAATGCACAGAGACTACTTCAATGACCAAAAAATGGAAAATGTACTACTAACACATTCGTGTTTAAAATAATACGATGCTTCCTGGAATACAGACAATAACGACATCACTCCAACGGCGCAGACCTCCACGAAGCAGCACCAGTCTGCCAAAGTGTGGATCTGGATGTTCGTAACTTATTTGTAAACTAGTGCTCTGTGTTCGCTAAGGATTTATTACATCCGCCAAGGAGGTTACGTTTTTGCCGGCGTTTATCTGTTTGTTTGTCTGTCTGTCTTTGTTCAAGATAACTTGAAAACTTATGGACAGATTTTGATGAAATTTTCAGGATATGTTGGAAATGTGAACAGGAAGAACTGATTTCATTTTGGTGGTGGCGGAGGTCTGCGCTGTCAGAGTGCTTTTCTAGTTTAATTGGCGATTAACAATCCCTTAGAGAGTTTTAAAAAATTTAAAGAAATCCTCAGTCCGTTTTTTGACATATGGCCATTTCAATATTCAACCACGTATGACGTCACATGTGATGCGACATTGCACAACGACCAAATTTCACATGTTAGATCTAATGTTAAATATGAAGCACAACATATTGTCAGATTTAACAAAATATGTCTACCTGCTTTAAGGTAAAGGTTGTACATTTTGCAAATATACCATTAGCTTGACATCATACGACGTCAAAACGTGACGTCATCGAGCCTATCAGTGTTATCTCATCTGATGTCTGAAGGTAAGATGAAGTGAATAAAAAAACACCTGAGACTATCTGGTCTGGATTCTGAGATATCACCACTTATGTGTTTTAGCTGTTGACCTTCACTCTGACCTTGACCTTTAACCATTAGAGCTCAAATTTTAATGGTTTCTTCCTTGACACATTACTAACCATCTCTGAAAGTTTAATCAAAATCCATCTACAAATTTTTGAGTTATCTTGCTGACAAACTAACAAACGTGAGGTAAACCATAACCTCCGTGGAGGTAATAATTGTTTCATGTTACTTTATGATTATATCTTACATGAAGTGGCATTGAAATACTAACTCTTTTTTTTTAATTAGAGACCTGCATGGATGTAAGTAACTGGTTAAGTGGTACATTTGAGCACAATATGATTTTTTCCCTTTCTGTCCTTGGAGGAGAGCAGATGTGTTTCTGAGCTGTCCCTACTTTATCTCTTTCATCTCCTTCGCTTCTGCTGTATCTGGTTTTTTACTTTTGACTTTTTCTTGGATATGCTGCCTAATGAGCTCAAAATCATCATGGAATTGATCAACTGGATACTCTGTGTGTTTGGCAAGATTTTTCACCCCAAACAGAGGTCTGAATGAAGAGCCTGCTTGCCCCGATGGAACTGTCACAGTCAGCTATCATCACGAGGTGTCTGTTTGCATGCATGATGTCTGTTTTATCGAAGGAGGACGTGTGGATTTTTTTTACACATATTGGATTTCTGTCTGTGGGACACCTTCTAATTGGTCTTGGCGTTTCCCTGATGTCGCAAAGTTGGAAGGACAGCAGAACAAAAGGACCCCCACTGCTGTCGGAATGAAAAAAAGGCTGCTGTTTGGAGCAGTTTGTGACTGTGGGTTTACAGCTGAAGGGTACAGTCGGAAGGGAGCTATGGACTCAAATGAAGCTGGGATTGCATTGTGGGTCAAGCTGTAGATGTGTTTGGGTATGTCACAGGACTTTGGATAATGGACGAACTGTGGAGGATCCTTTCTGCTCCAAAGTGTGGAGTTATGCTGAGACCAGTTACATTGCTGCGCACACATCTCCACCTCCACCCTGACCATGTGGACATGTTTATTTATGTATTTATTTTTTAAAACCTGGCGTAGATTCATGTGACTATTGTTAAATCCGTTCAACTTTGTACCTGAAATTAGCAGTTTCACTCGGGTCTGCCTAGACAGTTAAATTAAATATAGTGTTAGCTGGGGTTATTGCAATTTCAAAATTGAAAGTCTTACTTGTTGAGGTGATGAGATGAATCACTCTGGGAAGATCAACATGTTGTTGTGTGGTGTGTAATATTCTTGTTTATTCAGTAAACATTTGCTTACCTATTTTACCTTTCTGTCACCGTGTGTGTTTGGCACTGGGGGGTTGCGGAAACCAGTTAGATTTTTGAATAATATTCGAATAGTTTCCAGCGAATTTTGAATAGTGTTTCGGACCAAAAGTCACATCCCTAATGACTATATAACTCACATCATAAATGACAAGGAAAGCACAAATTCTGTGACTTGATCACTGTTTATAGATAGTAATAGAAATAGTAGTTAGTGTTACTTTAAGGTGAACTATTTTTTAGCTTAAAAAAAAATCTGTTTAAATCATCAACATCACTAAGTAATTTTAGCTAGCTCTTAAAGGCTAATTTCTGAGTAGAGTTGACATTAACTAATGTAGCTAAACTACACTAACAGGGTGGGTATTGTGATGAAGTGGCTTTAAACTAAACATGTAATTTTTGGATCACAAGATCCTCTGACTGTCATGTCTTCTAAACCACCAAGTAGAACTGTCTGTGAAGGGGAAAAATATATTTAATGAAGAGTCCAAGAGACCACAATAACTCCCAGAGGAACATTTTTTTTTTTTTACTTGCTATTTCTGGACAGATGTTGCCCCCCCCAGCATATTTTGGAATCACATCTTGTCTCCTTCAGTGGTATTACACTTCAGATCCAGTATTTCAACAATGGTTTCACTTTGAAGCCACAGTTGATACCCACCGATACCAAATGGTCTGCTTTTACCACATAAGGTAAGATACTAATTTGTTCATATGACAGTCCACATGGATATTCAGACCATTTAAATCCCGCTACTATCCAGGCTTGCCTGAAATAACTGCCATTTCTGTGCTCAATTTACACAGGGTGAAAAATTAATTCAGCTTCATAAGCCAAGAAAGAGGCTTGCTGGTGTGACCAACGAAAGGTTTAGCTTCCGTGATCACATTTTGTTAGGTGTCGCCTGCTTCTTCCTTACTAAATTGTTACTCTGGCACTTGGTGAGTTGGGTGAGGCATAGACAATTACTGGGAACCTGTTGTTCATTTACTCCCTCAAGGCCAAAAGGCAAAAGCAATGAAGCAGCTGTTGGTTGGCATGCTAAATGAAACACACACACACACAGAGCATGCCTAAACAGCTCTGTATGAGAGCTGACATGCAGAGATGTGGGGGACTGCTCAACTTCCCTGCTAATCAGGATGCCACTGCTATGTCTTCAGGGCCTCTGTTGTTCTTCCCTGGTTCTCTGTCTGCATTTGCTTGATTTCCTCATTTGGTTTTCATTTGAGCTGTCTCACAATGAGACAACTCTGCTTTTATAGGTCTCTTGGAGGGGGAAAAAAAACGGCAGAATGCATTTGAGAATCTTCTATTTTAAAACCAGCTAGTGGCTTGTTAAGGCCCGTCTTATTAAAATGACAGAAGAAACACACATCTTTGTGTGGTTAAATGTAGTGTGTAAAATGTAATACAGACAAAATTGCCCCCAAATTACCCAAATATAATGACTCTCATTATATTTATATAAATAAATAAATGCTAAATGCTAATAAATGCTAGCACTAGCTACACTGATGATGGTCTACTCATCAACTACAAATGACAACAGGGAACTGAAACATCATCAGAGTCAGGAGTGTTAAAAGTAACTAGAATTAGATCCATATTTGTGCTGCAGTAGGTGGATGGCAACTATGGAAACATTACTCACTGCATGTATGATACAGAAGCCCAAATATTGTGATTACATGCACATTTATAGTAACCCGACTGTCGCCATCTGGTATCAAAGTACCATCTGGGACTCTTCCACAACCAGAATGTTTTCAAAGGAGGGGCCTTATCTAAAATCCTTGCATGTGATTAGATAAAGAATCTGTCTGTCATCTTGACTGACACACTGCTTCAGTCACTCATATTGAACTCAGAGCGACAGCAGAAAGTAGAGCCATACTGCAGCAGACCATCATCAAAACAAACACCACAGTATGGCTGCGCACCGCTGCGTTGCCTGTAAATGACCATTGTCGTATGTGCAGGAAAAATCTGAGGATAAAAGGCAACATCAACAACAGCCAGTGGATATTCCTTGAACTTCCCTATGGAAAACAGGTCGACCAGCGACTTGCAGAACTTGGTCTTAATGTGTCAGATGTTCCATAAAAATCCTCTGGCATATGTCTGTAATGTCTTCGCTTGGTTGGACACTATAAGGGAATGACAAAAACTCCCACCAGTGTCCCACCCGGTGACACTGATTGGCTCCTTTGTTTTTCAAAAAGCCTGAAATGCACGATACTCAGAAGGTTGCGTGAGCCTAGTGAAACACAGCCAGATGATGTGAGTCAGGTTACACTTATAGGGCTGCACGATTCTGACAAAAAATTTAACTTTTTTTCTGCTTAGAATCAAGCTCATGATTCTCTGGCACTTTTTATTATGTTTATTGCACTGCTGTCAGGACAATAGGTTCTTCTACCTCTCATTCATATCACTCTACATGGAATCTGGTCACTTGAGCAGAGTTTCCTGTAGAATTGATCTGTTGGTGTTGCAGTATGTAATTTTGGGGTGGGGACGCGTGTGCGTCAGTCAGTAACAGCATGTGTGTTCACTTGTATCCTACTTATGATACTATAGAGAAATGTGGCAGTGCAGTCAGTGCCATCCCCCTCCTGCAAAAATGAAAGCAAACCGCTGTAGAGATTTATCATTTCTCGACCTCCTGAAACCTCACAAACTTTAATTTGAGGAACTAGGACATTTATCCTGGCCTTTTTTATACCCCACACACACACACTTCCATGTCTCATGAGGACCAAGTTTGTAATCAAGTAGCCATTGGGTAGTGAGTGTAAACACATTTAAAATAAATAAATAAATAAAAGTAAATAAAACAATGATAAAAAAAATTTAAAATGTAATTAATAAATAATAAAAATGAAGGAATAAATAAAAAATAAATCATTTAAAAATAAGTAAATAAATAAATAAAATAAATACAAATATTTAAAAACATATATCAATAAAATGAAAAAATAAATAAAATACATATAGAATTAAAAAAAAATACATACAAATAAATACTTTTTTTAACTAAACAATTCGTCAAACCTTACAAATACTTCGGTAAAAATAACAAAAAACAATTTCATGTATTTATAGGGCCACATCATTTCTATTTTACTAGTGGGGACCTTTATTTATATTTACCCCTTGTGGGGACCTGAATTTTGATCCCCATTGTGTAAACATATGAGCCCCCCCCCCCAATACAACACATGCTAAAAATCCCCCAAAATTCACAAAAACTAAAGACAAAAAAGTGATGAAAAATTCAAAACAGATTCAATATCTCCTCTAAAATACAAATTTTTTTTTATAAAAGATGCAAAACATATGCAAAAATATGAATATATACACAATTACTGTAACATGTTTATTCAATACATTCAACAAAACTGGAAACAAAACAACTGTAAAAAACTGTTCCATTTGATTGTGTTAAAAATTTTAATCAGATTAATCATTATGATGAATTAATCCATGTTAATCCGTTAATTTTGACAGCCCGAATGTGTGTGTGTGTGTGTGTGTGTGTGTGTGTGTGTGTGTGTGTGTGTGTGTGTGTGTATATATATATATATATATATATATTCATTCTCCTTTATGCTCACCCCAGTAAATCATTATCTCCATCTAATCCTGTCTTCTGCATCCTCTTCTTTTACACCAATAACCTTCATGTCCTTCCACTACATCCATAAACCTCCTCTTTGGTTTACCTCTAGGTTTCCTGGATGGCAGTTTAAAACTCAGCATCCTTCTACCAATATATTCACTATCTCTCCTCTGGACATGTCTAAACCATCTCAGTCTGGTCTGTCTGATTTTATCTTCAATGTGTTGTCCCTCGGATGTACTTATTTGTGATCCTATCCATCTTGGTCACTCCCAAAGACAACCTTAACATCTTCATCTCTGTTACCTCCAGCCCTGTCTCCTGCCTTTTCCTCAGTACCACTGTCTCTAGACCAAACAACATGACTGGTCTCACCACAGGTTTCTGCACCTTCCCTTTCATTTTAGCTGAAACTCTTTTACCACACATCACACCTGACCCTTTTCTCCACCTACTTCAGCCTGCGTGCACATGGTTCTTCACCTCTTTTCGACACTATCCATTGCACTGGACTGTTGACCCTCAGTATTTCAAATCTCCCACCTTCTTTATTTCGTTTACCTGTAACCTCACTCTTCCACTTGGCTCCCTCTCATTCACACACATACACTCCATCCAGAGGCGGCTAACCTTCACTCCTCTCCACCACTCCAGTGTTAATTTTGTCAGACGAGACGGAAGATGTTTGTCGACGACCCTTTTTCCCATGACAAAGACGGGACGACACAGCCGTTCTAAAAACACTGATGATAACTGTGCCAATGTGCATGTTTGTCGATGAATAAAAACCAGAAGAAAATGTCAGAGCGCTTCAGGTTGGAAATAGTTCAACTTTTAGAACAGCGCTGCCCTCGTCAGCGGCACAATTTCCTGACTGGCCAATCAAAAGCAAGGAGGAGGCGGCACAACCAGTGTGTTAATATTTACACATACAATGGATCTAACAGGAAACTCATGACGTTTGTGTAACTTAGGAACAACACACGTTCTCGGTAAGTGCCCAAGAGATAAACACATGCTAGTTGTGGATTGAAACACACAGACCTACCAATAAACCTTAACTCCTGAAAGATGTTATGACTGATTTATTGATTACATTTCACAGGTTTTCATACTGGCTTTCTACTGTAGACCTCCATTTTTCTGTTGAATCAGGTCTATTTGGGTTATTGGGATTTATTATTTAGAATACATTATACCGTATGCACAGTATTGTTTCACACTAGTTTTCCACTGTAGACCTCCATCTGCTAACAGATACTTATTTTGAATTTGTGATGTATTATTATTCAGAAAATGTTCTGAATAATTGTACATGTGTGTACAGTATTTGATATAGGCTACTGTGATCTTCAATTTTTATTTCATTTCAATGTGTTTGCTCAGCTATAAAGGTAGGTAAATTGAAGAAGCACTGAGGATTTATTCATTCAATTAAATTCAATCAGACATGTAATCAATGTTAGTTGTAGAACAGAACTCACCTGGAATTAATACACAAGAATAATCCTGAAATAAATGTTAAAAGCCTGACATGTTTGGACTAAAACTGGACTAAAATACCTTGTGTGAACATCTGACTAAAAGTAGACTAAAATGTTGAGACTATTAGTCGACTAAAATATGACTGACAAAAATGATTTGTGAAATACTAAAAGTGACTAAGACTAAGAATGAACTTTGACAAAAGACTAAGACTAAAATGAAAAATGGGTAACAAAATTAACAATGCACAATGCAGCTTCTCCTCCATCTGTTCCCTGCTCTCACTACAGATCACAATGTCATCTGCAAACATCACAGTCCATAGAGATTTCTGTATAACCACGTCCGTCAGCCTGTCCATCACTATAACGAACAGGAAGGGGCTCAGAGGTGATCCTTGATGCAGTCCCACCTCCACCTAGAACTCCTCTGTCACACCTACAGCACACCTCACCACTGTCTTACAGTCCTTGTACATTCCCTGCATCGCCCTAACATATATCTCTGTCACTCTAGACTTCCACATACAATAACACACTTCCTCTCTGGGCACCCTGTCATCAGCTTTCTCCAGCTCTACAAAGACACAATGCAGCTTCCTCTGACCCTCTCTGGACTTCTCTATCAACAACCCCAAAGCAAATACTGCACCTGTAATACTCTTTTTTTGGTATGAACCCATACCAGACCCTCCAGGATTTCGCAATGTTGCAATTTGCAATTTCAATGGAAATTCAGCCAATCCCCGTGAATTCAGCGCGATGTTGCAATTTTAACCAATCAATGCGACTTTCCAGCAAAATGTGACCAATCATTTGCAACATCTTGAGCTGGTCCTTCTGCCTTTTCCCGTTTACCTTACAGTACAAAGCAACATTTGTGCGGCCAGCAGTTCACATTTGATGACTAAAATGATGCACGAGTACCAACTTTTTTTGCAGCAATTTTGACATCCAGGTAATATTTTATTTGCCATATTTGAAAGTGGCTATGGTGTTTAATTTGTGCCAATAAGTTCAAAGAAGATTTTTAAAAGTGCAAGCAAAAAATACGATTTCAAAAATACCAAATACAATTACTGTGGTTGATTGTTCTCTCCTGTAAAGCCCTGTGAGGCCATGTTGTTGTGACTTGGGGCTCTATAAAAAAATTGCAAAATGTAATTAATTTTGATGACAAAAAGGGAAAATCGCAACTATTTATCGGAACTTTCACTTCTTCCCACAATAAATGCCTAAAAAGCACTGCAACTTTCATTGCTAATTTTTGGAAAAGGTCATGCATCACTAGACACTTTAGGCTGCAACAATCTTAAAAAAAAGGTCTGCGAAATCCTAAAAGGACTGCCATAGTGCTGCTCACAAATGCTCACTCCTGCCTTTAGTCTAGCTTCAACTACTCTTTCACATAGCTTCACTATATGGCACATCAGCTTTTTTTCTTTGTAGCTGCCGCAACTCTGCACATCTCCATTGTACTTAAAAATGGGCACCAGCACACTTCTCTATTCCTCTGGCATCTTCCCACTATCTAAATCCTATGGAATAATCCAGTCAGAAACTCTGCTAGCTCTCCTCGACACTTCCATACCTCCAGAGGTATATCACCAGTACCAAGTGCTGTTACATTTTTCATCGACTTCAATGCCCTCCTCACTTCATCCTTACTAATCTTTGCAACTTCTTGGTCCACAACACTCACCTCTCCGACTCTTTGTTCTCTCTCATTTTCCACATTCATCAATTCTTCAAAGTACTCTTTTCATCTTACCCTCACACTACCGGCATCTGTCAATACACTTCCATCCCTATCCTTAATCACGCTAACCTGCTGCATCTCTATTTCTCTGCCTTGCCAACCTGTATAGATCAGTCTCTCCCTCCTTACTGTGCAGTCTAGCATGCAAGTCATCGTAAGCCCCTTGTTTGGCCTTTGCCACCTCTGCTTTCAACCTTACACCGCATCTCCCTGTACTCCTGTCTACTCCTTCAGTCCTCTCAGTATCCCACTTGTTCTTTGCTAACCTCTTTGTGTGTATACACTCCTGCACCTCCTCATTCCACCACCAAGTCTCCTGATCAACTTTCCTTCTAGACGACACACAGTACTCTTCCTTTCTCAGCTTCCACCACTTCTTCCTCTGCTCTGTCTTTGCCATCTTCATCATCAACAAGGTGCTCCTACACACCACTATCCTATGCTGTTTTGCTACACTCTTACCTACCACTACTTAGCAGTCACTGATCTCCTGCAAAGATCATATTACACCATCTACATGAGATGGAGTCTACCTTTGTAGAAAGAGACTTTTTCACTTCAGAGTTGTTCAGAATGGAAGAATCTGGTTTGGTATATACTTTGGCCATGCAGTTTTGTGCCTACTGCTGTCTATGTATGTTATTGGAACTGTCATTCTATTGTAATTCATTAAGGATGTGACATGAATAATAAAAACTGTGATATCTACGTAATACTAAGAATTTACAATGTGGAGTCTCTTGTACTTAAATTCTTAAATAAAATGTGATTTTACTTAATAAATTGCCTTGGAGGTTATTTTGTGTTTTATTTCATTTTTTCCAAGAGAATACATGTGGTAGATGTGTCGAATTTGAGAACCCATGCTTTGTGATGATGAATTTGCATCAATGTCAGCTCCAAGTAGGTAACATTGAAAAAGTTCCGGAAAAAAAACGAGGCTGAACACCATTCCCTTTTTTTCCTGACAAAGTGGACAAGTAAAGCAATCTGTGATAAACATTTTAAGGATCTGATCAATTGTGCACATGATGAACTGTGGACTTCAAAATTGCTACTTTTTTTAATATAAAAAAACAAAAAAAAAGTCTTATTTCTCATTCCGACTAAGATACAAATAAAATTAAAGTGAAATGTCAAAAAGAGGATCAGTAATAGTCACAAAAAAGCTTAAAGCTTCAACTCCTTAAACTTTATGGTCTGTGGCATTTAAAATGGATCAACACTTTTGGCTTTTCTGCCATTTTTTTGGCTTTAGGCCATTTTAGTGGAGCAGCTAAGGGAAATAGAGCTAACCTGAGCATATATTCTGATTCTAGGGGAAATGTTAACTAGGAAGACCAAAAGTCTAATATGTAGGTCATAGACTACATATTAGTAGTGGAAGCTCAAAATTGGACAAAGTCCAACTTTGTCAACATAATACCCCCCAATTTTAGAAGGCCTTTATTTCAAAACTATTAGGGGTATCGGTATTATTTCAAAAGTCCATAAGAGCAACTTATATGAATTTGAGAATTTTCTCTGGATGGTTTGATATGGTCATGACCCAATAGGAATTGCAAGCAGCAGCAATTTTGCAGTCTCTTCATGAGCGCTGAACCCAAATTTTGCCTTTACCTCTATCCACTGACTACACTCATTCTTTAAAACAATCCTGATGAACTGAAAAGACCCGAGCGATGTTTTGGTTTCTTATGTAAATGAGTGGACTGCGTTTATGATGGAGTACTCTTCAAAGTTTTTTATCATGAAGGAAGTGAATCAGGTGTATAATCAGGTACTAAGGCTACGTCCTAAGGCTACGTCCAGACGAGTTCGATACAGGTTTAGTTTTGAAACCGTGTCAAAAAGATATGTAAAAATGGAAATGTTTCAGTAAAAAAAATCTGTGTCAGCATGGGGGCGAAACGCTTCCTGAAAACGAAACAATTCACATGCCACACCATTATGTGTGCTGTAAGCCAGTCCCACCAGATACACGAGAACAGTAGAAGAAGTAGTGCGCATGCGCCCCCCTTTTTCTACCGGTGCGACACACACGCCGGACACAAACAACAACTATAACATGAAGAGCAAGATGGCAACAGCAACGGCTATGTGAGGAAAGGTCGGTCTTGTGATGAGAATCAATGCTATGGGCACAAGGCTGCTGTTTATTCCAGTCATGTGGTCATGACGTGGGTGTGAACACATGTTCTACTCGCCTAGACTCATCCAGATGGGTGTGGAAATGGCACCGTCATCAGATCTTCCCACTCTGGGACCCGTTTTCCAAAGATATCATTTTGGGGTACCCATGACACCGGCACCATTTTGACGAAAAGGCCAATCCATTAAGAAAGTACACCTCTTTCACCTGAATTTCTTTCCGTGGGGATTGGGCCTAAGGAATTCGTGATAATTATGTTATCACACCTTTTCTGAATTTAAAAAAAGTGATTAAAGCCGTGCACTGATTTAACAAATACGGTAAATACTCATGTATATTTATATTCTATCAATATACACTATGTACATAATAATAAATAGTGTCCACTTCAACATTAGAAACCACAACAGACACTTCAGAGTTAATGTTACATGAAAACTCTGTTTTTCTCCCGTTTGGTATGATATTCCACGCCCACTGTTTCTACCTGATACAGGTTACGTGGGAGATAAAACGGCTTCAAAGAGAGCAAGGAGACAGATTCTGGCCATAACAACTTGTGGGCTGCACCTGCAGAGAGTGCCTCCCTACACTCCATCATACTGCTCTTAAAACCACTCCAAAAGCCCCCTCCAGTGTCCTCCCTCCCCCACTGAGCCAGAGTAGAATCAGAAGAAAACACAGCTCCATCTGGCCAAACCGCTACCGCTATCGCTTTCAGCCAAAATAGCAGCTTTGAGAGAGAGTGAGTGCAGGCAAAGGACAGACTCTGGACGGGGGATGGGGAAAGGGAAAGCAGGCATGGCGAGGGGGAGGGTCAATCACCCTGTGGGTGGCAGAGAATGAGGGAGCACAAACATAGTACTGCTATTGGCTTGGAGCCATGTTTGTGTCACTAACAGAAGTAGCCTTGTCTACCCCCCGTCCCCCCCTCCCCTTGCCCTTACACCCTGCCTTGCACTAGCTCCCTCCCAGTTTGCTTGGAAACAGAGTCAAGGGGTGACTGGCTGGATGCTTAGTAACAGAAAAAAAGGCTGCAATAGAGAGGAGAATAGTGGTAAATCAGACAGGCCCAGTGCTTGAGCAAAAAAAATTCAATAAAAAATAAATAAAGGGAGAGAACCAGGGAGAAAAAAAAGCCACTCAATAGCCCGGACTGTGCTAGGGGAATGTTGATGAGGCAGGGGCATTTCTATTTAGTTCCTCCAAGTGAACCAACAAGCAGCACTGTGGATGTGTGGGCGATTTGTACTCAGCTCCTGCAGAGTCATGGAGCATGAGCTGCTTTGAAGATAAGATGTTTGCATTATTCCACATGCACGACACAAAAGAAGGGGCAGTTATTCAGAGCCAGCAAAACTTGATAGTGCTACTGAAACATCAAAAAATTAAATAAGCTGAATATGGGTTCAATCAAAGGCAGAAAAACTGAAAGCATCTAAGATTTCACTCAAACTGCACTGCAGGCATACAGCCAAGTCTATTCCCAACTGGCAGCCTGGCTTGCAAAAATGCTTTGTGGTATGAGGCATGTTGTAGAAAGCTGATATCTCTGTGCAACAAACTCCCATCTGCATATTCCTGAGTGAAAAACAAATCAAGGCCACCTAAGAACTGCCTGCCAGCCACTATTCTTGCTGGCTGTATCACATAGTTAAAGACACATTATCACCACCAACTCCTGATGCGGCAGATATCCAATTACATTTCAGTAGGCAAGATTTGTACAGTAATGGGACCAAGACCTGCATACGTTTTGAAAAGATTCTCTCTGATGTACTCAGGTAGATTGTAAAAGATAAACTACAATTACAAAGAGCTATGATGGGTTCCAAGGACCTCCATGTCAACCCATGTGAAGTAGCAGTTACAGACAGATCTGTAACTTCCAGGTTTTACGGAAATACCTTTATATATTCATGACAGTGTCAGTATTTGATACCATGGATGTCAGGGCCATGGTGAGCACGCTGTATATGAAATCTGAAAATGTTCATGAGATCAATTTAAAACACATTTTACCCAGCGCCCGAGAAGGTGACATTGAACGTTTTTGAAAATATATCGAATCATGAATTAAAGTGTCACTGATATGACAACACCACAAATGCAATGATATTTAATCCACAAAGCGATTGAAATTGGCCGCCTACAAATATGACTTGCTTATTTCTGGGTAGCCTGAACTTTGACCTGTGATATCATCAGAGGAAGACTGTTCCGCTTTGCTCGTGTAGAAACATGGACGACATATCGTCAACTGTTGCTTCTCCTATTTCTACTGAAAAATTGTTTAAATCGTCACTGGAATTGCTGCTGTTGTTTCTTTTGTCCTTGTTTCCACACGGGCAAAGCAGAGAGGTGTTCCTCCACTGATGTCATGGGTCAAAGTTCAGGCTACCCGGAAATAAGTAGGTCAATTTGTAGATGGCCAATTTGAATTGCTTTGTGGATTAAATCTCATTACATTAAAAAATGTTTGTTGTTATTAGACTATAACTAACAGTCTTAAACAAAAGCTGCATTAAAAATGTTTTGTTTCATAGTGTTCTGATTAAGTATCGACCGATACAGGTTTTTTAATGGCCGATGCAGATACCGATTTTTTTCCATCACCCTTGGCTGATGGCCAATATGGACTGCTGATTTCCTTCAGCCAATATTTGGGGCTGATATAGGTAAAAAAAATAATAATAATAATAAAAAAATATATCTTTTTTTTTTTTTTTAAATGACAAATATTCAAGGTCTCAAGTTAAAAATAAACATTTAACTGTAATAAATAAAAAAACAAGTTGTGGTAGAAGTTAAAATACTTAATTATATTTAAAACAATTGCAAACATGTGCACATTACCACTTTCATGGTGCTCAATGCGCTTTACATTAGCCTCACATTCACCCATTCACACACACACTCATACACCAGTAGGTTTCTATGGTCTAAGGTCAGTCCTACTGGGGGCCTAAGTCAGGGTTCAGTGTCTTGCCCAAGGACACTTCGACATGTGGACAGCCAGAGCTGGGACGCGAACCGCCAACCTCTCGGTCACATTCAATATGTTAGGAGTTATTTTACCTTTTCAATTCAGTATTATGCACAATATGTTTCTTGTTTGTAACTTTATTTTAAATATTTTATGTTATACAGGTTGTTTAAAATTTGAGTGGTTCAAAGTTCATGCAATGCACAATTCTTGATACATTTTATATTGCTTTTTGTTTTGCATTGCTGTTTACACTTTCATCATTTTAGGAGAGCCATTTTAACTTTGAAATTCAGTATTGTGCAAGCAGCAATACAAAACAAAAAAATATAAAATAAAATAGATCAAGAATTGTGCATTGCATGCACTTTGACCCACTCTAATAATCAAGTAATGTCCAAAATAAAAATATCTTTGTATTTTTTGCAAAAATAAAAAGTGTGTTGGTATTTTTAAACAACCTGTAGAACATAAAATAAACATTTAAACAATTAAAGTCATGAACAAGTAACAATATTGTGCACAGTGCACACTGTCTAATGATTATTTTCAAAGTGAAACTCCTAAAATATCACATGTATAAATAACAATACAACAACAATGTAAAAAGAACTAATAATCTGGGCCACTGAAGAAGTTACTGGTTGTGTTGTTTTTCACCTGCATGTTAAGTGTTTGTTAGTGCACATCAAGATTGTGAGTAAAGTTTAGAAGAAAACAGACTTCATACGTCATAACCACGGATACTTGGTGAGCTGAACAAAAATGTCCACAGTCATCAGATGGTGTTGGTGGAAAACGGGAAGACTTTGAAGGTATGTTGACAAGTTAGCCTTACTTTAGCAGAAAGGCTAACTGAGCTAACAGGCAGCGGTTTTTGTCTGCGAGCACCCATTTGATTTGTGACAACACTCGGATGAAACGCACACATAACAGCAGTCCCGTTTTTCCGACCAACTTAATAATTTAACTTATAAAATTGTGTGTGAGTATGTGGAGGGGGGGAATGAATCGGCGAAACTACATGATAATCTGCAGTTGCAGATACACTACTAAAAAACTAAAAAAAATCGGCCTATATATTGGTCGACCCTTAGTTCTGATATTGCCTTTTAAATACATGTTTCTTTGCTTCAAAGCTTAAACGCATTTTGTCCAGCTGAGTGGCCATTTTTGTAACTCCATAAAAAATAGGTTCATGAAAAATATTTCAATAACATTGGTTTTGTTATGCCTAAAGAGGAATGAAAACACTTAGGAAAAAAAAATCTTGACTAAGTTTCTCATAATTCATGCATGAAGTTTTTGGAAATGTCACCTAAAAACCACCACAACAGCCAAAACAACTGGGTTCTAATCACAACCAAACATCTGGTGAGTTGTTTCAATTACACTTAAAAAAATAATTGACTGATCTGTTTCACAGAAGGGTGCTTCACAAAGCAGTGTGTTGAACCACTTCACTTACCATCTTCCGTTTCTTGCCATACAATGCCTTCAAGATTGACACTGGTTCCAGGTTCACAGGGGCCCAAGCACTCAGGTTCAGTTGCCAGAGCCACATCAGATGTGTTCACTGCCACAGAGCGTGTACGCACCATTATCTGCTCACACGGCGATGCAATCTCACTGTTGCCAATGGCAGCCAGGAGGTGGAGGGGGGGAGGGGCTGGTGTGGAGACAGGAGATTCCATCTGCAGAAAAAAAAGAGGAAAAGTGGGGGTTGAGTGAGGGAGAAATATAGAGACCCTTCAGAACTACTGCATAAACAGAGCAGATGTTAAGATAGAGTGATTTCACAAGGAGGGGAAGTGAACAAAGTGCTGAGAGCATGGAAGACATCCTGGTATGGAGTCTTAATCAGTGACTGGGTGATGCAGCTGACAGTGGTTTAATCTATCACTGGGTGTTCCACCAAAATGAGAGGTGATTATCAGGTGGTGAAGGCAGACTGAGACATGGCTATGCAGAAGCACGCAATTTAGGCCCACTTATACTAGAGTGTGGCTCAGGCTGATTTTTTTTCTGTCCAAACCCAGCCCGCATCAGACAGATTGCTTCTTGAAACCGACCCGAGCCTGACGTGAATTTAAATATTTATGCCCGGGCCTGACAGAAGCCTGAAACTATTCAAATCACACTATTTGCAAAGGATAGACATATTATTAAATGTATCATTCTGCTAAAAACCACTTTTCCACACTCCTTTTGGAATCTGATGGGTCACCCAGAGTTACCAACACATGTTGCATTTGAAAGTGTTGCGTCACCTCCACTGGTTGTATTTACTATTCATAGAAAACAATACAGAGAAACAAGCCACTCAGAAAAAGCCTGTCCACTCCACGTCACAAGGACATTGGTGTCACACATGTGGAGTTAAGCCCGTCCTCTATTGCAGCGAATCTGAAGTAGCATTAGCATCTACAAGAGAAGGCGGCACCACAGTAGCTGCTGCACAAACTTGGAAAAAAATTTTGGAGCAAACTGATTCATGTGCTCTTTGTGGAAATAAAGTCTTGTTTTTTTTCCTGTATGTTTTCAAAACAAGCAACGGCACGAAACCTAGCTGGATGCTACTCTGGGATGGTAAACACACACAGAGCCAGAGAGAAGGGGGGGTTCCTTCACACATTCATTCTCTGAGCCAATCAGAGACTAATCATTACCATGTCATGGACATGTATGAGGAAGTACCGGTAACTTTGTTGTTCGACCTCGAGTCATTTTTGTACCCTCCAAAAACAGCTGGAAATAAAGAAATCTGGAAATTAAAAAAAATTAAATAGAACCAATGTACAATGCATTCAATAACAATGGAGAAACCAATAATATTAATGAAAAAATAACCATTAAATGACACCTTTAATAAAGTACATAGGATTTTATGTGTGTGGAAAGTTTATGTGGTTTAATCTACCAACTGAAAACCACATCCTGAACTTATACGCAGGGCATCAGTGGTGCGAGGAGTGCATGAGCCCATCAGCGCATGAGCCCATTTGTACTGTATGCTTCAAGCTCGACCCCAGTTCGCGCATATATTCAAAATCTTTGTCCGAAACCAACCAAGCCTGTGGGGCTTCAATTGGGTGGCCATGCTCTAGTTTATACTCAATGTTAAATATACATGTGTATACCAATGCAGTGTTCTGTCAGTCCTCTGCATTCATTACATCTGCATTTCTCTCCATCCACTGAGAGAATGCAGGTGCAAATCCAAAGGGAGGAAACTGAGGAGCACTACCGGAAAGCACAGAGGCAATGTTAACGTTTGAAGAAAATATTTTTTTTAGAAAAGGTGGAACTTTTTAAAGCGGAGCTAGATGATATTTTTACCTTAAACAGTTTCAGAGTAACTGTGATGGTTAAATGGCTTGGTATGGATTGAATGGAAGCACTCTGCCGAACCACTAGTGCCTCTAGGGCCAAATAGGCTACTTACAACTTCTCAGCACCATGCTGGGAGCCTAGATCTCCTCACAAGTCTTTTGTCTTGCGAGAACCATCATAGTTTGTAGCACTACTGCAAAAACACACCAACAGCCAGGTACTACCACTGGATAACTGTAAATACAAGCCATCCACACGTTCATTTCACATGTGTTTACAATGACAGAGCCTGCACAGATACATTCTCTATAATCTATGTATTTCAGTGGATTTGTGTTCTTGATGGTGCTATTGGGTTTTGTACTGTTTATTCGTTTATGAAGTTATTCTATTAACAATGCCTGGATGCTTCTTGGCTAGCACAAATATAAGCAAACTCACTAGTAATCCTGTTTTTTTGTGTCATGTGTGTGTGTCTATGTTTGTTTTGTTTACTAGATAGCCTTTTGTCTGCCTTAGGAGCAGTGATTGAACAATATGGATTTTTTGTGGACTGATACCAATTTTATATATATCAGCCTAAACCAATGACTGATGACTTGCTGATATTTCTAAGCGGATATTCAGAGCTGACAGGTATTTTTTTTCCCACTCAAATGTCAGAAAATCTTTCTAAAAGGAAATACTTAATGAACTAAAAAATAATATTAAACTACTTGGAAAAAGGTAAGGTAGGTACAAAAGGTAACATTAACATTTCACATGAAAAAAAAAAAAATTTAGTGCACTTAATTCTTCAAGTTAGTTCTTTCTAAAATAAACAATGACAGCAGCACAGACTGTTCAGTCATGGTGTCAAACTGAAATATTCTTTTCACCCAGTTAACTCAGCTACTCTTCCTTAAAGGCAGAACACGAGTTATAGAACTACATAGTACATAAAACAGCAACTTACTTTTAGCAAAGATTTATAGCACATGGTCACATGACTCAGTGACACTAAACTATGTGAGTCACTCTGGAAAGTTCATGTAGGAGACCGGAGAAAGTTAGGAATGACTAAACAAAATGGTGGATTATGGAGCTTAAAGACTTGTTGCTTCTGTAAAAATAATTTAAAGATTGCGGACATTCATCTTTGATAAAAAGGAAATCACCACCTGCTGTTCTTCATCTATGGCTGCTTCCGGTTGTTTGTCTCCAAATCATTGCAGCGTCACTTTGTTATGCCACAACAATTACTCTTTATTTCACCATGATTCGTCGGCCAGTTTCAGGGAAATCTAGCCAAAAGTTGAATCAGGAGTAACTAGACTATTACTGTAGTACATTACATGTGCTGCCGCTAGGGGTCTAGCACAGCTAGGCAAGGGCCTTTTAGCTGCTCTGAATATTGACAGATCCCAGTTTAACTGTGGAATGTGTGTTTTTATGCTGCGGTCAATGTCTCCAAATTCAAATGCCCCCAGGGGATAAATAAAGTAATCTGAATCTGACAAAATTTGGAATGGGTGAACCTATTTGCATACACAATGTGGGCATAAATAGGCCTTTAGTTTGTAGGATTGCCCAAATAATCCCCTACTACCCACCCACATAGCTCTAATATCAGTAATAATGGATCATCTTTTGGAGTGTTCACTCATTAATTCCCTTAATTAAAGAGCTTGTTTGTGGTGATGGACCAGTATTCTGAGGGTCAGTAATTGATTTCACCTGCTCTGACACATTGTGACAGCGCTGTAGAGCTAGTGGGGGAAATGGAAAATGAAAAGGACAGGAAGGGAGGGAGATGATGATTATGAGAGTGACTGCAGGAGAAATGGAAGGTGTTAGTGTGTAGGTGGAAAAGAAAAAGAGGAAGACTGATGGTGATTTAAGGGCCACAGTGACACCAGGCTTAGTGCTCTTTATTCAAGGCAGTCAACGTTAAAGCACTCCAAATCATTAGCACTGAATTGCAGGAGGAACACTACACTGCAGCCAACACTACACACTTAATAATTGGGCATAAAGCACTCAGAGCTCAAGGATATACTGCCAATGCTGGATATAATTAGACGCACAAGAAACTAATTATTGACGCATCGGATTATATACTTGTATGCCCTGCAAATAACTATGCACATTCACATCTATTTAATGTTTCAAACTGGATGTGAAGTACTAAAGCTACTTATCACTGTGTATATGCAACATACTGCTCAGGATTTGCCGTGATGACACACTTGACAGAAAGAAGCTGCAATGCCATTTTAACCTGACAACCAGTCAGTTATTGCTCTGCTAATATTTACTCTGCCAAGGAATAGCAGAATAGAATAGAAGAGTCTTTATTGTCACTAAGTTTTACACACATGTTAACATGCAGTATACACACTGAAATGTGTGCTCTGCATTTAACCCATCCCTAGTAACTATGAGCAGTGGGCTGCCATATCAAGCACCCGGGTAGCAGATGGAGGGGGGGGGGGTTAAGTGTCTTGCTCAATCATCAGCCAACGACTCTCTGCCAGAACCGGGACACGAACCACTGACCCTTCCATTAATGAATGACCCACTCGACCAATTGAGCCACAGCCGCCCCCGGTTATACTAGGTACTAAAGGAGCTTCCGGGACTTTTTTGGGGGAACTACTTTGGTCCGTGCCATGAGTTAGCCTGGTCCTCTGAGGCGTGTGTCTCCATACAGAAATGGCCCGACAGGAACCTTTTGATGACATCCTTATATCGCATCAGTTGGTATGGTAACATCACTAACAAAAAGATGGCAACAGACGAGGAAATCACAACAAGAATAGACATGGACTAGGGATGGCAAAATTTATTAAAAATTAAAAATCTTGACCGATCACTGAGCCTCATTACCCAGTTGAAGTCGGTCACCAAGAAAAGAAAACACTTGCTTTGTCAGCTCACACACACACAGCCATTTACGCACCGCGGCACTTCAGTCACTTTTTTAAACGCTAGTCACACTAGGAGTCAAGTTAGGAGAGTGGAAGCTCTGGAAACCTACAAACAATAAAAGTAAGGTTTGGGACACATTCACTGATATTTTTAAAGATGATGAGCGGCTCCTAGTGTTTTCTTTTCTGTGGAAACCAGGTTCAAAGGTCTCTATGGGTGTTACAGGTTGTCGACCCCTGGTTTAAATGCTGCACGTTGCTAACTTTTGAATGATGAAGCAGGACAAACACATTCTTCAAACATTTTTCAGATATGTGAGTATGGTCACGTGATGCTCATAAAGACCATTGACTACTTTTTAAAACTGTGGGTCGGATAAGACCATTTCAAATATATTTCTTGTGGTCCGAGTTGCAAACAGGCTAGTTAAAAAGGCGGTCGGTTGGGGGGTCGTTTATACATCGACCATCAGTGATACACAATTATAAAAACAAAACAACTACTTGTAAGTTGCAAAATTCTTCCACAAAATTCTATAATCAAAACACCACTGAAGAAAAAA
This sequence comes from Siphamia tubifer, assembly GCA_020466265.1. Lineage (NCBI taxonomy): Eukaryota > Metazoa > Chordata > Actinopteri > Kurtiformes > Apogonidae > Siphamia > Siphamia tubifer. Next base: position 33,406,986 of record CM035785.1, read on the forward strand.
AGGCCTGAAAATTCACCGAGATTCACCTCAAACAAATAGAAACATGTAAAACTATTATTCTGCTAAATTCAGTCATTGTACAAGTGACTGATTCGTAGTACATTCAGCATTGAAGGCAAGGTTGAATGTTGACAATTTCAAACACAAAACAGCTGCACAGAAATTGTTTGTTTTCCTATGAATTTACAATTTGTCACATCCTATTACAATACATTTGAATAAGCATGATGAATTTAAAGTGATGTCAATGATCTTGACTTATCCAACTAATAAAATGGTAGCGAGCAGTGCTGAATAATTCTATGTGGGCTACTTCAGATCAATCACACAATGAGAAGTCTGAGTCTGTGATGAACTGAAGGCTTTGCAAACCAAACATTAGTCCCCTGATGAAATGTAATATTAGCATGGCTTGTCATCACAGAAGCTTCATATTTCATGGTTTACTGAAATGAGCAGATAGCCCATTTCTCCTGGTGCTCTGTGGCAGAGCAAATTAATGTGTGCAGAGAGCGAACGGAGAGTCAGGCCTAACAACGTCCTAATCACTGTGTGTCAGTTTCTGATGCATGATGTGGCCAAGCTGCCGGCTGGCTGACTGAATGGGAAAGGACAGGTAATCACCAGCGCTGTCACTACACAGTGTTCCTGGGCCTCATGGAGACTCACAAGGCCAATGACAAGACCACACGACTAACCCTGGGATTCAATGAATGACAGAAAATGGTGAAAGGTGCAAACAGGTTCAAGCAGAGCATCCTGTAAATTGACTCTACTCCTCAACCTGAAACTGTTTATGTAGACATTTTAGAGGTCAGATAAGCAAGTCTTTAATATTGATATGATAGTAATAGCTTGAAGAAGGAAAAGGCTGAGACCTGATTAATAGATGGATATCATATCAGGTCAAAGCTAAAAATCACATTATGCACTTCTAAAATAGTACAAGGAATTCATTAATAAATGTGGCAATGAATATTAAACTTAAAAGTAAAAGACATGTCAGATCAGTAGTATTATTAAAGCAGAAACATTAAGGCTACATCCAGACGAGTTCAATACAGGTTTTGTTTTGAAACCATGTCAAAAAGATATAAAAATGGAAATGTTTCAATAAAAAAAATCTGAAGCAGCACGGGAATGAAACACTTGGTAAAAAAGATGCAATTCACATGCCACGCTCCTATGTGCGCTGTGAGCCAGTTCCACTGGATGGAAGAGAACAATAGAAGAAGTAGTGCACATGCGCCCACAAACAACAACAATAACACCATTACATTTAGCAACGCATTCACCAGTGTTCGCCATTGTAGCCGTCTTGTAACCAGAATGAATGCTGCAGGTGCAAGGCTGCTGTTTAGGATACTGACGGCGTTGTACGTCACCTTCACAGAAATTCAGTTAATAAAGCATATTTACCAGGTTATTTTAATATTTATCTCAAAGAACAAATGACTCGAACGACGGCAACCAGAGTATCATTAAAAATACTTGCAGAGTAGGGCTGGGCGATATGGCCTTTTATTAATATCTCGATATTTTTAGGCCATGTCACGATACACGATATATATCTCGATATTTTGCCTTAGCCGTGTATTAACACTTTGATGCATAAAATCACACCAGTGTGATGATTCTATGTGTCTAAATTAAAACTTTGATGCAAAAAGGGGGAAATCACAACTGAGTCAAATTTACAACACTGGTAGACACTGATGGATGGAGTTGTCTCTGCGTCAATGCATTATCAACGTGCGACCCACCATTTAAAAAAACAAACAAAACTAGATTCAGAGTTACAGTAAACAGACCAGGAAATTACATTCATATTAAATTCAGTCCGCAACACAATGAGGGCAGTCCGCAAAACTACAATCGGTCATGGAGGTTAAGACATTTCTGTCTTTGGTGGCTGGGGAAAAAAAAATAAAAAAATCAGCACAAGCTTGACAGCACCTCACAATGACGTCCAGGTATGATAGTAGGATAGGAATAGTATGTGGTCCCTGAGTAGAACAGAGTAGAATCATGTAGAGCTATGTAGTGGCTATAGTTCCATCTTAAATGTTAAATTGTTAATAAGTTGGCTACAAATGTGTTTAAGACAGCAGTGCACATATTTTTTGTAGATGTCATTTGAATTCTTCATTAATATAAATATTTTTATACCGTTATTACTATTGTGCTTTTGAGCGGGTTGGGGCATTTTTAATACCCAAGTGTGGTTTTTAAATGTTGCCTTACAGCCCTGGCTGTTGTTTCAGCTGGTTCTGGGATAAAGGATTGTTTGTCATTTTCAGAAATGTCTTTTTCAAATACTATTTGGTGTCTACTCAGGTAATTGTTTAATCAAATTGGAGGAACCAATTCAAGGACTAATTGAGAGCTGAAGTTGCGAGTATTACTACTATTACAGGAGATATTAATTGTCAAAATAATAATATTGGCCATTATCTAATTAATTGGTCTGTCTCCAAAATTTCAGGTAAATCTCAGACCACCAGAGGCTGTGTGTGCAATAAGACAAATATATCGTGCTGATTATTCACAATATATTTTACCTTCCTGACATTAAGAATATTCCCAAATCAAATTATTTTGATGAAGCAATGATCCTTCACTGTTTTCTAAACAAGTACAACCTTGATTGCTGGATTCCAATGTCTGCATTTTAACATACATTGGAGCTTTTAATATACAATGTGTTGGATATGTTAAAATGGCTGCATTTTAACATACATTGGATTCACAAACTTGAATTGGATTCAAGTTTGTGAATTAAAAACAATAATTACTATGTACAAACCCAATGATCAGAAGAAAGCAGAGAATTTGGGGATCCTTCCCAGCTTGGTGTGATGCCTGACTTAACTTTTCACATGGTACTTTTTTTATTTTCACTATTGCAACTTTATTATTTCTGTAAACTTTTTATGTTGGACTATGTCTTTGTTGTTGAATGCTTTGCAGTTTTATAAAGTAAAAAAATAAATGTGTATATATATATATACACACACACACACACACACATTTTACTTCTGACAAGCCACCATGAAATACAAAAAGCATTCACTGTGGAATAGCACTAAATAATAAGAATACTGTGGCTTCATAACGGAAACTGGACCAGTTTACAACATGCATGAACAATGACAGTTCTATTGCTGGGTGAGTGAGCAAAGGGACTTTCACTGCAAGGCTGCAGAATGTAAACCCTTACAGTGAAATGCCTAATGTCTTGTCTGGGGCTTTTGAAAAAACCACATGTGACTGAACTACACAACTTGTCAGATTACACAAAGCTCTACCCAACACACAGCCAATGCCAAATTCCATGATTTTTTCCCCCCTTCCTTGCAAGACTCTGCAGATGGATTTTGAAATCTCCGCCAAACCCACAATCCTTTAGTGTCACGCAAACCTTTTCTTAACTGAAACCCCATGCCAGTGGCTGGAGAAAGCCCCGCTGGCACAGATAATGTTTAACCAATTGACAAAGAACCTACAAATCTTGCTCTGCTGGTGAGCAGACCTTACAGTGCTGACGAAGGACAACCCCACAACAGCAGACACGCTTTTTACTGGACACATTAATTTCAGCCTGTTTATTAGAGTGAGGATTAACTAAGCACTAAGCTTGAGCAAGAATTATTAAAGGATTATGCTGCAGTGTCATAGTAAGACACCTGTCTGGTCTTTGCTAATGCAGACTGTGAACACTTGTAATACAGTCGGTAAAATATGTGCATGAATCTAACTGCAATTCAATCTTTGGACAAATGTAAAATGTTGAAACATGAGCAAAAAATGCAAAAATGGACAATCTCACTAATATCTCAAGATATGATCACTAATATGGACTATTGTGCATGAATTATAGTGATGTTATGCGTTACATATATATGTGAATTCACTGTAAGGCAGAAAACCTGAAACTGACAGAACTTGAAAATAAAGGCATTCATTGAGCAGCTGTCTCCTCCCAATTTAAATCAAAAGACTTAACATAAAATATAGATGAGCCTGGTGCCAATTAACACTGCTGTGGGAAAGGCACTTTTCAAAGCTTTCAAAGCAGAGTTGTGTCTATAAACCTTGCAGCTATAATTAACCCTTTACTGATCTGAAAACACCAGTGAATGCCTAAAGTCTGCATCTGGATCCACAGGAGGTAAAATCTTATTTCCTCTCAGACCAATTGAATTACAATATGATGAAAGGTTATTGTGGAATTTTTGACCAAAAAGTGACGCAACAGCCACTACAAATCAAGCACTACAGCCTTAAACTAGAAAATTATTGATTGATTAACTTGACAATAAATAATGACTGTTATTTATACTTACCTTATTCTCCTTTGAACTTTGTGTTTCTTATTAAACACAGCATACGAAACTTAATTAAAGTTTTGTTTACTATATTCTACTACTGACTAGTACTGTTTGGGCATTTCATGGCTACAGCCAGTTGTAGGTCTGATTGACAATAATGCATTATTTACTAAAAGGTTCCTTATGTGAACTTACAGTGCAATATTAAGGACAATCTACACAAGTTTTTGATTTATTGGTCTATATGCACATAAACCCTTTCCAGCCTCTTTAAAGAGCTCTGGTAGTCTATTGGTTCATGTATCCAAAAGAGCATATTTATAGTAGTCTAAATGCAGATTTTTTTCCCACACATGGAGCCAAAAAAACAAAAGTCTGGACTGTTCTGTTTTAAGTCAGGCTGGGTGGTAAAACAATAATATATATTGTGAAATACCTTTTCCTCATGAGAAATATGACACATACTTGATAATACTTCGATAGAATTCATCCATCCATGTTTTCACAAACATAAGAAGAACTGATCATAATTAAGTAGTGCTGCACTGAACCAATCATGGTAGAACACAGCACAGGCATAAGAGGCAGCCAAAACACACATATGATACGACAATGTTTGGAGTGCAGTGGGGGATAATGAATATTCCCTTGACTGAGAACTTGGGCAACAGGGTTACTGAAAAGCAGACTGCGGCAAAGGAGCTGGGAGTCAGATGTTGCGAGTGTGTTAAATGGATAGTTGGGTATTTTTCACATGGATCTGTACGGCAGGGCTGGGGAATCCTGGTCCTCAAGGGCCAGGATCCTGCATGTTTTAGATATTTCCTTCTTCCATCACACCTGATTCAACTGATGATCAGCTCATCATCCAACTCTGCAGAAGCCTGATAATGATGTAATGGCCTCCAGGTGCGATGGAAGAGGGAAAAATCTAAAACATGCTGGACACCGGCCCCCGCGGACCAGGATTCCCCACCCCTGCTGTATGGCATCAGTGTCTTTACTCTGGTGCACCCACAGTGACTTACCCCCGACACTGTCCTGTGAGCTGAATTCTGGTCCGGTTTTGGTCAAAGCCAAAGTAGTCCCAGCAGGTATCCTGGTGTCAACAAAATACAACGTGTTTCTTTTCAAAACCGTATGTATTTGAATGAGTGATTTATTTGCAGAACAAAAACTCACACCTCGTAATTGTTTTGAGCTACTTTCTCTAAATAGCAATCAATGCACATTGTCACTGCTAACAGCTGTGCACCTGCACGTAACAGCCGCACACAGTGCCAAACAACTGATGAAAGTAGTTTGCTAAGGCGCACAGCTGTTAGCAGTGACAACGCGCATTGATCGTGATTGAGAGAAAATAGCTCCAAGTAATTACGAAGTATGCGTTTTTGTTCCGTGACAGTTTTATTATGCAAATAAATCACTCATTCAAACACATATTGTTTTGAGAAGAAACATTTTACTTTGTTGACCACAAGAAACCTGCCAGGACTACTTTCACTTTGACCAAAACCGGACCAGAACGCGACTCACAGGACACTGTTGGGGGTAAGTCACTGTGGGTGCATCAGAGTAAAGAAGTTGATTCTATACAAATCCATGTGAAAAATTGTGAACTATCCCTTCAAGTTTCATTTCCTGTTGGTGCCACCTATAGAAGTCACAAAGTGCACCTTCATGTATATACTCAAATGATAGATCAATATGAATTTTTGGGGACCAATACAGATTTTTTTTTTATGTCATCCTTGGTGGATAACCAATACAGGCCACTGATATTCCTAAGGCGATATTTGGGGCCCAGACCGATTTATTTTGTCAAATGATAACAAATGTACTGTAAGAAAAATTGTTTTTTTTTAAGGAAACTTTCCTTGAACTAAAAAAAAACTTTAAAAAAAGGAGAAAGGTGAGGTAGAACATTAATATTTAACATAATAAACTTAAATTCAGACAAAAACAAAGCCAAGTGTTCAGTCACTTAAGCATGAATGAAAGATAAATAAAATGTTTAAAAAATGAAATAATGTTCATCTGTAAGTTTGTCAGTACATTGTGGACAATGAAAATTAATTATTGTGTGGAAAGAACTATGGTGTTACCATCAAAAAAGGAAGTGAAACATTTGTCCCTGTTCATGTTCATCTGATACAGTAAATACTATATTCCAATCTACTGTCACAGTCACGCACAATCCTCTTTTTTCATACAGGCTAATCGATGTGTGTTCTGGTCATGGTTTAAGTGTTTATATGTAACTGCTGCTAGAGGTCACAGAGAATCATCGTTTGCCACAGTAGCTCCTAACACATCACTGCTAAACCATAGAATTTAATTTCTCTGGAGCTCTTACTGCTTTGTTAAGTACCTGCAATAAAATAAACACCATAAGCGGTTTCTCTTTTTCTCACGCTTATCTGATTTTGTTCATCCACTCACGCTCACTCTCTGTAGCTCGCTCTTTATCTAGACTAGTTTGGCATTTGATTACAAAGCTGTTCACATGTCATTAAAAGACATCACTATCACAAACTGATATTGTTCAGAGTGGCTGCGTTTAACTGGATTCAAAGCAAGATCATGAAATCAGGGTCAAAATGCAAATGGGGCTTTAACCTCCACACCTGATCAAGGGGAAAACATTTGCTTTGAATCTTCAACAAAAGTTGTAGTTATAAATATTGTTATTGCAGAAGTAAGATATAAAAAGATGTCAGGAAAAAAAATGTAGACAACACTGTAGACAACACCAAAAAGTCTGTGAAATGTAAATATAATAAACTGTAGTGGTATGTGTTTATCTGAAAGTTATACTGTACGATATGGTATTTTTTACACGTTTCTTTTGTCATCTTAAAATGCTCCTAATAAGTGTGTCTTGTCTCCCCAATTGAACCCGCTTTATCCTCACTAGAGTCACAGGGGTCTAATCCAGCTACAATGGACAAGGGTACACCCTGTATGAGTCTCCAGTTCATCTCAAGGTTGAACATATATAGACAAACAATCACTCTCACATTCACACCTATGGACAATTTAATTTAAACAATTAACCTATCAGTGCATGTGTTTGGATGATGGGAGGAAACTGGAGTACCTGGAGAAAACCCACGCAGACACAGGGAGAACATGCAAACTCCACACAGAAAGGTCTGGTGTGGGAATTGCACCAGAGACCTTCTTGCTGTGAAGTACGAGTGTTAACCACTGCACCACCATGCCACCCCTAATAAGTGCGTGTCACACTAAAATATAAAAGAAAACCACCAGGTTTTGAAGCTAAAAAATAGTGTCAATGTCTCTGTGCTCATCCAGACCTCACAGCTGTGATGTCTTGCTATCAACAAAAGGGAAATTCAATAGATGATAAAAATCAATCCCGCTGTGTGTTTTTATCAACAAATGCCAAAAACAGTGTGAATGGAATAGGAAGCCCACAAAGCTCTTTGGGGGTAGCATCTGACTGAATAAAAGTAGATAACTGGGTAATAGCATACTGCTTTGGTTAAAACAAAGTACGCAACAAATTGTTTACGAAGGCTAATTTAGACAAAAAAAGTGCTATGTTTTGTGCCCACTGCTTAGATCTATCTAATGAATCAATCAGAATTGAAATCCGTTAAGAAATGACGGAGGAGAAGCGATTTTAGTGAATTTTGGACGACGACTGTCTGAATAAAATAATTGGTGAAGCCTGTCTGAGCCTCCTGTCAGTGATCTGTTACCCAGTCCCGGATCAGATACCGGTGCTTCTGAATCTGACATTTCACTGCCACCGCTTTGCCTGTCACTGACTGTAGTCTCCTGTCAAGGGCTGTGAAAAGATAGGATTTAAATGCCTGATGTTGAAGGGTAAAAAAAAAACAGTTATGAACAAAAACAACAGCTAAGGAGGAGAAACAGAAAAATGAAAGATAGAGATAAAAGTGGAGAAGTTGGGTGCACTTGACTCTGCAGACAGATCTGCACAAAGCTCAACCTTTACCACACATACACATAATTGGTGTCACACAATGTCCAATTATTTAGAATGATAAAAATATGGAATATGAAACCTCAAACATCCACGAACAGTGTGAAGAGTCCATGTGCTCATGGTGATGAGGTGCAGTGAAAATAATGACCAAGCACTGCAAAGACCAGACCCTTATATACAGGGTCTACTAATGAAATGGGAGCCATTGTGGTGCAGCAGGTGGTTGCTAAAAGAGGGGTCTGCAGCCTTAGTGAAGTGGACCTCACCTATACATCCATTTCCACTGCAGGCATCAGATGAAAGAAGGGGACTGTCAGACCTCAGGAAGGAGGAATAGGTTGATTCCACTTGACATCACATTGCTATATAGTCAGTGTGCAATTTTCAGATGGAGGACAGGAAGCCGAGTGAGTTTTCACTTGGGGAAATGCCTATGTTTTGTATAGTTTATGGCTGCGCTAAATGTTCTAATGCAGAGAAGGAAAATCAATTTTTTTAGAGTACCAAAGATTGCCATTCACAAAGGTGAGAAACGCTGTAAAATGTGGATTTTAAATCTGTGTGAGCAGAGTCTGCTAATGCTCGTGTCTGCAGTGACCACTTCGTCAGAGGTATTTTTGACAGCTAACTTTTTTTGTGGATGTGTTATATATCATTAGGTTGTGGTTCAATGCTCATTTACACTGTTGTAATATGGTTTACCTAGACACAACAAGATACATTACATGTTTGTTGACATTAGTCGCTACTGTTTTGTAGCTAGCAGCACAACTAATGTAAACAAACATGCTATACATCTTGACATACTATCTTTATAAATAAAACACTCACCCTGGTGAAGACCAAACGATAATTATCACTGAGCCTTTTGGTACCAAGGTTGTGTCTCTATTTTAATATTTATCAGCAGCAGAGCAAAAATTGCTAAAAGAGATACAATGATTTTTGTTTTTTTTTTTCAGATTCAACACTGATGCCAAATGTCCACTACAAAAGTCTGAAGTTTACCTCTTACATACAAAAGTAGTGAATAATAAAGATATTGGAAACATTTGAGAGAACATATGTTGCTCATACATTTTTGTGAGACAAATCTACAACATTAGTTCTGAGGGTTTGTGGCCAATTCATTTGTGGTTTGGGCTTTTACTAATGCCGTTATTTTTTCCATTTACAGGTAATTAATACTATTTGAAACATTCCGATGTTACCATTACTAGCAGTGAAATGTGATGTGTTACTATGTAAGCTGGTCAAAAGAGATGTGACATTCACAAATGAGTTAAAGGGATAGTTCACTATTTTTCACATTAATTTGTTTAGAATCAGCATCTTTACTCTGGTGCACCCACAGTGACTTACCCCCAACAGGGTCCTGTGGTCCAGTTTTGGTCAAAGCGAAAGGACACCAAACAGGTTTCTTGGGGTCACGAAAATAAAACAGTATGTGTTTGAATGAGTGATTTATTTGCATAACAAAATCGTCAATGCCATCAATGCATGTTGTCACTGCTAATAGCTGTGCAACTGCATGTAGCAGCAGCAAACACTGCCAAACAACTGATGAAAGTAGTTTGCTAAGGTGCACAGCTGTTAGCAGTGACAACGCGCATTGATTGCTATTGCGAAAAAGTAGCTCAAAGCAATGACGAGGTGTGAGGTTTTTGTTCCATCATGGTTTTGTTATGCAAATGAATCACTCATTCAAACATATACTGTTTTGAAAACACACATTTTATTTCTGAGACCCCAGGAAACCTGGGGTCCTTGTGCTTATATTAATAAATAAAATATAACCACAAAAGACAAAGGAAAAAGAATTAATGTCTGCCAAATCTGTATTGGAATAAATACCTAAAAATATTGATACAGTACTTTTTAAAAAATCAATACAGTATTGTGAAATGAAATATTGTGATATATTGCAGAAGGTTTTTTCTAACACCCCTAATGTTGGAACATTCAATATTTTGCAACATAAAAGATTTACACAAAAAAATTGTAAAATGCAGAGGACAATTTAATACAAAATGGTGATAACATTGTGATAAAATAAACAAAAACTAGGTCTTCTGACTTAACCTCACATTAAACAATCTAATCCAAGAAGTCTATCAATCAATCAAACTCTGGCCATTGGCAGCTCTGTATGGAATGTGAAGTTAAAGACACCACCGACCATAGACGAGGAGGCAATTTCCAATTTGCAACAGCACCTTTCTTTTTCTTCCCTTTCATAAACTTTTAAAAGCATTTTTATGTTACTGATCCTATTTGTTGTTTATACTTCAGTGTGAATAAACACTTTTGAAAGTAAATTTTGTCTGTGTTTTCCTATGCCTCTGATCTGTTTACAGAGTGTCCTTGTGTTATGTTTCTCCATATGTAATATGTTTTTCACCTCTGGATTGCAGTGTAGGCTAGATGTGAACAGCATTTGGTTCCAAGCAAGCATTTCTCACACCAGACAGTCATGTTTTGCGATGCAGTAATGACAATGTCTCTGACTCCACTTAGCCCTTGGAAAAGCAAATTGGTCCTTTGGAGGCACCAGGCTGGAACTAGTTAAGGACTGGCTCTAGCACCAGCACTAAACTAGCACCAGGTTATTTTTGGTGGAAAAGGGGTATTCGTTATGCTGCTATAGGCTTAGACCACTGGGACAGTCATCATGATACACTGATCTCCTCTCTGCTCCTCTTCTTCTCTGACCTTCTCTCTCCTAATCTTCTGTTGTATTTACACCCCACCAAACGCATGTTATGGACTTGACATTTTTCCCCCCCAGAGTCTCTGTGCTTCATTGCCTCACAGGTTTTCTTTGCATCGTCTCTCGAACTGCTGCAGTGGTCCTGCCTTTCTCTTGCCTTCATTGTCATCACTAACTTATCCATATTGTTGTGATTGTGTTACAGTTACATAGATGGTGACGGTTTCTGTTATTTGTACTAACAGTTGCATTAGTAGAATATCCACTATTTATACTTGGAGTAAATCTATTAACACTTAAGGGCATTTGTCCTAGCTATGGATAATTATAGTAGCACCAGCTGTTCTACTTTGTTCAGTTTCCATGCCCCCCAGCATAGTTCTAACAACTTAGTTCTAGGAACTAAATATTTCTTACAACTGTATAGTTCCTAGGGAACCTTCGGGTTTGCATTCTGACAGGGCAGTAGGAAACATGGGAGGGGCCAACGTGATGCTAATGTCCACCACTGATGTATTCTTTAAGCACTAAATTCAACAATCACACAATGAAGTAGAAGACAGTGCTACTATAAACTAGAATAGAGAATGAGGAGGCCACAGCGTTTATGTTCTATATTGTGGGAATGTTAATTATGGTCAAATACAACATCTATATGTCAAGAATGGAGGAGTTTACAGAGAGAGTTAGGAGATGAAGAATCCAGCAGCAGGTGATACCATGACGTATGTTAATGTCATAGGACTAACCCAAAAACAAAGCCACGTCATTGGTTTGTTTATCTATTACTTTTTCTGTATTTTTCCCAATACACAGCTGATGTTACATAGATGGTTTTAAAGATAGCGGTACTGCAAGATAAGGAAATGAGGAAATAGACATGGTCTGGTCTCTACCAATCACCAAAAACCTCTATCATATAGTTCCTGGAGAACTAAAAAAAGACCCTGCCTGCCAGGAGAAACTAAAAAGGTTCTAGAAACTATGTAGTTCCTATGTTGTAGGAAAGGGTGAAAAAGGTTCCAGGAACTAAAAATGTTATAAGAACTACAAAAGGTTCATACAGTGAGAAAGCACCTTTTTCTCATGGAGGACTTTGATAGGTTCTGCAAATTGTCTTGAGAATCGACTTTAAACTGGCTCTATATGTCAAGTGTCAAAAGATCAAGAGATAGCATTTGTTATGACGTGGCCCTTTATAAATAAGTTGATTGTTTGAAGCCATTTAACAAACAGGCAGTCAGTAAGAGAGGATCCATCTTAAAGGGAAAACATTATTGTAGCAAAGGAGTCCATTAGTCTGTACAAAAGGATCTGTACTGAAGCGCTATTACTAGGCTGAGTTCAGGGTTTCTTGTTTCAATCATCTAATTGTTCGTGACTACAGGAGTGAGGCCTGTGAACATCTTTGGTGAGTTACTTAGGTTGAAGGTCAGTGCAGATTACACTTTTTGTTGGCTCTGTTCAAGGCTTTTTTCTGAATCACTGGCACCTAGTAAAAAAAAGAGAGCATATTTAAAGATGGAACCGAGCAGCCCTTTATTTGGCTGTCAGCTTTAAGTGGAAACTGTGTTGTTGAGTCCATGTAATGAATTAAAAGCAGACGCATTTAAAGTCTAACAGGTTCACCAAATGATCAGCCAAGTGACCCATCATTGGTGCTCAGTTCTATTTCTAGGGCCAATGAAGTAATGTGGTCATTAGCCTCAATTGGAAACAAATGCACAATTTAGTTTGATGTCATCTTAGTGTGAGACAGAAGGGATGTCAATGACTGGATCCCCTTGGGATTGGTGAAAACATACCACATTGTTTTCAAACACTGGCCTAATTCTTTTTAGATGAACCAAACTGCCACTTTCTTTGAAGCTGAGAGTGCATGTAATCACAGAAACAAAAATGAAAAACAAATAAAAGAAGACCGCCTAACATCTATTGTGGACCACCAAATGCCACTGAGCACTCCGTCTCTAGGCAACTCTACTCTGATTTAGCTGCTAATTGTACTTTCAGGAAGGCATAACCATACATAAATAATACAGAGAGGAAACTAAAGCCATGTTTCCACTATGCAGTACGGTATGGGTCAGGTCTGGTCAGGTACGATACGGGTCTCTTCTGGACAGCTTGTCTTTACATTGTCTAGGGAGACCTTCAGAAAGAGGTGTGCTGTTTCGTGGAAGTGTCATCACATGGTATGAGGCGTGCCACGAGCTGGAAATAAAACAAACGGACTGGTGAAGTAGAGGAATAACACAAGTCATTTCCAGTGCTTTCTTTCTGAGCCACTCCCACTGCCACTTCACCTGCCACTGCATAGTTTTTTTTTTTTTACCTGAATCTGGCACTGGACCGCCAAATGAAGCCCCTCTCTGACATTTTAGCCCAAACCACCCCCGTCCAAATCCCGTTGCACCGCCTTGTAACTTGTACCTCATCACTACTCGAAACTCCACTGCCAGACATATTTTCTTTTCCGAGGCAGATGGACTGTAAAAATGGCACCATTTGTTCTTTTTTTTTTCAGTTTGTTGTTCTTAGGCACTGCACGATGACGCTTTTCCTCAACCAATCACCATCTGGCAGTGCTTGGCTCCTCCCAAATGGGAGTGGTACGGTATGCTTGGGACCCCAAGTAGAAGGATGACCAAAACAGTAACGGGTACCATGGGACCAATACGCTTTCGTTGTAATGGAAACACTAAAGTAAGCATACCGTTCTGAACTGTACCGTACCAAACTACATAGTGGAAAGCTTAAGGTGTGATGAAGTCAAGCATCTTAGGCAGGATCCAACTCAACTGAAACAGTTACTACCTGAAAAAGATTATGGCTGGTACATGACTGTTAGCATCATGCCAGGCATATAAACAACACATTTTTCACATAAAGCTGCAATGCTTGTTGTTAAAGCATGTAATTTATTGTCATAGTCTAAATATCTACATCTGTGGACAAAAGAAATTCGTAAATATCTCAAGAAAACAATGCTTCAGTCTAAACCTGAAATTATGAATTGGTTAATTCAAAGTTGTTAAAAAAATATTTTGCTACAATTACAATCAATTTCTAGAATTGCAACTTTATTTCCTAAGCATTGGTCCCACTATTCTACTAATATATCCATTTACTTTTATGGTTGTTTCAGCTTGTCATTTTCAGACATGTCTTTCACATTTTTGCTATTTATTTAACCCATATAATTGTTTAATTGATTCCAATCCAAGAAAAAATCTAGAGTAATTAATCACAAAATAATGGATGGCTGCAGCTCTGCTTCGGTGTTACATGATACATTGCGGCCTTGAGTCAAAATACAAAGGAAAAAGAAAGACAGAATTGCATGTAAAAGGAACAGCTCCATTTATACTTTCATGTTACAGGATTTGGCAACAACTATCAATCACAGCTCAAATGACAAACCGGTGCCTTTACATTACTTTTGCATTACATTTCGTAATTAGCAAGTAACACCCACCACTCCCGTTGATTGACAAAGACAGACATTTTCCTTTACCTGTAAAGACATTAGGGCTGAAATGATTAGTAAATTAATCAGATTTTTTTCTCTTAACTTTAACATGAAATTGTTTTTATTATGTGGGACATGATAATAAACACAAGAAAGATGGGAACAATGACATTTTATTGAACATACTGCAGATCTGAAACCAATTATGCAAAGTGTTCGGTGCGTACGTCTGCCTCTTTTGCAGGAAGGGCTTCATGGCAGAGCATGAAATGGGCCTTTAGTATCACACCCGAACCGGACTGAGCCTGCTTCAAAGGATAAAAATTATGCCCAACCCCATTGGGTCTGGTCAAATATTCCCAGCTCTAGTCCACGGTGCCTCTCTTGTTCAGACTGCATGCATTTAATCTAAAGTATGTTTGGCAGGTATAGACTGGCATAACGTTCAAGCTCTCTTTTATAGTGAAAATAAGCTTATAAAATGTCCAATGTATGTCATAAATGTTGAATCACACAGAGGCGAGTCGTTCAACTGCCTGATGTGCTTTCTCTTTCATGTATCGTTCATGCATCACTGAGGTACTGCCTTGATACACAAGGTCTGCTTTGCTTTATTCACCGTATCCAGGCTAAAATGCTCCTAAATTTTAGAAGTTTTGTAAGTTCCCGCTCAGAGACACAGACGCTATAGCGCATAAGCTACTTTTGGCAGAGCTAACAATGAAGTGAGATGCCTCACTTTGTTGGATAAAACACGTTTGGTGACAAGTCGACAATTAAATTTGTTGTCAACTATTTCCATTATCGATTTTTTTGTCAACAACATCGACTAATCGTTGCAGCCCTAAAACACATCTGCACTCAGTGATGGAACGACAACTGACACTAGTCAAGACACTGAAACATGATGGGGAAGTACAAGTGATTTAAAGACAGAATACAAATAAGATAGCAGAGTCAACCAATGAGCCAGAATAAGTAGAGCTTAGAGATTTGCAATTTGGCCAAATTGCACAGTGAAGCAAAGTCGCCCACACAAAAAAACACTCCTTTTTCTTTCTGCAAGTATTGAACTACAAAAGCAAAACTAGACGTGTAAGTGTGTGGGTTTATTTACAGCAGGTTTCAATATCTTAATACTTGTATTCCTTGTGCTGTTGGCAATGTCATTGTGCATCTCCACTGAATAATTTAATTCTGAATGAAATGTGACAAACAAGTCAAGCTGCAAAGGAATGCACATTATTCTCCAAATATCTTGTGACAAATCTCACACCGCAACAGTGCAGATGGCTCTCAGAGGAGCTGCTTATAGAACTTCATGTTATCAACAAACAACTTGTCATCCAGTTCTACATTTCAATATTAAGGATGTAAATCTGGTTCTACCACAAACTAGTCAAGGTGGGTATGGAATAATCCATTTATATAAATGTTTCCACTATCAATTAACTACTTTGGGATCATAGTCTAATTTATAATTTCATAACTCCTGAAAATGACTTACACTTTTCAAAATAATATTAAATATATTTAGCAATGTTTTTCAAAAAGTTGTTTGTCTTTCAGTCACCATGACTAGTGACCGACCAATATGGAGTTTTTATTTTTTTTTAATTTGGGGGGTAGGGTTGGGGGGTGCAGTGTTTTTTTTACGTCAACCTTAGCTGCTGATCAATACAGACCACCGTTATTTGTCATCTAATATTTGGAGCGAATATTGATATTTTTTTCTTTGTCCAATGATAACTTCAAGAGCCAAGCACATGGGTTACAGGAATTGTATAAATGCCTCGTTTTACTCTAATAATTCTAGTTCTTACTGACAGTTAAAAAATTTCAATTTTGACTGTTACCCTAACAAATATAATAAGACACACAAAAAAAATCAGTGTGGACAGCAATATCTCCAAAAATATGGAGGTGCCATGAACGTTGCCTGTCAGGGGGAAAAAATGAGCAGTTCAGCGAACGCAACAAGCTGATGCCAAGAAAAAAACCCATAAATCGACCCAGTATATTGGCCAGCTAATATATCGGACTGTCATAAATCAGACCCAAAATCAATCCCCAGTGGCAATAGGAAAAAGGCAGCAGTGGCATATACAGCAAATTCACAAATAAGCACTTCTAGTTACCTGCAAAACATTTGCTCAATCAAAAGCAATACTTTTCAAAAATATATACCTATTGAGAGTACAAAAGAATCCAAAACAAATAAGGTGTCTTAGAAATATAGACAAACAAATGTGGTTTTCACATATCTCTGTACAAGTCTAAAAACACAAATACATAAATATTTGCTTGTTTAGTTTTTCTGGCCCTTCAAAAGCTCCCTGAACACTCAAACTCTCAGACTTTCACCACACACATGCTTTTGTAGAAAACAGCTAATTCAACACAAAAGCCATCTAATACAGTTACAATAAATTATATCCTAAAGATTCCACCAGTGCATTATTGGCCTGATATATAGCCAGGCTTTGTTTCCTCCTGATCCATGAACATTGTGCATTATTCTTACATAGTTCATCAGGCATTTGTTCGTGTGGTGTCGTTTCCTTAATTTTGTCACCGTTTAACATTGGTTCCACTGTTGTGTTTCACATGGATGCTTATTGTGAGACACATGATGTCAGGAACAACACAGTCATATGTTATCTCCACCTTTAGTTGTTTCCAAGTTAGATGTTATTTGACTTTACTGGTGCTTATATCTAGACATTTTTATATATACCTTTACTCTCACTGTGGTTATTGTTTCATCTGGATTTGGAATAAAGAACACATTTTCATTTTCAGACATATCTCTTTCACATTTATCAAATAATTATTTAATCTAATCAAAGACTATAATTTAATATATATATTTATATAATTTAAACATTAATTTATTACAAAAATAATTGATAGCCCCAACACCAACTATGTTTTGGTCACTAAGGGTTTAAAGCAAACTGCTTAACTTCACCCATATTTTATGAGCCTAAACATTTTTTACTGGTTATTATTAGTGACTGGATAATTGTGAACTAAAATGAAAAAAAATAAAAAAAAATTTTTAAATTATTATTCCTGTGGTCCTCTCATATTTGACAGTAAATTAGACTGCCCACTGAACTGGTTTCCACACAGAAGTAGGTTCGAGACACTTTCCTCCAGTCCAGGTTCAGCTTGACCTTGTGAACCTAATACATGTTTTTAACTCATTCAATTTTGGTTTGTCTGTGTTGTGTCGGCATTGCACAGAGTGTGCCGGGCGGGTTGGGGTTTGGGGGGAGTTAGAGCAATAATAAAGCTGATGGAGAAAGGAGGTCGGGCCCAATTCTAAAGTGTACGAATTTAGTGTCAGCAACGCTGTCTTACTGTTTGAGAGACAATGCATTGTTTTGTTTTTTTCCTTGGAGGGAATGTTAGTCTCTGTACCACGCTGAGTAGTACACAAGAGTGGAGAGCTACACTTGTTCAGTTAGGTGTTGCTAAAACAATAGCCACTTTCCCACGGAGTAGTACTAAGAACTTAGTTCTAGGAAATAAATAGTTCTTAGAACTATATAGTTCCTAGGGAACCTTTGGGTTTCCATTCAGACAAGGCAGTAGGAACCATGGAAGAATGCCAACAACCACCACAGTGATGTATTCTTTAAGCACTAAATTAAACAATCACACAAGGAGGTGGAAGACAGCGCTACTATAAAGTAGAGTATAGAATGAGGAGGCCACAGTGTTTATGTTCTGTGTTACAGGAATGTTAATTATGTTCAAATACAGCGTCTAATGTTAAGAATGGAGGAGTTTACAGAGAGTTAGGACACGAAAGATCCAGCAGCAGGTGATACTACGATGTATGTTAATTACATAGCAAAACAAAACTGCGTGGTTGGTACGTTTATTTGTTACTTTCTCCATATTTTTTTAACACACAACTGATGCTATGCATATGATTTTAAAGACAGCAGTACTGCAAAGTGAGGAAATGAGGAAATAGACATGGTCTGGGCTCTACCAATCACCACACACCTACGTCATATAGTTCCTGGAGAACGAAAAAAAGACCCTGCCTGCCAGGAGGAACTAAAAATGTTCTAGTACTATGTAGTTCCTATGCTGTGGGAAAGGGAGAAAAAAGGTTTCAGGAACTAAGAAGGTTATAGGAACTATAAATGGTTCCTACAGTGGGAAAGTACCTCATGTGAGTGTGTGTCCTATGATCAAAATATAGCTTGAATTAGTAGCTGCGTAGGCCTTGTTTTGTGTATTTCTACATGGCTATGCATCATGTGGAAAATATGAATTCAAAAATAGAGATTCCACAGCGGGGTAACATAAATTCTACACTATAGATTTAAAGGATGTATTAACCAAATCTGCAGGACAGCTTTCTTCCACCTGTGTAACATAGCCAAAATCAGAAATATTCTGTCTAAAAATTATGCTGGAAAAAATAATTAATGCGCTTTTGATCTAGATTACATTACTGCAACTCCCTACTCACAGCATGTCCTAAAAGTTCTCAAAAACATTTTCAACTGGTTCAAAGTGCAGCAGCAAGATGATTAACAGGAACAAATTAAGAGACAGCACATCAGCTTTGTGCTCCAAGTCCTTCACTGGCTTCCAGTGGAGTTTAGAATTAAATTTCAAACCCTCCATCTTAGACAGAAAACTATTAACTCATTTGCTGCCATTTTTGCATCAATTCAAATCCAAACGCCTGCCATTGATATCAGTCACTTCACTTTTTAAAACACGAGTCACTCTGTGAGGTCGAGCCATGTTCATTTTAAACCGTCACACAGAGAAAACATTCGATGTTACAGTAAATTATGCTGCTAAATATCGTACAAAAAAACCTTATCGATGTCCACCAGCCTGTGACAGTACTGCACAAACTCCTTTTGCACACCTGTCATATCATTTTAAGTAGGTTTGCCAGATGGACAACACAACTCATCTATATTTTACCCAAAAAAATTTCCAATTCTCATTCTCCTTTTGGGTTTCATGGTGACAACTTGCTGTCCCAGTCTCTAGCTGCTAGCTCTAGAAGTTCTATTACCTCACGTAAGCTTTGTGTATTGTTTACGTTTTAAGCAAATGTTGTAAACTGTCACAAAATGGTTGTACCACACAGATTAATTGAACTCTGCGTTTGCAATTACTAAATTCTGTCTTGTATTGCTAATGTTCAAATTCATAATTTTTAAATATATGCTATGGAGAGATCACAAAGCTTCCTCTTTATAGTCTACACCATAGCTGTCTATGTAGCTGTGTGTGTGTGTGTGTGTGTGTGAGAGATTAAGGTAAGAATAAATTCATAAAGTTCATGTAAATTTAACAATACATGCATTGAAAAATCAAATTATATTTCAGGATAAAAACAGTCTTGGAGTATTTAATCATGCACTGGAAACTAATGACATACCACTTTACCATCAGTTATCATAAAAACAACATTTGCTCACTTTTGTCTTCGGAAAATGCAACACCCACCGCTGACGCGAAAATCTCCCAGATGTTGGCAGGTATGGCCTACACTATAAGGCAAAAGAGTTTGTGTAGTGTAATGACAGATGCAGGCCATTTTGGGGTTTTTTAACCGACGGCAGAAATTTATAACTGGACAATATTGATGCGGTTAACCATCGGTCAAACAGTCCTCAGTCAACATCCTGAGTAAGAACAATGTTTTACT